>ONZH01004287.1:0-619848 GCA_900303285.1 Rhinella marina
CGTCTGTTCAGTTACTACACGGCTGTGTACTTTGAAATATACAATATCTAGGCATTTTAATAGGCCACTGTACTGTGCGTTCTCTTGCTAAATTATCTCACATACCTGGTGTAAATACCCACCGTCTGTTCAGTTACTACACGGCTGTGTACTTTGAAATATACAATATCTAGGCATTTTAATAGGCCACTGTACTGTGCGTTCTCTTGTTAAATTATCTCACATACCTGGTGTAAATACCCACCGTCTGTTCTGTTACTACACGGCTGTGTACTTTGAAATATACAATATCTAGGCCATTTAATAGGCCACTGTACTGTGCGTTTTCTTGTTAAATTATCTCACATACCTGGTGTAAATACCCACCGTCTGTTCAGTTACTACACGGCTGTGTACTTTGAAATATACAATATCTAGGCCATTTAATAGGCCACTGTACTGTGCGTTCTCTTGTTAAATTATCTCACATACCTGGTGTAAATACCCACCGTCTGTTCAGTTACTACACGGCTGTGTACTTTGAATATACAATATCTAGCATTTTAATAGGCCACTGTACTGTGCGTTCTCTTGTTAAATTATCTCACATACCTGGTGTAAATACCCACCGTCTGTTCTGTTACTACACGGCTGTGTACTTTGAAATAGACAATATCTAGGCCATTTAATAGGCCACTGTACTGTGCGTTTTCTTGTTAAATTATCTCACATACCTGGTGTAAATACCCACCGTCTGTTCAGTTACTACACGGCTGTGTACTTTGAAATATACAATATCTAGGCATTTTAATAGGCCACTGTACTGTGCGTTCTCTTGCTAAATTATCTCACATACCTGGTGTAAATACCCACCGTCTGTTCAGTTACTACACGGCTGTGTACTTTGAAATATACAATATCTAGGCATTTTAATAGGCCACTGTACTGTGCGTTCTCTTGTAAATTATCTCACATACCTGGTGTAAATACCCACCGTCTGTTCTGTTACTACACGGCTGTGTACTTTGAAATATACAATATCTAGGCCATTTAATAGGCCACTGTACTGTGCGTTTTCTTGTTAAATTATCTCACATACCTGGTGTAAATACCCACCGTCTGTTCAGTTACTACACGGCTGTGTACTTTGAAATATACAATATCTAGGCATTTTAATAGGCCACTGTACTGTGCGTTCTCTTGTTAAATTATCTCACATACCTGGTGTAAATACCCACCGTCTGTTCAGTTACTACACGGCTGTGTACTTTGAAATATACAATATCTAGGCATTTTAATAGGCCACTGTACTGTGCGTTCTCTTGTTAAATTATCTCACATACCTGGTGTAAATACCCACCGTCTGTTCTGTTACTACACGGCTGTGTACTTTGAAATAGACAATATCTAGGCCATTTAATAGGCCACTGTACTGTGCGTTTTCTTGTTAAATTATCTCACATACCTGGTGTAAATACCCACCGTCTGTTCAGTTACTACACGGCTGTGTACTTTGAAATATACAATATCTAGGCATTTTAATAGGCCACTGTACTGTGCGTTCTCTTGCTAAATTATCTCACATACCTGGTGTAAATACCCACCGTCTGTTCAGTTACTACACGGCTGTGTACTTTGAAATATACAATATCTAGGCCTTTTAATAGGCCACTGTACTGTGCGTTCTCTTGCTAAATTATTTCACATACCTAATTATATACCCAAATATTGTATTTGCAACAAAAAAAAATAAAATGCGGAGGGGGGCTAGCGGAATAGGACGTGGACGTGGACGAGGACGGGGGCGCGGAAATGCTGTTGGGGGCCTTGTTGAAGCCAGTGGGGATACAATGTGTGCTGGTGAGGATCAGCCAGGATCCCGCTCATCCAGAATCCCTGCCTTTATGGGACAGTTAAGCAGGGGGCGGGTTACACCGCTGTTGAGGCCTGAGCAGGTTGAACAGGTGGTGCAATGGATAGCGATAGCGCTTCCACACAGTTGTCCACCAGCCAGTCATCCACACAGTCTCACTCTGACCCTCCTTCCTCCACACCTGGCCAACAGAGTCATCCCACCCTTGACCCCTCCCAGGAGCTCTTTTCGGGTCCTTTTTCAGATGTGCCGGAAGAATCCCAGGAGCTAGCAGAGGAATTTGTTTGTAGTGATGCCCAAACACTGGAGTTTTCGCCATCTCCTGCTGATGTGGACCCTGAGCCAGCATCTGTTATCATGAGCGATGATGATGATGAGACGCAGTTGCCATCAAGGGAGGCTGTTGGAATGTCCAGTGGGCAGGAGGAGGAGCAGAGTGAGGAAGAGGAGGTGGTGGATGACGAAATGACCGACCCCACTTGGCCAGGGGTGATGTCCAGCGGGGAAAGCAGTGGAGAGGTGGTGGTCTGCGCAGCACCGAAAAAGGCAGCAAGAGGCAGAGGGATGTCCACAGGCAGAGGAATGTCCACAGGCAGAGGGATGTCCACAGGCAGAGGCATGTCCACAGGCAGGGGTCCACAGGCAGAGGATGTCCAACAGGCAGAGGGATGTCCACAGGCAGAGGATGTCCACAGGCAAGGACAGTTCAGACAGAGAAGTGAGGCCACAGCCAGCAGGGCCGAGCGTAACCATCCCGCTCCTATGCGTCCTTAAAGAATCCCTCATCGCAATAAGGGAGAACGCATTGCACACAGAGGAGACGGGGGCAGGAGGAGACGCAACGGAGCTACACAGTCAGACCACACTTTTGTCTGCTTCACGGTGGCAGTTGCAGGAGGAGGAGGATGAGGAGGAGGAGGACGACGTGGAGGTGGCTGTGGAAGAGGAGGAGGATGCTGGCGGCGAGGGTAGCAGTCAGGCTGTGTGCGTCCCATTGGTTCAGCGCGGATGGGGCGGAGAGGAGGCGGAAGAGGAAGAGGAGGAAATGGCAAGTGATCCTTCTGGTGGGGCAGTGACGTCATGCCTATTCAGAGTCTGGCACACATGGCTGACTTCATGCTGGGCTGCTTTTCCCGGGACACACGTGTTGTCCGGATAGTGGAGAACAAAACTGTACTGGGTCTTCGCAATCCAAGTTGGACACGTGGCTGGAACTGTCCCTGTACGCCTTGGAGGTGCTTGCCTGCCCTGCCGCCAGCGTGCTATCAGAAAGGGTGTTCAGCGCTGCCGGGGGCATTATCACCGATAAGCGCAGCCGCCTGTCAACCGACAGTGCCGACAGGCTGACGCTAATCAAAATGAACAGCAAGTGGATTGACCCGGACTTTGCTTCTCCAACCGTGGAAAGCAGCCAAAAGTGAAGTGCCATGTGTATGAAGTGCCATTTCCTCCTCCACCTCCTCCTCCTCCTCCTTAACCGCCGTAGAATTGGTCCGTAAATCAGAAAATTTTTAATTTATGGCTCACCTCTTGGGCCTCCACAAAATGTTTAAGAGGTCTCACCTCTTGGGCCTCCACATAATTTTTAATACGTCTCACCTCTTGGGCCTCCACAAAATGTTTAACAGGTCTCACCTCTTGGGCCTCCACATAATTTTTAAGAGGTCTCCCCTCTTGGGCCTCCACATAATTTTTAATACGTCTCACCTCTTGGGCCTCCACAAAATGTTTAACAGGTCTCACCTCTTGGGCCTCCACATAATTTTTAATACGTCTCACCTCTTGGGCCTCCACAAAATGTTTAACAGGTCTCACCTCTTGGGCCTCCACATAATTTTTAACGGGTCTCCCCTCTTGGGCCTCCACATAATTTTTAATACGTCTCACCTCTTGGGCCTCCACAAAATCTTTAACAGGTCTCCCCTCTTGGGCCTCCACATAATTTTTAATACGTCTCACCTCTTGGGCCTCCACAAAATCTTTAAACAGGTCTCACCTCTTGGGCCTCCACATAATTTTTAAGAGGTCTCACCTCTTGGGCCTCCACAAAATGTTTAAGAGGTCTCACCTCTTGGGCCTCCACAAAATGTTTAAGAGGTCTCACCTCTTGGGCCTCCACATAATTTTTAAGAGGTCTCACCTCTTGGGCCTCCACATAATTTTTAAGAGGTGTCACCTCTTGGGCCTCCACATAATTTTTAACGGGTCTCCCCTCTTGGGCCTCCACATAATTTTTAATACGTCTCACCTCTTGGGCCTCCACAAAATCTTTAACAGGTCTCACCTCTTGGGCCTCCACATAATTTTTAAGAGGTCTCACCTCTTGGGCCTCCACAAAATGTTTAAGAGGTCTCACCTCTTGGGCCTCCACATAATTTTTAAGAGGTCTCACCTCTTGGGCCTCCACATAATTTTTAAGAGGTCTCACCTCTTGGGCCTGCGCAAAATGTTTAAGAGGTCTCACCTCTTGGGCCTCCACATAATTTTTAAGAGGTGTCAACTCTTGGGCCTCCACATAATTTTTAAGAGGTCTCACCTCTTGGGCCTCCACATAATTTTTAAGAGGTGTCACCTCTTGGGCCGCCACAAAATTTTCCATGAGCCTCTGGCCAGCCCACGGCCTCTTCCTGCCTTTTGCGGTCCTACGCATCCCTCAACATCCCCACTGCTTTACCTGCTAGACATGACACTGGGCCAGGTCGGGTGACTGACATCTCAAGCGCCAACAATTTGGGCATTTTAAGGCTTCTGCATGTGTTTGAGTTGTTTTTACATTTTAAAGAAGACATGTCTGACCACATCTCACACACACACACAATGACAATTAGGGGTGGGGTCTATTTGCTTTCCCCCTTGCCTATGCCATCTGTGGTTGTCATAGGCAACGTGATTTTAAGGGGTGCAGAATTTTATCTTCTTTTTTGTCTAGTTTGGCTTGGGGTCCATGGCAATGTTGAGGAAAGAAGGTTTCCTTGTATGGTCTCACTTTACAGAGAGGTTATATTGTGTTTGGAGTGTATTGTTGAGAGGCTGTGATAGTGGCGTAATAGTGCGACTTGGGCGCGTTATATGCACCCAGACATGCTTCCCCTGCTGTCCCAGTTGCATTCCAGCAGTGTTGGCATCCTTTTCTGAGGTTCCAGGGTGGACTTGGTGACCTCCAAGTGGTCGAATTGAGATTTCCAAGTGGCGAGCATTTTTTTCCCATAGACTTTAATGGGATTCGATATCCGGTCGAATAGTCGAATTTCGCAGTCTATTCGAATCGAATTTCGAACTTTCGAATATTTCACTACTCGCTCATCTCTAATTATTACTGTAAAAAATCTTGATACCGAACTTGGGTTGAGCATCCGAAGTTGATTTGCTCATCTCTACTGCTGGTCCATCTGACCATAATGACTAAAGTCTCATGCATGTGGCCATAGTTTCGGTCCATATTCGATCCACATTTTTTGAAGTTTGGATGCGGCCCCACTCATCTCAGTGGGGCCACAAAAATGTGGACAGCACACCTGTGCACTGTACTTGGTTTAATATTACTTACTACCGTTTTGCAATGTGCTTTTTGGCTGCATGGCTTGTAAGGGTGAAACAGATTGAAACCATGTCTCTTTGCCAATTGCAAAATTGGCAATTTGTGGGGAATTGGTGTCCAGATTTGCCGTGCAGTTCTCCGCACAGGCCGTCTCAAACATGAAACATTCTGCAATGATATCAATAATTATCATAGCGATAATGACAGACTAAAGGGTATATAAGACATACAATATATGTTCAAGATACTGTACTAGCACTCAGCTTGAAAGATTCTTGGCTTGAGCAGCAAGGACAGTTTACTGCTGAGGATTAGAATTCCAAGCAGAGGTCTGGCAGAAAACACAACATATGCTAGCACTTAACTTCATTAGAAAGAGGAGGCTTGTCATTAGGCAGGCTGTTGAGTAATATATAAGTCGGTCCACTACTATGACACTCTTCGTCTGGGTGATATATTATTTATTTGCTATCACTATTACCTTTGCCAGGAAATATGAATGTTCCAAGGACAGAACTGGCAACAATATGACTCAAAATCTTCATTGGTTATGTTCTGGCCACCTCAGCTATAGCACTTCACAAGAACATTGCTACTGGAGAAAGTGTGACAGGTGGAAGGTTTGGGTTTTTGAAAGTTGTCTTTTCCTCCTGTCCATCTAGTTGACATTGTTAAATTCCTATAGTAGGTTCATACCAAGCCATTTGGAGGACATTTTAAGGCAGATTTTCCTGCAGGATTTTCAGCCAAAGCTTGAAGTGGATTAGAAAGGAATTGGAAATATAAAAGAAGGAATTATACTTCTCATTCCTGCTGGATCCACTTTTGGCTTTGGCTGCAAAACCTGCAGTAAACTCTGCTTCAAAACCTCCTCCAAAAAATTCAGTGTGAACCTACCCTTAGGATGCCTTCACACGTGGCAGATTGTTGTTTCTGCAACTGAAAATCAGTTCTATTCATCTGAATGGGGTTTGCAGAAATCCATATGCTTGCCACCAAAACAACCCCATTCACATGAATGAAATGGATTTTCAGTCACAGAAGTTTCTGCAACAAAATTGTGAAGGCATCCATACCAAGTTTAGTAAAAGTCTGCATAATGTGGAAATAAAAGCTGTAATAAAGAATGATCCACTTTGCCGTTTACAGAATATGGATTTTTGGGGTGCAATATGGCACTCAGGCCTTGTTCACATTTCTGTTTTTCACAAACATGTGTTATCCGCACGGACAGCACACGTACCCATTGATTTAAATGTGTCTGTACACATTTCAGTAAGTTTTTACTGACCATGGGTCAGTAAAAAAATCACGGGGACATGCACTACTTTGATCCGTAATGCGGACCAAGACCCCCCTTAGAAGTCTATGGGTCCGTGAAAATCACTGACACACATCTGTGTTGTGTCCATGTTGCGTCTGTTTTTTCATTGAAGACTAATAGGAGATTCTTTGGAAATTAATTTTCAGCTGAGCAATGTCAGTGAATTACAGATGGCACATGGATGGAAAAAACGGACACACGGACCAACCGTGGATCCTTCACAGATGAAACACGTACGTTATTTTCACAGACGTGACACGGAAATGTGAACAAGGCCTTAGGGGGAGATTTATCAAAACTGGTGTAAAGGAAAAGTGGCTTAGTTGCCCGTAGCAACCAATCAGTTCTATTTTTCAGAGCTCCTCTGGAAAATGAAAGGTAAAATCTGATTGGTTGCTATGGATAACCTTTTTTCCTTTACACCAGTTTGATAAATCTACCCCATAGACTGCTATAGGCCCATAGTACAGTATATCTCCATGTGCCTCTGATTTAGGCTAGTTTCACACGAACGTTGTGTTTTGCGGGCCGCAAATTGCGGATCCGCAAAAACAACGGATGGCGTCCGTATGGCATCCGTTTTTTTTTGCAGATCCACTGTAACAATGTCTATCCTCATCCACAAAACGGACAAGAACAGGACATGTTCTATTTTTTTAGCAGGGCTACGGAACGGACATACGGATGCGGACAGCACACCGTATGCTCTCAGTATTTTTTGAGGACCCATAGAAATGAATGGGTCCGCATTTTTCACATGAAAGAGCCCGAAGCCCGCAAAAAATGTTGTCGTGTGAAAGAGGCCTTAACCTGGAGGCACATAGGGTTTTTTTTCTCACAGATTAAATCATATTCCATTTAAAAATAAATTTTACCAGGTTCCATCACTGGCCTTATTAGACGCGAGCATAACAATGACTCAACCTATCTTCAGACTATGCCGCCCTATGTAAGGAAAACACAGTAGTTATAAGTCTGGTGTATTCATGAGGGGGGTGTTCTAACTCCACTGCTCTCAGTAGGGTTGCCACCTGGCCAGTAACTCACTGGCCAAGCCGTTAATTTAGTGCCCCTGTTGGTGTCGGTAATTGTTTTCCTATAGCTATTCCTATATGGACTGTTACTAGCAGTGGCGTAACTAGAGGTTTATGGGCCCCAGGGCAAACTTTGAATTTGGGCCCCCCCCATCCGCCAACTATAGGTTTGAATGCATTGTATTTTTTGCCTCCTCTGTATATATTCCATTTTTGCCCCCTTTTTATATATTCCATTTTTTGCCCCCTCTGTATATATTCTATTTTTTGCCCCCTTTGTATATATTCCATTGTTTGCCCCCTCTGTATATAAATCCATTTTGCCCCCTCTGTATATATTCAATTTTTTGTCCCCACTGTATATATTCCATTTTTGTCCCCTCTCACTCTGTATATTATATTTTTGCCCCCACTGAATATATATTGATTTTGTCCCTGCCCTGTATTTACCTCTAAATAATTTCGTGATTTTGCCCCCATGCCTCACTCTCATATGGCCGGCGGGGGTTCCCCTTTATTATTCAGACGGACCCGCATTGCCAGGTGCCCCCAGATGTGCACACAGTCAGACACATAAAAAAAATACTTACCTAACTGTTTACTCCGGACTTCAGTTCGCGCCTTCTTCTCCTCACCACGCAATCCCGACGTCCGGCGTACACAGCGTCATCCCGTCTCAAGCAGTGTGATCCCACGAGACTCGTGACCTAGCGCCGGGTCTCGCAGGATCACACAGCCAGAATAACACAGTGTCGCAGCGCCGGAGAGGTTATGAGGCGTGGGGACGGCCGGGTTTATTTAGGGAAATTTATTCCCCCACGTAGCGCCGGCCCGCTGGCCTGAAACAGAGAGGGCCGCCACCAAACTGGCAATTATTTAGAAGCACTTGCGAGCCCCCTCCCCGCCGGGCCCGGTCGCCGTCGCACCCTCTGCGACCGCGATCGTTACGCCCCTGGTTACTAGGGTTGCCACTTGTCTCAACAAAAAATACTGTCCAAGTCAAATCACACCCCAAAGAGTGTGTGGTTGTGGGGGGTGGTTTAACACCGGGTGTTAAGTCACTGTCATACTGTGGCTCCCAATAATATTAATGCCACTATTAATGTCCCACATAAATTAATTAATTAATATTAATTAGTGCCGCCCAGAATTAATAATGCCCCCATTAGTGCCCCCAGCATTAATAATGCTCCCATTAGCATCCTCAGAATTAATATTGCCCCCATTAGTGCCCCCCAGTAATAGTAATGGCCCCATTAGTACAGCCCAGAATGAATAATGCCCCCAGTAAAAATAAATCCATGTGGATTTATGTGCTTTCTGCAGCATATCCGCACAAAAATACACAATGCCCTAGGGCTAGTTCACACAACTGATTTTAAAATACTGTTTTAAAAAATCAGTGCGGATTATGCACTTTTTTTTTTACACTTTTTTTTAACCAATGGGTGTTTACTTCATTACAAAGTTGAATTTTCTGCTTGAGGTTTCTGAAGCAGATCTGCACCGTAAACACATGGACCTATTTGAAGCATTTTTTTCAGCTTCCTATTTATTTCAATGGGAAATTCAGCCCTGATTCTGCGCCAACATAAAGCATACTGTTTCTTTTTCCTGCACTTCTTTTTCACACGTTTTTTTTTTTTAAATGAATGGGAGGCTGATGTGAGGCATTTTTGGAGCTGGTTTTGAGGCAGAAACATTCCAAAATCAGCACAAAAAAACTCTGTGTGAACTGGCCCTTACTGCGGTTTTTGGTGTGGATTTGATGTGACGCAGATCCCACCCTTCAATTAAAACAGGTGAAATCCGCAGCTAAAGCCACAAACATTGACATGCTATTAAATTTGAAAACCGCAATGCAGGTCAATTCCCGCACAGAAAAAATCTACAAAGTGTATATGAGGTTAGCTTAATCTCAATAATACGCTGCGGTTTTTCCACTTGGGAATCTGCATGGAAAAACCACACATATTCCACAATGTGTGCAGGTGGTTGGCCCAAACATGACTGAAAATACAGAGGAAAAATCTGCTACATATTTTGCTGCATAAAATCCAACAGACTTCATCCTTTCCATTGCAGAGGGTGAAATCCACAGGAGGCAGCATCACTTGATATGCTGCAGATTTCAAATCTGCACTGGAGTTCCTGTATGCAGCGTGTCGATGAGAATTCAGAAATTCTCATCTACTTTGTTGGTCCTGTACAGCGCCGTGGATTTGCCACACAATAATCTGTGACAAATCCACAGCTAAGGGCTTGTTCACATCAACGTTCAGCCCTTCCGTTCTCCTGCTCCGTTATAGGACCAGGAGAACGGAAAGGACGGATTCGGGACATAATTGAGCTGAACGGAGCCTACGGACCCCATAGACTATAATGGGGTCCGTTAGGTTTCCGCTCAGAAGATGATTTGTGGAGCGGAGACAAAAGTTGTGCACGCGTCTCAGTTGTCTGTGAATTCTGCACCTTTGGCATTATTTACAAAGACTGGCATTTTACGTTAGTCTTTTATGCCCGTCCTCCTGTGCTGCGGATGCGCACAATTTATGACGAGACGTGAGCCTTTTCATACTGCAGTCCGTGAGCCTGAGTGGAGTACTTTTTCAATATCATTTACGTCTATTTCTGGTGTAAATGTCAGTAAATTTGCCA
This sequence comes from Rhinella marina, assembly GCA_900303285.1. Taxonomy (NCBI): domain Eukaryota; kingdom Metazoa; phylum Chordata; class Amphibia; order Anura; family Bufonidae; genus Rhinella; species Rhinella marina. Next base: position 10,407 of record ONZH01004287.1, read on the forward strand.
GGGTCCAACCCAGCCCCAAGCTTTGCCACTCCCAAGTGGTGACGTCGGTGTAAAATCACACGAGCAACAAAATATTGTTTTACCTGCATTTAATGTCACAAAAAGCTTTTTTTTATTCAAAAGACTGGTGTAGCAATCTATGTAAATAACCCCCCGTTATGTCTGTCTTTTCTCCATAGATTCAATGTTATTAACAAAAGCTACATCAAAATCTGTCACCAAAACTGCATATAAGGCCTCATGCACACGAACGTATTTTGCTTCCGCGTCCGTTCCGTTTTTTTTGCGGATAGGATGCGGACCCATTCATTTCAATGGGTCAGCAAAAAATGCGGACAGTACACCGTGTGCTATCCGCATCAGTATGTCCGTTCCGTAGCCCCGCAAAAAAATAGAACATGTCCTATTCTGGTCCGTTTTGCGGACAAGGATAGGCATTGTTACAATGGATCTGCAAAAAAAAACGGAAACACCGATGCCATACGGATGTCATCCGTTTTTTTTTGCGGATCCGCAATTTGCGGACCGCAAAACACATACGATCGTGTGCATGTAGCCTAAACCATACAAAAATGCACCAAAACTGCAATAAATAGTATGGTTTAATGTGCAATTTTTAATGCGGTTTTAGTGCATATTTTATGCAGATTTTCTGTATACAAACATGCATCATGTGCAGGTGGTCTAAGTTGGGTGGATGAGCACTTACTATTAAAATTATAAAATAATGCATATACGTATATACTGAATGAATAAATAGATAGATAGATAGATAGATAGATAGATAGATAGATTATATAGTATACAGTATTACACAGTACACATTATAGATAATATATTGGTGCTAGAACATAGCACATTCAGAATGTATATGGACACATGCACTACATGCCTACCCTTTAGCTATGCCCCCTGGCATCCAGGTGAATATAGCAGAATGCTTTTGAAATGATAAGATATGATGGAGCACTTAACATTTCTGGTTGATACAAGATACTGATTGACAAAGACTTCACTGAACTGCACTTGGTGATGAAAGTTTCCGTCAAAGCCACAGGTATGAAGATTTGGAAATGACATAATACAAATTGTTATTTTTTTTTTACATGCCCTAGGTGTGTTGAGAACACGTGTACGTTCCACATAACAGCACGGGGCCAAGTCGAAGAACAATTTAGTATGAGAAATACACCATTGGTCCACTCTGTAATTTGTTACCTGAATTACTTTGACTTCGGCCCATAAAATTTGATGCTTCTCTTCAACATTCAGAAAATGTAGCAAAGTTTATAAACTTTTCCAGAGATCCAATGTACCTGCTATGCACCTGTTGTGCGGCTCAAACAAAAGTCTGTAGTGTTTTACATAGCAGTGGTAAAAATTCAGATGGTGGACGTGCAGACTTGGCATCTAGTTTCTCCAGCTGTTCCATTTACATCATGTTTGGACACAGCTGTTGAATGTATACTAGCACAGAAGATACAAAGCAAGGAGAGGCATAGAAATGCTAGCAGAAGGAGGGGATAATATCATTTTAAATGTAACCTCTTCGTAGGTAATAACTGCACCCCAGCATGTACTGCGCAGTGTCAATGCTTAGGGAGCTGACAGACCTTTACCTGCTCTTTGTTTTTTTCTGAGAAGGCCACACATGCTCAGTTTCATCCTTCACTGCCTCCTGAGCTGGGATAGGGAGAGCTGAGACACGCCTCCTGAGCTGTGATAGGGAGAGCTGAGACACGCCCCCTTAGCTGCAGCAGAAAAGACACTCCCCTTGAGCTGCAGCTTGATAAAAATCTAGCAGAGAGATAAATGGGGAGATCTCTGGATCCATGTGAGGTACAGGGCTAGTTCTAACTTTGTTAGAAAGGTATTGTCATGTACTATATGATGTCTGATTTTCATTTTTTTCATTAGTCATGGGATAACCTCTTTAATACTTTCTCCACTTTCATGATCCACACCTGATTTTGACTTCAAAAACTGAATAAAAAAACCTGAATGTGTAGCAGCACCCGTTCCTGGACAGCAACACAGATAGATGATAGACCTGCCGTCTCCTCATACAGTTGATTGATGGGGTGCTGGGGGTCGGACCACCGCTGATCTGATATTAAAAGCCCACAACTGGCTATACAACTGGCAGAATAAACTAGATCTCGTAGTTCTATTGGTGACCTAAGGATTCTGCTAAGAGAACTGATGGTAAAAGTGAATTTCAGTCCTACAGTATGTACTTCCATTAATGAGAGGCGGCAGTGATTGAGAACGTCAGGAGGTGCAGAAAGGAAAAAAATTAATATCTGTAATGTTTTAATAGGACATGCTGTAATAGGTTTCTAAATGAATTTCATTTTTACGACGTAAAACCAATGGGATCAGTCACCTCACTTAATTAACTTCATAACACAACAATTCTGTCTCCGTCTAGACTAACGTTCTGAACAGGACTTATTCTTTCCACTTAAGTCATTTTTTTTCATTTTATAGTAATTAGTTAGACCCATTTGCAGAACAGCTACACGCTATGAGGGAGATTTATCAAAACTGACGTAAAGGAAAACTGGCTGAGGCTGAGCTTGACGTATACATTAGAAAAAAAAGATACAAAAACGCAGCACAACACGTTCTTGTATCCTGTAAAAAAAACATATACTTTTTTAACAATAGTAAAAATAAATATATTTTTTGTTTTGTTTGTGTTAAAGGTCCAAGGCAAATACTGTATATCAGTAGGCACTTGACTAAAGGGCTCCAACCCTGTGGCCCCAGGCTTTCCTCTTACATCTGTGTCCCGTACTGTGTGGCCATCATCAGAACTATAAGGCTACATGCACACGACCGTATGTGTTTGGTGGTCTGCAAATTGTGGATCTGCAAAAAAAAAAAACAGTTGACGTCTGTATTGCATCCCTTTTTTTTGTTTGTTTGCAGATCCATTGTAACAATGCCTATCCTTGTTCGCAAAATAGACAAGAATAGGACATGCTCTGTCTTTTTTGCAGGGCTACGTAACGGACATACGGATGCAGATAGCACACTGTGGTTTTGTTTCTGCATAAATTTATATCATATACACAGAAATATTTGATCAGTCTGAGAATATTTAATTTGTATATTTTGTAAATTGTTGTCTTATGCAGGAGTAATCACCAGTAGAGGGCCACTGAACTGGACCTGTATATGGACATATTGATTTCCAACTGTGAATTTGATGGGACAAAACTTATCCAACCCTAAACTTAACTAAATTAAACTAGTTGTGATGTTACAGCAGACAACTTGTAAGAGGGTTGAAACGAAGTGCACCCCCTCCTATAAAATAACAGTATCATTCTAGTTAAAGGGGTTGTCCAGATTCAAAGCTGGGCCCGGACATAACCTAATCTTGACTCATTTAGCATGTATGAGTGGAGCATCTGAGCATTTCTTTCTCCGATGCTCCCCCTTGCCTTGCGCTGCATCGCTGAATCTACCTAGCAGTGATCCTGGTGATGTCACCAGCACAAATGGGCGGTCTTATTGTGCTGCCCTAGGCTGTTTTAGAGTTGTTGATGTCACCGTGATCACTGCTAGGTGGAAGCCTCTGCCTAGAATAGTGAGGATGTAAACAAAACAGACCTTGCCCTGTGCGATGCAAGTCAAGGGGCAGCATCGGATCAAGAAATGCTCAGATGCTCCACTCATACGTACATGCGAAATGAGTGAAGATAAAGTTAAACAGATGCCATATGGAACGTCATCAGTTTTTTTTTTGCGGATCAGCAATTTGCGGACCACAAAATACATACGGATGTGTGAATGAAGCCTAACTAAACTGTTGGACTGTTACATGACTGTTGCTATACCTTTAAGTGCTTACTATTTACCTTACATGCTATATGTTACATCTCTTTGTCACTTAAGTGTGCTATGTACTTGCAATAATGTTGAGATGCCTGTTTTATATGTTATGTGATGTTTTACATATGTGCATTGTGGGTCCTCTGCTGCTGGGAAACGTCAGCTGGTGTACCACAAATGAAGGTACTGCAATAGAAGGGTAGTAAAACATCCTGTTTGCACAGGCCATAGAAAGAGCTGTAAAATGGTGGGGAATGTTAAAGGCAACTGCAGCAAGCTCCTGTCACGGACATTCTTATGAAAGATAACAGGAGGTCTGTTAGATTGGCAACACGTGGTATAATCTGACATGTTTTCCCTTTTTGTTGTTGGTTTTTACCACACCCTTCTCCCTCAGGTGTTCCTGGTGTGGTAATTGTCCCTCCCCTATTTATTGCTTCTTCTCCCACTATTCCTTGCGGTTTATAGCTTCAGATGTTGTGGTGGTTAGCAGCAATTTGGTTTCAGCTGAGATTCTGGAGCCTCCATTTCTTCATTGAAAGATAAGTTTCCTTTTCCCTCCTGTTATTTTGTTATTAGGCCTTAGGGAGACTCCTGTTCGTCCCTCCTTTTGGAGGAACAGGTAGACTCATTCCTGTAATTAGTTTCCAGAGTCCTATAGGGTCAGTTCGGTGTTTAGGTTCCTGTGTATGAACTTGCCTACCTTTTGAGGCCTGTTCATACTGGTAGATAGACAGGATTTGAGCCAGGGTTTCCTGTAGGAGGTGTCCATCTTCCTTCCTTAGTTTCTAGGCCTAATCTCCTTTCCCTCCTATGCTTGGTTTGGTTTTCCCCGACACACCTGCGCGTGACAGCCCCTGAGGATCCATTGCAGAGGATGGGAGTGGTAGTGTCCCTATGTGTGAGGGCAATTCTCCTTTTTGGCAAGCTCAAGCTGTAATGAGTAGTAGTAGGCCCCAGGGTTCCAAAGATGATGATAGACAGGATTTGAGCCAGGGTTTCCTGTAGGAGGTGTCCATCTTCCTTCCTTAGTTTCTAGGCCTAATCTCCTTTCCCTCCTACGCTTGGTTTGGTTTTCCCCGACACACCTGCGCATGACAGCCCCTGAGGATCCATTGCAGAGGATGGGAGTGGTAGTGTCCCTATGTGTGAGGGCGATTCTCCTTTTTGGCAAGCTCAAGCTGTAATGAGTAGTAGTAGGCCCCAGGGTTCCAAAGATGCTGATGGCCACATATCGGTTCTCCTCTGGTTCTGTTGATGTAGTACTCACCCTGTAAATCCATCAGTGGTGGTCGTGCTTGCACACTATAGAAAAAAGCTTTAACCTTTTAGGTGGCTGGGACCATCGGAGAGTACAGTATATAGGCTAGTGCTTTTTCCTATATTGTACAAGCAAAACAATCACTGATGGATTGCAGGATGGTCTGTAACCATGGAAACGAGCAGTGTATAATGTGATGGAAAAATGAATCCTGCCAGCAAAGGAAGCAATATGGACAATCAGAATACATTAGTAAGTGTCTTGTATTAACGTCCTCTATATGATAAATGCCATTTACTGAAGTGAGACGACCTCTTTAACCACTTCCAGTCCGCCCATAGTATATAAACGTCCGGGAAGTGGTTAGTTATCTCTGAATGGACGTTCCTGAACGTCCATTCAGAGATAACAGCTGCACGCTAATCGTGCAGCTGCACAGTGGGGTACCTGCTGTCAGTGACAGCAGGGTACCCCAAAGAGAAGGCAGGGACCGTTCCCAGGGGTCCCTGCCTTGTAGATTGCTGTATACACAGCGCTCACCAAGCACTGTGTATACGGATCAGGAAGCGCTCATGTGATCGCCGGGGCCGGGAGAGTGCAGGAGCTGCCGGGTCTCTCATAGACCCGATCAGCCCTGCACTGAGGCTGTACAGCATAGTATTATGCTGTACAGCCTCTCTGGGGATGTATTTCCCCTGTAACTGGGGCTACTATGTCAGCCCCAGTTACAGGAGAAATCAAGTGTAAAAAAAATGAAAAAAATAAGTGAAGTTAAATGTCCCCCTGAGGTCTTGTATGACCTTACGGGGGACACAAAGTGTAAAATAAAAAATAAAACAATTAAAAAAAAATAATAAAGAGTATTATAAAGAAAAAAAAACACATATAAAAAAAAATAATTTCCCCCCAAACATTAAAAAAATGTTACAAATAAAAATAAATAAATAAAATAGACATATTTGGTATCACCGCGTCCGCAAACTACCGATTCTATAAAAATATCACATGATCTACCCCATCAAGTGAACTGCATAAAAAAAATCTAATAAAAATTATGCCAAAACAGCTTTTTTTTCACCTACCAAAAAACATAATATCAAACAATCAAAAAGTCGTATGCATCCCAAAATGGTAGCAATAAAAATGTCACCTCAAAAAATTAGCCCCCACACAAGATCATAGCCAGAAAAATGAAAAAAAAAATTGCAACACAAAAACATGATTTTTTTTCTAAAAATGCTCTTATTGTGCAAAACGTAAAAAAATAAATAAAACATAGACATATTTGGTATCGTTGTGTCTGTAACAACTGGCTCTACAAAAATATCACATGATCTACCCCATCAGGTGAACGGTGTAAAAAAAATATAGAAAAATGCCCCTAAACTGCTTTTTTTTTTGTAAACCTCCCAAAAATTAGATTAAAAAGTGATCAGAAAGCCGGATGTACACCAAAATGGTGCCAATAAAAAGCAGAGCTTGTCCTACAAAAATTAAGCCCTCACACAGCTCAGTCCACAAAAAAATTAAAAAGTTATCTCTCCTAAAATCCATGACAGAAAATTCCATGTTAGAAAATGCAGATGCTGCTCCTCCCCTTCTGAGCCCTGGCGTATCCCCAAATAACAGTTTACAACCACATGTGGGGTGTTTCTGCAAACTGCAGAATCGGGGTAATAAATATTGAGTTTTATTTTGTTGTTAACCCTTGATGTGTTACAGGAAAAAAATGATTCAAATGGAAAAAAAGTGAAATTTTGAAATTTCACATCTATTTTGCTTTAATACCTGTGGAATACTTAAAGGGTTAACAAAATTTCTAAAACCAGTTTTGAATAGTTTGAGGGGTGTATTTTCTGAAATGGGGTAATTTATGGGTGGTTTCTATTATGTAAGCCCCATAAAGTGACTTCAGAACTGAACTGGTCCTTTAAAAAGTTGATTTTGCAAATTTGCAAAAATTGTGTCTAAAATTCTAAACCTTCTACTGTCCTAAAAAAATAAAATGACACTACCAAAATGATGCCAACGTAAAGTAGACATATGGGGAATGTAAATTAAAAAGTATTTTATGGGGTATCACTAGCTGTCTTAGGCCTTGTCCACATTTCAGTATTATTTCGCGTCCGCGAAAATCACGGACATGTGTATTCCGTGATTCTTTCCGTGACGGATCCGTGGATGATCCGTGGTTCCGTATTTTACGGTCCGTGTGGCATCCGTATTTCACTGACGTTGCTCAGCTGAAAATTGATTTCCAAAGAATCTCCTATTAGTCATCAGTGAAAAACGGACGCACCACGGACACAACACGGATGTGTGTCAGTGATTTTCATGGACCCATAGACTTCAATGGGCGTGCTTGGTCCGCATCACGGATCAAAGTAGTGCATGTCCCCGTGATTTTTTTACTGACCCACGGTCAGTAGAAAAATGCTGAAATGTGAACAGATACATTTAAATCAATGGGTACCTGTGCTGTACGTGAAAAATGCTGACAGCACACGTCAGTGAAAAACGGAAATGTGGACGAGGCCTTAAAAGCAGAGAGATTCAAATTTAGAAAACTGATTTTTTTCAAATTTTTGTTAACTTTTGGATTTTTTTATAAATAAAATTAAAACTTATCGACTCAAATTTACAATTAACTTGAAGTACAATGTGTCACGAAAAAACAATCTCAGAATCGCTTGGATATGTAAAAGTGTTCCAAAGTTATTACCACATGTCACATGTCAGATTTGCAAAATTAGGCCTGGTCAGAAAGGGGGTAAATGGCCCAGATCTGAAGTGGTTAAGGACACCTCTTGGTTGTGTCATCCCTATTTCCCTAAGAGCATAAGTTTGTGTGACCAGGGCCCACACTTCTGTTATTTGAATTGTTGATTAGTCTGTTAATATGTAATGTATGATTTTCTTTGTACATATACCCTTTGATTGTAAAGTGCTGTGGAATGTATTAGTGTTATATAAATAATTTTTTAATGATTATTATTATTATTATTATCATCACTATTATTTTAAATATTCTTGATTTATAGACACTGATCACTATGCTGAAGTGTAAAAGAAAATATCTTAACCTCACCATACAGATACAGTGTTTAGTATACTATACTGTGAGTGAGTGAGTGGCAGCTAGATAAATTTAGCAACGGCTATGGAGTTTTTACAAAATGTTGGTGCTCATTTAATTAATCTCTGTCTAAACTATAGAGCATTCCTTCTATAAAAGAGCTGGCTGTTTCATAAGCTTTGAAGTCAAGCTGTGCACATACCAGTAGCCAGACAGGATACTCAACTTCCTGTGCAGGTTAAGAAGGGAAAATATGTCTTTGTGTATAGAACAGAAGAATGCTAAAAATGGTGCATTTGGTAAAAAACTAGACTGGGGAGGTAGTGTAGTGCCCTGGAGCAGGGATCTTTTGAAGTCTGGACATTTGTGGACATTTGCCCCTGTTTCCCCTATGTAAACTACTTACTGTATTTTACTTAAAAGGGTTAACTTGCGCTGACATATAGTGTTTAATACTGAGTAACTGCATTGGTACTGTGTTTGCACAGCACTGTGAAAAGGGTTTATCGACACAGAGACTTTCTAGCTAATAATGAGAAGCCAGTAATTTTCCATAGCTACCATAAGAAGAGCATGTTTCGGAGGGAAAAGCCCAGACTTGTTTACCGCCAAAACATACAGACTAACCTTTTAAATGCCTGGTTTTACTCTGTTATTATGTCTGAAAACCTGTTTTTGCCTGGAAAAACTGCTGTGTCATTGCCATTGAGTATCATTGAAGCTCTAATAAAAGTTTATGAGAGATGGGAGTTGTAACATTGTATTTGTTTGCGCTGAGTTTCTCCACTCCATCCTTCCCAATAGAAAGTTCTAGTTCAGCTAGAAATAGTATATAAGGAGAGCAGTCAGAGCCCCTAGTGTTTTGAAGTTAGGGAGCAGTGCTTAGAAGAGGAGACTCTGTCAGACTACTTGAGTGACCAGAAGAAGACTGAAACAGGGATACTCTACCACAGACCTCGTTATCACCAGCCTTTGGCCAACTGATTGGTTGCTAAGGGCAACTAACCCAGTTTTCTGTTGCAAACTACTGATAAATCTTCATTAATAGGTCTTTACATAGTAGAAAATATGGGTTATCAGAGCAGTTCAGGAGTCAACTAGTTAAAACCTAGATGTCTGTTAATAGACTTTAACCACTTCACATCTCATCAAATAAACCCATCCTGATACAATACAAACAGGTTCTATTTAATGGGGTTTGCCTATATTAACACAGAGGAGGACAGTGCACTGCTACAGCAGTATCTGGATAGACTGGAGGCTTGGGCAGAAAAGTGGCAGATGAGGTTTAACACTGACAAATGTAAGGTTATGCATATGGGAAGGAATAATGCAAGTCACCAGTACATACTAAATGGTAAAGCATTGGGTAACTCTGACATGGAAAAGGACCTAGGAATTTTAGTGAACAGCAAACTAAGCTGCAGAAACCAGTGTCAGACAGCTGCTACCAAGGCCAATAAGATAATGGGTTGCATCAAAAGAGGCATAGATGCCCGTGATGAGAACATAGTCCTGCCACTTTACAAATCACTAGTCAGACCACATATGGAGTACTGTGTACAGTTCTGGGCTCCTGTGAACAAGGCAGACATAGCAGAGCTGGAGAGGGTTCAGAGGAGGGCAACTAAAGTAATAACTGGAATGGGTGGACTACAGTACCCAGAAAGATTATCAAAATTAGGGTTATTCACTTTAGAAAAAAGACGACTGAGGGGAGATCTAATAACTATGTATAAATATATCAGAGGTCAGTACAGAGATCTCTCCCATCATCTATTTATCCCGAGGACTGTGACTGTGACGAGGGGACATCCTCTGCGTCTGGAGGAAAGAAGGTTTGTACATAAACATAGAAGAGGATTCTTTACGGTAAGAGCAGTGAGACTATGGAACTCTCTGCCTGAGGAGGTGGTGATGGTAAGTTCACTAAGAGAGTTAAAGAAGGGCCTGGATATATTTCTGGAGGGTAATAATATTACAGGTTATAGTTACTAGAGATGGGTCGTTGATCCAGGGAGTTATTCTGATTGCCTGACTGGAGTCAGGAAGGAATTTTTCCCCCTAAAGTGAGGAAAATTGGCTTCTACCTCACAGGGTTTTTTTTGCCTTCCCCTGGATCAACTTGTAGGAAAACAGGCTGAACTGGATGGACAGATGTCTTTTTTCGGCCTTACAAACTATGTTACTATGTTACTATGTATATGGGTCATTAATGGCATATTGCTAGGATATAGCATTAATGCCAGATAGGTGTTGGTCCCACATCTGGGACTTGCTCCTATCTCCATAACGGGGCCCCTGGAGGTGAAGGCAGATGGGAAGCCCCCTCCGTTTGCCACTACAAGAGCCCTGAAAATAGCGGAGTGTTGACTTGGCTATTTCCAGCAGTCCCATAGCAGTGAATGGAGCTTTTATACCCTGGGTGTTAAAGAGAATTAGGGAGGACCAGGCAAGAATGATATTAATTGCCCCCTTTTGGCCCAGGAGACCTTGGTACACCTGGTTAAAGATAATGTCTTATTCTGACCCATGGGTTCTACCGGAAATCCCAACCTACTATCCCAAGGTCCAGTTTGTCATCCCCAGATCAAAAACTTCCATCCGACTTCCTGGAATTTGAGAGGGAACGTCTATTCAGTAGGGGATTCTCTAAATATTTTATTTCCAGGGATTTGGAAGAGATTCTTAGAGTTTTAGTAACATTGCTTCCTTCTCTCGAATAATACAGATTTTAGCATTTCTTCAGTAGGGGTTAGAATTAGGATTAGTTTGCAGTACCTTAAAGGTTCAGGTAATAAGATTTTTTTAGGGCAGTAAATGGCTCTTGTCCGGGATTATCAACCAAGATAGCCCAGTGGGATTTAAATCTAGTATTGAGTGCCTTAACAAAGCATCATTTTGAACCTCTGAACTCTATTTCCATCAGGAACTTGACTCTTAAATTATGTCTGCTGAAGGCATTAATTTCTGTGCCATGCCTAGTGAGCTTCAGGCAATATCTATTAATGTTCCCTACACTTTTATTCATGAGCATAGAGTAGTCATACCTCCCTGTCCGGCTTTTCTGTCAAAAGTTGTGTCTGGATTTTTCAAGTGTGACAAAATATGTAAAAATAGAATAAATTGGGAAAGTGGCAAATACTTTCTTACAGCATTGTATATTACTTTTAAGAGATTGTGATACTTTCAAGTTGATATCCAAGGGAGGAAATTGGAATGGTGGACAATTTCCTGCCTCTCCCCTAAGCTTATTACTCTCCATGTTCATCTTTGTCTGCAACTGTTGCGGCTTGATGAAATCACCCTTCAAACTCTTTTGGGTAGTTAAATATGAACCTCTTAGACTTGTGAACTGGAAAGTTGTCATACTGGCACTAGAGGCTCCACTAACTTGGTAAATTCTATAACAAATGGAGATCACCAATAACTTAATGATGGGCTCAGGTTCATTTGATATACTATAACATATAAATATATCTCAGGAAGTAGTTACACCATAAAAATTGAAAGAGAAATGTTTTCCATAACCATTTATGGACACAACTATGATGATTTGCCTTGATATCTGAGTTCATCAGCTTCATTTTAAAAGGAATCTGTCAACAGTTTTATTCTGCCCTATGTAAGGGGTAGCATAAACTGATCACAGAGACTCTGATTAAAATAGTTTTCCTAGGATCCCTGTTGAGAACTTCAGCACAAGCCTAGCGCAGGAGTCTTGATATTCATGAGCTGCGGCTGTCCCCACTCTCTATCGGATGATGGAAATCACTTTCACATAATTCGAATAGGAAGAAAGCTGCCAATCAGTGACAGGGAGGGTGGAAGAGCCAGGAGTTAATGAATTTTGGGATTCCCTGGTGCAAGCTCTGTACTGAGCGGTCTCACAATGGATTTTAAGAAAACTACTGTGTCAAGCAAGAAAGCGACCCAGCATTTTAATCATGATCTCTGTCACCAGTTTATGCTGCCCCCATACAGGAAAGTATAAAACTGTTGACAGAGCTCCTCCATGGTGTTTTTTAAAAGAAGCAAGAGAAACAAAAGATGCCTCCTAATTAACAAAAATAGTAGCAAAAAAAAATGCTCGTATGTTATGCATTTCATATTTCTCATAGACCTTCAGCATCCGAAGCTGGCATTTTTACCACAAAAAAATTCACCAAAAATAAAGATGTAAAAAATAACACTAAACATGGAAACTTGCTGAAACACACCTGCCAAAACCTGTACGTGAAAGCACCCTAAAACAAGATATGATTAAACATTATTTCTAACACAAATTTATGACTTCTGCAAACATGGAGCTAGCATTTGTGAGGAACTTATAACATATCTTGGCATTTTATTGTATATTCACTTCTACTCTGCTCTTAAAAAGATCAGAGGAAATTGTACTTTCGTTCCTCTGTAATTAACTCAGCAGAATACCGTGTATGATTGAATCCAAGATTTCAGATGTTTCACTCCTTTTTATAGAGCTGCCAGCAGATTTTTTTGGAATCATCTCTTAATGTTTTCCTTATATTTAATGATCACCTTACATGCAGTATCTGGTTAATGAGATCCTGATTGCTGCCAGAGCTCCCATCACTTCTAGATGGGCCAACCACAAAACTAAATAATTTTTTTGTTATGCTGGGTAAGGGATTTATGGATTTCAACCACATGAAATCAAACAGTAAGGAATAAGTAAGACAATTAACAGTGTTGCTATGATATATCTTTCTGAAAATGCTCTTATCTAAACCAGAAGCGTTCCTGCGAACACTCATTCCCGACAATCTGCCCATCTAAATGTGCCGCTGATCACCTGATGTACAAGCGAAATGCCTTTTCATCGGATGATCCTGTTGTTTCTGCAGGCACATCAATCATCATTTCTGGGTAGCAGATCGTGCTGTCTAAACAGCGATCTACTGCCCAGAAACAATGATTCTGTATGGGGACGAGTGATCCTCATACTGTGAAGGAGATAGCCGTATTTAAATGCAGCGGTCTCCTTCACTGAACGAGTAGCTGACTGTCGGGAAGGAATGCTACCTTTTCCACAATTGGCTGTATGATTGTGCAGTGTAAACCTGCCTTAAGGGCAGGGGTGGCCAACCTTACAGACACAAAGAGCCAGGGAAAAAATCATACGACTACCACGAGCCACAAGCTATACTTTTGCACACGAGACGCCATATTTTTTACCCTATAAGATGCACCTAGGTTTTAGTGGAGAAAAAAAAAAAAATGTTTTCATCTGATCAGACTCCCAGTGTCAGACCCTCAGTGCTCAGATCTCCTCCCATGCTGAGATCAGATCCCCCCCCATGCTCAGATCAGACCCCTATGCGCAGATCAGGACCCCTCATGCTCAGATCCGAACCTCCTGTTCAGATCTGCCACCCCCCGTACTCAGATTAGAACCCCCATGCTCAGATCAGACCCCCCCCTCCATGCTAAGATTAGACCCCTAGCCCATGCGTAGATCAGACCGTGATTTTCTGTTCTATAATTTAGAAAAATCTTCTACCTCCCCTTACTGGGCACCTGCTACACGCTTTCCAATGTGACCTGATGCACACAATGTCAGGTGATAGCACACGTCTCCACATACTAAGCTCTGAAGAGTGAGCCGGCCTAACTGCTTCCCGGCTCCACCAAAAGAGCCACACTTGAAGAGGCAAAGAGCCGCATGTGGCTCAAGAGCCACAGGTTGGCCACCTATGCTTAAGGGGAATGAAACTTTCCTAGCTTGCCTACCCGCGCCAAGGTGGTCTCAGTCAGGTAGATCCTACTCTAAACATACATATGCTGTATGGGCATCTATGTTCAGGAGAGCAGACCCTGCACATATAGTATGCTGCTTCTAGTTACCTTGGTGTGCACCAAGCAACCAATGAGAGGAGGAAAAGTATGTGAAAAGTAGCGTGAAAGTGTCTTTTTTAGCCATTAGATCACTTTTGAGAGCCATTTATCATGTTTGCCATTTTCAAATGTTGCACAAAATATTGCAGCCAGGTGCACAGTACGACAGGTAACCCCCTGGAGTACGAACATCAAAAAAGGTACAGTCACATTACACGTGCACGAAATTTATACAACCCATGCACCTTGTTCATAAATATGGTGCAACAAGAGAACCGAGAGAGATGTTTTATGATGATCACCTCAGTATTGATAAATTATTAGTTGGCGAGCAAAGGTCCATATATTGTTCCTGAACAGACGTCCTCTTTTGCCTTTGTCTACTATTGCAGTCACAGAAAACAAAATCTTAATATATTATCCACATTCATTTTAAGGGCAATGGTATTTCAATTGATCTATTCTTGAGGGGGTACGACTTCTGATATACATGTTCTGTATCTTTCAAGTCCCTAGGAAGTGTTAGACTAAAATATATTTTTCTATTTTTTCAGTTGCAGAAAAAAACTGCTAAGCTCCAGGCTTCCTGCCATCTTTTACTTCTGCTTTTTATTAAGAACAGAAAAAAATCCAAAGGCTGCACCTTTTTTTCTTTGTTTTCCAGGGAAGGTGAAGGCAAATGTGTGATGTAGCACCAAAGAAAGCAGCCCTGGTGAGGTGTGACATTGAGTCAAAAAGTCGGGGCTAAGTCGGCTGCCATAAATAATACTCAGCATCTGCACAGCACAACTGTCCTGGATATAGGCCTGTCATCTATTTCTCCCATCTGCATTTTGTTCGTGGGACTTGCTAGGCAGCAGAGGATTAACACACTTTGTTTTCTAACTATGAGTTCTTAGACTAAATGAAACTCGGCTAGTACAATAAATGCATACAATATTACAGAATTCCTTTTTCTTTTCTTTTTTTTTTTGTACAGCCTACCTCTACACTCCATCTCAAACGTGAGGCAGGGGGTCTTTTTACTTTTAATTCTTGGAAGCAAAAAGGCTACAAGTAAAACAATCTCAAGCCAAAAGCAAAATCGTACAATCCCTTTCCACAACCTACTCCTTAAATTAATACCATAACATCTTGTTTAGATGCATTTTCCATCTAAATGTACAGTCAGCAATCGGAAGTGCACTGCTAGATGGGGAGGTTTGGTTGCCAATCATACCTCGCCAAAAGATGCTCATGCAAATTGATAAAGGAGAGTGGCACATAGTCTGGAGGATCCCAAGGATCCATGCTCTACGTGTATGGCTGATTCATTTTAATAAGCACCGTGTTATGCTTAATTTTCCTTATGGCAATATAAAGGAATCAGAGGGAACAAAAATCCAAAATCTTTGGGAATAAAACCCTCTTTATTATTTAGTAAACAACAAAAAAAAAGAACTGTCATACCAGTCAACCCTGGGTACAAGGCTATAGAAAAAATACTTAGAGTCATTTCTTTGCCAGATAATATATTTAGTTACAGTTAAAAAAAATTAACACCTGGTTTAGCCTATTCTCTTTGCAATGCTGACCACCATGAGACTGAACAATAGTGCCATACAGTGACAGGATACCAGCATACTGAATGATACCACTAAGCGCCTACTGACTAATATCACCATACAGTAAATTCAAAATAATACAAATCCGCAACTTAATAATATTACCAAACCAGCACCTGGCTCTGAATACTTTTGTAATTGCCTGTAATTAAACAGTTAGCATAGCCACTGAGTTATTCAATAAAATGTATCTGTATAGCACCACCTGCTGTTTGTTTTTGTTTTTTTGGTTTGTTTGTCTGGCTCACTGAGAAGGCCACACATGCTCAGTTTCATCCTTCAATTGTCTACCGAGTTGTGATAGATTGAGAACTGCAACAGAATGAACACGCCCCTTAGCTGCAGCAGAAAAGACACTCCCCTTGAGCTGTCAGCTTGATATAAATCTAGCAGAACAAGGAACGTGAAGATCTCTGGATACCTGTGAGGTACAGGGCTGGTTCTAGCTTTGCGGGACAAGTTGTACTTTCTAATTTACTGTTGCATACAGTGTAGTGGGAACCTGGAAATTTCAAATGGGGTACAATTTACATTGCAGCTATACTTGCGTTTTAACACTGAAAAAGAAAAAATAAAACTAGAAAAAAATAAATTTTTTCTTTGCATCACCATATTAAGACCCCCTAACATTTTTATTTTTATGTATACACAGCCCTCTTTTTGATCACTTTTTATTAAATTTTTTGGGGGAGGTGACATGACAAAAAATTTACAAATCTGCAATTTTTTATGTTTTTTAAGGGATAAATATTTTTATATTTTAATAGTATGGGCGTTGTCGCACCCGGAGATGCCTATATTTATTTATTAATTGTGATTTGAATGTTTATATTTTTTTTCCTTTGTTTTACACTTTTTAATAGTTACCAAGGGAACTTGAACAAGCAATCACTTGCAGTGAAAGGTGGATGTACAAAGTATTGACTCAGGAGGGCTGAATACATAATAAAATAAATAAAATAATTAAAAACAATAACAATTAACATAATCTACTCCCACAAGTAGCTAGTAGCTGCACTTTCATCCACAGGGCCAGGTGTGATCATGTTTACACTGCCTGGCCCTGTCAAAGTACAGAGGATGTGGCAGTTGCAGAGAGAGCAGAGCCTCTAGGTGTAATGACAACGCCCCTGTTGCTCGTAGAGGCTCATTTGCACATATTAACACTTAGGTTTCTCAGCAATGCCGGCACATATGAACATGAGATCAAGGGCTTGTTCACATAGCCGTCGGACGTGTGTGCCTGTGCTGCAGACCGTGAATTGCGGCCCGTAATGCACGGTCACCTACCGTGGTGCTTCTGCATGCAGATAGAGGACCCATTCACTTCAATAGGGTCCGTGATCCGCATCCAACTGTCCGCACCGCAAAAAATAGAACCAATTCTATTTTTTTGCGGTGCTGAGGCACAGACAGGGAAGCACACCATTCAAGTGAATGGATCCGTGATGCGGGGTGCACAAGCCCCAACACAGATGACTTCAGCTGCCAAACGCACATGTAACAGGTCAGCCAGTTTCATAGATACAAATCTGCTGACAGATGCCATTTAAAGGTTGGGAAGTATGGAAGGTTTTTTATTAGAATAGGGGAACTATTTTTAATCAGTAAAAGAAAACAACCAGTAATCCTAACCTCTCTAATATTAATGCTACATCCCTATATTTATGTAAAAATAAGAGTTAGGGCTCATGCACAAAAAACGTGTGCAGCCCGCAAACAGCAAGTCTGCAATATACGGACACTGGCCACGTGCACCCCGCTTCACAGATGCAGACCCATTCTCTTGAATGCATCCGCTGTCTGTAAGATACGGAGAGGTGCCAAACAGAGGCACAGAGCAGAAGCCCACAGAAGCACTAAGGAGCGCTTCCGTGGGATTTCGATCCATGCTTCTGCACTGCAAAAAATGTAGAACATTGAACATTTTTTGTAGTGCGGACTGAATTTTGCAGATCTCGGACCCATTCAAGTGAATGGGTCCGCAAACTTAGTTACACCTGAGTTTTCAGCTTTTCAGGTGTATCACTCTATACATACTTAAATACTTATTAGAGGAGCAGGTATTCTCGTAGTAACATAGTAACATAGTAACATAGTTTGTTAGGCCAAAAAAAGACATCTGTCCATCCAGTTCAGCCTGTTTTCCTACAAGTTGATCCAGAGGAAGGCAAAAAAACCTGTGAGGTAGAAGCCAATTTTCCTCACTTTAGGGGAAAAATTTCCTTCCCGACTCCAATCAGGCAATCAGAATAACTCCCTGGATCAACGACCCATCTCTAGTAACTATAACCTGTAATATTATTACCCTCCAGAAATACATCCAGGCCCTTCTTGAACTCTTTTAGTGAACTTACCATCACCACCTCCTCAGGCAGAGAGTTCCACAGTCTCACTGCTCTTACCGTAAAGAATCCTCTTCTATGTTTATGTACAAACCTTCTTTCCTCCAGACGCAGAGGATGTCCCCTCATCACAGTCACAGTCCTCGGGATAAATAGATGATGGGAGAGATCTCTGTACTGACCCCTGATATATGTATACATAGTTATTAGATCTCCCCTCAGTCGTCTTTTTTCTAAAGTGAATAACCCTAATTTTGATAATCTTTCTGGGTACTGTAGTCCACCCAATCCAGTTATGACTTTAGTTGCCCTCCTCTGAACCCTCTCCAGCTCTGCTATGTCTGCCTTGTTCACAGGAGCCCAGAACTGTACACAGTACTCCATGTGTGGTCTGACTAGTGATTTGTAAAGTGGCAGGACTATGTTCTCATCACGGGCATCTATGCCCCTTTTGATGCAACCCATTATCTTATTGGCCTTGGCAGCAGCTGTCTGGCACTGGCTTCTACAGCTTACTTTGCTGTTCACTAAAATTCCTAGGTCCTTTTCCATGTCAGAGTTACCCAATGCTTTACCATTTAGTATGTACTGGTGACTTGCATTATTCCTTCCCATATGCATAACCTTACATTTGTCAGTGTTAAACCTCATCTGCCACTTTTCTGACCAATCCCCCAGTATATCCAGATCCTGCTGTAGTAGTGCACTGTCCTCCTCTGTGTTAATTACTTTACACAGTTTAGTATCATCTGCAAAAATTGATATTTAACTATGCAAACCTTCTACAATATCATTAATAAATATATTGAAGAGAATAGGACTCAATACAGACCCCTGTGGTACCCCACTAGTGACAGTGACCCAATCTGAGTATCTACCGTTAATAACCACCCTCTGTTTTCTATCACTGAGCCAGTTACTTACCCACATACAGACATTTTCTCCCAATGTTTTAAAGGAAATATTGTTAGGAAACATATATTTACTTGTACGTAAAGCGCAAGTAGCAGCACGCCCTCACCCGTAATGTTTTACACTGTCAGATCAGCAGCAGTCACTCGCCCCAAATGTTTTACACGGTCAGCTCAGCAGCAGACACTCACCCCTAATGTTTTAGACGGTCAGATCAGAAGCAGACCCTCACCCCAAATGTTTTTGAGTGTCAGCAGCACTGAACGTCAACTTGTCAGGATGAGGACCAGAGCGAAGAAGTAACATAGTAACATACTAACATAGTTTATAAGGCCGAAAAAAGACATCTGTCCATCCAGTTCGGCCTGTTATCCTGCAAGTTCATCCAGAGGAAGGCAAAAAAACCCTGTGAGGTAGAAGCCAATATTCCTCACTTTAAGGGAAAAAATTCCTTCCCGAAGAGGAAGTAGGGGACGATCAAATCACTGGCCCAACATGGGAAGGAGGCAAGCTGAGCGAGGACAGCAGTACAGAGGGCGAGGGATGCGCAGCACCGCAACAGGTTGTAAGAGGCGGTGGGGTGGCAAAAGGGAGAAGGCAGGCCACACCAACAAGTGTGGACGATAAAAGAATTGTCATTTGCAACCTGTGCCGTACCAAAATGAGCAGGGGCATGAACACTTGCAACCTGACCACCACCAGCATGATCTTCATGGCAGCAAAGCACCCTAATAGGTGGCCCAAACGCCTGGATCCATCATCTGTGTCTGCGGGTCACACCACTGTCTCCTATTCCCTGTGTTTTATGCTAGCCAAGACGCAGGCCCAGATGCCTCCCCCCTGCACCTGGACCCTCGCAAGCACCATCAGTGAGCACATCCACTTCTGTGTCCCAGCGCAGAGTACAGATGTCCATACCCCAGACCTTTGAACGAAAGTGCAAATACCCAGCCACCCACCCACAGGCCATAGCAATAAATGCACACCTTTACAAATTGCTGGCGCTGAAAATGTTGCTTGTGGACACTGAGGCTTTTCGCAGTCTGATGGCGGCGGCTGTCCCTCGTTACTCAGTACCTAGCCGCCACTATTTTTGCTGGTGTGCCCTCACCGCCTTACACCAGCATGTGTCCCGTAACATAACCCGTGCCCTGACCAATGCAGTTACCGGGAAGGTCCACTTATCGACTGACACATGGACAAGTGCTTCTGACGGCACACTGGGTGAATGTTGTGGAGGCTGGGAGAGAGTCGTACCCTGGGATGGCACAGGTTCTACCGACACAAAGGATTGCGGGCCCTACTTCCATCAGGATTACCGCCACCACTTACATTAGCGGCTACAACCCCTACTCTGGTGAAGTTTACAGCTGGTGTTTATAGCCAGGCATAGGTGCAGCAGACAGACAGAAGTGTGTAGTTTTAATAACTGCCACCATCTAGGAACTCTCATCTTGCAGCACCAGTGAGACTTCAGTCAGTAGCTGGAAGCAGTTTAGCACAGCAGTGGGGAAGCGGCAACAGGCTGTGCTGAAACTTATTTGCTTAGGTGACAAACAACACACTGCCACAGTACTGTGGCAGGGTATAAGGGACCAGGCTGAGCTGTGGCTCTCGCCACTCAACCTACAACCAGGCGTGGTTGTGTCTGATAACGGTCACAACTTGGTGGCGGCTTTGGAGCTCGGCAAGCTCACAAATATACTGTCACGCTCAGGTGTGGGGGGGAAAACCACACAGAGCGTAGGAGGGAAAGAAGATTAGGCCTGGAAACTAAGGAAGGAAGATGGACACTTCCTAAAGGAAATCCTGACTCTAATCCTGACTGACTACCAGTATGAACGGCCAGGTAGGCGAGTTCATACACAGGAACCTAAACCAAACTGACCCTATAGGACCCTGGAACTAATGACAGGAATGAGTCTTCAGCGGTGGTTCAGCGGTTTCTCAAAAACTACACTTTTTTGCCTGAGCTGCTGGTGAAGGAGCACATTTCCGAAAGTCACCTACAGCTTCTGCCGGTCTGGCAACGCTGCAGCAGCACTTACACTTGCCAGCTTCCTGAATGCTGTGCGACCTGAGCACACGCTGGAACTCTACCTGCTCACAATAAAGGTGGACAGCGCTGCATGTGGAAAAGGTTCTGATAAGCGGCCTAGTGTCACAACTAGGAGGGAAAAGTTTTGTAAAATGGTAAAGGAGTACCTAGCTGACAATGTCAACGTCCTCAGTGATCCCTCTGTGCCATATAATTATTGGGTGTCTAAGCTGGACACGTGGCACGAACTGACGCTCTACACCTTGGAGGTGCTGGCCTGCCCCGCCGCCAGCGTTTTGTCTGAGCGGTTATTTAGTGCCGCTGGGGGCATAATAACTGCTAAGCGCATCCGCCTGTCAACTGAAAATGCTGACGCTAATCAAAATGAACAAGGCCTGGATTGCCCCTGACTTCGCTACCCCACCAGAGGAAAGCGGCTGAACATAAAGGAACTTTAAATGTGGCTTTTAAGGTGTATTGAATACACTGTATTTCCATGAACCCCTTCCTCTTCTCGTCCTCTTCCTCCATCATATCAAACTGCTTATTAGGCTGCCCTCACCTTTAAATATTTAAGAGGTTCACCAGCAGGCCCTCACCCCTAATTTTTTAACCTAAAAAATTAACCTCACTCTGGTCCTCCTCCTGACATGTTGACCTAACAAGAACTGAGACATGAAGCTAGGAGTTTTGGATGACTTTGTTTCTTGTGCTCTGCTAGCACACACCCACTTCCCTGTCCCTTACTGCTCGCCTTGCGCATACTAAATGGTATATATGCAAGTTTGTCAAAAGTACAGTTGCGCAGATTTTTTGTAGTGTATGAGCAGAAAAATTTCACCGAATGAGCAAACGTTATGCAGCAGACGCAGCGCAGGTAATGTCACATACCTGTGCTGCATGTCCAGTATAACCTTTATGTATCCTAAATACCTGACATCCAGTGTATTTTTTTCTGCCGTTATTCATATAATGTATAAAGTTTGCGCAATCAGGCGCAGATAGTGTAGGGATAGGATTTGGCTAGGCAGGGCTAGTTGTTCTGTTGAAAAGACCTCAAAGTCCTTTTAAGGACTTTTGTTATCTGGCTGCAATATTGTTATTCTTAATGGTCAAAATTTGCGCAAGTTTGCCTAATCTTAACACCAGCTGCGCAGCGTGTGCAGGACAATGTATGTTTCTCCTATATACCTGACATTTATTGCGTTTCTTTCTGCCGCTAATCACGGCGACATTACATGTGCAGGGCAATGTTTGTTTCTCCTATGTACCTGACATTTATTGCGTTTCTTTCTGTCGCTAATCACGGTGACATTAGTAATACACCGGATTTCTGTTATTTGGGATACACAAATGTTAGACAGCAGACACTGAAAAGGTGGTGTTAAGGTCAGGCAAGCTTGCTCAATTTTTAACCCACCACAAAAATAATATATTGCAGCCAGATATAACAATGGACTTTTGTGTCTTTTGAACAGAACAACTAACCCTGCCTAGCCAAATCATATCCCTACACTATATGTGCCTCCTTGCGCAAATGTTATACAGCAGATGCAAAAGAGGTACTGCGGCCTTAATTAACGACAGAAAAAATAGCAACGGATGTAAGGTATATAGACTTTTGAAAGGTTCTAATACACACGCTGTGCACGTTGTGGTAGTGTCAGGGCACACTTGCGTTCTTTTTGCCCCAAAAGAAAAAAAATGCAGCCAGATTTAACAATGGACTTTTGTGTCTTTTGAACAGAAATACTAGCCCTGCCTAGCCAAATCCTATCCCTACAGTATAAATTCCTCCTTGCGCAAGTTATACTGCAGACGCAAATGAGGAACTGCGGCCTAAATTAAACGGTAGAAGAAATACCAAAGGATGTCAGGTATACAGACTTTTGAAAGGTTCTAATACACACGCTGTGCACGTAGTGATAGTGTCAGGCACACTTGCATTCTTTTTGCCCCAAAAGGAAAAAAAATGCAGCCAGATTTAACAATGGACTTTTGTGTCTTTTGAACAGAAATACTAACCCTGCCTAGCCAAATCCTATCCCTACAGTATAAGTCCCTCCTTGCGCAAGTTATACTGCAGACGCAAATGAGGAACTGCGGCCTAAATTAACGGTAGAAAAAATCCCAATGGATGTCAGGTATATAGACTTTTCAAAGGTCACCTAGCGCTATTTTTAACACCCCCAAAATAAAAAAAAATGTTTGCCAGCAAGATAAAATAGCCCTTAAAAGGGCTTTTGGGTCTTTTCTGAGCAAATTCTATCCCTGCCTAGCGTTCTTCTGTCCCTACTCTATCTGTCCCTGCTTGCAGCAGCTCTCCCTGGCTCGGTATGAGCCGGTCACATGTCACCGGGTGCTTTATAGCCCCCGATGACGCGTTCCCGGCCAGCCAATCACTGTAATGCCAGTCGCTAACATGGCTACTAGCATTACAGTAAATGCCAGGGAGGGGACTCGAGTATGGCGCTCGAGCACACGCGGTGTTCGGCCGAACACCACGTGGTCCCAAGCGCCAACATGATCGGCCGAATAGTGTATTCGGCCGAACATGTTCGCTCATCACTATAAAGGAATACTCAAGATGGGATTTCCAACTGGAGTCAGTGTTCACGTTTCCATTCAAGGATCATGCACAGCTGTCAAACTGTATTTTTCTATTTTATCCCTGATTAACAAAAGCATATAAAATGAAATGTTTGATGTATGTAGCATGTTTTATTCTATTGAGAGTCTTATTTTCTCAGGTGCAGAACATAAGCCTTGAACATTATTAGCCTACTGTACATGACAGCTTGGTATTTTCTGCTCACTCTGCGCACTTCTAAAAAGAGCTGAGGACATACTGAGATTTTCCTGGTCGATGTTACATTCTTCGGATATAAGATCTAAAATACAGCAAGTCCTTAAAACACATAGGCCCTGATTTATCATGCCTTCTCTCCAAATATCTGGCTTCAAAAAGTTGCAAAATGGGGATTTTGTTACTTTTTGCATTTTTACACCACTCAGTTTTGAAGTATGGGTGGGAAAGTGGATGTGGTTAGCTATGTTAATTAGCAAAAAAAAGTCAGAATCTCACTCCAGTAGGAGAGTGGAGTAGGAAAACTGGAGTAGCTTTTCTAGACAAAGGTGTTTAAGGATTAGAAAAAATGTATTAAAGACATTCATACATTTGATAAATGTGGCATAAAGTGCTCTAACACAGACTCAAGTATAACTGACTTCATATATTAGCCTCATGATAAATTCCCCCACACGATATTTTTCACAGCATCACTTCTATTACCTATCCAAAAGAGAGGGGACACATTTATCATTGTTTTTACGCCACAATAGTGATGTGAAAAGAAAACACTCATTATGGATCGCAACATATTTGCAACATAATTTGTGCCCGGTAATAATAATGCCCCCAACATTATCCCTGGTAAAAAATAATGCCATCAGTGACCCAAATATTTATAATGCCCCACCTGTAGTGCCCCCTGTATAATATATCCCCCATAATTCCAGTATATAATACTTCTCTGCCCCCTTCAGTAGTTTCAGTATATATTTTCCCCCTGTAGTGCTAGTATATAATGCTCCTCTGCCCCCTATAGTGCCAGTATATATATAACCCCTGTAGTGCTATTATATAATACTCCTCTGCTCCCCTATAGTGCCAGTATATAAATCCCCTCTGTACAGACATTATATAATGCCCCCCCCCCGTACAGCCAGTACATAATGCTTCCCCCCGTGCTAGTATATAATGCTCCCCCACCT
Source organism: Rhinella marina (assembly GCA_900303285.1). Taxonomy (NCBI): domain Eukaryota; kingdom Metazoa; phylum Chordata; class Amphibia; order Anura; family Bufonidae; genus Rhinella; species Rhinella marina. Next base: position 35,119 of record ONZH01004287.1, read on the forward strand.
TAGTGTCAGTATATAAAATTCTTCCCCCACTCTAGTGACAGTATATATGATGCTCCCCCACCCTAATGCCACTATATATGATGCTCTGCAGCCTATCAGAGGCCGGCTCAGGCGGCGCGATGACGTCATCGCGCCCCCTGAGCCGTACAGCGCGGGACACAGGCTGGAAGAGGCCTGCATCGCATCGCTGCCGGCTCCATGGAGGTAAGTATTAGTGTTTATTTTTTTTATTGTAGCACGGACCGGAGCTCTATTGGGGGCACATGGGGGCATTTTTTACTGGCACATGGGGGCATTTTACTAGAACTGGGGGCATTTTTAATGGCACATGGGGGCACTGGGGGCATTTTTACTGACACTGGGGGCATTTTTACTGGCACATGGGGGCACTGGGGGCATTTTTACTGGCACTGGGGGCATTTGTACTGGCACAAAGGGGCACTGGGAGCATTTTACTGGCACTGGGGGCATTTTTTACTGGCACATGGGGGCACTGGGGGCATTTGTACTGGCACATAGGGGCACTGGGAGCATTTTACTGGCACTGGGGTCATTTTTTTACTGGCACATGGGGGCACTGGGGCATTTACTGGCACATGGGGGCTATGGGGACATTTTTACTGGCAAATGGGGGCACTGGGGGCATTTTACTGGCACATGGGGCACTGGGGGCATTTTACTGGCACATGGGGGCACTGGGGGCATTTTTACTGGCACATGGGGGCACTGGGGGCATTTTACTGGCACATGGGGCACTGGGGCATTTTACTGGCACATGGGGCACTGGGGGCATTTTTACTGGCACATGGGGCATTTTTAATGGCACATGGGGGCACCGGGGGCATTTTAACTGGCACATGGGGGCACTGGGGGCATTTTACTGGCACTGGGGGCATTTTTACTGGCACATGGGGGCACTGGGGGCATTTTTACTGACACTGGGGGCATTTTACTGGCACATGGGGGCTCTGGGGGCATTTTTACTGGCACATGGGGGCACTGGAGCATTTTACTGGCACTGGGGGCATTTTTACTGGCACATGGGGCACTGGGGCATTTTTTCTGGCACTGGGGGCATTTTTACTGGCACATGGGGGAACTGGGAGTATTTTACTGGCACTGGGGGCATTTTTTACTGGCACATGGGGGCACTGGGGGCATTTTTACTGGCGCATGGGGGCACTGAGGGCATTTTACTGGCACTGGGGGCATTTTACTGGCACTGGGGCATTATTACAGGCACTGGGGGCATTTGTTACTGGCACATGGGGCACTGGGGGCATTTCTTACTGGCACATGGGGGCACTGGGGGGCATTTCTTATTGGCACTGGGGGCATTTCTTACTGGCACTTGGGGGCATTTCTTTATGGCATGGGGCATTTTTACTGGCACTGGGGGCATTTTTCTAGCACATGGGGGCACTGGGGCATTTCTTACTGGCACATGGGGGCATTTCTTACTGGCACATGGGGGCATTTCTTACTGTGGGGGGCACTATTACTGTGGGGGCACCCTGGCACAGTATCAGCGCAGTTATTTCTGGGGGACGTTATGTTTACACTATTACGGGGCATTATTTGCTGGGCGCAATTATTTTAGGACACTGTGTGCCAATAATTATTGAAGGGCACTATCTGTGTGGTACTAGTGGCACAGTACTGGGGGTGGTAGGATGATTTGTCCAGAAGACGGGAGGATGATGGAAAAGTAGTAAACTAAGATTTTTTTCTGTCAAACTGCAGAGATGAAAAATGGCTGAAAAATGGCGTCTGGTCTGAAAGGAGAAGATGAGGAAAGAGAAGATCTACATCAGAGGAGACGTCACTGGATGTAAGAGGTATAGGGCGCTGTATTATACTGGATGTAAGAGGTATGAGGCGCTGTATTATACTGGATGTAAGAGGTATGAGGCTCTGTATTATACTGGATGTAAGAGGTATGGGGCGCTGTATTATACTGGATGTAAGAGGTATGGGGCGCTGTATTATACTGGATGTAAGAGGTATGGGGTGCTGTATAACCCTGGATGTACGAGGTATGGGGCGCTGTATTATACTGGATGTAAGAGGTATGGGGCACTGTATTACACTAGATGTAAGAGGTATGGGGCACTGTATTATACTGGATGTAAGAGGTATGAGGCGCTGTATTATACTGGATGTAAGATGTATGAGGCGCTGTATTATACTGATGTACGAGGTATGAGGCGCTGTATTATACTGGATGTAAGAGGTATGAGGCGCTGTATTATACTGGATGTAAGAGGTATGGGGCGCTGTATTATACTGGATGTAGGAGGTATGGGGCGTTGTATTATACTGGATGTAAGAGGTATGAGGCGCTGTATTATACTGGATGTAAGAGGTATGGGGCGCTGTATTATACTGGATGTAAGAGGTATGAGGCGCTGTATTATACTGGATGTAAGAGGTATGGGGAGCTGTATTATACTGGATGTACGAGGTATGGGGCGCTGTATTATACTGGATGTAAGAGGTATGGGGCGCTGTATCAGGCTACATTCACACGAACGTTGTGTTTTGCAGTCTGCAAATTGCGGATCCGCAAAAAAAGGATGATGTTCCGTATGGCATCCGTTTTTTTTGCAGATCCACTGTAACAATGACTATCCTTGTCCGCAAATGGACAAAAATAGGAATGGACATACAGATGCGGACAGCACACAGTGCTCATTTTAGTGAATGGGTCCGCATCTGAGACGCAAAATATACGGAGGCCGCAAAAACAACTGTGGTGTGAATGTAGCCTTACCCTGTATGTTCTGTAGTGAGACACATAATGTTAGGAGGAAAAAGGTTAGGGTGAGAATTTGGCATGGGGGGGTTCAGCAGAAAAGCTAGGTGCACCAGCGCTGGGGGGGGGGGGCCCAAGCTGAACTCTTGCACCAGGGCCCATGAGCCTTTAGCTACGCCCCTGGTTTTCACCCATACAGGGGTATTCAGAGGTGTAGCTAGACTTTCCTGCACCCAGGGCAAGGATTCAGCACTGTGCCAAATCCCCACTTCCCCCTGCACTTACCACTCAACGTTATTAGATCATATAGAGGGACAATATGAATGGAGCTTGGCTGATTTTTTTATACTAAGCCATGTCTCTAACTCTGGCCAATGCATAACTATACTCACCCAATCCCACCCACTCAGTTATGAGTGAATAGCTTAAAACATAACTTCTAATATTATCCTTACAAATATTTTTACGCCTGTTTTAGGCATAAAAATAGTCGCAAGCCCCTTTTTGGCAACTATTTAGGAGTGGTGAGTGCGTGACACATTGACTATCTTTTATGCCTGAAAAGAAGTGTTAAATAGTTATGTACTCCAGTCAGGGGCCCAAGTAGTTTTTACTCCAGGAGCACAGACTGCCGGAGGTGCACCTAGTTCATAAAGTAGACTAATCCTCCGTCAGTGCAGAGGCAGAAAAAAGATCAGCGCAAAAAGCTGTTTTTTGTAAATGACTCCCAATATGTATACCTGATAAAATCTATCATCAGGTACATGGCAGTACCAATACACCTTGAGATAAATGAAAGAACCAACTGGTCCTACCGCATACAGGGTTTCTCTGGCATTTCAGTGCGATGTCCAGTGGAACCTGAATAGGGTCGTTGTGGTAAAGAAGCAAAAAGAATAATCACATTAACCCGGGGATGGTACGTAACTGTCCCTGTTAGATCCTCAGCAGAGGACACTGTGCTGGCCCTGTAAGACCTAGCCATCCCAATGGTATAACAAGGTAATCTAGGGCTCTGCTTTCCCCTTAGTGCTACCTCGCAGTAGTTATGCCACATTGTGCCCCCTCACAGTAGTTATGTCCGCATTGTGCCCCCTCACAGTAGTAATGCCCACTCACGGTCCTTATGCCTTCATTGTGCCGCCTTATAGAAGTTATGCCCACATTGTGCCCTGTCACAGTAGTAATGCCCATATTGTGCCACCCTCACAGTAGTAATGCCCACATTGTGCCCCACTCACAGTAGTAATGCCCACATTGGACCCCCCCTTTACAGTAGTTACGTCCACATTGTACCAAACGCATAGTAGTAATGCCCACTCCTGCCCACTCACTGTAGTTAGCTCACATGGTGACCTCATTGTGGCTCCTAACAGTAAAAATGCCCACATATTGCCCCTTCAGGAATGCTCCCTCCAGCTCCATTAATAAAGTAAAAAAAAAAAACACTGAATACTCAGCTGTTTCTCGGATGGCATTTACACACACACACCGTGCAGCCGGGCTGTGTAGGAGGAGGCTGATTCTTAGGCCTGCACGCTCCTCCCACACAGCCCAGCATCATGATGTCAGGCCTGCTGGGGAGCGCCACAGCTCAGCTGAACTGAGCGGACAGCTCCCTGCTTCACCAGGTCAATTACCTTCCTAGGTGTGCCCTCAACCCTCTGCACCTACCCCACCCACCTCCTCCCCTCCGACTACACCCCTGCGGGTATTGGATATTTGGCAAGTCGCGACTGTAGCACTACTGAAATGACTATTGCAGAGCCATATGGCAGTGTTATAACTTTATGTTCGTTCTGTGAGTATGATTGACGATTTTCCCAGGATATTTAAAAAGGTATTTCCAAGCTTGGTAGCAAAAACTCTGCTGACAGGTTCCAACAGTGGAGCCTCACAGATATAAAACCAGTGTTTATGGCGTGCATTCTGGAGTTCCACTGAAAATGTTTAGTTACCATACCAATAAAACTTGTCATTTTCCAATCCTATTAGACTTGTGGCATAGTTTCTTCTCTACAGCTATTTATATCTGCATTGTCAAGTTTTTGGCATTTGACCATTCCAGTTAAATTTAATACTCTGCAAGTATACAGTCAGCAATGTAATAAAGCGTATGGCTGCTCAGTGTGAGATGTGGTATCGTTTCTGGGGCACACAGTGGTCTGTTAAGCATTTTTCTCACACAAAGTGATTTCCTGTATAGACAGACAGCATTTGCTACAGACATTTCCTGAAAATATCCTGCTGGCCACTTCTATTTTCTTTTTTGCTAAATATAAAAAGTAATTTTTTTCATTAAGGGATACAATAAGATTGCTTGGAGGTATTCCCAGTGAGACTTCACACATAACAATAGACACATTTAAGATGCTTTGCTTTTTGTATAACAGTGGGTTTACATTGGTGTTTTTCTGCACTTTTGTATTTTTTGTTCCATTTTGTGCACATTTTTTAGTGCATTTTTTAGTAGAAAAGTTTTTTTTTTCTACTGGCATTTTTGTTTATTAGGTGGCATTTTTTAAATTTCTGCCTTCTTTCCTTGTGTTTTAAAAAACACAGCATGTTGCAGATCTTGGCGTTTTCTTTCATTTTGATATCTCATTTTAGATCGAGGAAAACACCACAAAGAAAATGCAAATGGTCAAAAAAAAGTCCCACAAAAGCTGCAGTCGCCCCAAAGAATGCATGCGGTTATTCTGGAGTTTTACAGCCAAATAAAATGGTAGTGCAGAGTTATGTGTGCAGAAACACTTATGATTTTTTTTCTTCTGCCACTAGCTCTGTATCTAAGACTGGACTTCTTAAAGTGGTTAAAGGGTAGAGATGGCATATTGCTACAATCACAATCACATGATTGGTCGTGGTCCATCCAGTGGAATGCTGATCACCCACAGCTCCATTCTAGTGGATAGGGATGTGGTTCTCTGCAGAGCATTGCAGGGACAATCTGTGAATAAACTGCAGCTCTCCACGTGACTTCAACATATTCATTGTATGTTTCTCTATGCTTTGCTAAAAACAATAGACAGAATAATTTATCCACATTGGATTTATTTATTTGCACCTTTATTTGCTTGTTTTATGGGTTATTTTATTTACTTATTGTTATGCTTTTAAGAGCTACCAAAATGTTTCTATGTTATGCAGTAAAAATATCAGTAGCGAAGTCCAGCTTATCCAAAAGTGATTTTCTTTATTAAATAACAAATATGCAAATAAAATCCATACTCTCCATGAAGCGTCTACACGTTTTGGGCCTCCATAGCTGGCTCCTTTGGGCCTCCATATTAATAAGGACCCAACTATGGGTTCCTCGATTCCTCGATCTGTACCACTATATATAAACCTGCACAGGAACGCTACAAAAATCTGTGTCACGAGGAGTCAGTGTGTGGAATCACAGAGGGCACATTCGCCAGGACAGCTCTCCATAGGAGTCATCTTTATTAGAACTACAAAAGGCAGGCAGCATCACCTGGTGACTGAAAGTGTCCACTTCTTTCACATTTTTGCTACAGTGCCTTGCGAAAGTATTCGGCCCCCTGGAACTTTTCAACCTTTTGCCACATTTCAGGCTTCAAACAAAATGATATAACATTTTAAATTTTTGGTGAAGAATCAACAACAAGTGGGTCACAATTGTGAAGTGGAACGAAATTTATTGGATCATTTAAACTTTTTTTGTAATAATAAAACTGAAAAGTGGGGCGTGCAAAATTATTCGGCCCATTTACTTTTAGTTCAGAAAACTCACTCCAGAAGTTCATTGAGGATCTCTGAATGATCCAATGTCCTAAATGACTGATGAAGATAAATAGAATCCACCTGTGGGTAATCAAGTCTCCGTATAAATGCACCTGCTCTGTGAAAGTCTCAGGGTTCTGTTTAAAGCACAGAGAGCATCATGAAGACCAAGGAACACACCAGGCAGGTCCGTGATACTGTTGTGGAGAAGTTTAAAGCCAGATTTGGATACCAAAAGACTTCCCAAGCTTTAAACATCCCAAGGAGCACTGTGCAAGCGATCATATTGAAATGGAAGGAGTATCAGACCACTGCAAATCTACCAAGACCTGGCTGTCCCTCTAAACTTTCATCTCAAACAAGGAGAAGACTGATCAGAGATGCAGCCAAGAGGCCCATGATCACTCTGGATGAACTGCAGAGATCTACAGCTGAGGTGGGAGAGTCTGTCCATAGGACAACAATCAGTCGAACACTTCACAAATCTGGCCTTTATGGAAGAGTGGCAAGAAGAACGCCATTTCTCAAAGATATCCATAAAAAGTCTTGTTTACAGTTTGCCACAAGCCACCTGGGAGACACATCAAACATGTGGAAGAAGGTGCTCTGGTCAGATAAAACCAAAATCGAACGTTTTGGAAACAATGCAAAACGATATGTTTGGCGTAAAAGCAACACAGCTCATCACCCTGAACACACCATCCTCACTGTCAAACATGGTGGTGGCAGCATCATGGTTTGGGCCTGCTTTTCATCAGTGGGACAGAGAAGATTAACGGGAAGATGGATGCAGCCAAATACAGGACCATTCTGGATGAGAATCTGTTGGAGTCTGCAAAAGACCTGAGACTAGGACGGAGATTTATCATCCAACAAGACAATGATCCCAAACATAAAGCAAAATCTACAATGGAATGGTTCAAAATAAACATATCCAGGTCTTAGAATGGCCAAGTCAAAGTCCAGACCTGAATCCAATTGAGAATATGTGGAAAGAGCTGAAAACTGCTGTTCACAAACGCTCTCCATCCAACCTCAAAGAGCTCGAGCTGTTTTGCAAGGAAGAATGGACAAGAATTTCATTCTCTAGATGTGCAAAACTGATAGAGACAAGCGACTTGCAGCTGTAATCGCAGCAAAAGGTGGCGCAACAAAGTATTAATGCAAGGGGGCCAAATAATTTTGCACGCCCCACTTTTCAGTTTTATTATTACAAAAAAAGTTTAAACGGGTTCTGCAGTTCTGTAAAACTGATGATCTATCCCCTGGATAGATCATCAGTATCTGATTGGCGGCGGTCCTACACCCGGGACCCCCGCCGATCAGCTGTTTGAGAAGGCAGCGGCGCTGCAGGAGCACCGCGGCCTTCTCTGTGTTTACCGCAGGCCCAGTGACATCACAACTAGTTTCATTGGACTGGGCGGGGCTAAGCTCTGTTCACTTGAATGCCAGGCCAGTGAAACTAGTCGTGATGTCACTGGGCCTGTGGTAAACACAGAGAAGGCTGCGGTGCTCCTGCAGCGCCGCTGCCTTCTCAAACAGCTGATCGGCGGGGGTCCCGGGTGTCGGACTGCCGCCGATCAGATGCTGATGATCTATCCAGGGGATAGATCATCAGTTTTACAGAACTGCAGAACCCCTTTAAATGATCCAATAAATTTTGTTCCACTTCACAATTGTGACCCACTTGTTGTTGATTCTTCACCAAAAATTTAAAATGTTATATCTTTTTGTTTGAAGCCTGAAATGTGGCAAAAGGTTGAAAAGTTCCAGGGGGCCGAATACTTTTGCAAGGCACTGTAAATATATGCAAGACTAAGCAAAATTACTATAAAAAATAGCAGCATCAATCCACAATCCTTTGTGTTGGCATTATGCAGTATATGCTGTTTAACTCTTTGCTATAAATCCGCATTAACTTAGCAGAATGGCATATTTCATATAGCCCTATATAACTACTTACCTATGAACTATTGATCAACGAAGAGAATCCATTCTTTCTAGAACTGGTTTATAAATAATGCACTTATTCCACTATTAGCCCATTTATTAGACATTGGGAGTCTTAGGGTTCCGTGACTACAATATCAGTATTAACATCTTTGATATTACTATTATATTTATATGGGTTGTTTTGCATGCACACTTTATTTATAATATTATATTTATGTTTTTAATTTATTTTATGTATTATATTGTTTTTGTGCTATTGGGTATTAGCAGGCTGTGCTATGGCAAGTCCCAAGTTGCAGCACGTGGTAAGCAGTTCCAGTTACAGGGTTTTTAAAAAAAAAATACACATATATCTTAAATCCACCACAGAACACTGATATTCCTAATACAGCCTTCTACTACAATCACCATACTGATAGCAACAAATATTCAAACACTGAGCTCATGGGCTTCTCAGTCTGAATCATTTTTGACATTATAATATCATTTATACTTTTTAATATGAAATAACCTACAAAAGTTGTCTCAATACCAATGTGAATGACATCCCTCTAATTAGCACATACCTACAACACCCTGATATGGAATAGAGGTGAAAAACACCCAAATTCTAAACAATTTTATTTCATATCATGCCATAATATTCTCCCAAAATATTTTACAAAACCAGTATATAAAAGGTCTAAAGCACTACTGACTATGGTATCAAACCTTATTGATACTGGTCTGTTGGTTTTGTAACTTTTATGCACTATTTATCAAGACATGACATGAAATAAAATTGATATTTTTCATAATTTGGGCATTTTTCACCTCTATTCCTTATGAGAATGTTGTAGGTCGTACACTTTTGACATTAGCCTGGGTTAGCCACAAAAATTGTTTGTTTTGCTTCTAAATTTCTTACTGTTGAAATGCAATTTATGATTTATATTTCCATAGCATATTACATAGTTACATAGTTACATAGTTAATACGGTTGAAAAAAGACACATGTCCATCAAGTTTAACCAAGGGTGGGGGTAGGAGTGATGAAGGGGAGGGGGACGGCTAACCTTAAGACATGACTCTACATTTTTTAATATGTGGTGACCTTCTTTTTCTCTAAGAATTTATCTAAGCCTGTTTTGAAGCCCTTAGCTGTCTTTGCTGTGACCAGCTCCTGCGGTAGACTGTTCCACAGATTCACAGTTCTTATAGTAAAGAAGGCTTGTCGCCCCTGGAGTCTGAACCTTTGCTTCTCCAGGCGGAGGCATTCAGCAGAATGTATTTTCTTATATTTGGATTGCAGTAATGTTTTCCCATAGGAGAGATGAAAGGGATATTTAGGACCGGCAAAGTTTACCTGTACACTTAACAGTGCACCCAATGCGACCTATTCAATAAGTTAGTGTAGCAAATGTTATCTAGAGAAGAGGTACAAAACGTCTCCTGTCCCATCACAAGCAGGGTAATTATAAGACACCCATTGTTATTTGATTACCTCATAATCAAAGCTTTAAAAAACACAAATAAATCACAGACAGACTCTTTAAAAAAAAACACATGCATTCAACCAGAATATGACAGATATTAATGAATCCTAGGAAATGTGTTGGAGGTTGTTGTTCACAATAATAAACCTATATGGAAAGAGATGACATAGAGTAAAGACCATTAATCATCTAGACTGTGCATGCATTCACTAGTAGAATAGTTTCCATTCCAGATCAACTTCTCAATATGTTTAATATTATTTGTGAAACTAACATACATAACCTGTACAGTGCCATGTACTTCATATACTATACTCACTAGACTATACAGTCTTCTGCTTCAGTTGTATTATATTTATATTCATATATTGTGATTCACATACTTCTACACATACTGCTGTATGGCAGTTTTCTGGCATGCAATTTTTTAAGAAATCAGCCTGCGCCCCTTAATAAATTCAGCATCTTAATTCAACTGATTTCTTGTTAAAGGGGTTGTACAGTGCAAAGATATTTATGACCTATATCAGATCAGCGGCAATCTGATATTGATGACCTAGCCTGAGCATAAATCATCAAAATTTTTGCACAATGTATGAAAATCAAGTTTGAGGTAAATGTTCCTGCTAGTTTTTGATGTTTGTAAAGATTGTAAATATGCCATTGAAATCTGTTTGCTGGCTGAGGCAAATTCCATCAAACTTAATAAATTAGTCAACAAAGAAGGTAAAAATTGAGAGTCCTTAGATGCTGTAACTTTTAATGGCTAACTAAATACATAATAATAAATAGCAAGCTTTCAAGACTGCTTAGGCCCCTTTCACACCTGCGGCAGGGGACTCCGGCAGGCTGTTTCGGCGGGCCGCAGATCCGGCCGCAGTACGGCAACCCCTGCCGAAAGGCAGCTGGAACAAAAGTACAGAGCGTAGTTCCGGCCCCACACGTGCACCTGCGGCAGCACGGATCCGGCGGGCTGTTCACCCGCCAGAACAGCCTGCCGGAGTCGCCTGCCGCAGGTGTGAAAGGGGCCTTAGTTCTCTTCATCAGGCATGGTACAAGGCAGTATCGGAAGATTCACATATTTATAGACAGAAGGACATCAGAATGGCATGGTAAATGAAAAAGTGAGAAAAACACAACCATCTATAGGGAGAGGCAATTAAACAGTTGTAGCAGTAAATTTTGGAGCACTTCATAGATAAGGAAGTGAAAGTTTCATTGTCCTTTGAGATCTGGTCCAGGGTTGTGATGCCCCCACCAGGTCTGGGGCCAAATCCTTAAGTGATGTAGAAGGCCATAGATCCACGCGACACATTAATTCCTGTTCTGAGTGTGTCAAGGGTTGTCATTAATTTGTATTCCTAGACTTTTATTTCTCTCTCGGATTTGAAATTACCTTTTAATACTAAAATGTTCACGACTTAGTGCACGTAAGCGCGCTCTATGACCTGACGCTGTGCAACATCACAGTGCAGCATGGGGGCCAGAAGAGCAGGGAGTCCTGGATCTGCAGAGTAGCAGCGCCATTCGGAACAGGAGAGGTAATTTTATTTATTTATTTTAATGTTTGATCGGATAGGGGTCCGATATGGGGCTGATGGAGGGGTCCAATCTGAAGCTGATGAAGGGGAGATTTAAAAGTTTGTTTTTTTTCAGTATTAAAACACAAGACAACCTATACAAATGTGGTATCTTTGTAATTGTACTGACCTTGAGAATGAAGGGCACAGGTCAGTTTTACCACATAGAGAATGCCGTAGGGTCAAAGCCTGAAAAACTGTGGTGAAATTGCATTATTTTTCCAATACCACGCCATTTGGAATTTTTTTACCGCTCCCCACTACATTGTATGCCATATTAAATGGTGGCATCAGAAAGTGCAACTCCGTGAAGAAAGGGAAGAAAAATGAAAGCGCAAAATCGAAAAAAAAACCTCTGGTATTGAAGGGGTTAAGCACAATTCTAAAATATATGATTAGGCAACAAGGCTCAATACTTTCTGTTATCAAGCGGAGAACTTTTCAGCTTTCTTGTAATATCTTCAGATCTTTCTCTCTGGCTGATTTAGGCCCCATTCACACGACCGTATGTATTCCGTGTCCGTATAAAAACGGAATGGAAGACATACGGAATGTCTTCCGTAGTGTTCCGCATTTTTGCGGACCCATTGACTTTAATGGGGCTACGGACGTGTTTTGCGGCCAAGTATAGGACATGTTTCCTTTTTTTTGCGGGAGAACTTCCGTAATATACAGATGCGGAATGCACATGGTGTGCATTCCGCATTTTTTTCTCTTATGGAAAAATGAATGGGTCCGTATGGTTCCGCATCTTATCCGCAAAAATGTGGACTATTGGCCTATAGTCAAGGAATAATATGCCATTCTAAAATTGTTTTATCAGGGCAGTACAGCTGTCACCAGAAAGAAATATATTTCTACTCACAGTGCATTACAAATACAATATATTAGGCCTAATATCAGGACATCTGGGAAAATTACATAGGAATAGTCATTAAAATAAAGGGACGTAAACCGTGACTATGGTCAGAAAGAAAAACCCATTTATCACATGATATCCTAACTGTATGTCATTGGTGTATGTAAGTGTATGGAGTGGGCTTCATTTATGACCTTTTAGCTTTTTCTAATACCTTCGCCACTTTCTCAAAAAAGTGGGTGCAGTATGGAGGGAGGAGGCAGGACAATGCAAGGCTTCCACCCCCGGACTCGTTTAACAATATGAACACCAAAAAACTGGCACATATGACACAAGAAGTCTTGCACACGGACAGCAAAAGATGCAGCAAATTTATTAAAAGGCATACACCTCGCAATAAATTGATCGGATCCTCCTCCAGCGGGGTTTTCACTAAGACTGGCGTGTGAACTGCTGGTCTTTAGTAAATGACCCCCAGTGTCTCTTACTTATGAAAAATGCCTTCTTACATTAATGACTGTAGCTGCAAAGTTCAGAGCTTTGTACTGTCTAAAGTTTTATATAACCTTCGCTTATCACTAAAGAGATAAGATTTTACAAATTTTTTGCACATTCACAGTTTTGCTGAGAAAGTGTGTGTCTGCCAGTGCAAGTAACCATAAATCGTAAAGGGGTTGTCAGACTCCTTAAAAGAAAAAAACAGGAGCAGTACTCTAATAAATAAAAAGAACCCGTACTTCTTCATTCCCCTGGTGATTCAGTGTCTTATTGAGGCTACTGATTGGCTGCAGTGTCACATACGGATAGGGGACACCATTACTAGAAGCTGGTAAATGAAGGTTGCTGATGGACCACAGGAGCATCTGCACTGGATCGTGGGGGGATAGATATTTATTTTATTTTTTTTAGGATTTTTCCTGTTTACATTTTTTCATGTAGTTAAATAACCCCTTTAGCATATATATATATATATATATATATATATATAACATTTATATAAATGGTGTGCATCTTACCTGTCAGCTTTTGTGAAACTACAGTACATATCCAGTTTCAAGTTGTCAGTCAACATAGTCTCATCCAGTAGGGAGAAAACTCTTTCATGCTACCTATAGGTGGCTAGGTCAATGTCTGACCTCCTAAACATTCCTGAAACATTATAGGTTGTCAGCCTAATCGGAGAATCTTACTGTATCTAATCTGTTAACAGTACTGGTTTGAAGTCATTACTTCTACATTAGTGTAGAGTTTTGTTTGGCTTCTATTTTTCCTACTTTCACTCCCCAAGGACCTCCAAGTTGTCATGATAGCAACAGACTGATACCTGTAGAGCCATAGGTAGCAGGTCACTGGACATAGTCAACCCAGTGGTGGGGTTCTCAGAATGCACCCCCAACACTATTGTTTGCTCTCTTCTATCAGCTGTTTACAATGGTATCCTGTCACACATAATCAACCTTTTCCTGTGTGATAGGTGCTGTCCCACCCCTGACATTTAAGGTGGCCATACACATTAGATAGAAGAAGGTTGATGGTTGGACAAGCGTCTGGAGAATGATTAATTCGCAGATAATCATATACATTTTAGTCCATACCGGCCATTACAGTTGTTTAGATTGGCCATACTTGTTCAATAAAACTGGGCAATGGACAAAATATCCATCTGGGAATGTTCTTTCAAAGAAAGATCTTTCGATCATAAACATTTTTTCTTTAAACAAAAAAACTTTCGTCCAACTATCAGACAAAAATATTTTTAAACGATTATGATCTGTCATCGGTTGACAAAAATGATTGTTTATTGCTAAACTCATCGTTTATTGTTAAACTTAAATTTCAACAGACAAACGTTCGTTTTGGTTGAAATCGTCTTTAGTGTGGGGCAATTGTGATTTAGGTCCTGATGACTTTAGCATTATCATCAGTATTTTAATCTTAAATTGTGTCCCCTGCCTCCGTGCTTCCCTGGGTAACACATAAAAACCTAAAGGGGTTGTGTCACAAAGCATATATTACATTTTTCAAACCAGCACTTGGACCTGCACACTTTTGTAATGACATGTAATTAAATATTTATTATAGCCAGTGAGCTAGTCAATAAAATATTATTCAATTATAGATAGACACTCACATCTGGACCATATAGGTATGTAAAACAACATATTACGTACCCAAAATATCAAAAAAATATATGTAAAAGTAAAAATATAAAAAGAACAAAAATGTCTTAGTTTCTTTTTTCATCCATATTACTTGAAAAACTCTGTTGGTAATAGTTATCTTCTATAGTTTCACTGTCTCTATTATTGAGACACAGAGACATTGAAACTATAAAAGATAACCAACAGAGTTTTTCAAGTAATATGGATGAAAAAAGAAACTAAGACATTTTTGTTATTTTTGGATATTTTTATTATTTTATATTTTTACTAGAGATGAGCGAGCATACTCGTCCGAGCTTGATACTCGTTCGAGTATTAGGGTACTCGTAAGTGCACGCTACTCGGACGAGTATCTTGCCATGCTCAAGGAAATGGCATCTCCCGCCTTTTGAATTTTTGTCAGCTATAAACTCAGCCAATCACAAGCCAGGAGACTCTGCGGTACACCCAGCATCACGTGAGGCCCTTACATGTCGATAGCAGGGGTTGGCTGGCCTGATCAGGTGACCCTAGAATATACTAGTGACTGCCCGCGGTGCTCGGCTCAGTCGCTGCCTGGATGTCGTTAGGGACAGATCTGCAGTGTGATACAGGGAGAGTGTTAGGGTGTTCTACTAGATTTGTGTTAGGCAGGAGTGATTCTAAAAGAACCCAACAGCCCTTGTTAGGGTTACAAGACCCTTTTTTTTTATCTGCTTGTGGCTGGGCTTGCTGGCACTAGTAGTGCAGCTACCGCCATATTTGCAGCATTTTGCAGGGAGACTGGAAAAAGTTTATTTTTTGGCTCTCAGTGACACACATCCATTTCAAACAGCTAAGTGGGACAATTTTTTTGTGTTTCATTGAAATAGGCACAGTCTTCAGAAGATTTTTTTCTGTCTAACTGATAGATAGTGGAAGTCACAGTACAAAATCCTTTTTTTTAATCTCAGTGATACAAATCCATTCCATACAGCTGTGTGGAACCATTCTGTGTGTCACAGTTCAGCTGGCCAGTCACCACAAACCACAATCCGTATTTTCTGTCCAGGCGACCCAAACTGTACGTCACGTAATCAAATATGGTCTTTTGCTCTCACTGATACAGCTACATTAGAAAAATCTCTGTGCGACATTTGTCTGGGTTGCAGTGAAAATAGCCACAGTCAGCAGGGGCTGAGTTTGCTCTCTGATATATTCTGCACGTCACGTAAAAAAAAAAAAAAATTGTTTTTTTTGTTTTTTTTAATCTCAGTGATACAAATCCATTTCATACAGCTGTGTGGAACCATTATGTGTGTCACAGTTCAGCTGGCCAGTCACCACAAACCACAATCCATATTTTCTGTCCAGGTGACCCATACTGTACGTCACGTAATAATATACGGTCTTTTGCTCTCACTGATACAGCTACATTAGAAAAATCTCTGTGCGACATTTGTCTGCCTAATCTAATAGTTTCAGTGTAATTGCTCCATACTGCACGGTACGTAATAAAATACGTAATTTTGCTCTAACTTATCCACCCATGTATTAACTTGTTCAGATTGAACAAGTTTGTGGGTTTCAGTACAGCTGGCCCATTTTTTTTTTGTATATATAATACACTTATATACAGAAAATGTTGAACCCCAGGGCTAAGGGTCGAGGACGTGGGCGTGGGCATTCAATTACTGCAGGGGGCAGAGGCCATGGTCCTGGGCAGGGTGAGACAGTACCTGCTGATGAGGGAGCAGGGGAACGCCGCAGAGCTACACTCCCTAGCTTCATGTCTCAACTTACAGGGACACGTGGTAGAGCACTATTGAAACCACAACAGTACGAACAGATGATGTGGATTGCGGACAATGCTTCAAGTAATTTGTCCACCAGTCAGTCTTCCACGCAGTCCACCCACGTTATCCAAGGGAGCACTCCTCTGGCTCCTCCACCTCAACCTCCTTCCCCCCAGTCTGCCCCCTCTCAGGAAAATTTGGAATGCGATCCGGCATACTCTGAGGAACTGTTTTCTGGACCCTTCCCAGAGTCACAAACCACTTCTCAGGTTGCTGCTGACCTCTTTCCCGATGCCCAAGTTTTCCAACTGTCGCAGTCTGTGGGGGATGACATTGTTGACTTAGTGGAAGAAGTGTGTAAAGAGGTGTCGGACGACGAGGAGACACGGTTGTCAGACAGTGGTGAAGTTGTTGTCAGGGCAGGAAGTCCGAGGGGGGAGCAGACTGAGGAATCGGAGAATGACGAGGTGACTGACCCAAGCTTGGTTGATAAGCCGAGTGAAGACAGTGCTTCTGAGGCGGAGGCGGGTGCTGCACCAGAACAGGTTGGAAGAGACAGTGGTGTGGCCAGAGGGAGAAGCAGGGCCAGAGCATGTGCATCAGCAGCAACTGTTTCACGTAGTGAAGCTCCCGTGGCGAGGCCTAGATGTTCGCAAGTCTGGAGGTTCTTTAAAGAAATTGAGGATGACCGACGGACTGTGGTGTGCAACCTGTGCCACACCAGGATCAGCAGGGGTGCCACCACTACTAGCCTAACCACCACCAGCATGTGCAGGCATATGAGTGCTAAACACCCCACTCAATGGAACCAAGGCCGTTCACCTCCTGCGGGTCCCACCACTGCTCCTTCTCCTGTGTCACTCGCTGCCTCTGCTAGTCAACCCCCTGCCCAGGACCCCGGCATGAGCGCCTCCCGCCGGAAAACCACACCTTCGCCTCCACGATCCTCCACAGCGTCCACCAATGTGTCCCTGCGCAGCGTTCAGCTGTCTTTACAGCAGACGCTGGAGCGCAAAAGGAAATACAGTTCCACCCACCCACATGCCCAAGCCCTCAACGTCCACATCTCCAAATTGCTGAGCCTGGAGATGCTGCCCTATAGGCTGGTAGAGACCGAGGCCTTTCACAACCTCATGGCGGTGGCTGCCCCTCGGTATTCGGTCCCCAGCCGCCACTATTTTTCCCGATGTGCCGTCCCAGCCCTACACCAGCACGTGTCACAGAACATCATCCGTGCCCTGACCAACGCTGTTTCTGAGAAGGTCCACCTAACCATGGACACATGGACAAGTGCTGCCGGGCAGGAACACTATATATCACTGACGGCACATTGGGTTAACTTGGTGGAGGCTGGGACCGAGTCTGACCCTGGGGCCGCTCATGTACTGCCCACACCGAGGATTGCGGGGCCTCCATCGGTCATGGTCTCTCAGACGTACTATGCCTCCTCCTCCGTCCCCTCCTCCTCCTCCACCTCCTCCTCCAAATTACCATCCGTGGGCACGGCGCCTTCAGTCGGTAGCTCTAGGCGCAGCAGCAGTGCCGTGGCTAAGCGCCAGCAGGCGATGCTCAAACTGCTGAGCTTAGGTGACAAAAGGCACACCGCCCAAGAACTATTACAGGGCATCACGGCGCAGACCGATCTGTGGCTGGCACCGCTGAACCTCAAGCCAGGCATGGTTGTGTGTGACAACGGGCATAACCTGGTGGCGGCTCTGCAACTCGGCAGACTCACACATGTGCCATGCCTGGCCCACGTGTTCAATCTCATAGTTCAGCGGTTCCTCAAGACATGCCCCAATCTGTCTGATTTGCTCACCAAGGTGCGCCGCATCTGTGCGCATTTCCGCAAGTCGACCACAGATGCTGCCACTCTCAGGGCAGCGCAGTGCCGCCTACAACTGTCCGCTCACCGACTGTTGTGTCACGTGCCCACACAATGGAATTCGACATTAAACATGTTATCCAGAGTTTACAAGCAGCGCAGAGCGATTGTAGACTGCCAGATGTCAACTTCCACCAGAACTGGTAGTCAGGTCAGTCAGCTTCCTCAAGTCTACAATGAGGAGTGGACGTGGATGTCTGATATCTGCCAGGTGTTGAGCAACTTTGAGGAGTCAACATAGATGGTCAGCGGCGATGCCGCCATTATCAGCCTCACCATCCCGCTGCTTTGCCTGTTGAAAAATTCACTGCTCAGCATGAAGTCGGAAGCTTTGCGCTTGTTACAAGAGACGGTGGAGGAAGATATGTCGCTTGATAGCCAGAGCACCCTCCGGTCTGTTTCTCAGCGCGTATCGGAGGAGGGGGATGAGGAGGAAGAGAAGGAGAATGTCAGCGAGACAGAAGAGGGTACCAGTGCTCAGTCCTTATTAACTGTTGAGCGTGTATGGGCTGAAGAGGAGGACTTGGAGGAGGAGGAGGAAATGGAGAGTCAGGCCAGTGAGGAGAGGGAATTCTTGCGTGTTGGGACTCTGGCACACATGGCAGACTTCATGTTAGGCTGCCTATCCCGTGCAACTCGTGTTAGAAGCATTTTTTCAAACACCGATTGCTGGGTGTTCACTCTCCTGGACCCACGGTACAAGCAGAACCTTTCCACTCTCATCCCTGTAGAGGAAAGGAGTATGAGAGTGAATCAATATCAACAGGCCCTGGTGCACAAGCTGAAACAATCCTTCCCATCTGACACCGCTAGCGGCAGAGGGCGTGCTTCTGTGGGCCAAGTAGCGGGGGAGAGGAGCCGAGCAGGCAGCTTGTCCAGCACTGGCAGGGGAATGCTCTCCAAGGCCTTTGCCAGTTTTATGTCACCACAGCAAGACACTGTCACCTGTCCCCAGTCTCGGCAGAGTAGGGGTGAGCTTTACAGAAAGATGGTGAGGGAGTACCTAGCTGACCATACCAACGTCCATAGCGATCACTCTGCTCCATACAACTACTGGGTTTCAAAGCTGGACACGTGGCCTGAACTGGCGCTGTACGCCTTGGAGGTGCTGGCCTGCCCTGCCGCTAGCTTGTTGTCAGAGCGGGTATTCAGTGCAGCTGGTGGCGTCATCACCGATAAGCGTACACGCCTGTCAACTGACAGCGCTGACAGGCTGACGCTTATTAAAATGAACAAAGCCTGGATTTCACCGGAATTCAAATCTCCTCTGGGGGAAAGCAGCTAAAGATTAACATTACTTATGTATCCGATTCCTCTTCTCTACTCCTCCTCCTCCTTGTCGTCTTTGCCTAACGCTGACCCAAAACGCAATTTTTTAGAGGGCCAACTGGCACAACAATTTTTCCGGAGGACCCCCTACAGGCCCTCTCTCCAAACAATTTTTCCGGAGGGCCACCTACAGGCCCTCTCTCTAAACAATTTTTCCGGAGGGCCACCTACAGGCCCTCTCTCCAAACAATTTTTCTGCAGTGTCAACTACAGACACTGTAAAACAATGTTTCAGGAGCGTCAAACAGACAGTCCAAAAAATTTTTTAGGAGGCGCAAGTACCGACATTTAAAAAAAACTTTTTTGCTGAGGGTCGACTTTATGTACTCCGAAAAGAAAAAATTTTTTGGAGGCTCAACAAAAGCCATTTCACTGCATTCTCAGTCAGACAAAGTCATTGGTGGTGTAACCGCCATGCTGCGTCAGGCTAAATTTTTGGGTGGCTCACCTGCTACCTCATCTAACTTGGTCACTTGTTGGTGTCACCGCCATGCTGTGTCAGGCTTATGCCTGCATCGTGTGGCTGGGGATAGGAGAGCAGTGCCAGCATGGGCATGGGTAATGGACCTTTGTTGCACCTAGTTGGGTGCTTCCCTAACATGTGATGGGCATGTGCCTCGCCTTTCTTGGTCTGGGTGAGCACAATTGCCATGAGGGTAACCACCAGGCTGTTGCAGGAGAATTTGGGGTAATGGTGGGATTAGGCAGCCTCAGAGGCATCCATGCATGCTGCCCCTGCTGTTTCCTGTCCATTTCCGTGGTGTTTCCATCATTTTCTGATGTTTCCAGGTTTTCACCCAGCCTTCCCTAGGCAGAGCCTTGGTCCCCTGCAAAAAATGCTCGAGTCTCCCATTGACTTCAATGGGGTTCGTTACTCAAAACGAGCACCCGAGCATCGGGAAAAGTTTGTCTCGAATAACGAGCACCAGAGCATTTTAGTGCTCGCTCATCTCTAATTTTTACCTTTACATATATTTATTTGATATTTTGGGCATGTAATCACGTATTTATAAGCATTTCTGTATTTTATTTAGATAAGCTCTAATAAGTATATTGTTTTACATACCTATATGGTCCAGATGTGAGTGTATATCTATAATTAAATAATATATAGACACTTTGGACTGGGTGAGTCTTAACAGATGGAGCACCTTTCTATAGCAAAAAGAAGGTGAGCCACTATACACGATTACTATTCAATAAAATGTATCTGTATAGCGCCATCTGTAGTGTGTTCTTTTCCTTTTTTTTTTATCATCTCACTGAGTAAATCTTCAAATGCCACCAGCCATATGTTCTGTTAGAAGCTGCAGCCGTTGCAGGCAGAGAGCTGCAGCAGAAAGGACATGTCCCTATATATGATGTCCCCTATATGATGTCTGATTTTCATTTTTTTACATCAATCATGGCATAACCCTTTTAAATACAAAATTATAAGCAATAATTATATAATAACATATTTACACAGGTTTGGTTTTGTTTCGCAGTAAAATAAATGACAGTTAAGCATGCTGGACAATGTAATGTAGTCCAGTTAGAACATAGTGAAGGGCGTTAAAGGGCTTGTCGCACCAGAAGAACTTATCACCTATCTTGTGGATAGGTGATAAGTACCTGATTAGTGGTGGTTTGACTGCCAAGACTCCCACAGGAGTCTTTGGAGAGGGCTGCATATATGTTAGGCTATTTTCACACTAGTGGCATGCTCCTGCGGCAGGCTATTCCGACGTTGCAGTTTTATTCTGGCTGCCTCTCCGCATGTTTGCCATGCTGCAGCAGGAACTCCTTCCCGTCCCCATTATAGTGAAAGGGGCTGGAGGGAGTTCCGGCGGCATGGGTGCACTACTGGCAGCACGGATTCGGCAGGCTGTTCACCCGCCAGAATAGCCAGCCGGAGGAGCATGCCACCAGTGTGAAACTAGCCTTAGCATATCAGAACATAAAAAGATTTTAAATCCTGGATTTTTAGGAGCAAATATTACAGTTTTACTCTTTTGTGCATATTTCCTTATACCAGTATGTACCAGCATTGTACAATTAGAAATGATAATTTAGAACACAGACGTTTCACGGCTAAATATATGGCAGTAACCAGGCAATATGACTGCTTGCAGTGGACATGAAATGGTCCTTTCTGCAAATGTTACCAATCCTCGTATGCAAAGCAACAACCACAAAACTCCAGGTATCCTGAGTGGTTTATTAAATTGCTGAGATTGCACAATTTGGATTTTAACTTCAAGTAGCTAGGAATGTTGTTTCAGTGTCTCCAGCAGCCAAATAAAAATACCATTAACTGCTATGCTGTGCTAGTCTTGTAAGTAGTCTTTGAAGATGGTATTTTCCTCAGGGGTTTTACTCGTTCTCCATCTTGGAGACAGATTTCCTAACATCAAAGTCATAAACTTGAGAGTTTTCTTTTTTCTTCACAAACTTGTAAAACTCTGTCTCTCTCCGTTGTAGTTAATACATAAAGGTGTATAGTATGTAGCCCTGAAATCAAGACCAAGCCTGTGTAGCTGAAAATGTAAGTATGGCATTTCCTCATACTGCTAAACAGTTCGTACACAGAGTAATCCTTGCAGAATGGTTCTGCTGAACAGTTTTATACAGTACTGTACTATCAGGAAGTTGGACACAATAATTATAATCGTTACATAGTGCCAACGTATTCTGTGGTGCTTTACAATTCAGAGGGTTCAGGTACAGGCAAAATCATACATTATACACTGACAAACTCATCAACAATTAAGCCTGTATTACACTGCCCAATTTTTGGCAGGTAATAGCTAACGAGCATTCTCAAGAACGCTCGTTAGAGATGAACGAGCAAACGTTCATCTCTAAACATTAGACCACGGTGTCTAATAACATTCTGTCACTGGGAAACCACTATACAGCTTTGGAATGAGCTATGGCATAGCACCGCTCCTCCCCATCATGATGAGGAGATCACTGAATGTAATAGCAAAGGTCTTCTCCGCTAGCGAGCAGGCGATTGCCAGGAGGGAACGCTTCCTCACGAAAATCGTCTGCCACATCGGGCTGTGTAATGCAGCATTTAGAACAATAGGAGTGAGGGACTTGCTCACAAAAGCTTACAATCTATGTGGGAATCAGGGTGATGCAGTGGCCAGGTTTGGGGTGGTCCCAATGCTGTGCTTTCCAAAAGGGATGGTAAGGTGTGGTGCACCCCAATGGAAAATAAGTCCAGAAAGTGATAGTTTGCAGTAAACCAGTACTGGAGGAACTCAAGTGCAAAACAATACAGGCAAGGCACTGAGCTGGCTTCTCCAGTGTACACCCTGGCAGGAGAAGGTTCCATGCTGATGAAAGAGCTGAGCTAGCTGTCATCTCTTTCTGAAGGTTGGTACCAACTGGTTGGTGGCTCAAGATCTGTGGCTCAGTCATACGGCTGTCCCTCAGGTCAAAGGGCTGGTGACCCAGGATTTGTAGAAAGTATCCCCACTTCAACCTCTTTTTCTGGTCACTCGTGCACTCTGGTCCTTATCTGCAGACAACTAGGGGCTTTAAGTGGGACTGTATAACACCACCAAACTCTGATTGGATAACACAACCATATCATGAATGGATAACACCACCACTCCATGACTGGATAACACCACCATAATGTGACTGCATAACATCACCATACTGTGACTGGATAGCACCACCACATCATGAATGGATAACACCACCACTCCGTGACTGGATAACACCACCATAACGTGACTGCATAACATCACCATACTGTGACTGGATAGCACCACCACATCATGCTATCCACCAGTCTGTGACTGGATAACACCACCATAATGTGACTGTATAACACCACCATACTGTTGCTGTAGAAAAACTGTTATGGGAATTCTAAAATTACCACTAAACCTACTATGTAATTCTGCATTCTCCTGTAAGAAGCAGTTATCAGTTAATAGGCCACAATCACCAGTCACTAGGTGGAGCTGTGTACCTCTGACTATAGGGAGTAAGAGATTACTTTGGGAGACACATAAATTAGTGCAACGACTGTAGAAGGAAGTGCTGGTATGTATGTGTGTATATGTATATGCATGCATGCCCCCTTAATGAGGCATGCATATACATGTATATCTATATATGGGCCTTCTATATATGTATCTGTGGGTCTCCAGATATGCCCCAATGTGTGGTGCCCTCTGATGCATATGATGCCCCCTATATATATTATATTGTGCCCCCAGTTGCTCCTAATGTATATAGATACATGTATATATGCCCCAGTTTTATATGCATTTATCTATATACATATAAACTGACCCTCCACCCTGCATCCCCCTGGAGGCGCATACCAGCGCACTTGCAGGAGGGAGACGCCACCCTGATGACAGTCTCAGGCACATCAAAGGACAGAGGATTGATAAGATCATCTACTCTTTGTCACACACCTCTGGTATCAGCTGTTCACAGCAAGGCTTGCTATGAACAGGGGTGTTGGCCTCCATTGCTTGCATTGTGAAGGTTTATCACACCTGATCAGTATCTACCCTTTGAGTGGAGACCCCAATCAAGCAGTTGGAGACTTGCTAAACCTGTTTTTATAGAATGGGCCATCCACACCCCTGCCATATGGAAAGCCACCTTCCCCCCACTACTCATGAAGGATAAATAATACGACCACAGGCAGAAGAGCTGGAACCTCCACTAGGCAGAGGAGCTGATGACCACCACGAGGAGAGGGGACTCATGACCACAGAGGAAGGAAGCCAAGCAGCCCCTCCAGAAACAGAGACTGGCTAAGTACCCCTGGAACTCCCTGTTACCCCTAATTATCCCCAAACTCCTGACCCCTGCAGTGCCTTATCACTGCAGATAACCCCTTGCATTCCCCTATAACCCCTGTAACCACTTTTAGGGACAGCTAGTAGTAGGCTTGGGAGGGTACTGCTGTAATTATATGTATTTCTGTGTGTGTATGTATGTTTAGTTAGTATTGTGGGTGGAATTAAGTGGGATTGTGCAGTGTAGTTGAGTTTTTATACTGAGGTTGTGTTATTGTATTGTTGTGCGGCTATATGTATATATATTTATATACACCAATATAAATATATATATAGTCTAAATATTAGACCGTAGACGTGTTATTTTGTAATAAATCCTTTTTATTATTTAAAGTACCGTTTACATTGTCTTTTGTGTAGCCGCCATAGTACAGTTCAGTACACATAGTGCAGGGAACGGACTTCAGTAAAGGAAATAAATAGGCGGAGCTAGCGAGAGCCAGTTATGCCTATTTATGAATATTGATTATTAATATTCCACAAAATATTACTAATTAATAGCTCCTTTAACATTGGGGGCTCGTCCAAACTGTTTGCGGATAATTTTTTTGCGCATTCTATCCCCGGTTGTGTTATCACGTCAACTAAGACAGGCGGATAGGGAGCGGACAAATAACAGAGGGACACGCTGCAGTGTCGTGCTATATTGTGCTCCTCGACCTTGAAGTTGGACGGATAACACAAGTGTGGTTGGAAGTTTACGCAGAATTCATCCACAAACAGCGAACCGGATCTTTTTGATGTGTAACGTTTTTGTGATTCCCTTGCACGGTTAATCGGCGAGCGTCATCTCAAGTTCGGGTGGATCCAAGGAGACGTGAAAAAGGCGTTCCAGAGAAGCTTCTTCCACGCAGAGCAGATTCAAAGAAGTGTGGCTGGTCGGGAAAAAGGCGTTCCGGAGAAGAGGACCTTTTTTCAAGCAGCGCAGACATTCAAAGGAGCCTGGCTGGTCGGGAAAAGGCGTTGGACGCAGGAACAGATGACTCCAAGATGGCCACCGAACGAGTGAGTATGAGCGCTACACTGCAACACCTAGCTAAACATTCAAACCTTCAATCCCATCCTCCCCACCTCGTACACCTCCACAGAAATGTTGTGGTCTGATTTGTTAACACAAGCGTGTAGTTACGACAAGCTTCACATTAACAAACGGACGGTATTGAACAAGGCAACAAGACGGCTTCAGATGCTAGCCAAACTTGTACATACATTTGAGGATAGCATTTGGAAGCCGGAGCATGTTTTGCGGGTTTCTCGGTCAACGGAGACATTTCCTCCGACCATTCATTGCCAGTGCTGTGCCAGTAATTTGCAGCAGGTTTCGGCATTGCGGGCACAGCTGGCAGTGAATGTGCAGTCTTCTGCTGACCGAGATACTCAGGTGGCTAAAATAGAGTCACAGTTGGTAGAGTTGCAGAGACAAAAGGAGGAACTTGAGGCTCAGTTGACTCAGTCATATGCTGAGATCAAGGCCTTCAAGGAGCGGGCTGCCTCTACTGATGCGACTCTAGCCAAACTGAATGATGAGGTTGCTGGAAGGTCTCGTTTGATGACCGGCTTGCAACAAGTCATCAGTAATTTTGCTAAGTTGGTGCCGGCCCTTTCTTTTTCTATAAAGTCAGGGCCAGAATCTCCGACAATTTTGCCCTGTCCAGGGCAAAAAGGGGGAGAGATATCTGTGACAAGCCAAATCTCCATAAATTTGAGCCTGTCCAGATGATAAAAAAGAATACAATGATTTCTTGTAAAAGAAATATTGTAAAGAGTGCATCCCTGAGAATGGAACAGTTCAGGAAAAGGGAGCACAACTGCAGTGTGGACGGACCTAAGCCACGCAGGGCAAACATCAGGTGTTTTGCATGTGCTGGCTTAGGTCATATAGCGAAACACTGCAGGACAGGTAAGGATAGGACACAAAGGACAAGAGGCCAAATTAGGTGTTTTAGGTGTGGGAACGAAGGACACATTGCAAGGATTTGCCCTTGCGCAAGTAACTGCAATGTGTCCAGTAGGAAAATCCCGGTAACAAATTGTACAGTGGGGCCTAGCCAGATTGGCCATAAAGTCACCACTCAGCGGTATACGCCTCATCAGGTGCTGAGGGGTCAAATTGGCCAATCTAGGCTAGAGAATGTTTGACACCCCTGTGCCATTTGTTACCCCATTGGTCCCCTGTGTATGTCTGTGTCCTGTGTTTGTGTTACCTGTTTGTATGTTTTTATGTTGATGGAGGCAGTTCTTGTTTACAAGTGTGTTTCGCTTTGCTGATTGTTGTAGTTTTCATTCCCCGCTGTGAGTTGCGGTTGTCAGGCGTGGCTGTTTTTGGTTCATTCTGGTGTCTACTGTGGGTAGAGCAGTGCTACACTGTGGACTGAGGAAGGGGTTGGTTTGCGAGCAGGTAACATCGGTACACGGTGCAGTGTGATGATTACTCTGGGCAGCCAAGGCCTCAGATCGAGACAGGTAGCACTGTTCTGTTCAGGGTTTTCGGTGGGGCTGTGCTATACTGTGGACCAGGGCAAAAAGTGGGTTGCGGACAGGCAACATTGAGGTTATACTATGCACTCACTTGCTGGTCCGGACAGGTAGCGCAGCTCTGACTGAGGTTGGACACGGAGTGGTTGATAGCAGGATGCGGCCTGTGGTTTTGTGTTGTGGAGTCCTGTAGAGCCAAGGCAAGGTTTTCGCCATGGATTCTGCTGACCTCTACAACACAGGTTAACAGGGGGAAGTCAGACTGGAAACACATGAGTAAGACAGGGATGCTGTGCCATCATGGAAAAGATGCTTCGTCCACAGCGCCCCTCGGATATCCTAACCTATTAGGGTGGCCATCCTTATCTGTTGGTTCAGAGGGATGTGCGGCAGAGGATGGGATCCTCTGAAGGTTAGGTGTTCTTACACCAGTGTTAGGATAATGAGGGGTCCTGTTGGATGAAGGTCAGCCCAATACCTTTCTCCACACCTGGGTCAAGGGTATTGGTCCTGGAAGTGCTGTAACTAAGTGCACCATGAGGGGAGAAATCCCTCAGGAGCGCATGCTGTTTTCTTCTCTTCTAGGAAGAATGCCATAGGAGCTGAAGGAAGAACCCAGATGACGACCTAGAAGAGACTGGTTATTTGCCTGGACGCTCTCGTGTGACTCCAGAGCTTCCAACTCCGTCAGCTCAAGACAAGAGGTGGAGAACCAACCCACGGTCCTGCTGGAGCATTACTGGATCAAGATGACGGAGATCTTCCATGATTTGGAGAGAGATTCGTATGTGTCCTGAGGGGAGAGACTGTTTGGCTAAAAGTCTAAAGGTCACATCATTTATTCCAAAATCTTTGTTGATTTGCCCGGTGATGGTTCTTCTGATTCTGGTTCTCAAGAGACTTGTGGACACTCCCCCAGAACCAGATAGAACATCGCGAAGATGACTGGAGAAGATGGCTCAGGACATGACTCCAGTAACATCCTGAAGCCAGGGACTGCATTTGATCCTATGAGGGTTCAGGATGTAGGTCCAACGCCACCCTGAAACCCCATAGTAGTGTATATTTGTAGATTTTCCTTCTATTGTTGGGTGGGGGTGGGACAGTGTGCATGAGTGAATGGGGACAAGAGTAGGGCAAGTTAGGGTCAGGAACACGGTATTTGTCACTACAAACCTTAGAACGGTGCAGTTCGTAAGGGATGGACTGAGTGATAGTTGGTGCGGTGCTTTTCCCGCAGGTAGAATTTAGGTACTCTGACATCACCTCACACTGCAGAAATTCTGACCTGCCTTGTAAAAACCTACGGATCTGTCCAGGGGAGAACTTCCTCAACGACAGAGTCTGCAATCAAGCTGAAAGAAGTGTCGAGAGAAAGTCTGAAAGAAGGCCATTCCACAAGTGACCGTACCCCACAAAAAAAAGGAGGTGCGACGTGGTTTGGCCTAGAAGATCGAGAGTGAAGCCGTCCCAGAGTCTAAAGATGACAGTGGGAGCAGCTGGATACTTGAAGACCGACATTACATGAAGATGGAGAGTGAAGCCATCCCAGAGTCTGACCGATAAAAGACGAAAGTGGGAGGAGCTGAATACTTGAAAACAGACACTAGTGAAGCCATCCCAGAAGTCTGAGATGATGACGGTGGGAGGAGCTGAAGATAAAGGCGAGGACGGTTTATCCTGTGGACGGAGATGTTGGGTTACGGTGAAGGGCAGGGAAGAGGTCCAAGCCACGAGGGAAATGTCTAAGTACCTAAGGACGGGATAATTCTTCAGTCCATCCTGAACTGTTATACGTTATGAGTGAGGTTAAGGAGGCAAATACATCCCAACACTTCCCCCAAATATTTGTCGTGTTTCCCGACAACAGGGGGATTGTAGAAGGAAGTGCTGGTATGTATGTGTGTATATGTATATGCATGCATGCCCCCTTTATGAGGCATGCATATACATGTATATCTATATATGGGCCTTCTATATATGTATCTGTGGGTCTCCAGATATGCCCCAATGTGTGGTGCCCTCTGATGCATATGATGCCCCCTATATATATATTATATTATGCCCCCAGTTGCTCCTAATGTATATAGATACATGTATATATCCCCCAGTTTTATATGCATTTATCTATATACATATAAACTGACCCTCCACCCTGCATCCCCCTGGAGGCACATACCAGCGCACTTGCAGGAGGGAGACGCCACCCTGATGACAGTCTCGGGCACATCAAAGGACAGAGGATTGATAAGATCATCTACCCTTTGTCACACACCTCTGGTATCAGCTGTTCACAGCAAGGCTTGCTATAAACAGGGGTGTTGGCCTCCATTGCTTGCATTGTGAAGGTTTATCACACCTGATCAGTATCTACCCTTTGAGTGGAGACCCCAATCAAGCAGTTGGTGACTTGCTAAACCTGTTTTTATAGCATGGGCCATCCACACCCCTGCCATATGGAAAGCCACCTTCCCCCCACTACTCCAGCATTTGGGGGACTAGGGAGGAGCTTTCACCACCACAAGCTGAGGAGCTTTTACCACCATAAAAGAGAAGAGCTTTGACCTCCACGAGGGAGAGGAGCTTTTGACCACCAGAAGGAGAGGGGACTCATCACCACAGAGGAAGGAAGCCAAGCAGGCCCTCCAGAAACAGAGACTGGCTAAGTACCCCTGGAACTCCCTGTTACCCCTAATTATCCCCAAACTCCTGACCCCTACAGTGCCTTATCACTGCAGATAACCCCTTGCATTCCCCTATAACCCCTGTAACCACTTTTAGGGACAGCTAGTAGTAGGCTTGGGAGGGTACTGCTGTAATTATATGTATTTCTGTGTGTGTATGTATGTTTAGTTAGTATTGTGGGTGGAATTAAGTGGGATTATGCAGTGTAGTTGAGTTTTTATACTGAGGTTGTGTTATTGTATTGTGCGGCTATATGTATATATATTTATATACACCAATATAAATATATATATAGTCTAAATATTAGACCGTAGACGTGTTATTTTGTAATAAATCCTTTTTATTATTTAAAGGGGTTGTCCCACGAAAAATATTCTACAGTTTTTAAACCAGCACCTGGATCTGACTACTTTTGTAATTGCATGTAATTAAAAAATTATTATAGCTACTGAGTTATTCAATAAAATGTATCTGTATAGTGCCACTTAATTTCTTATTTCTTTGACCTGCTCACTGAGAAGGCCGCACATGCTCAGTTTCATCCTTCAACTGCCTCCTGAGCTGTGATAGGCAGAGCTGAGACACGCCCCTTCAGCTGCAGCAGAAAAGACACTTCCCTTGAGCTGTCAGCTTGATATAAATCTAGCAGAACAATAAACAAGAGATCTCTGGATCCATGTGAGGTACAGGGCTGGTTCTAGCTTTGTTAAAAAGATACTGTCCTGTACTATATGATGTCTGAGTTTTATTTTTTACATTATTCGTGGGATAACCCCTTTAAAGTACCGTTTACATTGGCTTTTGTGTAGCCGCCATAGTACAGTTCAGTACACATAGTGCAGGGAACGGACTTCAGTAAAGGAAATAAATAGGCGGAGCTAGCGAGAGCCAGTTATGCCTATTTATGAATATTGATTATTAATATTCCACAAAATATTACTAATTAATAGCTCCTTTAACAACGACAGTAGATGCCTAGACATTTTTCAATGCAGAAAACCAGCTCTAGAGAGAAAACCAGCCACAAAAACAAAATTATCTTTGGAAAAGCATTTAGAGGAGGTTCGAGTAGAAGCCCTGTTAAACTGCTTAATAAAAAGCTTATAGACTCCATTGCAGACATTGTTCAGAAACAGAAAGGCTTCTGGCCCTGGACAAACCTAAAAGGCAGATTCCGGATATGCCCACTATAATACATCCCATAGTGGAAACCTGAAGTAACATCAAGTGTGAATACGGCAACTTATAAAAAAAGGGTGCATAGTCTGACATTGGGGTCCACCCTGTTGTTGCATAGCGAAAAAATAATGCACCCCAATTTCTGGATGCTTATGCAAAAATCAGCTAGAGAAGTGCAGTATGAGAAAAATTGCTTTAACCCTTTCTGGACTTTAAAAATGGTGCCATAGCGGCAACAATGCCCATTGCAGACAACCCATTATATGACGTGGTCAATTGTGACCATGGCATTTGAGGTGGCTTTCCCTGGGAGTACTGTGCCCCCGGGACAGGAACAGCTTCTACTTACTGTGATCGGGAAAGCTGTTCCATGGTGGCGATAGGCCAGAGCCTATTGTAGGCTATCAGGCCTATCATCGGCATATTCCAATATAGGCCTGCAGGTGTCAGCACTGCATTGGAATATATTGAATTTGCATTAATGTATTAAATTACATTAGTGTATAGGAAAAGCAATCTGATGTTTGCACGTTCAGGTAAAGAGTTGGGAAGAAAGAAAGTTAATACATGTCACTTACTAACATAGTGTGATTGTCCATATTGCCTCCTTTGGTGGCTTCATTCATTTTTCCATCACATTATACAGGGGTTACAGCAACCCTGCAATCCAGCAGTGGTGGCTGTGCTTGCGTTACCATCCCAGCCATCTTGTAATCTGCTGTAACCCCAAGCCAGGAAAGGAGGCAGTATGGACAATCACAGTACTTTAGTAAGTGCCTTGTATTTACTTTCTCTACATGATGAATCACATTTGTTAAAGTGAGACAACCCCTTTAAACCTTTCTGCAGTTCCCAGCTGAGGGGTGCATAATTTAGATTCAGATGGCCAATCTCAAAATGTGGAAGGTATCGAATCAATATATCTTTTCCACAGCAGTAAAGTCTCAACGCCATAAACAAGCGAATACTATGCTGTCTGAAGCTTGCATGACCTGGTTGTTTCTGGACCTTTGTTCGGTCTTATCTTTTTTACTCAGGGTTACTCTGCTAGTAAAGTAGCTTCTTTAGAAGCAGGTTCCCTGGGCTTGAGCCTGGTCTGCAGGAACTCTCATAGACACATTCTTCCAGTATCTCTGCTCAGACTAGATTCCTCGACTAACTAACCAGGGGGCCGGCTAAGTCCAACACCATGGTAAACTAGTCAGTCTGCCAAAGTTAAACATATGTTGCCTATACATGGCTATGAGTGTAGGTAATACATAAAGAAATCAATGCTTTAATATTAAATTGCAATATCACGATAGGTCATCAATATCTGATTGGTGGAGGTCCGACACCCGGCTGATCAGCTGTTTGAAGAGGAAGTGGCACTCCATGGAAGAGCTGCTTCCTGTTCATTACACTGCCCGTCATCCTGGAAGTGCAGTGTAATGACAAGTACTCACTCCCCATTCACTTGAATAGAGAGAGTACAGATGTAGCAGGGTTAACACACAAACTCTTAACTCAAATTTCTTAACTCATTGCGTTATCTTGAAACAAAAGCCATAGAAAAGCCATTGAAGGTGTTTGCTTAACGCATTTAGTTTCGATAACATGTCTCAGAAAGCATGTGTGTTAACTCTACTACATCTTGTAATTACACTACTCTGCCGCTCCACAGGAGATGGCGTGTGATGTAATGACCAGGAAGCGGCGCTCACATGGAGGTGTCAGATCCCCGATGATCAGATATTGATGAACTATCCTCACAATAGGTCATCCATATATATGTCAGAACGACCCCTTTAACTCTTTTTGGAGTAATTAACTGTTTTGCAGTCATCCACTGCACATTGTCACTTACTATGTGACATCTGATTTTCATTTCTTATATTAATCATAGGATAACCCCTTTAAGTGCTACAGACTATACTATTCTTGCTCTCCAAAAGCAACTGAAACCTGGTATAACAGATTAATGGCAATGTGAGCAATATACTATTTAGATTTGACAATTCTAACTGATCACATGTTCTATTTTGCTCGAATTAAATGGTTTTTTTTATTTGAAAAATATCTGTGATCACAAAAGTGAACATTACTGAATGTTACCATTTAAAGCTACTATGTTTTATTACAACTGAACTATTTCCTCTCCACACCAACGCTCCATGGAGATTTTCATTTTTACAGAACTAATCTTTTCAGTACTGTAAAGTTGATTTTGGCTCTGTACTGAGAGGTCTCCTTCTCCTTTCCTAGATCGTGTTATTTGAGTCTTAGAAAATGGTGGATTTAAGCGGCTCTGTCCTGAGCATGAGCGTCAGGTTTCACACATGGTAGAAAAAAATATATTAAAGCAGTTTTATATCCATTTGTTTAAAATACCATGGTTTACAAAGTAGACTTGAGGGTATAGCCACACGTTCAGGTTTCCTGAGGCAGTTTTGGCAGGCAAAACTATGAGTGATTTTAAGAAAAGAGGAAAAATAGTATCTTTCCCTAATACTGTATCTGCTTTTATGATCCACTCCTGATTTTAGCTTCCAAAACTTCATGAAGAAACCTGAACATGTGGCTGTACCCACAGACTTTAGAACTTAAAAGCATATGACAGCATAGATCGTAAGCTTAAAGTAATGTCCATACTTTTACACCATTTCCCAAAATCGGGGCTGATTAATTTCATAATCCAGCTTTGACTCTCAGGCAAAAACAAACACAATGTAACAGCACTCTGCAAACAAAAGTGCCATACTCACTATAGAAAATATGCAAATGCTACGTTATAAGTGTGAGATCCTTGGCAAATACATTTTGTACAAAATGATTTGTGCCTGTCCGCCAACCTCAAGGTGATCTCTTAAGGACAGGAACCTACACTAAATAATACTTCCTTTGGTGCCATAAGTTGCAGAGTGCTGTTGCATTGTGTTTGTTTTTGCTTTTGTGCGTTCAGCCATGGCAACATGCACTTGCGCATTGGGATTTGCCCACTTTTTTTCTTTTGCGATTTGCATTGACTTTCTGGGACCAGGCCAGCGACGAATACAGAACGGGACGACACAAGCGCGAGATTTCCCCGGCAGACAGGGCCGGCAGGAAGAGACCAACGCTGGCCTGGCAATCAAGAGTAGAAGGGTGTGGAATGAGGTGTGTGAACAGAGCCTCTAGGAGTAGTAGGAGCAGGAGCAATGTCCCACGCTCCTAGAGGCTAATTTGCATATAATAAAAGTTATAATTGCACAAAAACGGGGGCATACTTAAATTCAGGTGACATTTGCACATGCATAATGTCAGTCTGTTTAATAGCGAAAATTGTGGTGACAGAATCCTTTTAATGTTTCAATGTGGAGAGTCCACCAGTACCTGACCAGTTTTGTCTTCTGGCTTCCTCAAGGTAGTCCAGGAACTTAGGCCATGTACCAGGCACCTATTTGTTGAAAGTTTAATGTTTAACAGAAAGCATCGCTTTCTGGTAACAGGAATCCAGCAGAGATCTGGTTTTTAGCAGTGTATCTGAACAGAGAATAAAAAATGATGACATTCAAAAATAGCAAAAGGTTAAAATGTAAGTATAGTATTGGTTAATATATTTATCATTTTTGTAGATTTGAATAGTAAAATCTAGTGTAAAATGGAGTTTTCCTTTAAATATTGTGCATTTGTCACTACCTGCTTTTTAGCCCACATTTAGAGGACTCCTCTTCGAGTCCTCTCTATTATGTGCGTGAGCATGGGAGCCCTCTCAGTGCATTTTATCGATGATTTCTATAGCGTTAGAATGCAAGCGAATATGAAGATAATAATTACATAACCAGACTCAGTGTCACTTACCGTACACTATACATCATTTACGCTAGTTTGGGGGATGCCTTGGAGATGACACATTCCCTTTAAAGAGGTTGGCCACTTTCTGGCTACTGTTGATCAATGTGTATGTACTAATAACATTATTTATCGCTATCGCTATTTATATAACACCAGCATATTCTGCAGCACTTTACAATCCAGAGGGCACATGTTCAGTGGCCTGGTTTCAGATGGCCCTGATGCTATGCTGGGACCCCAACCACTGTTGAGGTGTCACCATGTGTTGCTGCTCTCTGGAGACGATAGTAAGGTATGGTGCACTCTAATGAGAAATAAGTCTAGAGAGTCAGGGTTTGCAGTAAACCAGTATGCTTCTTTACTGACGGAACTCAAGTGCAAAACCAATGTAGGCAAGGCACTGAGCTGGCTTCTCCAGTCTCCTCCCGGGCAGAAGAAGATTTCATGCTAAGGAAAGGCTTGAGCCAGCTGTCCCTCTCTCTCTGAAGGCTGGTTCCCTGGACAAAGCTTGGTGGCCCAGCGTCTGTGGCTCAGTCATTCAACTGGCTCCCTGGTCAACAGGCTGGTGACCTAGGGTATGTGGCCAAGAATCCTTATCTCAGCATCTTCTTCCAGTCACTCATGCAGCTTGGCAGAGTCTTTTTTACTAAACACTGTTCCCTATCTGCAGACTAGCAGAGTTTCTCCTACTAAACACTGGTCCCTATCTGCAGAGAACTAGGGACTCTAACTGCTCTCTTTTTTACAGTAGTTAGCTGAACTAGAACCTTCTAGTGGGAGGGATGGAGCGGAGATGCACAGCACAAACAGAAGCATTGTTACAATTTCTGTCTGTCAAAGACGTTTATAGAATTTCAATACAAGTCTATGGGAATACATGGTAACATAGTAACATAGTTTGTAAGGCTGAAAAAAGACATCTGTCCATCCAGTTCAGTCTCTTATCCTGAAAGTTGATCCAGAGGAAGGCAATTCTCATTTTAGGGGAAAAAATCCCTTCCCGACTCCAATCAGGCAGTCAGAATACTCTGTGGATCAACAACCTCTCCAGAAATTTAATAACTATAACCTGTAATATTATTACACTCCAGAAATACATCCAGGCCCCTCTTGAACTCTTATAGTGAATTCACCATCACCACCTCCTCAGGCAGAGAGTTCTATAGTCTCACTGCTCTTACAGTAAAGAATCCACTTCTATGTTTGTATACAAACCTTCTTTTCTTCCAGACACAGAGGACTCCCCTCATCACAGTCACTGTCCTGGGAATAAATAGACGATGAGAGGGATCTCTGTACTGACCCCTGATATATTTATACATAGTTATTACATCTCTCCTTATTCGTCTTTTTTCTAAAGTGAATAACCCTAATTTTCTGGATACTGTAGTCCACCCATTCCAGTCATTACTTTAGTTGCCCTCCTCTGAATCCTCTCCAGCTCTGCTATGTCTGTCTTGTTCACAGGAGCCCAGAACTGTACACAGTACTCCATGTGTGGTCTGACTAGTGATTTGACTAAGTAGTTTTTCCAAACAAGTCTTCAAGCATAAACAACTAAACCAGACAGCCTAAAGCTCATTGTATCTGTTTTTTCCCTACAAAACTTTGCATAGGTAGAAAGTCCCAAAGTTTCTCAGTATCAGCAGACTGTGAATTAGCTCTTTCCACAGTGTATTGCAAATATACTTCAATAACAATGCAAATCAGCAGGATATATTACAATAAACATATAAATGCAGTTCAGCAATTTAAAACAGTGTAAGTGCATACAACAGCATGAATGAAAATGCAAGTTAACCCTTCAAAGTGCTATAAAGTAGTGAGATGATGGATTTGCACAGTAGCAGTAGGGGGAAATGTCCACAAACATCTATAGTCCAAAGCACCCTTGTTTCAGGGAGTACAAATTAAAATGAACATCACAGAATTACAGGGTAATATACAATTAAAACACTAGGAGTGAGGGCCCTGCTCACAAGAACTTACAATCTATGAGGAAATGAGGGTGACTCAAAAGGTAAAATTGGTTGTTTTCTAAAGTGGTCCAGCCATCTTTGTAATAAATAGAGAAGTGCAGACAGAGCTATATAAGCCACTGTTTGTGGATTACTGTCAGAAGATGGTATTCGGTAAACGGGGTAGAGTCAGTTTCCAAAACATGGTAAGTCTTTCTAAAAAGGTGTGCTTTTAAGGCACATTTAAAGCTAAGGAAGTGATTGGCTGGGGCAGTGCATTCCACACAGCTGGTGCAGCTCAAGAAAAGTCTTGAAGACGGGAGTGAGAGGTTCGAATTATGGAGGATGTTAATCTTAGATCACTGGCAGAGCGGAGAGCACGAGTAGGGTGGTAGACTATATAGCACTTAGTAATATAGCCTTTGTAAAACCCACCCTCTTGGGCAAGAAAAAAAATTCTCTTCAACTGGGGAAGAAGCAGAACACTTACATGCTGACCTCCTTTTCCTCTTTGTAGCTGTAGATCCATGAATTTTCATCTCCTCTTCTGCCATCCAAAAAGGACGCACTTCTGTTCAGACTGCCTGATGCATACTGATGCATTTGGTAGCCCAAGACACTTTCTTCTGGTCTAGAATTGATCAGCACTGCTCACATGAACAGTACTGGTCAATCCAAGGACAGGGCTGGAAAAGCAGAAAGAGTCTTGGGTGACCAATGCACAGTGTGTATCAGGTTATCTGAGAAGCAGTGCCGCCATCTTGCATGGCAGAATAGAAACACAAGAATTAGCAGATCTGCAAGTAAAAAGATGAAAAGGTGGTCAGGTAAGTAGTAGAGGTAATATCCATAAGATGGCCAGTGATGGAGCAT
Organism: Rhinella marina; assembly: GCA_900303285.1. Lineage (NCBI taxonomy): Eukaryota > Metazoa > Chordata > Amphibia > Anura > Bufonidae > Rhinella > Rhinella marina. The sequence goes on from ONZH01004287.1 coordinate 72,421, forward strand.
TATTTGACCAGGCAGATCACTTAGCCTCCTCCATTCAAATACACTGCACCTGCATTAACCCCTTAACACATAATGCCATACCTGTACAGCATTAGAGTACAGGGGATATATGGAGCAAGCTCATGCACTGAGCTCACTCCATACATGGGATCGGCGATGACGCTGATCCTGGTCATTTAGCCCCTCAGGTGCCACTATCAATAGCTGCAACTGTGGATTTACACAAAGGGATCCTCTGATTGTAGACCCTGTGGTTTTTAGCAGTGTATCTGAACAGAGAATAAAAAATGATGACATTCAAAAATAGCAAAAGGTTAAAATGTAAGTATAGTATTGGTTAATATATTTATCATTTTTGTAGATTTGAATAGTAAAATCTAGTGTAAAATGGAGTTTTCCTTTAAATATTGTGCATTTGTCACTACCTGCTTTTTAGCCCACATTTAGAGGACTCCTCTTCGAGTCCTCTCTATTATGTGCGTGAGCATGGGAGCCCTCTCAGTGCATTTTATCGATGATTTCTATAGCGTTAGAATGCAAGCGAATATGAAGATAATAATTACATAACCAGACTCAGTGTCACTTACCGTACACTATACATCATTTACGCTAGTTTGGGGGATGCCTTGGAGATGACACATTCCCTTTAAAGAGGTTGGCCACTTTCTGGCTACTGTTGATCAATGTGTATGTACTAATAACATTATTTATCGCTATCGCTATTTATATAACACCAGCATATTCTGCAGCACTTTACAATCCAGAGGGCACATGTTCAGTGGCCTGGTTTCAGATGGCCCTGATGCTATGCTGGGACCCCAACCACTGTTGAGGTGTCACCATGTGTTGCTGCTCTCTGGAGACGATAGTAAGGTATGGTGCACTCTAATGAGAAATAAGTCCAGAGAGTCAGGGTTTGCAGTAAACCAGTATGCTTCTTTACTGACGGAACTCAAGTGCAAAACCAATGTAGGCAAGGCACTGAGCTGGCTTCTCCAGTCTCCTCCCGGGCAGAAGAAGATTTCATGCTAAGGAAAGGCTTGAGCCAGCTGTCCCTCTCTCTCTGAAGGCTGGTTCCCTGGACAAAGCTTGGTGGCCCAGCGTCTGTGGCTCAGTCATTCAACTGGCTCCCTGGTCAACAGGCTGGTGACCTAGGGTATGTGGCCAAGAATCCTTATCTCAGCATCTTCTTCCAGTCACTCATGCAGCTTGGCAGAGTCTTTTTTACTAAACACTGTTCCCTATCTGCAGACTAGCAGAGTTTCTCCTACTAAACACTGGTCCCTATCTGCAGAGAACTAGGGACTCTAACTGCTCTCTTTTTTACAGTAGTTAGCTGAACTAGAACCTTCTAGTGGGAGGGATGGAGCGGAGATGCACAGCACAAACAGAAGCATTGTTACAATTTCTGTCTGTCAAAGACGTTTATAGAATTTCAATACAAGTCTATGGGAATACATGGTAACATAGTAACATAGTTTGTAAGGCTGAAAAAAAGACATCTGTCCATCCAGTTCAGTCTCTTATCCTGAAAGTTGATCCAGAGGAAGGCAATTCTCATTTTAGGGGAAAAAATCCCTTCCCGACTCCAATCAGACAGTCAGAATACTCTGTGGATCAACAACCTCTCCAGAAATTTAATAACTATAACCTGTAATATTATTACACTCCAGAAATACATCCAGGCCCCTCTTGAACTCTTATAGTGAATTCACCATCACCACCTCCTCAGGCAGAGAGTTCTATAGTCTCACTGCTCTTACAGTAAAGAATCCACTTCTATGTTTGTGTACAAACCTTCTTTTCTTCCAGACACAGAGGACTCCCCTCATCACAGTCACTGTCCTGGGAATAAATAGACGATGAGAGGGATCTCTGTACTGACCCCTGATATATTTATACATAGTTATTACATCTCTCCTTATTCGTCTTTTTTCTAAAGTGAATAACCCTAATTTTCTGGATACTGTAGTCCACCCATTCCAGTCATTACTTTAGTTGCCCTCCTCTGAATCCTCTCCAGCTCTGCTATGTCTGTCTTGTTCACAGGAGCCCAGAACTGTACACAGTACTCCATGTGTGGTCTGACTAGTGATTTGACTAAGTAGTTTTTCCAAACAAGTCTTCAAGCATAAACAACTAAACCAGACAGCCTAAAGCTCATTGTATCTGTTTTTTCCCTACAAAACTTTGCATAGGTAGAAAGTCCCAAAGTTTCTCAGTATCAGCAGACTGTGAATTAGCTCTTTCCACAGTGTATTGCAAATATACTTCAATAACAATGCAAATCAGCAGGATATATTACAATAAACATATAAATGCAGTTCAGCAATTTAAAACAGTGTAAGTGCATACAACAGCATGAATGAAAATGCAAGTTAACCCTTCAAAGTGCTATAAAGTAGTGAGATGATGGATTTGCACAGTAGCAGTAGGGGGAAATGTCCACAAACATCTATAGTCCAAAGCACCCTTGTTTCAGGGAGTACAAATTAAAATGAACATCACAGAATTACAGGGTAATATACAATTAAAACACTAGGAGTGAGGGCCCTGCTCACAAGAACTTACAATCTATGAGGAAATGAGGGTGACTCAAAAGGTAAAATTGGTTGTTTTCTAAAGTGGTCCAGCCATCTTTGTAATAAATAGAGAAGTGCAGACAGAGCTATATAAGCCACTGTTTGTGGATTACTGTCAGAAGATGGTATTCGGTAAACGGGGTAGAGTCAGTTTCCAAAACATGGTAAGTCTTTCTAAAAAGGTGTGCTTTTAAGGCACATTTAAAGCTAAGGAAGTGATTGGCTGGGGCAGTGCATTCCACACAGCTGGTGCAGCTCAAGAAAAGTCTTGAAGACGGGAGTGAGAGGTTCGAATTATGGAGGATGTTAATCTTAGATCACTGGCAGAGCGGAGAGCACGAGTAGGGTGGTAGACTATATAGCACTTAGTAATATAGCCTTTGTAAAACCCACCCTCTTGGGCAAGAAAAAAAATTCTCTTCAACTGGGGAAGAAGCAGAACACTTACATGCTGACCTCCTTTTCCTCTTTGTAGCTGTAGATCCATGAATTTTCATCTCCTCTTCTGCCATCCAAAAAGGACGCACTTCTGTTCAGACTGCCTGATGCATACTGATGCATTTGGTAGCCCAAGACACTTTCTTCTGGTCTAGAATTGATCAGCACTGCTCACATGAACAGTACTGGTCAATCCAAGGACAGGGCTGGAAAAGCAGAAAGAGTCTTGGGTGACCAATGCACAGTGTGTATCAGGTTATCTGAGAAGCAGTGCCGCCATCTTGCATGGCAGAATAGAAACACAAGAATTAGCAGATCTGCAAGTAAAAAGATGAAAAGGTGGTCAGGTAAGTAGTAGAGGTAATATCCATAAGATGGCCAGTGATGGAGCATTATTTGACCAGGCAGATCACTTAGCCTCCTCCATTCAAATACACTGCACCTGCATTAACCCCTTAACACATAATGCCATACCTGTACAGCATTAGAGTACAGGGGATATATGGAGCAAGCTCATGCACTGAGCTCACTCCATACATGGGATCGGCGATGACGCTGATCCTGGTCATTTAGCCCCTCAGGTGCCACTATCAATAGCTGCAACTGTGGATTTACACAAAGGGATCCTCTGATTGTAGACCCTGTGGCAGAATCACAGGACTCCAATTAGTTGCTATGACAGGGTCCTTATTTAAGTTTCCAGTGCTGTCAAGGTGAGCTGCCTGAAAAGCAGTCTGTCAGTATCCAATAGACTGCATAGTATTCTTTTGCAGTTTATGGGACAAGTGATCAGAAGATGTACAAGTCCCTTAAGGGGACTAAAAATTACAGTAAAACAAAAGAAAAAAAGGGGGTCATTTAGTAAACAGAAATATGCCTAAATTAGGGGTTTTCCCCACTCACGCCACGTTTAAATAAGTGAGCGGGGAAGGGCTGGCAGGCCCGTCTTATTTATCATTTCCTATATAGCGACGGCCATGTGCGGTCTGTAAAATGCAGAACGCACACGGCCGGTATCCGTGTTTTGCGGATCCGCAATTTGGGAATGTAAAACATGGGACGGTCTTGTGAATGGACCCTAACAAAGCTAGAACCAGCCCTGTACCTCACATGGATCTAGAAATCTCTCCATTCATTGATCCAATTGTTCTGCCAGATTTCTTTCAGGATGGCAGCTCGAGTTTATCAGGGGGTATATCCTTTCTGCTGTAGCTCTTTTCCTTTACCTGGCACAGCTTTTAACAGAAGATATGGCTGGTGACAATTCAAGATTTAAACTGAGCACGTGCGTCCACCTCAATAAGGAGGATGGAGAAATAAGGAAAAAAACAACAGGGGGCACTATACAGAAACATTTTATTGAATAGCTTTGTGGCTATACTAAATATTACATAAAAATACAAAAGTATTCAGATTCAGGTGCTGGTTTGAAAAATGCTGAATATTTTTCGTGGGACAACCTTTTAAATGGTTTATCTCTGGTGTAAGTGCAGATAGCAGGCTCAGTGTATTTAAATGGAGGGGGTTGAGTGACATATTTGGCAACATGACTCTCTATTAGCAGCCATTTTATGGAAAGGACCTCTGTCCAGAAAAAGAATAGCCCCACAATGGGGCATAGTTTACAAAAAATTGAAAATGGAACACATCAACGAATATTATATTAATAACTGAGATATAGTCATCTTATCTACACGTTTACTTACAATAGCCAGAAAGGTGCAAACCCCTTGAAGTCTCTAAATCTAGCGGGAAAATAATATGACTCCTCAGTCAGGCTTAAACAATTTGGTAAATGTTGCCTAAATTATAAACCACCTAATATACCAGAGTCCACAGAAAATCTACTTCTAAACGAAATAGACGAGGCAGCAAATCATAATGAGGTCGTTATTATGGGGGACTTCAACTACCCAGATATGGACTGGGAAACTGAAACCTCTATATCTCATAAAGGAAACAGGTATTGGCAATAACCAAAGACAATTACCTTTCCCAACTGGTTCAGGCAGGACCTGACTAGAGGGACAGCCATACTGGACTTAGTATTAACCAATAGACCTGACAGAACAACAGATGTGCAGGTTGGGGGACACCTGGGAAATAGTGACCATAAAATAATAACCTTCCAATTGTCATTCAAAAGAGCGTTTCTTCAGGGAGGAACAAAAATACCAAACTTCAAAAAAGCAAAATTTAGCCAACTAAGAGAGGCCATAGGCCTAACTAACCAGGACAAAGTCCTCCAAAATAAAAATACAGCCACAAAATGGGAGATTTTTAAAAGCATCCTAATATCTAATTGTGAGAGTTACATACCTTATGGGAAAAAAAGGTTAAGGAACAAGAAAAAGCCAATGTAGATAAATAGAACTGTAAAGAAAGCAATAAATGACAAAAAGAAAGCATTTAAATCACTAAAACAGGAGGGTGACGAGGAAGCATTGAAAAACTATAAGGAAAAAAATAGAATATGTAAAAGACAAATAAAAGCAGCCAAGCTAGAGACCAAGACATTAAAAAGAGTAAAACTAACCCTAAAATGTTCTTTAATTATATAAATGGTAAAAAGTATAAACCTGAAGGTGTCGGCCCCTTACAGAGTAATGAGGGGGGAGTTGCAGAGAGCAATGAGGAGAAAGCAAAGCTACAAAATATTTTTTTCTCCACTGTATTCACTGAGGAAAATAAACTGTCAGATGAAATGCAGAATATAAAATTAAATTCCCCTTTAAAAGTGCCCTGTCTGACCCAGGAAGAAGTAGAACTGCGTCTTAAAAAGATTAAAATAGACAAATCGTCAGGACCGGATGGCATACACCCCCGTATCCTAAGAGAATTAAGTAATGTCATTGCCAGACCCTTATTTCTGATATTTAAGGACTCTATACTGACAGGGAGTGTTCCACAGGATTGGTGCATAGCAAATGTGGTGCCAATATTCAAAAAAGGTCCAAAAACAGAGCCCGGGAACTATAGGCCGGTAAGTTTAACATCTGTCATGTGTAAACTGTTTTCTAAGAGATGCTATCTTGGAGTACCTCAATGAAAATAAGCAAATAACTCCATATCAGCATGGCTTCATGAGGGATCAGTCATGTCAAACCAATTTAATCAGTTTCTATGAGGAGGTAAGTTCTAGACTTGACCACGGCGAATCAATGGATGTCGTATATCTGGACTTCTCCAAAGCATTTGACACTGTACCGCATAAAAGGTTAGTATATAAAATGAGAATGCTTGGCCTGGGAGAAAATGTCTGTATGTGGGTAAGTAACTGGCTCAGTGATAGAAAACAGAGGGTGGTTATTAACGGCACATACTCACATTGGGTCACTGTCACTAGTGGGGTACCACAGGGGTCAGTATTGGGCCCTATTCTCTTCAATATATTTATTAATGATCTTGTAGAAGGCTTGCACAGTAAAATATCAATTTTTGCAGATGACACTAAACTGTGTAAAGTAATTAACACAGAAGAGGACAGTATACGGCTACAGATGGATCTGGATAGATTGGAGACTTGGGCAGATAAGTGGCAGATGAGGTTTAACACTGACAAATGTAAGGTTATGCACATGGGAAGGAATAATGCAAGTCACCAGTACATATCAAATGGTAAAACACTGGGTAACACTGACGTGTAAAAGGACCTAGGAATTTTAGTAAACAGCAAACTAAGCTGTAGAAACCATTGTCAGACAGCTGCTGCCAAGGCCAATAAGATAATGGGTTGCATCAAAAGGGGCATAGATGCCCGTGATGAGAACATAGTCCTGCCACTTTACAAATCACTAGTCAGACCACACATGGAGTACTGTGTACAGTTCTGGGCTCCTGTGAACAAGGCAGACATAGCAGAGCTGGAGAGGGTTCAGAGGAGGGCAACTAAAGTAACAACTGGAATGGGTGGACTACAGTACCCCGAAAGATTATCAAAATTAGGGTTATTCACTTTAGAAAAAAGACGACTGAGGGGAGATCTCATAACTATGTATAAATATATCAGAGGTCAGTACAGAGATGTCTCCAATGATCTATTTATCCCCAGGACTTTTACTGTGACAAGGGTACATCCTCTGCGCCTGAAGGAAAGAAGGTTTGTACACAAACATAGAAGAGGATTCTTTACGGTAAGAGCAGTGAGACTATGGAACTCTCTGCCTGAGGAGGTGGCGATGGTGAATTCACTAAAAGAGTTCAAGAGGGGCCTGGATGTATTTCTGGAGGGTAATAATATTACAGATTATAGTTACTACAGAGGAGTCGTTGATCCAGGGAGTTATTCTGATTGCCTGATTGGAGTCGGGAAGGAATTTTTTCCCCTAAAGTGGGGAAAATAGGCTTCTACCTCACAGGGGTTTTTATTGCCTTCCTCTGGATCAACTTGTAGGAAAACAGGTCGAACTGGATGGACAGATGTCTTTTTTCAGCCTTATAAACTATGTTACTATGTTAAATGTGTCATTTGGTATTATAAATCCATAATGTAATATGCTCAAGGTTTTATTTTCCTATATGTCAAATCCCAGCATGTGTTCTGTTGAAGGATTTTGCAATGTATAGCTTTGCCACCAGCTTCTTAAAACGCTGCCAAGATCTTCAAAGTCTTCCTAACCTGAACATATGAAAAATGTCTGAGTTGAGATTATAATTTACAACCAGACCATGAAATTTCACGCCTGTACGTCAGCACAGCACGGCCACAAGTGAAAAGAAGGTGCACAGAGGCAGCCACCTAATGTCTCAGCTCTTATAATAAATGGCACACACTAGAACGCAGGCTTATACATTCCTAACCTTAAATCCTGACATGCTGCAGTAAAACTTGCCACATCAGACTATAATTTATCTTAGTAGATGGTTATTTTTGAAAATACTACTACAGAAACTCTGTGTACAGACACTGGAAGAACATAAACAGGAAGAAAAATGTGTAACCTGCCAGCAATAATCTCTCAGAATTACCATGTTCCAGTGTAACTCCAGGCAAAAACTCAATATTCAGCTCTTGGTTGGAGTTATGGAGCTGTATGTGGGTACAGATACTTATTAATATTATTGACACATTTAATGGGGACAAGTTCTCACATAATATCTAAAATTCATTTGTTCGTTCTCACATAATTTATTTTATTTAGAAATCCTAGCATTCAATGAATCTGCAACATAAACCGATCACCACTTCAAGCCTATGACATTGTGAATAGTCCAACTGAACAAGCTCCAGAGCCACTCTCAATGATGAGTGCAGCAATTAATTAAAAAATATTTGCTGTGAACCAGAAGCAAGAAATGGTTCCTAAGCCAAGGCTCATATTTCATCAGCCACCAATGGTTATATTCATTTTGGTGTACAAAGCTTGAAACACTAGTTACTATAAAAACCAAGAAGCTTTCCCTTCACTAGAGCTCATATTATATCTTGCCAAGGTGTGACTAGTGGTAATGGGGTATTGGGATGTTTAGGGTATATATACCGCATAATGGATATGGGTGCCACCTCTGGAACTTTCATCTATTTCTAGACTGGGAGTTCCCTAACCTCGTCCTGCCTCACACTGTACCATTGGTCACCTCATCCAGGGTATGTGGGAGATAGGTTGCCAGGTTTATGGAAACAGCCAAGATCACTATGCTAAGCAAAGAGAATGTAAGTTACCGTATGGGATCAGCATAACATGACTACACCGTTATATACAAACAGCATTGCTCGCCATGCTATGCTGTGTCCATAACCCTCATTCTATTCTATGGGAGTTACAGTGCCATAGTGAGCTCAGCTGCTTCTGTGAACCCAGTCACCTTTCAGAACCTGGGTGCAGCGATCAGGACAAGGTCTGGGGACTCTGGTCTTCAGATTGATGGGGGTTCCAGAGGTAGTATTTAACTGTATGTAGATCAAATATGTACACATAGTCCACATAGGGGTATTGAATATCATGTTTCTCCGCACTGTAGATATGAGGGCTATAGACACAGACTTAGGAACAGTTATCAAATGGTTTACACCACTATTGTAGTGTGAAAGAGTCACAAATTATAACAAATTTGGAACTTTAAACTTCCCTCTGCACTTTTCAAAACTGTCAATAAAAGTGGGCAGGGCTTAGTGGGAGGGACATGGCCGCCCACAGCCCAATAGCTCCTAGCTGGTGTAGGTTTGAATTTCTGGTGCACTGACTGCCTGGAGATGTGCCAAATTTATTAAGAGGGACAAATGTGGTGTATTCAACGGGCTTTATAAATAAGATTGGCATTTGTATTGTCAGACTTAGTATATCTGTTCCACTGTGTTAACACTTTTGCCTTTCAGATAAATCACTCGCAGGGGCATAACTACCATAGTGGCAGATCATGCGACTGCTATGGGGCCCAGGGAAAGAGGGGGCTCCTTTCCTACTGGGGGTGAAAACTTGGCCCAAGGATCATTGAATGGGCTTTAGGAATTCTGTCCTGTGTGGGGGGCCTGGTTTGATCCTTGCTATGGGACCCTTACTTCTCTATGTACGCCACTGATTACTTGTAAAATAAAAAGATACAAGTCCTAGCAAGCCCACCTGACATTTCTTTCCATAACTGGGTATATATCCTAGGGGTACAGGGGCTAAAGGTCCCAGAGGTAGGATCCAAATGTACACATTAAATGGTCGGATGTTCGTCATATTTGTATGGACACTTAAGGGGTCATTTATTTATACTGAAATACTCTTATATGAGGCGTATTTCAGGCGCAGATGGCGGCACAACTGTTACTTTTCCCTGCTCATGCAAGGTCTAAAATTGTGGGCGGGGAAGAGAATGGGCTGGCAGGCCCATCTGATTTCCCATTTTTCATGCCTGTTTCAAGCATAGAAAAAGGTTGAAATGTCAGACAGCTGTCTTACATTTAGAACTAGCGGAGGATCTACCGAAGTTTTGAAGAGGCTGGCACCTCATCCACCGCCAGCTATAGGACTTTAGTAAGACCGCTGTCCAGGGTTGCCAACCGTCCAGAAATTTCTGGACAGTCCGTAAAAATAGGTAACTTTTTTCCTCTGTCCGTGAAAAAAAATAGAGGTGTCCGTGATTTTTTTGAGGCTGGTGGTACCTTACTAGATTATTTTGGTGGTAAATATCATCATTTTACAGCTCACAGTAAATGGTGGTAATGAGTTCTGATCAGTATATTGAGCTATAGAGCTGTATTACTTATAATATTTATCCTTTTATTATGGTTTTCCAGTTTGTCCGTAAAAAATGTTGGCCGTCCGTGATTTTGGGATAAGTTGTCCAGAAAAAAGAAAAATTCGGGTTGGCAACCCTGTCGCTGTCTTAAACACCGGTCTTAATAAATGTGCCCCTTATATTTATCGTATGCATCTATGCCTGGACGAGCATACATGATGCATAGGTAAATGAACAAATCCTCTGTCCTCGCAGCAGTCATACAGATCATCTCTATGGATCACTTTTTAATATAAAGCATATAGAAAGTAGAGTACTATAAGTAATTACTTGGTTCAGCAGCACTTGATTGAACACGTAGAATTCCTTTACGGAGAGGCATATTTGTGTATTTAATTTAGGTTTAGCACTTCGCACCATTTAGTTTGTAAAGCTTCTTATCAAAACCCACAGAAATGTTAATCTTCCAGAGGGACGTAAGCTAATTTCAGCATCTACACTCTGCTTACTATGCTGTATTTTATTTTCTTTATTTTCTTTAAAGACGTGAACTTTCAGACACCTGACTGGTACAATCAAGCTCTTTGTAAGCCGCAAACACCGCTATGAGTAAGGCCGCAGCTGTCTGTCTACTATAAACCTGTCCCTTTTCATTTGCATGGGGTTTTCAGAATAAGCAGTTTCTATCAATAGATACCCTTGTTACTTTTTATACTTAACATATTCAGCACCTTGGTTTTTAATGGTTCAGCCCTAAAAATGATTAGCAGATACTTTTCAGTCGCTGTAATGTAAATGCAGCTTATGTTTTTATTCCTAATGCTAATAACAGTGAAAAATTTGCAGTCAGGCTATAACTTTGCACATTTTCCATGGTTAATTTTAGATAAATAGATTAAAAGGCTGAACATTTTCTTTGCTGACGGCTAGCTTTTTATGCATTTTTCCAGGCGATTGGAATAATTCTTGACATCTTTATTTGTAGTGTAGTACAGCAGCAATTAGAAGGCAAGTCACGAAATATGTAATCCTGTTTTCTTAGGATAGGTTCACATCCAGCATAGCCGGGCACATAGCCAGATCCCCATCGATCCCATTATACTGAACGGGTATCCGACATAAATACTGGCATTCTGCAGGAAAAGTACAGCTGCGGACCGAAACAGACTACCGGATTTATCTGCCTAGGATGCCAAGTACTGTCCCAGTGTAATATAACTGCAGTCCTTTCTGCCCACTCTGTCTTCCGCAGTGACCCGCCATTGCATGGCCTGGCACTAAAAGACAGTTCAATTGCTGCTGACTAGATACTGGCATGTAAAGTAACATTAGAAGAGTAATGTTTCAAAACCACAGCTTCTCTTTACAGTACAACTGGAACTATACCTCAACATTTGCTTCTTTCTCTGGTGGCAAAGTGGTGCATCCTCACCATGGGGAGGTGTTATATGTATGGCTAGTTTTTTTACCAGTAAAATATTCCAGGTATGAACAAATGAACACTTATAACAAGGTGAAGTTTGTTCATCAATGTAATGTAGTCATACATTTTTTTTCATATTTCAAATTTTGTAATGGATATCTTTAAATGGGTTGTCCGAGTAACTTTTTTGTTCTTTGTATGTTTCTAACTTGTTAAATATAACAACTTTCCCATACACTTTGTGTTTCTAAAGCTGCTGGTTTCTCAGATTTCACTGAGGGTCACATGACCTGTGATGTCAGCTTATCTCCCTGCTGTGTGATGTTTCGTGCACAAGCCTCAGAGATCAGATAACAGTCTGTACACGAGATGTCACTGTGCTGACCATGACATTTTACACTTTCGAAGGGACTAGGAAAACTAGGAATCTTATTGGCCAGGCACCTTCGCATAGGGGAAGGCACCTTAAATAACCCAGGGAAGGCCATCATAGTCTAGGGACTAGGGCCCTGGCCCTTTAAGAGCAATGATTGCAAGCAGGAGGCAAGAGACCAAGCGAGGAACAGACAGACTTGTGATTACTCCAGTGGCTGTGCCTACCAAAAATAAGCTGTGTGATGTCAGTGGGCTTGGACCACTGGTGTAACATCACCTACCCCCTACCCCCCCCCCCCCCCAAGCCTACGCCTTCTTTGATTCAGACTGAAGACAAAGTCTTCTAAGAAGGGAATGTTCATTTCTGACAGGTTCCAAAAGTCTTTAGGACCAAATATCTTCCAATCCACCAATTAGAAGTTTTTCTTCCCAACATTCTTGAACACAAGGATACTCTTCACCTCAAACTCATCTTCTGGGCCAACTGGAGTAGCAGCTGAGACTGAATATGTGGAGTAGTGGTTGAATACCAGTGTTTTGAGATGTGAAATGTGGAAGGAACTGGGAATGCATAGAGAAGGTAGAAGACATAATTTGTAGCAGACAGGGTTGATCTATATCAAGATTTCAAAAGGACCCAAGAATCAGGGTGCAAACTTTTAGGAGGTTACCTTCAACCTGATATTTCTGGTGTTCCAACATCCCCAGAGGATAAGTGTGGTGGTGACCTGCAGTACTGATATGCATATTTCTTCATGTGAGCAGCATAAATTATGGAAGATTCCGACCCTGATTTATCACAACCAGCGAGTGCTATGCCAGTCTTAATAGGGCCTGCGCTGCCTGAGAAGTCATGTCATTTCAGGCACAGGTCTAGTCATAAATTACATGCATCCTATGGCAGTCTGTGTGCCAGAATGAACCAGGTCAGAGCTGCCATAGATTTTAGTCATTATTTACGACAGTTTCTGTCATACACAATAATTAATGTGTTTCAGGGCCAATGGCCCCACTCACACCCCTCTCTTTCCACACCCCCTTTTCAGAAACTGGTGAGGGTAGTGTTAAAATGCCAGTTGCGACAATGCAATGGCATTTAAAAAGTCACAAAACCAGAATATATTGTAGCAACTTTTTTTACACAAAAAAAAATGCTTAGGGAGAAAGATACATTTCCCCCTTATTCTCCTGCCAGATCTAGAGGGTAAGATCTTCAGCTGGTTCTTCAGAGAAAAGTGAAACACGGAGTGGAATCTGCAGAATCTGCAGATGTAGTCCATGCACAATGTAAAATACCACTTGCCTTGCCTGACTGGTTGTTGCATGATAATTCAGGAAGCAAAGACAGCCAAATATTGAGGTGAGAAGAGACAAAATGAATTCTCCAGAACATCTCTGCAGATGACACTCCTCTTCAGATGGCTTGACCCTATCTAGTTGCATAGGTTCCTCTTGATAAGTAAATGAGAAGCAGAGCAAGGGCTTCTGAAAAGAAGGTACCAGTTTCAGAGTTCTGCTCTCCCAAACATACTTCCTGAGATGCTCACCAAATCAGATATCTGTGGCCAGCATGATTAAGTCGTCTAGAGTAGTTGTTAAATCTCATCCTGCCAACTTGTCTTTGATTCGAAAAGCCGGGCGGGGGGGGGGGAGGAGGGGGGATTAGAGGTTATATGAAAGTAACTGTTTTATCATACAAACCAATGAATCTGTGCATCAGTTTGCTTTTCATAAAAATGAATAGGAAACAATAATCTCTTTTTTGTGCAAAACTACATGTAAAAAAACATAAACAAATGCTAGTGTGACTTGAATATAATATGTTTGCGAAGCTTGAGAAGAATGGAAGACAAGAGAAGAACACACAAGAAGTTCTGGAAGATTCTAAGGGCTTGGCAGACTCAGAATTAAACAACAGAGTTAATAAAGAACCCAGTTGGAGAGACGCAGATTCCTACTCATTAAAATTCCAGTTCCATAAACCACTGTCTTAAATAAAGACAAAAATGTACATTGAGGTAAAATTCCCATTTTACTTGATGTTTCCATAGAATGGATGAGTCTCAGACTGCCTTTTATAAGCTATTAATGGAGAATAAAATAGGATGCTTTGAAGTAACCACTTTCCCTTTGAGCTTGAGCCAGTGGCATGGAAACAATTAATTGAGAAGAAGTTGGTCATTTGTGTTCCCTATCTTGGTGTGACTAATATGTTGGTGCATATCATTCCCAGTTGCTCAAATTTGAGTTAGACACAACAGAACTATGCATGTTTATTTTTATTCACTATGACTCCAGGACAATGTGCTCTGAATGGGAGAAACCGAAACTGAAGCTTCCTTTTCAAAGGCTTCCATGTTTTGCTCAGGAGAGTGATAGCGTTATTGGAGATCACATATGGTCCTATTTACCCATTTTATATATATATATATATATATATATATAGGTTTTTTTTAATGACCCCCCTATTTTTTGCTGCTCCCCTTAGCGGCTGTTTGCATGAGAATAGCAATAAAAGGCAAACAACCCAAGACAAATCTGCGTGGAGATTGACTGTCATGGCAGGTTAGGTGCATACTCAAAGTAGCACTCCAAGAAAATAAGTATATTCTCTGACCTGTTAGAAAGGTGCATGATGTGATCTGTAGTGAATGTAATCTTCTCATCAGTGTCTGTATTTGTGACCTATCCCCTCCCTTCTAGTTTTTGCTGTGTCATGTGACCAACTCTCTGCTCTCCAACTGACACAGGACAGAGTCAGTTACTTCTCTATATATTCATATGAGGCTGACATTGAGGCTCCCACAGGAATACATAGAGAAACTGACTTCCTGTCCACATATAAGATGCTGTTATTTGGAAAGTCTGATGGCTGGTCACATGACACAGCTGAGGATCAGAAGGGAGGTTAATACTCACAAATACAGTCACTGGTAAGATTACCTTCACTACAATTTACATCATGTACCTTTCTAACAGTGATCACAGAAATACCATTAAAACATAATTATAATTATTCAATATAAAAATAAAGGAGGGGGAGTTTAGCTTATAAAGGCCCATAGGACAGATTCACTGGGAGAAGGATGAAAAAGGAAATAATGTCCCTAATACTCTCCCTCTTCCTATTGGGTCCCTGCCTACAGAACGGAATAGCCGCCCTGATAGGGGCGATCCCGTGTCAGGAACCTCCTAAATGCCCTAGTGTGTCCCTGACACAGAAGAAAGTCCCATCACCACCGTATCAAAGCGTGACAAGTCGTCAATGCCAAGTCAATAAAATAGTCTGGTCAATCACACCGTACTATATAGCATTACTCAATAAGTTATCAATACTGAGCACAATAGCCAATGGTATTACTGACCCAAAAACACAATTGAGTCACCATGTGTCCCAAGTTATCAATCATGAGCACAATAGCCAATGGTATTACTGACCCAAATTTATCATTGAGTCACCATGTGTCCCTTTCTAACAGGTCAGAGATTTTTTTTTTTTTTGTGGGAGTGCTCCTTTAAGCTGAGTTCACACTTCAGGCATTTGGTCAGTTAATTCCATCAGTGATTGTGAGCCAAAACCAGAAGTGGAGACTGCAGAGAGATAACGAATAATGGAAAGATTTGCAACTGTTTTGCGTTTTTGACCCGCAACTAGTTTTGGCTCATAATAACTGATGGAAGCATGTAACATATCTCTTTTTGTTTGGATTTGGCTCTGCTTAAAAACTGTTCATACCTGAAGAAATACAAACTGATGCCACCGAATCCTATA
The DNA here is from genome assembly GCA_900303285.1 of Rhinella marina. Taxonomy (NCBI): domain Eukaryota; kingdom Metazoa; phylum Chordata; class Amphibia; order Anura; family Bufonidae; genus Rhinella; species Rhinella marina. The sequence goes on from ONZH01004287.1 coordinate 88,178, forward strand.
GAATTACCTATTTACTAAACCCAACTATGATTGTATACACTGTGACTAGGAATAAGTAATTATCACATGCAGTCTTGTATGTAGTTTAACAATTTGTGTTGTAAAGTGTCCGCAGCTGGGTGAAATAAGAGAATCCAAAAAGCTGCATTTGGTTGGGCAAAGCGTAAAATGCTGGAGCTGCTTTTTCAGACTTTGTGAGCTGGATTTTATTGGATGGTAGGTAGGTTTGGCAGTGGGACTTCCCATTCCACACCCTTACATCAGGACAGCTATTTCCTTTAGCCGGAGGAGACCCTAAGTGTTGCTAGTGGGATCATTACTGGGGAATAAATAGAGGCCAAAAGCCTCAGTCAGGACAGAGCACAATGGCTATATGAGTGGCTATGCAAAGCCTGATCCCCCCCCCCCCCCGACATTCTGAAGGCATAGGTGAGAGAGGGAAATTCTCTGTACAGTTAGCACCCAGACAGGCAGAAGTTTTCTTAGATTTTTGTTATGATTTATGTGCTGTGGCTTCATCCCAAGTGATGATAAACTTGGACACTGTGTATTCTGTTTGATGTCTATTGTGTTTGTGAGGAAAATAAACATTATATGAACTTTTAACCACTGAAATCTGTGAGTCGCTTACCGCTATTTTTGGCACTTCCATAGGAATGAATGGAGGGCGGCCGAGCATGCGTGGTCTACTGTCCTTTGTGGCATCCATTCTAGAGATAGACATTGGAGGCATATCCTATAAATATGCCCCAATGTATGACATGGGCCAACCAAGAAAAAAACTTTGCATAGTCTGTAACAGGAGCTGCAGATTAAAGGGATTTTCCGGGAGTTTTACACTGATGACTTGTCCTCTGAATAAGTCATCAGTATCGGATCGGTGGGGGTCCAACAACCGGGATCATTTGTTTGAGAAGGCAACGGTGCTCGCAGTAGCACTGCAGCCTTCTCCCTGCTCACCAAGCACAGCACCGTACATTGTATATATCGTAGCTGAGCCCTATTCACTTCTATGGAGCTGAGCTGCTCTTAGGCAATGTAACAGATGAACCCTAGGCAAAGCTGGAGAAGGCTGCAGAGCTACTTTGAGCGCCGGTGCCTTCTCACACAGCTGATCAGCTGGGGTCCTGGGTGTCAGACCCCCACCAATCCACCGACCAGTGGATAAGTCATCAGTGGAAAACCCCTTTAAGGATAGTGATGGAAAATCTGTGGCTCTACAGTTGAAACTACAACACCCAGTTGTCTTGCAACATTTGGAGAGCTCCAAGTTATAAATCATGACAGATGAAAAAAGCATAGTCATCCCATTAACATTTATTAATACAGCGTTACCTAACATTGGCATATGCACTGTACACATCCAAATTCTCCTATATATTCACTGACAGCAAACAGAGATATTGAAATTGGTGAGGAAGTGAATTGAAGCACACAATATTCTCCAAAATTGCATAAATTATCACTATACAGTGGTTAACCTTAATTTACAGAAAAGTACAGTCATTGTAGTTAAGTTGCGGAACCAATAGACACAAGAAAAACTATTGCACTGCAGTTGTTCAGTGATGTGAGTCTCTGCATGAAGAATCCAGTGATGAACTTACCGTACGTGTGAGGTTAATCATTACGCAGAAGACACATTTGCGCAGCATACTGTTGAAATGGAATCTTTTTCTGAGATTCCTAACAAGCAGTGACAGGCCCGGCCTAGCTTCTGCAGGAAAAATACTATGCAAAGAATTCATTTTATCTGTCTCGGATGAGCTGCTCAGTGTTAGGTGTGAATGAACATTTCTTCGCCAGAAGCATCAGTTAATCACAGTCAACTGGAAGATAATGGTGTGGAACCAGCCATTTATTACCTTTTCTAGGTTTCTAACGTTCTTTTGTATTTTCCAGCTTTATTCCATGTACAGTGGAATATTCTATATGTGTCGCTTTAATCAATCCACTGAACAGTCAAATTAATAGACTATGAAAAATGCTCATTGCAGGGCAGCCCTTCTTCTGTGTAATTTGTGCTTAAACAATTTATAGTGCCCCCATCTGATGAAAGTAAAACCTTAGACATTTAAGACATAAGTTACTCTAGTGTAGTACAGTAAGAGTCTCTACACCCCTTCATCTCTGTATCATAAATTACTGGACAGTCCATAAACATAGGCAACTTTTTTTCTGTGTCCAATAGGCTTAGAAAAATACTCATTACAGGACAGCCTTGAAAGATGCTGGTCAGCATCTTCTGTGTAATTTGTCGTTAAACAATCTATAGTGCCCCCATCTGGTGAAAACATAACATATAAGACATGTAAGGCATCATTTACTCTAGTGTACGCAGTAAGGCCTCATGCTCACAGCCGTAAGTGTTTTGCTGCACACAAATTGTGGATCTGGAAAACACATACCCCGGCTGTGAGCTTGTCGCTTTTCTTTTTCCCACGTCTAGACAAAAGTCCTATTCTTGTCTGCAAAACGGACAATAATAAGACAATCTATTTTTTGGGGGGCCGCCTAACAGACTTACGGATCCGGACTGAACATGGGAGTGCTGTCCGCATTTTTTGCAGACCCATTGAGATGAGTGTTGCCGCATCCGATGATGACCAAATGACCAAAACTACGGCCATATGCATGAGCCCTAAGAATCTCGACTACACCTCTTCCCCCCTTGCCTTGTATTTATATCTCTGGCTACATGTATTCACAATTCCCTACATGGGCTTCTAATTTACAATACTGGCTTCTAACCGTATACTACTTTTACACTTACGCTACTTTTATGCATCGTAAGGCATATATTGTATGTATGAATGTTTTTTTTTAAGGCTGAAAAATGCGAATTCTCACCACTGCCATTAAAGTATATCAGCTTCCTTTAAAATATATTTAAAAAAGTCATAATTATTAGAGCTTTTCATTCACTTACCAGGTAGAAATGAAGCAAATACCTTCTGCAGTGACTGTAGAACATTAGCACCCTCTGCAGTTTGCTTTTCATATTGACCAACAGTCATGGACAGAGCTCAAACCTCTAATCTAATTATCTCATCCTTATGGAGGTGGTGTATTATTAAGAGCATTTATGTCCCGCTTAATTAGATAAATCCAGGAGCTACAGCATAAGCACGTTTATTTACTCTGGAAACACACATGCAGTTTTGATGCAGTATTAGGTGCAGTTTTTGAAGTATGCTATCAATATTTGATAGTGGTTAGACTCCCGGCAACTAGGGATGAGCGAATCGACTTTGGATGCTTCATCCGAAGTTGATTCACATAAAACTTCGTTACCGTATTAGAATCTATTGGCTTCGATGAGCCGAAGTTATTACTTCACAAAGTCTAGCGAGACTTCGAGTAATAACTTTGTTAATTAATTTCTACTGTAAAAAACCTTTGAACTCAGGTTCAGTACTAAGGTCACTCTTCTAAAGTGGTGTTTAAATAGAGACGTCCTGATCTTGAAAAGTTTACTCTAAAGTTGAAAATGTTCCCAAAGATTTTTATAGTTTCAAGGACAGCCTTAATAAAGGAGGTAGGATTAGATAAAATAAGCAACACATCATCTTCAGATCCCACAATTTTTGTAATTTTGCAAGTCTCTGTCTCTTCCACTCAAACCTTTTATTTTCAAGTTCATTTGTAAAAAAAAAAAAAAAAAAATCCATTGTAAGAATAGGAAGGGGGCACAATGGGCAGCCTCACCTTTTTCCATTTTTTATATGAAATGACTGGGATAGTTCTCAGTTTATTTTAATTTTCGCATATAGGGCCATAATCTTTTCAACAAACAATTCACGGAATTCAAATTTGAGAAGGATGCCTTTTAGGAAAAGCCAATCTACTCTATCCAATGGTTTTTCATCTGTAGATCAAAGAACTATAGAGATTTTTTTTTAAATACCTGTATTGAATTATGTCTAAAAATCTGATGGTATTATCTTTAGCTTCCCTACCTGACAACTCCTACTTAGTCTTTGTTACTCTGGAGAAGTAATAATGTTTGGATCCATTTGGCAATTATTTTAGAATATATTTTATTGTCATTGTTTATTAATGAAATCGGTCTTAATGAGTGCAATTAGTGGGATCCTTACACTCTCATATGTTTTATATTTTGTGCTATTTTCTTCATTTGCTATCTTCGGTATATATGAATTATTTTTGTTTTTTTTTTAAAGCAGGGATGTTAGCCTTTTGCCCGGATTATCCGTCATCATATAATGTTTATATTTGGCATAGAAAAGAAATTGGTTTGATTCTATGTTTAAAATATCCTTAACTTCTCCTCTCAGTTTAATAAGGTCTTTTTCTATTTTTATTGCTTGGCAGAATTTGTGAAGGGATGTTATTCTATTTAAGATCTCAGTTTGGGTTTTCTCCCTTTCCTTCTTCTTCCTGGAGCCTAATTATATCAAGATGCCTCTGATAGTAGCCTTATGAGCTTCCCATATGTTAGTGTCACATTGCCAGTTTGTGTGTTTTTTTCCAAGAAAAGTTTTATGTGAGATTGTACATAGTCTATATTTTCTTGTGTGTTTAATTATCGTTTAGTTTCCAATCAAAAGAAAAAAAAAACTGTTGAAAAGTAAAAAGTAACAAAGAGGGGGCGTAATATGACTGGCGAATAGGACCTTATTGGGCGGATGTGAGATTATCTAGAAGATGATGTAGAGTGAAGATATTATTTAATTCTATAACATTTGTTATGTACAGTGAAAAAGAAAGAAAAATCTTTGATGTTGGGGTGTAAGGTTCTCCAAGCATCAATCAATTGTAAATATAGTAAGGATGATTTTACATATTTTGGCTTTTTTTAAAAGATTACAGATTGGCCATTAGAGGCGTCCAATGAGGGATGGGGAGGAGAGATAAAATCTCCTCCCAATATTATATTTCCCTACGCAAATTCATTTAATTTTTTCAGAGTTTCATGAATTTATCTTGATGGGCACTGGGATAGTATATATTGCCGATAGTCAGTGTTTTCCAAACAAATATCTGTAGTAAAAAACAAATCTGCCATTGTTTTTTGTTAGAACATCTTTTGTAATCCGAGGGAGGTTTTTATTATTGTAGACACAACTCGTTTTTTTTTTAATCGGGGAGGAAGACCTAAACCAAGTTAACAAAGTTTTGTTTTAGGTCACTGGTGTATATGTTTTCTTAAAAGGGCTATGTCACGAAACATATTCCACATTTTCAAACTGAGCACTTTTGTAATTGCATATAATTAAAAATTTAATATAGCCGGTGAGCTATTCAATAAAATGTATCTTTATAGCGTCACCTGCTGTTTGTTCTTTTACTTTTTTTTTTTGTCCATCTCACTGAGCTGGTCGAACGTGCTCAGTTTAAATCTTTAACGGCCACCAGCCATGTTCTGTTAGAAGCTGTGGGAGTTACAGCAGATAGCACATGCCCCCTCAGCTGACAGGCTGAAGATTATCTTGCAGAGCAATTGAAACACTGAATGTGGAAATCTCTGAATCCATGTCAGGTACAGGGCTAGTTCTAGCTTTGTTAGAAAGGTATTGTCATGTACTTTATTATGTCTGATTCTAATTTTTTTTTTACATCAGTCATGACAGAACCCTTTTAAAGTGAGTTTCATGTATTAAGGCAATGTGGACTTTGTCTTTTTTCTAAGTATTGTAAGATTTGGGATCTTTTCTGCTGTGTATTTATTCCTTTTACATTAAAAGAGGCTATTTTTAATTCACCAATTTTTATATATCATAAGGAAATATGATTTACTTTGATAGTTGGCAGAATTTAAAGGTCATGTACACCAATTTTTTTACAATTGCATTTTACTCATTTTGAGCTATAAATCATTTTTAGTCTAGTTTAGTTTTTAGTTTAGTCACAACAGGTTAACTGTTTTTCTACCAATGTGAATCGTACATTTTACTTTCACTTTGTGCCGTCATCTAATAAACATTATATCTAAATTACTAAGAGGTCATAAACACTTATTTAAGCCACATTCTTATCAGGAAGTAAGAAGTGAGCTATAATGAGTGTTTACAAGGTCAGAGAACAGCAATAGGGTTTAACTGCCTGACAGAACAGAGAGAAAATTCAGATCCTGCTACTTAGAGAAACTCAGCCCTGTACAAAGGAAAGGGCTACGGATTTTTAATAAAGACCAATAGAAAAAATGATTTTTAACTTAAAATGAGTGCAATAATGCAATAATTAAAAAAAATGTTCCCAAAGGTGTATATAGCTTTTAAATAACATACAATTGAACATTGAATAAATTAGTATGCAAGCAGCATACAATAAAAAAGCAGGTACGATGTCTATAACTTGTCCCAAACAGTGTCACTACACCCTGGAGAGCAATGGTGTATGGAATCACCACCTATCTGCAGAATATGTTTACATGAAGTAAGCAAACATTTCAATATAAATCAGTTTGTACATAGAAATTATTGGGCCCCATAGCAATAATCTGAATTGGGCCCCCTAACTCTGCCCACTACCCACCCCTGGCCCATCCCACCACCTGCCCTGGCTCCTCCCCTGCCACAACCCCATTTATGACTCAAGGAAGATAGGGAAGAAAAATGAAAACATAAAAATGAAAAAACATCCGGTATCCTAATTAAAGCAGGAATGTCCAGCTTGTGGCCCTCCATCTATTGCAACTACAAGGCAGGGCATGCAAGTTTTTTTTGCAAGTTAGTATTACAGCAGCTGGAGGGCCAAAGTTTTGACATCCTTGACTTAAAGAAGTTCATGTGTACCCAAACCTTAAATAAAAGTTTACCCTGGGGGTCGGAGGCAGCCAATAGCAGGCCGTGATGGGAACGAGCCTCCCTAACGTCACCTGCGATGATACGGATGCTCGTTCCTATTGTGGCCTGCTATTGGCTGTCCCCCACATCGCCGGATGTTTTGATCCAGGCGACGGGGAGATGCAGTGGTGGCTGTGCCTCAGGAGCAACGTGGGTGCTGGGGAACGGGGTAAGAATTACCTGTATGCAGTGTCGGGGCATTTGGGGGGGGGGTATTATAGGGGTTGGAGAACCCCTTTAACTCCTTGCTGGTGATACCCTCCCCACACACATTTCAGGGTTACTGAGTTGGGATGGGCTCCTCTATATGAGCAATTTAACAGCAAGGGGTGGGGGATGGGGGTGTTGTTGCAAACTGTCCTACAAGCCATATACACAACAGTGTCCCCCCACCCTGCAGGAACTCTGCTGCTGCCCACCAAGAATGCCCCCATGAACATTTTTTTTAAATCAGAGTCACTCACTGCTCTGAGCGACAGTGGACATGTGGCAATGGCAACACAGGGGAAAGTCAGTCCTGCTGGGCCGTTGGCGGTGAAGCTGGGGGCCAGTCTGTTCTACGGTCCGGTGGGTGCCTGACTGAGCGGGCAGCACGTGATCGCTGTACACAACTGCCGCACCTGCCTACCCAACTACTGAGCCTGCTGCGCTGCTCCTGCTGCGAGCGATACACTGGCCAATCAGCAGCAGGAGCTTTTCACTGCTAAATGCTGCTAACAGTTATGTAAATAATACAATAAGCAAGTCATTATATTGTACCAATTTTGTAACTCGTCTTGTTCATGCTTTTTGCTATTTTTTTGTATTATGTATGCATACCCTTTTCATATGTACAGCGGCAAGGAATGAATGGTGCTTTAATAATAAATAATAATAATAGAGGTGACCTCCCAGTGAAGGCTAACTATTAATAAAATTCCTAAAGGGAATTGAAACATAGGAGAAAAAAGGGCAATGTAATATAATAAACAATAGTCAATCACAATAATTTAAAGAACTGGTAAAGGATATATAGACAACAGGATGTAGTCAGTGACCATATGCGCACTGAGATTATCCAGTATTTTCTTAGGAGTCTTCCCAGCTTCTGTTTCTCCCCTATTTAGCCTCTTAGCTTTTCCAGGTGTATGTATTTCCCAGGATTCGGCAGAGAGAAGTGGGGAAGGTTAAGTTGTTCTGTCGTTGAAATCCAGTCAGGTATGTGAAGATGACTTAGACCAAGTGTAATACCCCAGAGTTAGGGGTATTACTATTTCTTACTTGGTTACTGCATTTTATATATTTCTTATGCAATATGAATGTAATGACATGTAATGCACTTGGTTCACCAGCAGAAAGAGTATGGTTGGCAATGGTTGGTAACAGGAATGGAACTTACCATTCTATTCCTTCCCTCTTGGTAGGGGTGGGGTAGTCCAACTCCATGCCAAGGGTAGGGCTGAGCTAGGGAGACTCAGTCTAGAGTTGGAGTGAGGCAGAGAGGACTTTGTTACGTTCAATTCTGGCCTCATTCTTCAGTGCTACAACTTTCACTGCAACAGACCTCAGGGAGAGACGGCCGGAGATAGGACACAGTGATATTACAACTACACTATATCAGGGTCACTACCACTCAACATGCTCTACAGCGGCTCCCATGGGGCTTGCTGCACAAGTTTTTCAAGGACAGATGGAAGATCATCAGGTGATCACAAATGTTTTATTTGACGAGTTGATTTCTAGACCAAACAGGAACAGTCTAGTCTGTAGCTGCTTGGAGGAAAGATAGGTGTAAGAGACCTCCTGCACTACTAGGCCCAAATTCAGAGAATCTTAGTCTCTGAGCCTGAAACTGACCAGAAATCAACCATACTACCAGAGTACTACAGGGAGAAGGAGATTAGAAGGTCTAGAATCCACAAGACCAGGCATTTGGACTCAAACAGCAAGGTATTGTGCTTGTTTATGGCAGAAAGGCTTAGCTGCTGTGGAAAGGAATATTGCTAAAGCATCCTACCACTCCTTGAGACAAATTGGCCACATGTATCTCACTTCTGTACCCCTCAGTCCATGAACTACAGGAGGACTTAACAAGAACCTTATTGCAAGCCTGTGGTCCAGCTAAGAGACTGCAAAGTGTCTTTAGAGAGAGGGAGTACCATACCTATCATTGTTGCTGTCCGTACAATGCCATTGAGAGAATATTGCACTGTCACATACTTTGGAACTGTGCCTTTGCTGCTATTTGTACTACAATCCCTATCATCAACTTACTACCATAAAGAGAGAATTTATTGAAAACATCAGGCCTGATTATTGTCTGTATTCTTCACAGGTCCTTCATTGCACCTAACAAATCATCAACTAGCATCTCATCTAACTTCATTGCACCTAGCAAATCAAGTGCACCCTAACACCATGCAGGAGCCCCAATGCCAGGGTGTGCTCCAAGGGAAGAAAGGGTGTGCACTCGAGTCACTGCACAGCTCTAGAGAGCACAAGGGTGATGATAGCCACAGTGATTTGTGAGTACTACTACTAGCCTCAGAGCCACAACTACCACTTCCATCCTCCATGCACTCCCAGTCTACTGCAGATTCTTTCTGCCTTTTGATTAAATTCTCTGACACTTTTTCAGAAAGTTGTATTACTTGCGAACATGTTTCTTCTAAAGAGTTGACTCTTTTAAAAACTTGCTTTAAATCGTTTCCCAGCTCAGAGAGATCTTCTTTTCGTGTTTGTCTGAATTGTCTAAATATAGATTTAAAGCGTTTTCTGGGATTTAAATACTGATTACCTATCCACTGGATAGGGCATCAGTATCTGATCGGTGGTGTTCCAACACCTGAACTCCTGTGAGTGTTGCGAATTTCTCCATGCTCACCAAGCACAACACCGTACATTGTATCGACATGTCGTCACTGGCCTAGGGAAATCTTCAAGAGGGCTGCGGTGCTACTGTGAGTACACCTGCCTTCTTGAACAGCTGTTTGGCGGGGGTCCCAATGTCCAACCCCCAGTGACAGATACTGATCAGTATTTAACTCTCAGAAAAACCCTTTTAGGGCATTCCATCGTGGGCAGGGTTTTTAGGAATCTTTTGATGTCCCTCTATTTGATCGTCTTCCTCTATTTCGCTATCTGACCAGCTGGAAAGACTGACATTGTCAGATTAGTTAGAATTTGGAAATCATCTTTCACTTTGGTGCTTTGTAACTGGTCCAGAGAGGGTTTTTATTAATTTTACTGGTATCTGTATTTTCCTTCTGAGTTTTAAAGTTGTTTATTGTGGTCTCATGGTTTGCCCATCTTCCTGCTGTTTATTGGAACAGTATGCTGGGAAAATGATAGGACGTGAAATAGTCATTTACGTTTCCGATTTGTCCTATGCTCATTTCATGGACCAAGGGTGACCTCTAGTGGTAAAAGTTAAGAGCAGACCCAAATATACTCTGTTATTAAAAGATCATTCAGTGCTACATAGCATATATATATATGAGCGTAACTCATGAAAAAGAGAGACAAACTTCATGTCAGAACTGGGGTAATTATGGCCTTATACTCTTAAATAAATTATTCTGTGTTGTGATTGATTGTGATATAGAAAACAGGTCACGGTGCAAGACTCACAAGTTGTAATTGTAAAGTAGTAGGTTAAGCAGTTATGTTTCATCCCATAAACTCTTAGCAATATGAGAAAGAAGTAGCATATAATTTCAAGTGTTCATTTCATACTGTACTGTCTCAAGATCATCTGCAGCGCACTTGCCGAGAGGCAATCAAGATGATGGATCCGTTCCCACGCTTCCCACAATGACTGAGTCAATACTTTTTCCCTATCAACTAGCATATTCAGGCACATATTAGCTAAGGAATATCACTGACATTATTATAATGTCTCATACTTACTGTTTTTAATGTTATCTCTGCTGCTTTGCTCTCCTTTGCGCAACTAAAATGGCAGAGCAGCTCCCCATGCTCTAGGCCAGCCCTAGACTCAGGGTCAGATCCTCAAATCAGACCCCATATCAGCAGGTAGCTTAAACTGTTGTTTCTGCACCCTGTGGGTGAGCTTCCTTCCTTGCTGACATGAGTGCAGCTATGTGTCTATCTCCCCAGCCTATGGCTGGCTTGCAGGATCTATTTAAACCCGCTTTCTGCCTCAGAAAAGAGCCTGAGCAATCTTGGTCACTAGCTAGTCTAGCCCCATGTGCGGAGGTGTTTCTGCTTTACTGTGTACCGCATCCTGCTTCTTGATTAAATGGACTTTGCTTGATTGCTGCCTGCCCCTGACCTTGGACCTCATTTACAGACTTTGCTTGATCGTTGCCTGCTCTGACTCTGGACTTACTGACCATGTCTTTCCCCTTGGTGCTTTGCAATGGTATCTCTGACCCCCAGCTCAGCTGCCACTGGCTAGGGGACTGCTCTGGAGTGGTACTTGGTGACTATCCTAGTGATCCAAGCCTATCCTCACCATCAGAAGCTCTAGTGATGACCAGGTAGTTACTTAGTCACGCCCGTACAGGGTATGGCCAGTCAGTGGCGCAGTGAGACCACACCCGCTTGCATAACAGTTTTGCTCAGGCCATGGACCCCGCTGATCAGAACCTGCCAACCCTCACCAAACTGTACCAGGAGATGGGTTGGTGGGTTCTAAGAGAGAGAACGTCAGGATCAGATTGTGTCCTATCTACACAATATGAATGTGTGCCTTAATGACTTACTTCTACCAACCAGGATCAAGACCCCATGTGTCACGCTTTGATGGAGATCCTAAACAGCGCCACATCAGTTCATCTCTGACCGAGCCAAGGTGGCTTTTTAATGCCGCACCTTACAGGAGAGGCCCTGACCTGGATCAACCCACTCAGGGAGAGGAGTGACCCGGTCGTTATGGATCTACAGGCCTACCTAGAGGCTTTCCGTAGGGTGTTTGATGAGCCAGGATGCATCACCTCATCCGCTTCTTTTATACTTCTATAAAAAACAACTTTTTGATGATATTCTAATTTATTGAGATGCACTTGCAGATATTCTCTTTCCTCATCTTCTCCATTCAGACCAGATGATGATGGTCTGATGATTTCTTTCAGCCATTTCTCCTCTCTGCAGAGTATGACAGACATCTTAGTTTCCTACTTTCCCATCATCCTCTCACCTTTCGAACATCCCATCCTGCCACTTCCAATACTGTGCTCACAGTGCTCCCCAATACTATACTGCAGAAACAGTGAAGCTCAGGACTGCTACTACGTTCATTGCTACCACCTACACACCACTATTGGGAATATCCTGCTCCGTAACATACCTCAGAACTATGCCTTTTGCTGCCGTATGAACTACTCCTCCCATTATCTATTCATGGCGGGAGGCGGGAGTCCCCAAAAGGCCCAGGGTTTGTCCCAAAGTTAGAAAGAGTGTGCCTCCATTCACTGCTGCACTCCCCCAGAGAGTGCCAGGGTGAGGACCTTCACTGTGAACCACTGTACAAGGTATGTACTTCAGTTTTTGGCACACACTGGGGCAGAATTTTACCGCTCCTAGCTTAGTAAATCTCCCCAATAGTTTTTTGTGGCATTTGTGATATCTAAACAGGGCAGCATAATATGGTGACAGATTTGGCTTTAGGCCAGATCAGGGCTCAGTCTAGCTTTTCTGCTGCCTGAGATAAAAAATGAAAAGCCCCATGTATCAGACCTCAGACCAGACCCCCATATCAAACCTCAGACCAGACCTTCAGACCCCCATTAGACCTCCAGACCTCTATATCAGACCCCCATTAGACCTCCAGAGCCCCATATCAGACCCGCATTAGATCTCCAGACCCCCATTAGACCTCCAGGCCCCTTTAGACTTAAAGACCCCCATATGAGACCTCAGACCCCATTAGACCTCAGATCCCCCATATCAGACTTCCAGACCCCCCATATCAGACCTTCAGACCCCACATATCAGACCTCAGACCCCTCATATCAGACCTCAGACCCCTCATATCAGACCTCAGACCCCCCATATCAGACCTCTAGACCTCCAATCAGACCTCAAGACCCCCATATCAGACATCCAGACCCCCAATCAGGCCTCCAGACCCCCCATATCATACCTTCATACCCCCCATATCAGACCTCAGACCCCATTAGACCTCAGATCCCCCATATCAGACTTCCAGACCCCCCATATCAGACCTTCAGACCCCACATATCAGACCTCAGACCCCACATATCAGACCGCAGACCCCCCAAATCAGACATCCAGACAACCTATATCAGACCTCAGACCCCATATCAGACCTCCAGACCCCCAATCAGACCTCCAGACCCCTATTTCAGAGCTCAGATCCCCAATCAGACCTCCAGACCCCCATATCAGACCTCCAGACCCCCATATCAGACCACCAGATCCGCCATATCAGACCTTCAGACCCCCCAATATCAGACCTCAGACCCCCAATCAGACCTCCAGACCCCCCATATCAGGCCTCAGATCCCGCCACATCAGACCTCGGACCCCCAATATCAAACCTCCAGATCCCCCATATCAGAACTCAGACCCCCAATTAGACTTACAGACCGCCCAGACCCCCTAATCAGACCTCCAGACCCCCTCCTCATATCAGGCCTCAGATCAGACTTAAAAATAAATAAACTTACCTCTCCTGCTCCACCACTCCTCTCCAGGTCTGGCGGTCTCTTGTTCTCCTCTCTTCTCAGGGCCTGCTCTGCAGTCAACTGACCTCCTGCAGCGTCAGTAGAAAAAGATGGGATGAACAGCACTCCTAGGTAGTTGATTGTTGGGTGCACGCCTCATTTGGGGAATGGTAAGTTCCCCCAGCAAAGTCCATGAACATAGTAATAAAAATAAAAAATGGAGGCAGCATGTCCAAATTTGCTGAAATTTAATCCAGATGCAACGTTTCGGCTACATAAACTTTTGTCAAGCATGCACATACAAAGCAGAGTGAACATATATATACACTTTGAATGGTGACATCAGGGGGGGAGTGAAATAACACCCCAATTTATCTCATTGGGGTACATAAATGTTTGTCAAACACACTGTAAATGTCTGTAAATAATGCCAAGAATAAGCCTATTAAAATACCTGCACAGCCCTGTAGAGACCGGAGTGGCCAGTACATAACGCTCAATGTGGGACGCCAGTGCATGTGGCGCTCTCTGTGGAACGCATCTGCGTTCCAAAACTGCATTTCCAGTACGTCACTTCCGGCACCTAGACACATGCTGCTCAAAGGACGAAGTTGAATGCATATGCGTTCCAACGTTACTACAATATCTAGCTCAGTGAGATCAGAAGTAAAACACAATAAGGATTAGATACATAGATATTACAGTGGCAGAAGCTGCCAGAAAATTGCTTATATGTCAAAATTGAGGAAAATTAGCAGCCACTTCTCTGTGCATCCTTACGCTCGCAGCGCTTCCCTCCCCCGCCTCCTGCTTACTAGTGAGGGCTTCCATAATGGAAGCGCTCACTAGTATTCCCTTAATAAGATGCACCATTGGCAAGGGGGCATCGGCCACCAGCTGCGCCGATGTTGCCCCTTCAAAGCCAGCACAAGATGCCGCCTGAGGCGAGATTCTCATCTCCCCTCATGCAAAAGAAGGCCTAGGCTAGGTTTCCATGTAGTAGCCGAAACCCCAGCCACCCATCTATTTAACATTAACATCTAGCAGAACAAAATGACAAACTATTCTAATTTCTAGAACTTTCTTCCTTTGCATTGCTTTTTCTATATATTTGTAGAAAACTGAATTCTAATTGACTTTGAAAAAAAGCTGCCATAAGGCCACGGGCAATGTTGTCTCTGTATGATGCCTCCATATAGAAGATATGGAGGTATTCTGCCTAGAAGCAGTTCTCACAGGATAGAATACATCCATAATAAGACACTTGATCGACATCACCACACGTTGTTTAGTTTTCAAAGTATCCAATACCTGTGCATGTGTTAACAGGTTCTCTTTTTCTTCTGTTACCATAGCTGCTGACATCTTACTCCCTAATTTAGTTGCAATGTATTGTGTGACAGGCCATACCTGCACTGCAGGTCTTACACAACGCTGTGTACGGGACCAAAGGTGACATTGAAACTGGCTAACAATGACAACATAAGATTTCCCAGTCTACTCAATATATGGGGTTTACTAAGCCCTGGGTGTTCTCAAATCATTCAGTCACTGACAACTGTCTCTGACAGCATACCTGTGGAGGTGGAATTTGCTCACATCTTGCCATCATCTTACAAGACATTGTACAGTTAGAAAATATTTTCCAAACATTTTTGATGATTACTATCAGGATCTTTATCATCTGAAAGACAATAGCCTTAAATTATTATTGAGTGTCTGATATAGAGAACTTTCTGGGTAAGCTACAACTACCTAAACAGAAGACGAGGCGAGGATGGGAGTAGTAATAGTGGCTGGGATGATGGTAGCAGTACTTACAGTTCACAGTTGACAGTCTTCCCTCTGTTATTCCCTGGGCTATGCACAGTAAATGGAGGGTGCACCCTTTCTTTCCTTGGGGCACAACCTAGACTTGGGGCTCCTGTCTGGTGTTAGGTGGGGTGCCCTTGATGGTGAACTGTTGGCAGGATGCAAAGCAGGATAGATGTGGAGGTTGGCAGATGCAAGGTGGAGTCAATGACCAGGCCCGTTGGTTGTAATAAATAAAGTCTATCTTTACTGAATTGATGATGGGGTAATACTACAGCAGAGACACAGTTCCAAGGTAAATGACAGTGTAGTTCTTTCCCCAACAGCTGTTTATGGACAGCGGCAATGATGATGATAGCAATAGTCCCTGAGTCCCTTGCTAAATACACTTTGCAACTTTCCAAGATAAACACAGGCATGCTGTGCTTGTTAACTCCTGCAATTCCCATGTTAAGGGGTGCAGATGTAAGATCCATATAGCCAGTCCATCTCAAAGTGTGGTAGATGGTTGTGGTTGGAGGCAATTAATCCTTTCCATAGCAGTAAAGTCCTTTGCCATAAACAAGCGGTATCTTGCATGGCCTTAATGGTTCTGGACAGGGGCGTTGCTAGGGTCTCAAAAGATCCGGGGCCCAAGCCCTAAAGAATGTGACCCAATTCTCTATGGCGACCCTCGCCCCACCCCTGCTATACAGCAGCACCTACTGTACCTCTCACATCCGGTGCCTCCCAGGTGACGTCTCCTCCGATGTAGATCTTCTCTGTCGTCATCTTTTCCATTTGGTCCGGACAACTTCTCTCTCAGCCTCATCTCTGCAGAGTTTGACACACAGACATCTTAGCTTCCTCACATTTCTATCATCATCCCCCAACCTGGAGTTCCCACAGTGTTATCCTGCTGCTCGCTGTGTCCCCCAAAACCTCCAAATACTATCCTGAATAAAAATGAGTGCCCCCCAAAGTAATAGTGCTCCTCAAAGTCCCACCAATAGTAATTCCCTCATTAGTAACACTGCACCCTACAGTGACCCCAGCAGTGATAATGCTCCCCAAGAGTGCCTCCATTAGTAGAAGAGTCCTAAAGTATTAATAATGCCCTCACAGAGCCCCCAGTATAAATAAGAATCCCTATTTTTCCCCCAGTGGTAATAAAGCTCTGTACAGACCCCTCAGTAGTAATAAGATCCCCCATAGTGCTCTTAGTAGAAATAAGGCGGATCTATAAGTCTCTCCTATAGAGCCCCCAGTAGTAATAAGAACGCTTATAATGTCACCTGGATTTATAATACCCCTACAGTGCCCCCAATATTTATATCGCACCCCCCCACACACACTGTTATAATGCTCACCCTGAAGTGCCCGCTGTAGTTATATTCCTCCCTTTAGTGTCCTCAGAAATTATAATTTCTCAGCCCCTCCACCATACAGTCCCATGTAAATAAAGCTATTTCCCTCCCTCCGCTGTAGAGTCCTGTGTAAATAACATCACTGCATCTCTCCAGCCCCCTCCGATATATAACCCTATGTAAATAACATCCCTCTCTATCTACAGCCCCCTCCAAATACAGTCCGACGTAAATAACATCATTCCCACCCATAGCCATCATCAACATACAGTCCTATGTAAATAATATCACTCCACCCAACTCCAACTCACAGTCCCATATAAATAACAGAACCCTGCCCAAGCCACCTCCAACGTGCAGTCCCATGTAAATAACATCACTCCACCCCACTCCAACTCACAGTCCCATATAAATAACATAAACCTGCCCCACCCACCTCCAACATGCAGTCCCATGTAAATAACATCACTCCACCCCACTCCAACTCACAGTCCCATATAAATAACATAACCCTGCGCCACCTCCAACATGCAGTCCCATGTAAATAACATCACTCCACCCCACTCCAACTCACAGTCCCATATAAATAACATTAACCTGTCCAAGCCACCTCCAACATGCAGTCCTATGTAAATAACGTCACTCCACTCCACAGTCCCATGTAAATAACATAACCCTGCCCAAGTCACCTCCAACACAAAGTCCCATGATAATAACATCCCTCCCTTCTGCCCTAACATACAGTCCCAGTTAAATAACCACAACTCCCAGCATCCCTCTGCTTCTCCCTTCACTTACCTCTTCTGATGTAGCAGGCCTCACCACAGCTTCTTCCCCACAATTCTCCTCTTCAGCTCCATCCTCTCCTGCACTTGTCACATTACTGTGACATCATCGCAGGTCCTTTTCAACCCCTGCCTTCTGCACTGATCACACGACCTGTGATGTCATCACAGGTCCTACATGTCTTGCAGTGCATTAGATTCAATTGTATTGCCGTCCTGAGGACGGCAATACAGTTATATCTCTCTGGCAGGCAGGACATTTGGGGCCTGGGAGAAAACATCAGGGGCCCAGGCCCCGAATGTTTTAGCCTAGCAACGCCCCTGGTTCTGGACCTCCTATGGTTGTCTGTTTTCTTTCCGTCGGGGGTTTCCTCTCACTTAAGTAGCTTTCTGCCAGCTTCTTAGGAGTGGAATATCTTTGGGCCTACTTTGCAGGAGCTGGCACATGTTGGCCTTGTCTTTATCACTGCTCCTCTAAGACTCAGTAATTAGTCAGGGGGCGGACCAAGTCAATCACCCTGGAAACCTAACCTGGTCTGCCAGTTAGTTAACTATATGTGGCCCATATATTACATAGTGCACATAGGTATACATAGTGCACAAAAAAATAAGTGCTTTAACAGGAAATCACAACATTTAACTCTGTAACATGAAATTAACCCTTTTAGGCAAGCAATAGGCTCATTCTCTAGAGGCAATGCCCTAGGTCCAGATTAACTAATAAATGAATACTATAAAATGTATGGAGTCATACTGTGGCCTATTTGGTCAAAGTTTTTTATTTTAGCATGTAAAGACAATCCATTTCCAAAATCTTAACAGGTATAATAACCAGAGATGAGCGAGCATGCTCGGCAGAGCATGCTCGAGTGCCATTTTTGCGTATTTGCGTAGGCATTTTAAAATTCCTACGCTATTCATACGCATATTTTAATCTATACGCAAATGCGTACTAATTGCGTACGAATAGCGTACAAATTGAATTTGTATGCTATTCGTACGCATTTCGTACGCATTTGCGTATAGATTAAAATATGCGTATAATTAGTGTAGGAATTTTAAAATGCGTACGCAAATACGCAAAAATGGCACTCAAGCATGCTCTGCCGAGCATGCTCGCTCATCTCTAATAATAACCATTCCAAAAGGAGGTAAGCATGCACATTTCCTATAGGCCAATCTCTTTCCTGAATGAAGGCATACACATCTGTGCTGGTATACTAGCAATTAGATATCTTGTGTTGGAAGACGAATTTGCTTTTATACCAGATGGCCAAACAAGAATCCACACAAAAAGTTATTGACTTTGTTGAGAAGGAAGTGCACTCCTGTCTTTAAATTTAGAAAACATGTTTGTCAGGGTGAACTAAGGTTTCCTGCAATCATTTTTGGAAAAGTATGTGTTAGGCTGGTGGACCTTGTCCGCCGTTGTCCTGCTGTCTCAGGCAGGCTTGTGCATTGCTCCACTCTCCTTGTGTGTATTGGGACTAGTGCTCAGTGAACTTCCTTTCAGCCCTGCAGAAGTTAATCCTTCCCTTTTGCTCCATGTCCAGCTGATGACTAAAGTGCTGATTTGCCTCCCTATTTAGCTGTGCCGTAGGTCCACCCCCTTGCCTGAACTTTGAGGTTGTCTAGTAACCAGCGAAGGTGTGATCTCGTCTGACTACTCAAGTACCATCCCTTGCCTGTCTACCGTTTCTGCCTGCCCCGACCTTGGAACTGCTATCTGGAATATGCCAGCCTGCCCAGACCTTGAACTATGCTGAAGTCCTTGGTGTTTCGCACTGGTGTCTCTGATCCCCGTGGGTAGCTGTCAACTACACCAGGAATATTCCAGGAGGTAGCAGCCTGGTTGTTTCCCTGCAGTGAAGTCCACATCCCTGTGCAGGGGTTAAGCAGTGAATACCAGGGAACCGCCAAGACAACGCACTTAGGTTTAGCCCAAAGTAAAACTGGTTAGTTGCCCGGTCTCCACACTCAATGTCTGTTTATAGCAAGGCATTGTAGGCCCAATATCTAACATGATTCTTAGTCTCTATTCTAGGCCCAATACACTTGTATGTTATAATGGCTTAATGTCTAATACTTTTCATATATCAAATGAAACAAGACAAGGCTGTTTGCTTTTTTCCACTGTGCTCAGGCCATGTGACCAATGAACATGACATCACATGACTTAGGGAAGCTACTGCAAGCGCTGATGCCTTCTGAAACAGCTGATTGGTGGGGGTTCCAGGTGTCGGACCCCCACTATCAGATCCTGATGATACTGATGACTATTCTAAGGGTAAGGTCACACAGTCAGGTTTCTGGATGCTGTTTTGGAAGCCAAAACCAGAAGTGAATTAAAAAAAGAGATGTCTAATCTGTTATTTATATATTCTCTCCAGAGGTGTAGCTACCGAGGGGGCGACGGCTCCGGGCCCAGTGACTCAGGGGGGGCCCAGCAAGGATGACCTTAAAACTATCAGGCGAATACAAGTGAGCGCTTCCATTATGGAAGCGCTTACTTGTATTTAGGGACCCCCATCAGACCTCAGATCAGCCCACCCAGCCACATAAGATTAAAATAAAAAAAACCTTTCTTACCTGTCCCGCGCTGCGGCTGCCCTCCGGTCCGGCGCTCCACTGTATTCCCTGGCCGGCGCGCACTATGACCTGACGCTGCGTGTGGCTGGGTGGGCTGATCTGAGGTCTGATGGGGGCATAATACGCTGATCTGAGGTCTGATGGGGGCACAATACGCTGATCTGAGGTCTGATGGGGGCACAATTTGCTGATCTGAGGTCTGAGGGGGGCACAATACGCTGATCTGAGGTCTGATGGGGCACAATACGCTGATCTGAGGTCTGATGGGGCACAGTAGGCTAATGTGAGGTCTGATGGGGGCACAATACGCTGATCTGGGGTCTGATGGGGCACAATACGCTGATCTGAGATCTGATGGGGGCACAGTACGCTGATCTGAGGTCTGATGGTGGACTGTTAGTTTAGTGATGTAAAAACTGGGGACAGGTTTCCTTTAACATAGGAGTCCCCTTGTTTTTTACTCCTATTACTCCTATATTTTACTGCATTATATGGTAGAGTATTTACACTAGGTTATGTAGAAAGTCTATTGTACTGTACTTAACAGCATAGATGATCTAGCAGCTTATACAGTCATCTTTCTAATACAATATTATAACCACAACTAGTAGTATGTGCCTGTGAAGTTGGAAACGTGCGTTTGGGAAGCCACTAAGTGGGGGGCCCACTTAAGTATGTTTCCACCCCCACCCCCACCCGTGCTGAACCTCTAGTGCGCCTCTGATTCTCTCCTTTTATAATCCACTACTGATTTTGGCTTCCAAAACTGCATCAGAAAACCTGACTGTGTGGCCATATCCTAATGCTTCTCTATGCAAATTGACTTTTTGATCACTTTTGATTTAATTTTTGGGGGATGTGAAGAGACGAAAAAATAGCAAATCGCCCATTTTGATTGTTTTACTGTTATGGCATAAAACAGCAGAAACCCAGCAGGTATGGCGCCATGTTTAAACGGTGGTCATCGTTAAGTGTTTAATGGTTTACTGTGAACTGCTGTGTCATAATTTATCTGGGGAGGAGGAAAACGAAAAGCGAGAGTGCCGAAAGGGCATTAAGACTTTGTGCTACGGAAGGGGTTTTATCCTAAGGAGTGGTGGTATGAGGACCACCAAAGTCTTTGGGCTCAATTAGAAGATGCCTCACTTCCAAAAAACAAACAGCTTCTGACTTTTGTGATGCTGGACCTCCCAATCCAGCAATACCTACTACGAACTGTAAATGAAACAATTAGGGCATGCAAACCTGAATGTTGATTTTCTAAAGATTTAGTTTTCATAGATTTTCATATATCATTTTATAACATGTGACTGGAATAGTCAAATTTGGTTAGATAGTTGGTTTCGGACCCTGGAAGATGTTTATGGCAAAAATGTGTCACCTCTACATCAGATTATTAAAGGAGTTGTCCCATGAAAAATATTCTACAGTTTTTAAACCACCACCTGGATTTGAATACTGGCATTTAATTAAAAAATTTAGTATACACAGTGAATTAGTCACTAAAATCTATCTGTATAGCGCCACCTGCTGTTTGTTTTTCTTTGTCCTACTCACTGAGAAGGCCGCACATGCTCAGTTTCATCCTTCAACCTGGATGCACATGCACACCACCACTCCATTCCCTTGGAGCAGTCCAGTGGCACTCTGGAGCTCTGTTCTCATGATCACTGGGGGTCTCAGCAGTTGGACCCCAAGCGATCACTTATTCCCCTATACTATAGATAGGGGAAAAGTGTCATTAGTGGAGAAACCCCTTTAAACATCCAGATCATACTCCAAAATAACTTCTAATCTCAGAACAGACCAAAATTAAATTCAGAACAAAGCCCTGACCTAATATAGATCCCATAAATTCATACAGACCCTAAATTTAATTTAGACACCCAACTTGACCGCTAAATTAATTCAGACATTAAACCAAACCCTAAATGAAAACTGAGCCTCAACCAAGAACCAAAATGAATACAGATGTCAGAGAAATACTGTGACTGTAGCTGACCCAATGCCAAAATCAGGACCCCTGTGCAAGAACAACATACAGGCTGCTTGTTTTCCATATGAGAACAGCTGGGTGCTAGCCATAGACCACCTCATTCATTGTTCTTCAGAAATCAGAGTTCCAATCTACCAGCAATTATGAAACATGGATGGGAAGGAGCAGAGCCCCTGTGCTTATACTTACGTACTTATACCCCATTTTTGGCCCAAAACTGTTAAACTTTTGGAATTCATTGAAATTATAATGCAGCGGGTGTGTCACCTTTTATCTCCTGTACAGGGGTCTGGACTCCACTGCAGGGGAACCACCAGGCTGGTACCTCTTGACCTAGTCTTTGTTGCGGGTCGAGAGACATGGGTGTAGAGAGAGAAGATAAGCAGGAAGCACAGGCAGAGGTCCGGCACCTGCGGTCAGAACAACCCAATAATGCATCTTTACAAGACTAGACAAGCTAAGGCCTTGCTATTTCCATTTTCCTAAAGCTAATTCCACATGTGTTAATTCATAGTTTTGATGCCTTCAGTGTGAATCTACAATTTTCATAGTCCTGAAAATACAGAAAACTCTTTGAATGAGAAGGTGTGTCCAAAGTTTTTGTCCGTACTGTATATGAATACATCAAAGTTTTTAAAAGGGTTGTAAGCTTCTCTTACCCCTGCACAGTGGCCATGGTGTCATATTTTTGGCTGCAGTCATGAGGTGCCCATATACCACATGTGACTGCCTTAGGGTGCATTCACACAACCGTGTTTCGGATACCATGTTCTTTTGCAGCCCCATTGAAATGATGCGGACCCAGAATTATGGCCGTGTGAATGGACCCTTAACCAATCACTGGCCTTTGTGGTATATGGCATGAGATCGCTGGGCACAGTGATTGGTTGCAGCGGTATACTGGAATGACGCCACTGCAGTCAGGAAAATAAAGCTGGATACATTGGGGAGATGTATTAAAGCTTGTGTAAAGGAACAGAACAGACTCTACCTTTCATTTTCCAAAGCAGCTCTGAAAAATGAAAGGTGGAATCTGGTTGGTTGCTATGGGCAACTAAACCAGTTTGCCTTTACACTAGTTTTGATAAATCTCCCCAGTGAGTTTGTTTTTTTAATAATCGTAATTTCTAACCTTGTACTTGCTCTGCCTTTACAAAAAATTAGAGGAGAAACCGTTTAAGAACTGGGACGACATAGCAACCTACATGAGTACCAGCGCAGTACTACATTACACAGTCCTATGCTGCGCTTTCCTGAAGTAGCAAGCGACTCTAGCGAGCCCCTAGAGGCCATAAGTGTTACTGCAGCGCTTGGCCCCTTCCTGTGTGACCTCGTTTCTATGGTGACCGCAGTGCACCTGAGCCCTGTGCCGTTGTGTCCCACGGTAGGCAGCCGTGAACCCGCTCATACCGGAAACACCGAAGGCCTGCCACCGAGACTCTGATAGGAGTCAGTCAGGAAGACTGCGGGAATACCCACAGACGAGTGGTCGCAGCAGTGTCCGGGAGGCGTCCCGTCATGCACCGCTTTATTGTGGCTGGTAGCTCAGGGAGATAGGAGAGAAGGCTGCTGGACAGAAGACGCAGGCCGGCGGACATGACCCTGTAATCTCCTCATCTGGGTATGTGCGACTTGTGCGCCTGTACACTGGCATAGATAGGGAGCTACCACGTACCTACCTGCAGTCTGTATGCAGGTCACAGCTCTTGTTCCCGGGACCTTGTCATAGTGTCCTCCATTCAGACTACGCTGTAGGTTTATACCCGCAGGTATGTGACGGTTTTTGGGGAGCAGTGGCACCCAGGACTAGGCAGCTGGGCTGCAGCTTGTTCTCCAGTACTATGCAGATGGTCATTAGAGGGGTTTTGCAGAGGAAAAAAACTGTTCAGAAATTTTTTAAAAATTAAAAAAAAAAGCAATATTCACCTGGTGGCTCCAGATGCCCAGTTGCTCCTGGAGAGATGCCCCCCATACTCAGAGGTCCTGACACAGGGGTATGTGACTGATGGAGCCAGTCACCCAGTAGCAGATGACCGCTGCAGCCATGCGCCTGTGCCCGGACATTGTCGATGGGACAAGGATCCTGATAATTGCTTTAAAAAAAATGGAACAGCATTCTGATCAGCATTCTGTGGCTTTTATGATGTGTTATTAAAAAGTCCAGAAATAGATAAGACTCCGGTTTGTATGCAATTCAAATTTGTATTTATTCGGTATATGGAATTGCGGCACAATACAGTAACGTTTCGACCTGAATAGCCTTCTTCAGACTCTGTTGCCGCTGAGGTAGTGAGGAAAGTAGGAGGAAAGCGCCCTGTAGTTAAGCGCAGCACGTGCTGCTTGAAGGAAGTACGCGTATTCCATATACCGAATAAATACGAATTTGAATTGCTTACAAACCAGGGTCTTATCTATTTCTGAATCACCGGGTGGGAACCCTACTCTGGACGCAGCCTTTTAGTGTGCAACAAGTCTTCAAACAAAATTATTAAAAAGTCCAGTCATAGGGAGAAGGAGACTGTGCTGGTGCTTCTCCTGAAGACCTCTGTCCACATGGCCTAGTAGGGTTTATCAACACCCTAGTGTACCAGACAACTTTTGAAAACGGGACAATTTGTGCGGCTTGTGTAGCACGTCTCAGTAATTTTTTCATACTAGGCCACACCTCTAACTCCGCCAAAGCATAACTATACACACCCAATCCCCTTACTGCCTCCACATAGTAATTATTCCCTTTTTTGTGCCAGTACACAGTAGTTACGTCCAGATATGTTTCCCCTCACAGTAGTTACGTCCAGATATGTTCCCCCTCACAGTACTTATGACCAGATATGTGCCACCTTCACAGTAGTTATACCCAGATATGTGCCACCTTCACAGTAGTTATACCCAGATATGTGCCACCTTCACAGTAGTTATTCTCAGATATGTGCCCCCTCAGAGCAGATATGCCCAGATATGTGCCCCCTCAGAGCAGTTATGGCCAGATACGTGCCCCTTCACAGTAGATATGCCCAGATATATGCCCCTTCACAGTAGATATGCTCATATATATGCCCCTTCACAGTAGATATGCTCAGATATGTGCCCCTTCACAGTAGTTATGGCCAGATATGTTCCCCTCACAGTAGTTATGCCCAGATATATGCCCACTCACAGTAGATATTCCCAGATATATGCCCCTTCACAGTAGATATGCTCAGATATGTGCCCCTTCACAGTAGTTATGGCCAGATATGTGCCCCTTCACAGTAGTTATGGCCAGATATGTGCCCCTTCACAGTAGATATGCCCAGATATATGCCCCTTCACAGTAGATATGCTCAGATATATGCCCCTTCACAGTAGATATGCTCAGATATGTGCCACCTTCACAGTAGTTATTCTCAGATATGTGCCCCCTCAGAGCAGTTATGCCCAGATATGTGCCCCCTCAGAGCAGTTATGGCCAGATACGTGCCCCTTCACAGTAGATATGCCCAGATATATGCCCCTTCACAGTAGTTATGGCCAGATATAGTAACATAGTAACATAGTTTATAAGGCCGAAAAAAAGACATCTGTCCATCCAGTTCGGCCTGTTTTCCTACAAGTTGATCCAGAGGAAGGCAAAAAACCCTGTGAGGTAGAAGCCTATTTTCCCCACTTTAGGGGAAAAAATTCCTTCCCGACTCCAATCAGGCAATCAGAATTACTCCCTGGATCAACAACCCATCTCTAGTAACTATAACCTGTAATATTATTACCCTCCAGAAATACATCCAGGCCCTTCTTGAACTCTTTTAGTGAACTTACCATCACCACCTCCTGAGGCAGAGAGTTCCATAGTCTCACTGCTCTTACCATAAAGAATCCTCTTCTATGTTTATGTACAAACCTTCTTTCCTCCAGACGCAGAGGATGGCCCCTCGTCACAGTCACAGTCCTGGGGATAATTAGATCATGGGAGAGATCTCTGTACTGACCCCTGATATATTTATACATAGTTATTAGATCTCCCCTCAGTCGTCTTTTCTAAAGTGAATAAGCCTAATTTTGATAATCTTTCTGGGTACTGTAGTCCACCCATTCCAGTTATTACTTTAGTTGCCCTCCTCTGAACCCTCTCCAGCTCTGCTATGTCTGCCTTGTTCACAGGAGCCCAGAACTGTACACAGTACTCCATGTGTGTGGTCTGACTAGTGATTTGTAAAGTGGAAGGACTGTGTTCTCATCATGGGCATCTATGCCTCTTTTGATGCAGCCCATTATCTTATGGGCCTTGGCAGCAGCTGTCTGACACTGGTTTCTGCAGCTTAGATTTCTGTTCACTAAAATTCCTAGGTCCTTTTCTATGTCAGAGTTACCCAATATTTTACCATTTAGTATGTACTGGTGACTTGCATTA
The DNA here is from genome assembly GCA_900303285.1 of Rhinella marina. Lineage (NCBI taxonomy): Eukaryota > Metazoa > Chordata > Amphibia > Anura > Bufonidae > Rhinella > Rhinella marina. The sequence continues at coordinate 114,531 of ONZH01004287.1, forward strand.
TTCCTTCCCATATGCATAACCTTACATTTGTCAGTGTTAAACCTCATCTGCCACTTCTCTGCCCAAGCCTCCAGTCTATCCAGATCCATCTGTAGCAGTGTACTGTCCTCTTCTGTGTTAATTACTTTACACAGTTTATGCTCAGATATGTGCCCCCTCACAGTAGATATGCCCAGATATATGCCCCTTCACAGTAGATATGCTCAGATATATGCCCCTTCACAGTAGTTATACCCAGATATGTGCCCCTTCACAGTAGTTATGGCCAGATATGTGCCCCCTCACAGTAGTTATGGCCAGATATGTGCCCCCTCACAGTAGTTATGGCCAGATATGTGCCCCTCACAATGGTTACGACAGATATGTTGCCCCTTGAGAGGAAGGGGGAAAAAAAACGTAACTTACTCCCCTAGTTTCTCCGATGTGAGGTCTGTGGAGGGGGAGCACAGAGGCTGATTCCTGACTCCTCCTGCACAGACCAGCAGAGCGATGTGTGACAGTACATTGTGCTGCTGCAGTGGAGTGCTGGCGGCTAAGCTGCATGATGGAGCGGGGAGCGGACGGCTTCTGCTTCACCATTACAGTCAGCTGTCCCTCCGTCAGTCACTGATAGGACCACCTCCTCGACTTCAAAGCTCAGAATGAGCAGGAATATAAATGTTATAAAATACAAGTTTTACTAAATCCTTTCACATAAACTATACATCAATCTGCTCATCTCCTCCTGCTCTATAACATACAATATAACATACTTGGATATGTCCTCATTGTCTGATAGGTGCGGGTGCCACCCCTGGGACCCCCACCTATGTCTGGAACGGAGTGGGGAAAGGTGGTGGAGGGCACACTACACTTGCACAGCTGTCCTCCATTCATTTCTATGGGACTGTCGAAAATAGTCGAGCGCTGGCTTGCTATTTCAGTCATCCCCATAGAACTGAATGGGAGTGGTGGCCGCGTAAGCGCAGTGCGCTCCCATTCCCAAGGTCCTCCAGCCACCGCTCTCCCTGCTCCGTTCTCGGTGTAGGTGCGGGTCCTGCACCTATGAGACAATGGAGGCATATCCAGCGATGTGCCCCCATTGTCTGTGATGAGAATACCCCTTTAACCCCTTCCCGACCGGCGCCGTACATGTACGGCGCTCGGGCGGTGTGGGGACATGACGCCCGCTCGCAGGTGCGGCGGGCGTCATGGCCGGCAAGTCTCTGCTGTTTCAAACAGCAGAGACTTGCCGCTTCTCACCTTCATCGGCGGCGACTTCCAGGGCCTTACTGATGCCGTGATCACGGCATCAGGATGCGTCTGAACCCGGAAGCCTACGCTTCTGGGTGGTGTACAGACACCCCGATTGGCCAATCGAGGTGTCTGTACACCATATGAAAACTGTAATCCTCGCTGGTGGCCAGGATAAGAAATGAGCAATTCATGGATTTAACTGCATCTAGTAAATCCATGATTGCTCATAAAGAAAAAAAACAAACCACAATAGATCAGATGATATTTGAGGTTTAAAATAATCACAGAAAAATAAAAAAAAATGTTAAAAAATATATAAAAAATAAAAAAGATATAAAAGTTCAAATCACCCCCCTTTCCGTATAAGTAAAAAATAAATACCTAAATAACAATAAATATAGACATCATGGGTATCACCGTGACCGAAAATGCCCGTACTTTTAAAATATAAAAAAAAAATTTTTTTTTTCTAAAAAAAAATTAAATAAAAAGTGATCAAAAAGTCATACACACCCCAAAATGGTATCAATAAAAACTTCAGACCGCCCCGCAAAAATGAGCCCCCATACAGCTCTGTACACATAAATACCAAAAAGTTATAGGGGTCAAGATATGACAAGGAAAAAAAAAAAAAAAAAAGGGCAACTTTCTAATTATTTTATCACCATCTAAACGCAGGAAAAACTATACATATTAGGTATTGCCGGATTCGTACTGACCAGTAGAATGAAAGTAACCGGTCAGTTTTAATGCACATCGAACGCTGTAAATAAGAAACCCGTAGAACTGTAGCGGAATAGCGGTTTTCTTGCAATTTCACCCCATTTGGAATTTTTTTCCCGCTTCCCACTACACCATATGTAATATTAAATGGTGGCGTTGGAAAGTACAACTTGTCCCGCAAAAAACAAGCCCTCATACAGCTATGTGAACAGAAAAATAAAACAGTTATGGCTGTTTGAAGGCAGGGAGCGCAAAACGAAAATGCAGAACCGAAAAAACCTCCGGGGTAGAAAGGGTTAAGGGTAAGTCCACACGGAATGTATACGCTGCAGTCATGTGACCTGCATTGTTTTCTGTTAAATGGTCAAAAACTGATTGTCAGTCGTTTGCTTACTCTTAAAGGGGTTGTCTGGTTTCAGAACTATCTTCACCCCTCCGGCCCCCCTGACATTTCATTCTCCGATGCTCTCCCTTGCCATGCACTGGATCACACAGGGCAAGGGCTTTTTTGTTTACCTTGGCACACTGCTAGGCAGAGGCTTCCACCCAGCGGTGTTCCCGATGACGTCACCGGTTCTGATGGGTGGGCTTTAGCGCTGCCCTGGCTGTTTTCGCCTAGCGGTCCCTATGGAGAGACTGGTACATCACCGAATCTTCTAAAAATGCCTTTGCCCTGCACGATTCAGCGGAGGGCAAAGGAGAGCATCGGATAATGAAATGTCAGGGGGCCGGAGGGGCAAAGATCGGGATATATTCGGGTTCATCTCTGAGCTTACTTTATGCCTGTGACATCACAGAGTAATATGCAGCCGGCTGAGTGCATTTACGTAGTTTGGGTTACTTGGCTGAAATTTCTTGGAATATTGAGTGTACTAAGTTGAGATATGATGAGAATTTCTTGTGTAAAATACCCAAATAATATAGTTTACGAGCTTATTCACATTACTGATCCGTATTCATTCAGGGGTTCTTTTCATTGAACCAATGGTACTAGCGCCTACAGTATTTCATTTTTTTCAGTGCACTCCATGTTCCAGTGGATCCTGTTTTTAGCCCATAGAAGTCAGTGGGGGTCATTTATTAAGGGACTTCTCACTACGTTAGTCAACAAATAGTCACAGGCTTCTTTTATAACCAGCTGTGTGACAATATTTAGTTGTGCCGGCAGTTTCATGCCATGTTCAGCAGTTGGGGTGGGATGGGGGCATGTCGGGCTACTCAGGCGCAGGGCAAACTTACAAACTTTTACACCTGGAAATAGAAAAACTACAGGGGCTGGCGTAGTTTTTTCTCCAGGCGCAGGACATAGATGCACATAATTTATGATTTAGACGCACTGCTCATCAGGGGAAACCTAAGAACGCAGTGAAAAGTCAGTCTTAGTAAATGTACCCTAGTGGGTTAAATTTAAAATGCATGTTCCAGATTTGCATCGTTCACATGTGTTTGTTTGGTCTATTTTTTACATAAGTTTTTTAAGCAACCTTAAAGAAGAACTCCCGACAAAAATTTTATTCCATGTCCTGCTAGAAATGTACATGATATAATCTGTAGTGAATGTCATTTTCTTACCAGTGTCTGAATTTTTGACTTATATCATCCTGAAGTTTCTTATCTGTGTCATGTGACCAGCAATTAGGCCCACCAACTCACATGTGGACAGGAAGTCTAATTCTCTATGTATTCCTATGAGACTGAAAGTGAGGCTCCCATAGGAATGAATAGAGCAGTTACTGGCTTTCTGTCCTGGGTCAGTTGGAGGTCAGGGCGTTGGTCACATGACCCAGCTACAATAAGAAGAGAGGTTTTTACTCACAGAAACAGTCACTGATAAGAAAATGACAATCACTACAGATTATATCATGCACCTTTCTAACAGGTCAGAGAATACATTTTTTTGCGGGAGTTCTTCTTTAACAACAAAAAAAAAAAAATAACCATAAAAAAAAAAAAAACTGAGATCATGTGTATTGCACATCCATATTTGATGCACATTATTACCATCTGCAGGTTAGTAGGAAGAAGCAGAAGAATAGATGTGGTTTAGATGAGGGCAGTGCTATCAGCCCCCGCATGTCAGGGGCCCCCTTTTAGTAATCAATATGATGCTATGCGATCCCCGTCAGTGCCGGGAGTCTAGCCCTGCAGATGCGTTGCGGGAGACGCGCGTGTCTCCCGCTCGTCTGCAAGGGGCCTAAAGGCTTTGTCCGAGGTGATTAAAATCTCAGACAACCCCTACAATGTCTTAAAACACCATTATATACTCGCCTCTTACTCCAGAACTGGTGGTCCCGCAGTCAGTGACTTGCCTAGATTTGACACCTAACCGCTGCAGCCAGTCACTGTCCTGGGCTGTAGATCGAAAAGCAACAGCAGCAGGAGTACCGGACAAGCGCCGTGGAGAACGGGGCTGGAATAAGGGGTGATAACTTTTTTATTTTAAGACATTGTAGGGTTTGTCCAATATATAGTTAAAGTGGTTTTCTAGGCGTTTGATATTGATAACCAGTCCTCAGGATAGGTCATCAGTATCAGATTGCTGGGGGTCCAGATACTCACACCCCCTCCCCTGATCAGCTGTTTGAAGAAGTTGTGGCACTCAGTGACATTACATTCATCTGTCACATGGCATAGGTGAAGCTCAGTCCCATTCAAATGGCTGTAATGCCAGTCTAGAAAAAAGCGTTTGGTTTTGTTTTTTTATCCCTTTGTGCAGGATTTTTTACAAGTATTGATTTTTTTAAGGATTGCTGGAGAAATCGCTTTCTACATTGGAACCCCTCTAAAGGCAGTGTACGCCCATCTTATGTATCGCAAATCATGGAAAACGTCAATCGCTTTTTGGTTGTTAAATTAAAGGGGTTGTCCGGGTTCAGCTCTGAACCCGGACATACCCATAATTTCACCCAGGCAGCCCACCTGACAAGAGAAAATGCTCCGATGCTCTCCTTTGCCCTGCGCTAAATCGCGCAGGGCAAAGGTATTTTACCCAGTTATGGTGACGAACCGGGCCCTGCCAGGCAGAGGCTTCCGCCCAGCAGTGAGCCTGGTGACGTCACCGACACTGATGTACACACTGTAAAACGGCTAGGGCAATGCTAAAGCTGGCCCATCAGAGCGGGTGACGTCACCAAACCACCAAACTCACTGCTCACACCCGGCAGTGTGTATTTATAAACACAAGAGCCCTTGCCTTGCGCTGGAACACGCATGAGATGTGTGAAATTATGGGTATGAACCTGGACAACCCCTTTAACTTTGAGGTGCCACCTTATGACACCCCATCTGACAGTTACTGTAGATTGTAGAATAATTCCGAATGTCGGCTTTGTCATAAGTAGAGATGAGCGAACGTGCTTGAAACGAGCACTGTACCGCTCGGCTCCCCCGCACTCGCACGGGCACAGGCAGCCGCTTCCGTCCTCCTGAGCATGTTCGCTCATCTCTAGTCATAAGCACTTTTTTTACTAGTATTTTTGTGATATTTGAGTATGGAAACCAGAGAGCAGAGAAAGAAACAGGTTGTGTTTCCGGTCTGCTGTGGATCACTTTCTGACGTGACATTTGGTTGTAAATTTGTGGTCAGTCGGACATTTGTGTCAAGCATTAATTGTGAAATATGTAGAAAATCACTGCCGTATTGTAGACTCTCCTTTAGGCCTCCTGCACATGGCTGTATCTGTTTTGCAGTGCGCAAATCGTGGATCCGCAAAATACAGATGGGGTCTGTGTGCATCCCGCAGTTTTTGTTGGAGCCACTGGTAAAAAGCCTATTCTTGTCTACAAAACGGACAAGAATAGGACAGGTTCTATCATTTGCCATCCGCGTGTGGTCCGTTTCTTTGCGGACACATAGAAATGAATGGGTTGGTTCTGCGGGTCAGACATGAACCAAAAATACAGTCGTATGCATTGGGCTACCTGTCTGACGCGGTGTAATATTGCGGATATATATCACCGATAAATAAGCCTTTGATTCTTATTTTTTGAGGTTTGATGGAATACGATGCAGGATTATTATTTATACATTTCTAGAAATCCAGGGGTCCTGCGTGGCACCATCACTGCTGTGGGTTTGGCTGCGCTGTCCGTAGATGCAGTCATGAGGCGGCTGGTATTTTTAGCACTGGGTAGCAGTACATTTGATCCACTTCTGATGGGAGGGAGGGGCAGAGCCTTTATTTTCCCAGCCTCCCATGTCTCGTCATCAGTATGCGGGGCATTGCCTGGGAATAAACGATCCATATCATACCCCCGGGATGCGAAGGGCGTTTTCCTCTCCTGATGACTAGAGGACAAGGGGCTTGGAGCATCCTCTGACTGTGCGCTGTGTGTGACAGGGTGGGGACACGTCTGCTTACATCCAGTGCCTTTCATGAACAGCAGCGCTGCACTTCCTCATGAGCTGACCCTTTTACACGTGGTGCTGAAATCTACAGGAGGCGAGGATATTCCCCCCCAGAGGTAAAGCATAGATTTCTAATACTGATTACCTTCTGCCAGGTTGTGGAGATGGGATGATCCGCATTGCAGATGTAAAACTATGTGTCCAGACTGGCAGCACCATGATTTATTCCTGCTGTAATGTAATGGTGGTGTGTCCGTCCCCGCTGCGCCTCGCTGTCTCCAAAAATGATCCATTGCCTCCTAATTATAACCTCTCTGTGGAGGCACAGGACCTGATCATGTCTGGCATTCCTTCTCCACCACCCTTTGTTAAGAGGGGCACTCACATGCCCTGGGTGATGCTGCCAGGCGTCCCGTCAGAGGAGAACTGGTAATGGAAGTAATTGTTCCTGGAGATAACAAAGATGTGACCTGCCCGGTGAGGAGGCGGTGAGGACACCCATGTCACCTGCGATGTATACAAGCCGCAGAAATAGTAATGTTGGTTCTCTCCAGATTGGAGCGGGGCAGGGGATCTTTATGAGTTAATCTAGGTTTACAGCCCAGGCCACGTGTCTTTCATTTGATATCTCCTGCAGAGATCGCTTGCTCGCTTGCTTGATTGCTTCATCTTGTTTGGCAAAAAAAAATCTCTATCAAAGCAGCTTTTTGTTTCTTTTTCCTGTTTTTTTTCCATGGTAAAATTCAGGGAATGTACAGCTGTAGCTACATTGTGATGCAGGACAGCAGTGAATGACATCCATGCAATTAACCCTTTCTTAGTCACTGGAGTCAATGTATGAACTTAGTTTCTGGTATTTACATTGCGGCACCATATGCCACAGCGTAGTACCCAGTGGGGCTCACAGTGTCTATTCTAGAACTTAGGTGCACTATATATATATATAATATGTATATATATATATATATATATCTGTTATATATAGTGACTTCTGTGGTCGGCCAAAGCTGAAGTCCATCAACCAGACCGCAGCTGTGATATAGGATCACTATACGGTGTGCCGGGCAGTATTATGGCAGCCGTCCGTTCACCATTGTTCTGGGACACACCCATAAGCACACAGATCTCAGGTCTTCTGATGTCCTCCAGTCTCCTCCTATCCCAGAAGACTGTGTCCAGTACACACCATGAGGACCAGTACAAGGGTTCGGGTTTCTATAGCGGCCATCGAGATAACATGACGGCCAGGATTTGCGCCATACGTACACAATGTTATCACGCAGAGAGCACATGGAGATAGCATTATTCAGGCCGTACAGTACAAGTACAAGCATGTCTGCTGTGAATGGAGTTTACACTGTTCTAACACCTGATAGACCAACCTCACCAGTAAATGTGGAAACTAAGTCTCTAGGCCACATGTATCATAACTGTCTGAGAGGAAAAAGGCTTTGTTGTCCGTAGCAACCAAGCTGTCTCTTCTTAAAGGGGTTGTTCAGGTTATAAAACCCATTTTTATACACACTCTTTGTTCACGATCCTCATCTCTTGGTCAGAATGGAGATCAGATATAAAGAACATCTCTCTCTGGAGGACCTGTCCTGTGGTACACAGACAACTCATTGATTTAAAGGGGCAGTGTGTAATGCTTCATTTTCCCTGTGGTGGCAATGCAGGTTTATTAAAGGGGTTGTATCATCTCAGACATTGGGGGCATATTGCTAGGATATGCCCCCATGTCTGGTAGGTGCAGGTCCCACTCCTGTTTTTAGAACAGAGCCCTCAAAGTGAAGTAGGGGGTGCCACTCATGTACGACCGCCCTCTATTCACTTCTGTGGGACTGCTGAAACTAGCCGAGCGCCGGCTTGGCTATTTCCATTGGCCCCATAGAAGTGAATGGAGTGGCATCCGTGCTCGTGCGGCCGCCCTCAATTCATTCCTATCGGAGCAGTTCCATTGAAATGATTGGAGAGCACACTGCACAAGCGCAGCCGCCACTCCATTCACTTCTTTGGGGCTGAGGGAAATAGCCAATCCAGCGCTCGGTTATTTTCGGCAGTCTCATAGAAGTGGCTAGAGGGTGGCCTCTCATCCGCAGTGTGCCCTCCTTCACTTTGCGGGCTCCATTCTAAAAATAGGTGTGGGACCTGCAGCTATCAGACTTTGGGGGCATATCCTAGCAATATACCCCCATAGTCTGACATTATACAACCCCTTTAAACACTTAGGGGGACATTTATCAAGATTAGTGTTCCCATACAGCAGTCTTGATCTCCTGTCCGCTGGAGTGAGATGCGAGTAATATATTAAGAGGCAGATACCTTTTAATAAATTAGGCACATGTCCAGAAGCTCAAATCTACACTAGGGGTTGGTGTAGACTTTAGCTATAGTAAATCCAGAGGGCTGTGATAGGCTCTGACCCTCCCGCTAAGCCTTGACCCTTTCTTGCCGCTTTAAAAAAGTGGTTAGAAGCTTAAAAGGTCACAAATTATGCCGCAATTATAGAATGCACTGTACTTTGCGACTTTTTAACGTCACAATAGTGTTACAAAAAGGTTAGTAAATGTCCCTCTTCCTGCCTGGTTTCCCTACAGATTTTAGCTGATTCGGGGGGTCCCAGCAGGCGGACGCTCTCAGGGACAGAGAACCATCTCAGTAGCGCCACCTGTTGGAAATGGCTCCTATGAGTAAAAGTCCAGGGAAAACAGGCAAATATCCATCCATAGACTGCTGTTAAAAAGTTGGACTTTGACTTCTAGGGAGCCACTTCCAAAAGATGGCGCTAGCGAGATGGTTCTCTGTCCCTCGGAGATACCTCTTTGCATATTCCTACTCCAAGTAGGACCAGTACCCTGCCTCATCTGCTTACTGTAAAGGGCACCCTTCTGACAAGTAGGGATTGCCCAAAGTGGAGAACCCCTTTAAAAATGCCATGGTAAAATGAAAGCTGTGCTGTGATTGGTTGTTCTGGGGAACAATAAAACGTCTTGTTTTAGGCCGTTTTAATAAATCTATCCCAGTCCCTAAGGTTTTAGACTGAAAGAGGTTATCTGGTAATAAATACTGATGACCTATCCCCGCCGACCTTAGAGGAGGTCAGGCACTCAATGAGTGCTGCAGTCTCTTCCTAGGCCATGTGATGTCACTGTACAACGGTCACATGGCCTAGTTGCAGCTCAGCCCCATTGAAGTGAATGGGGCTGAGCTGCAATATCAAGCACTGCCACTATACTACGTATGGAAAGCTCCCGGGAGCTGGCTGCACTACCCAGAGTTCAGAGGAGCACACCGGCTCCCTGAAACAGCTGATCTGGGGGGGGGGGAGGGGGGGTGCCAGAACACCTGAGGATAGGTCATCATTATCATTTCATGGAAGGCAGTTCTGAAACAGTGAGTGATGAAAATAAAGGGGTGAGATTCATATGTAACAAGAAACATGTACTGTATACCACCAATACATGTCTACTGAAAGGTGTATACTGAAGATGTGACACATATATATGCTTGCTCATTTTGAAATAAAGGGTTATTTCCATCTCAGCCACATTGGGCGCCAGATTTAAGGAAACAGTCAGTGGCCTATGCTATGCTGTTTTCATAATGCCCATAGAGATGAATAGGAGCTAAGGGAACGGCGCAGCACAGTGAGCCATGCTCTTTCCACAGAAACACGGTAGCTCTCTATCACTTCTATTCACCTATACAGGGGTTATGAAAATAGCGTAGCACAGCCTGCTTGGCTTATGAGGGTTATTCCAATCTCTACCATGTTCGGCAGAGATGGGAATAACCCTTTAAAGGGAATCCATCACCAGTAACTTCCCTGTCCAACTGTTTGCATGGACACATAGCTTTGTTGATCAGAGGCTCCAATCCCAAGCTACGATAATTTTTTCTAACATGCAAATTAGGCTTTTGGTGCCATGAAGGACATCCCTATTGCTCCACTCTTTTCTGTGGCCAGCCTCTCCCTGGCTGCTTTACCACTGTCTGGTCCTGTCAAACAAAGCAGCCAGGGAGGAGCTGGCCACAGAAAGGAGTGGAGCTTGGGTGCAACAAGAATAATACTGACTCCCTCATTGCACCAATATTTGCATATTAAGAAAAAGTTTCATAACTCAGGAATGGAGCCTGGGATCAACAAAAGAAAAACAGGGATTAAGGCTTCATTCACACTACCGTATGTATTCCGTGTCCGTATAAAAACGGAACGGAAGACATACGGAAAGTGTTCCATAATTTTGTGGACCCATTGACTTTAATGGGGCTACGGACATGTGTTGCGGCCAAGTATAGGACATGTTTCCTTTTTTTTTGCGGGAGAACTTCCGTAATATACGGATGCGGAATGCACACGGTGTGCATTCCGCATTTTTTTCTCCTATGGAAAAATGAATGGGTCCGTATGGTTCCGCATCTTATCCGCAAAAATGCGGATAAGATACGGAAATGAACATACGGTCGTGTGAATGAAGCCTTAATCAGGTGAACCAGAGCTATGTGTCTATGAAACCGTTGGATAGGGAGGTCACTGCTGACAGATTTCCTTTTAATGGATGGTCCAACTGTATACTAACTGTACTGAAGTGTGTGGGGCTGAATGCATTACCAAGCACAGCCGCTATACAATGTACGACGCAGTGCTTGGTGAGCTGTGAGAAGTCTGTGGCGCTCACAGGAGCGTCAGTGCCTTCTCTAACAGCTGATAGGCGGGAATCCCGGGTGTTGGACCCCCACTGATCAGATACTAATGACCTGTCCAGAGGATGGGTCATCAATATCAAAATCTCGAAAAGCATCCACAGTGCGGGGAGAAAAAGCCAATTGGCAAAAGGTCTTGAGAAAGGAGATGAGATTGAATAGGTGATATGCTGAAGCTTGGGACAGCCCCTTTAAGGATATGTTCACACATAGCAGACACACTGCAGATTTTTGTGCAGAAAATCTGTGGGGTTTTATAGTAGCCTAAGGCTACTTTCACACTAGCGGCAGGCCTGATCCGGCAGGTGAAGGGTGTTGCTGGATCAGGACTGCCGCTGCGACATGTGTGGAGCCGGAACCGCGCTCCGGCCCCACACATGTCACACAGTACATACATACACACACACAGACACACACACATATACACAGACAAATACACATACTTACATGCTCCCGGCAGGTCTTCAGAGCGACGGAGAAGCAGGACAGCTCACACAGGTGACGATTCCCCACAGCGCCTGGTGGAATCGTCACCTGTGCGCGCCGTCCTGTCCCTCCGACGCTCTGAAGACCTCCTGGGGTGCATGTAAGTATGTATGTGTATTTGTATGTGTATATGTCTGTTTATGTTTATGTGTATGTCTATGTCTTTATGTGTGTATGTGTAGCCGGATCCGTCATGAACTCCATTGAAAGTCAATGGAGGGCGGATCCGGTTACCGTTGTGGTCACACCAGACAGATCCACCCCTACTGACTTGCATTGGGGGTCATTCCGGATCCGTCTTGGTGCGGATGCCTGGACCGGAGAGCAAACCGCAGCATGCTGCGGTTTGTTCTCCGGTCTGAAGACGGAACAGAATGCTTTCAGGAGCATTCCGTTGTCTTCAGTTCAGTTTTGTCCCCATTGACAATGAATGGGGACAAAACTGAAGCGTTTTATTCCGGTATTGAGCCCCTATGACGGAACTCAATACCGGAATTTTAAAACGCTAGTGTGAAAGTAGTCTAAGGCTCCATTTACACGTCCTGTTTTTCTTTCCTGATTCGATCCTGATTTTTTCAGGACCCATTGAAATGAATGGATCCAGATCAGGATCGAATCAGGAAAGAAAAACAGGACGTGTGAATGGAGCCTAAAAGTGAATGAGGATTTATGGGATCTCATTCACACACTGCGAAAAAAAAAATCTGCAGCGTAAATTGACCTGTGGTGCAGATTCTAAATCCACAGCATTTCAGTTTAGGATACTTTTACACTTGCGTTGTGTTGTCCTGTGTTGAGATCCGGCACAGGATTTCAGAACCGCAGCGCAACGCTTTTGTCCCCATTTATTTTCAATGGGGTCAAAACATTCTGTTCAGATTTGTTTCATTCCCATGCCGGACACAAAACCGCAGCAAGCAGCATTTTTGTGTGCGTCATGGAAAACTGAAGAAGCCGGATCTGGCACCAAAAACCATGTAAGTCAATGGTGCCGGATCCGTTTCTGTTCAGAACGGATGCAGCCGATTGTTTTATTAGAAAGGAAGCCTTTTGCTGTGGTTTTAAGATCCGTACAGTAAAAAAGCTTATGTCAAAGGTAGCCTTATGCTGCAGAATCCGGCATGGATTTCAATCCACAGAAATTGCCCTACATGCCCACAGGTGATGATTAATATTATTATATCTTTGCCATGATTTTCACAAAACCGCTGGAAAAACACACTATTTGAATACACTGTGTGAATACACATAGACAAGGGCAATACTGCAAATCTCTTTGTGCTAGTGGCACGACTGGTACAGCTTGTGGTCTGTAGCTGGGAGATGTCTCACCAGTAATAGACATTATGAAACTGTCTTGGGTTAATTTACTACACTTCTCAGGGTAGGTCATCAATATCGACACTTGGCACCGCCACCAGTCAGCTCTACACCAGGGATGCCCAACCTGCTGCCCTCCAGCTGTTGCAAAACTACAACTGCCAGGACAGCCTACTGCTAATAGGGCATGCTGGTAGTTGTAGTTTTGCAACAGCTGGAGGACCGCGGCTTGAGCACTCCTGCTCTACACCAAACACAGTGCTGTACATTGTATGCTGCCACTTGAATGGGACTGAGCAGCACCTAATCCAGGGATCAGCAACCAGCTGCTATGAAACTTAATTAATTTATTATTATTTCATTATTTTGCTTTATTTTATTACGTTGTTTTATGTTTATTTTAATAGATTTTTTTATTTCTTTAAATATATGTCTATACTATATTTTATTTCATTTATTGTTTTAATAATTTTATTTATTTTCTATCCCTGAACGTTCACTACTTTGCTCTTATAATTTCTAGTTCAGTATCATGTGCAGTAGTCACTCATTCAAGGCTCATAGGAAATACAGTCCTTGTGAGCAGGATTGTTTCAGGAAGACTTTATGCAGAAATGCTGTAGCCACCGAATGCTGATATCTCCGGCAAGCTATCTGGGGACAGAATACAGAACAGGCAGACCTGAGATGGCTGATCTAATGTTGTGAGATTGTCATATAGTTGTTTAGAGGGGTCGAGTATCTAGATTTGATATAGACGAAAAGACTGGCAGGTGGCCCTGGTTTTAGCACCGGTGCACGTAGCTCTACTACTTACAGATTTGTTTTCTGGTATGATAAATTATAAGCTTACTGTCATGACATTGCCTTCATCCTCCATACGTACTTATAAGAAATCCAGAATTATACTGAGTCACATATCAGCTAAGTAACGTCTCATTACCTATAGTCACCCTCACAGAGTGGGTGAATTGTGGAACAGGCATTTGAATAGAAGTGTAGGAAGATGTGAGTAGATGGCTGTAAAATGAATAATTATATGTTATAATGCAGGACTGGATGCGCCCAGGAGCCTCCTGCCTAAAATGTATTTACGCTCAACTATTTGGGTTATTTCCTATTGATTTCTATGAAGGTTCTCTTTGCTTGGCTTCTAAAAAAATGAACATTTGTTCCTGGAGGTTTGTGACTGGTCTTTAAAGTATAAATAATATGACCACCCTGTTTTCAGGAGCGAACTGGCCTAAACCCTACAGGGAAATCTCCCGCTGGGCCACATGAGCCCTTCTAACGGCGACCATTCAGGCACATAACGATCTGATGCTTTCAGCATTAATTAATATAGGAGCATCAGGAAATCATGTACCTGGCCAGTGGCCGCAGGTGTCCTCCTGAATTCAACTGAATCACCACCCTCAGGACAGTGATGCACGTGCAGGGGCAGATTGGGAACTTAAAGGGGACCTTTCACCACTCCTGACATGCCTGTTTTAATAGCTTCATGCATTTCCCATGTAATAACAATTCTGGAACATCTATTCTTATGTCTGTATGTTGTGCCATTCCTTTATTATTTGCACTAGAAGTTATGAATGAATTGCTATTTGCCTTCAGTAAAGGAACAGAGGGGAGGTGACCAGTTGGGGGGTGTATACCTGCACAGACTGACTCTATCCAATCAGTGCTGCCATGTTCAGACTGTGCAGGGACACACCCCCAACTGGTCACCTCCCCTCTGTTCCTTTACTGAAGGCAAATAGCAATTCACATATAACTTCTAGTGCAAATAATAAAGGAATGGCACAAGATACAGACATAAGAATAGATGTTCCAGAATTGTTATTACATGGGGAATGTATGGAGCTATTAAAACAGGCATGTCAGGAGCGGTGAAAGGTCCTCTTAAAGTGGCCCTGGAAAAAATATTGAAAGTGGCCCTGTTTTGTAGTCGGGTGCAAATTGATGGAAGGCAGGGCCAGTAATACCATATTGTGGCACATTATACCACCCCAACAGAGCCAAATACCACAGTCCATCACAAAATACTGCTAGCAGCACAAAATACATCCCAAAAAACTTCCACTGGCCGGCCATGAGGAGGACTTGGGTGGCCCCCTGTGCATCGGCCCACCGTGAAATTTCCCTGTAAGGTCTATGGCCAATCCGCCCCTGTGCACGTGAATACTGCAGCGAGGATGGTGGTATTTGGTTCTGCAGGGCTGGTATTTTGTGCTGCACTACAGTATTTCTGGCCACACCTACTTCAGTTGTCCCTGACTCATTGATTGCCCCTCCTTATGCTGCTTATATTGCTTCCTTTGCTGGCTGGATTCATTTTTCCATCACATTGGCGTCTCTGGCGGCTGGGACCGTTGGAGTCCAACATAGGTTAATGGTTTTTCTTATAGCGTGCAAGCACGGCCACCACTGATGCATTGCTGGGTGGTCGTAACCATGGAAACAAGCAGAGTATAATGCGATACAAAAAATTTATCAAGCCAGCAAAGGAGGTAATATGAATAATAACAATACATTAGTAAGTGGCTTGTATTAACTTTCTCTACATGATAAATGTCATTTGCTGAAGTGAGACAACCCCTTTAGGTTTCCATTCCACCCTTGCCAGTTTTAGTGCGTTTTGCCTGTAAGAGGTATTTGTATGTAGGTACATTGTACATTTTCGGGCTCTATATTGAGAATACAATAACAACTAACTGTAATTGTAATGCTCTGTTCACACCTACCTCGTTGTTTTTATGGCATAATGGGGTCCATCAGATTACACCATGGTGTGCGGAATGCAGCGCTATTCTCAGCACCAAAAACAACAAAATCGTAGACATAGGTCTGAACAGAGTCTGAAGAAAACCTCCAGTGAACCCGATGTAGCACATGAGAGATTCCACATGCTTTTTGCATCTGTTTGAACAATCTTGTATTTTTTTTCTTTTGCAGGCTTACACCTTCCTCTCTCCTTTAAAGTGATCAAGATGGCCACTTCTAACCTGGAAAATCAACTGCAGAGTGCCCAAAAGAATCTGTTGTTCCTCCAACAGGAGCATGCCAATACGCTGAAGGGGCTACACACTGAAATCCGCCGGCTCCAGCAACACTGCACAGGTAAGAATGGAGAACAGGGAAGCCATGATGTAGTAACGTGAGCAGAACAAGATGATAAGGAATGGTACGATGTCCGAGGACTATTGGCTGGCGACATCTTCCCATTGCGAGTTCAGCGCAACATAACGCCAGTGGGGCAGCTACATGGATACCAAGTGTGAACAGAACTTTACAGGGGCTGACTTGTATGAGAAGATGATGTAAGATATTATCTGTTGTATAATACTACTCCTATCATCATGTCTCTTGGTTGGAATTGAATATTGTCGGATGAACGGATGCCCAGAGCATTAGGATATGTTCACCTGTGTTGGATCTAATCTGAGATGCATTCACCGTAGGACCTTCTAGGATCCCACCACTGGCCACAGTCTTAATCTATTACAGGTCTAATCTTCTCCATGAAGAATCCATGGAAATAAGTTCCATCTTTGATCATTTTCTGCGCTGATTGTGAATAATCTGAGCAGAATTTTTCATAGGATGTGAACGGAGGTTGCGGAAACCCCAAACGCATGCATTTGATGTAGATTGTCATTGGATTTGATACGGATTTCAGCGCAGAATTCCTTTCAAAAGGCCTTAGGATGTTCTATGTACCTATTCTGAAGTCAAAAAATGGTAGCTTCACTCATATATTTATTTATTGGAATTTATTGATTATATATTTTCTTCAGACTTGGGTTGTTAGGTGTGGACCACCCAAGATTTCCCCATTTTAATATGTAATAAGTGGAAGTCCGACCGCTGGGCCTCCTACTGATGAAGTGTGGTGCCACCTTCACAGATTGTTCCCTGCACAATGACATTCCTGGACACATACTGTGCAGGGGTCTACAACAAAGCCCTATACACTTCAATAGAGCTAGTGGTATACCCCTTAGGGACAGTAAAAGTGTTAAAAAAAATTAATTCTTATCCATCTCCTGTTTTCTATTTCTACAGATCTAACATATGAACTGACGTTAAAAACTTCTGATCAAACAGGTAAAAATCTGTAAATCTTCACTGATTAATACAGTGTTAATTTTAGTCATTTTATGATTGTAATACATGTTTTATTTCATTTTATAAATTGAGAATTTTAACAGTTGTGTCTGTGGTCTCGATTGCACTTGTGTTCTAGAACAAGGAAGCCTTTCTTTCCTGCTCCCGTAGGTTCCCTCCAAGCTGAATCTGATACACAAGTAGAAATCTATGAGAGGTTGTGGAGAATAAAAGGCTTTAGGGACCGTGCCAGCATGGACCCCACATCCCTCACACTGCTGCCATTGTAGTTACTATCTGACATTCCTCCTGTCTGTGTACAGGAGTGAGCTGTGACGTCTTGGAATTCTAGACGTAATGTTAGTAACGTGAATAGACATGAAGCTATCAACTTAAGGGGTTTGTCTCAGAGTTTACAAAATTACTATTATTATTTATTTGAAAGTACCATTACATTAAAAAAAAAGCAAACCTGCTATACCTACTAAAATATCCACCATTCCAGGAACCCCTACGCTGCTTGTGGCAAATTCATTTAGTTCCATTAATGGGGTTGTGGAAAGATATAAACATAACCTGTGGACAGGGCATAGGCGTCCAGTAGAAATGTCCTGGCGGTTTTCCATCCATCTTTGTTTACAAGCTGTCAACAAAGACTTGCCATACTGAACAGTGATGATGATCATGTGACTGCTGAAACCACTGATTGGCTGCAGTGGTCATGTGTCGGTATGACATGCAATCACTCAAAGCATGTAAACAACGACCAGCAGGAGGCCTCTGTGCTGGATCGGCAGGGAGTTGAAGAAGTGAGTGTTGTTTTGTTTTTTGTTATTTTCGAGTAGTTGCTGTTTTATTCTTTCCTTTGGCTGGGATTACACACCCCTTTAATAAGATATATTTTATATCATCAGTATATCAATAAATACAGCTATATAAGATATGAGAGCAGAAGAATACCTCCTTCCTGCTAATTATACCGTAAAGTACTTGATGGAGACGTTGGGGTCACTAAGCAGCTGATTATCTCCTCTCAGCTACATCTGTGCCATACGTACACAGCGCCTCTTGTGATTTTCGGGAGGCAGATTTACTGGAGATATAAATGTTTCATGTAATCTTATTACCGCCTGCATTGATGGTCAAACGTAAATCCGAAAAACTGGACCCTTGAACAAGAAATGACCTCGAATTATTGAATTATTGGCCATTAGTGTCCTTCAGCACTTCCATGTTCTGCTCTGTGCAGACTGAAACCTGAGCTCCTCGAAGAGGGATACACATACTGCAGCTTCATCAATGTTTTATTATTTCTGATGGTGCGTGGACTAAACCATGTGATACAGGGAAGGGGGGACACGCGCTTCACACAAGACAAACCTGTTTCCATTTGGCTTTATATACCTTTAGTCTACAGTATGGCTTTTTCCATTCTTTCCAAATGATATGATTTACAAATAAATGCAAAAGTCTGTAATGTTCAGTGAAGAAGTCTGCTTCAGCTTGTGGTGGGAAAATATTAGCATCAGATATTAGACCATTAAATGATGGCATTCTGCATTTTACAGTGTCATTAACAAATCACACAGCAGGAGATCTACTAATCGTAATGCAGCAGAATTCGCATAAGTTATGGGAGGAATGCTGCTTATATTTTTTTAACCCATTGTGCCCCTTGTCTAAAAATAAAAAAAAATTCCCCAGACAACCCCCTTAAAATTTTTGTGCTGTTAAAGTGATTTTCTCTGATTATTTAACTGTTAACCTATTCTCTGAATATCTGTATATGTGGATATCTGTGTATCCGTCATCATTATTAGATCAGTGGAGTTCAGATACCCAGGACCTCCACCGATCAGCTGTTTGAGAAGCTACCACAGTAGCTTTTCCTAGGCCATATGATGTCTCGTTCATCGATCACGTGGCTTAGAAGCAGCTCAGCACCATTGAAGTGAATGGGGTTGAGCTGCGATACCAAGCACAGCCGATATACAATGTACGGCGCTGTGCTTGGTGCTGAGAGAAGGCTGCAGCACTACCATGAGTGCCATTGTCTTCTCAAACAACTGATCGGTGGTGGTCCTGAGTGTCGGACCCCCCACTAATCAGATACTGATGACCTATACAAGAGGATAGATAATCAGTTAAAACATCCTGAAAAACCTCTTTCAGAAAAAATCCTTACTAAATAAGGCTGAGCAGGCTGTACTGACTACCGTAGAAGTGATTGGGAATTGTGGAAATAAAGTAGCACAGCAAGCTATACTGTTTCTGTAACTTTTGAGAAGCAGAAACAGCGTAGCTCCCTGTACTACATTGTTATCACATCCCCCATTGTTTTCTAAGGTATACAATACACTGAGCCACTACCATGTAATTGCCAAGAAACGGAAGTTTAAAGTGTAACTGTCACTTTTTTTTATTTGCTAGTTTATTAGAGTTTGGCATGTATACCTGAGTCTGTCAATGAATGTCAAAAGATCTGTAATGACCTTATAATAACAGCTTTCATTAATGTCCCTTGTCCCTTTCCTCTGGTCCCTTAAAAAACCATTGCTATGTCTTGTCTGTCTTCCCCTTAGTGTAAACAGAAGACAGAGGGACGTTCCTTCACATTGCATGCCTGCATTAGGCTTCAGAGTGAGGAGGCGTGTCTCTCAGTAATCCAATCTGATTGGCTGGCAGGAAGCTGCTGGCTACAGTAAGTGTGTATGTAAAGTGAGGGAAGGCAGTTTTGGCCTCAGAGAACTGGCAGAGGAGCCATCTTGAGAAGATCCTCATATTGTAGGGATTAAAAAAAATGCAACTGAGGGAGCAGTAACATATACTTAAATTGATTTTTTGATGAAAACATGACAGTTACACTTTAACATACCGGTTGTGATGAATAACAACCACCACCACCAGAATTATAATTTGTTTTTTTTTTACTTTATTTGCAGGGGACAGTTTTTCAAGAACTGATGAGCTCAGGAGGAAATGTGAAGAACTTGAAGCTCAGCTAAAAGACAAGGAAACGGAGAACAATGAGTTAATAAAGGAGCTTGAGCAGAAAAATGCAATGATAATGGTACTGGAAAATACGATAAAGGAAAGAGAGAAGAAATATTTGGAAGAACTAAAAGTTAAAAGCCATAAGCTCAACATGTTGTCCAGTGAGCTGGAGCAGAGAGCTAACACTATTGCATATCTTACATCACAGCTGCATGCCACAAAGAAGAAGCTGCTCAGTTCAAGTGGGGCCCCTGAAGCTGCTCCTCCAGGGAGCCCAGTAATGTCCACCTACAAGCCATCTCCCCCCAAAGAAAAGTTGCCTGAGACTCCAAGAAGAAGGATGAAGAAGAGCTTATCCACCCCTCTGAATGCTGACTTTGCAGAGGTCTATAGGCTTGGGGCAGATGGTCGTAAGATAATGTTGCGTGAACCTGTGGATGCAATGCCTGATCCCACCCCATTTTTATTGGCAAGGCAGTCGGTGGACACACAGATCATCAAAGAGCGCCCGCTTGTTATCCCTCCCATACGCTCTGACTCTAGTAGTCCAGCCAAAGAGAAAAAGCAGAAGGCCCACGTTGGGGTCGCCCACAGGATCCCACATGCAGCCCCTGTCCAGAGTCAGGTTGTACCCCAGCCAGAAGTTGAGACCCTAGCAGTGGACCAGGTCAATGCAAGCAAAGTTGTTAGGAAGCATTCAGGAACTGATAGAACTATTTAATCATATTGATCCCAATACATTGTCTAATGTCGATGACGCTTTTTATGCACTGTTACCATATCCGGTCAATACAAAAAGTAGATTTGATTTCCTTTTATTTTTACAATTACTTGATCTCCCTGCATGCCAAATGTAACAGACGTTTTATTCAGAAGTAATGCACAGTCCTGAACTTCTAATGGCAAATTACTGTCAGTAACTGTCAGCCTGTACAAAGCTTACCCTCCGACAATAATCCACTATGCTGCCAGAATCCCGCAGCACTACTTACACAGCAATACTAGTATGAAGGCAGCAAGCTGTACGAGGCTGTTCACACCTACTGCTCTATTCTGTACACTGTATAACAATGCCCTGACTTGACTGGCGCAGCGTCAAATCACGCAGATAAATGTATATGTCTGATCAATTTAATAAGACACTTTTCTTAAAGTCAATGGCGGTGTTTAGAGGTCTCATTTCCCACATGCCTCTTGTTCCTATCACTTTCTTTTTTCTTCATGATATATCAGCAGGGTGATATCCTCTCTTCTGAAGTTACATGGGTACCAGATTCATTATGAGTTCTCATTCAGGTTAATTACACTGACGGCATAGATTATTACCTACAGTAGTTACCATGCACTGCAATAATCCCATGTAAAACTGCTATCACACATCCAAAGCACAGTAGCTTTTTTTTTTTTTTTCTTCCTTTATTAAGTATTCCAAAATATAACAACACCTATTACATAATTAGATATAATCCGTTCCCTAAAAAGGACAAAACACAAACAGAGAATATATAAGATCATGTATCTTTCCTCTATCCCATCCCACACCCCTCCCTCCCTATATCTGGCTGCCGGTAATCCTAATACTTTAGTATACCTAAAAGTTTAATTTGTCCACAATTTCCATACATTCTCCCATTTTTGTTTCATTAACTGAGTGTTACATCAGTAGCTTGAGATAACATTTTTAGATAAGCGGTAGAATGGGTTAAAAAAAAAAAAAAAGTCATTATTTACCTAATGTGCTCCCTCACCACCACCTAGCTTCTCCAATACAGTTCTGAAACCAGCTCCCTTCTGGTCTTCTCTTTGTGTTCCCTGCTGAAAACCGATGAGTAGGGCAACTCCTGCCATTTCCTGTATGTCAAGCCAGAACCAGGAAACAGAAACCAACAGGGAGCCGATAAGCATGAGAACTGCAGCTCCGGGGACAGGGGAAGGGAGAAATGCTTCTTTTGGTTGTTTTTTAACCTATTCTGCACCTTCTCTACTACTTCTACTAAGTATCCACGACTGGTCTCTTTAAGGAGATTCAGCTCCCAGCCCAAGCCGTTTCCAAGGCATTGCACTGAGCCAGCCAGAATCCTACTTTGTATTGATGAGGGGCAAGCACCCGAAAACAGCTGTCTATGTGCAGATATTTGGCCTGGCTATATTCACTTGTGAAATCCCAAGGCCTATTGGAAAGTCAGATCTTAACTCATAGGGGGCCATTTCCAATAAGTGGCACTGGCAAGATGGCTCTCTTTCTTGGGAGAAACCTTGTTGCGCCTTATCTAAAAAATGCTCCCAAATAAACCTTCAAAATTTTTTTGCTGACTGAATAACCCCTTAAGGGCCAGGCCTTTTTTTAATTTTTGTTTTTTTACTCCTTGCTTTCCAAGAGCCTTAACTTTTTTACTTTTATGTTACATAGCCGTATGAGGACTTGTTTTTTGCCGGTCAAGTTGTATTTTCTAAAGCAGGCATGCTCAACCTGCGGCCCTCCAGCTGTTGCAAAACTACAACTCCCATCATTCCCAGAAAGCCTACAGCCTACAGAAGGGCATGGTGGGAGTTGTAGTTTTGCAACAGCTGGAGAGCTGCAGGTTGAGCATCCCTGTTCTAAAGGAACCATTGTGTTCCATACAATATATTGGGAAGCCAGAAAAAATATTAATGGGATGAAATTGAAAAAAACAAAAGTAATTGTTTTATGGGTTGTGTACAGTATTTATGGCATTTATAGAGATACCAAATTTATATACTTTATATTATGCTTAAATGCTTTGAAAAAGACTTCTAATAGTCTCCCAATGCTTCTTAAGAAAAAGCTAAAAACTGCAACAGTTCTAAATTGGTAGCTTGCTGACTGTTGCCAAGGAGCACTGGAAAGGAGTGCACGTAATTGCGCTAACTGATACAGAAGTCTGTTCCGGCAGAGGGACAGATTACCGGATTTCATCATATCCTGCGGAGCCGGATACTGCCTTTCACCATCGGACCGCATTGACAATAATGGCATCCGACAGGGACCCAGCAGTGCAGGACACTGTGAAATTCAGTAGTCTGTTCCTCTGCCGGAACAGACTACCGGATCATGTAGTGCAGATGTGAAGGTACCCTAACTCACTCATCACTTTTAGGTAAAGCTTACTTCCTCAGAGCACATATGAAATGTGTCCAAGACGGTTATCTTGTTCTTTCACATGGGCATTCAAGAGAAAAAGGACACTCTCAAGCTGGAAGAATTTTTATTTGGTCTCATAAAGTAAAAATTTGATCTGTTTTTTATGCATCATATATACAATGGGGAGGACTTTACTAAACAATTAATGCCAGTTTTCCTGTGCCACAGCTTCCTGGATCCCCTGCCCGCTCTGTATCCACAGAATGATGATGTCTCAACAAAGCCACGTCACTGCTGCGGCAGCCACATGTCAGTGTCAAAGTGTAATCGGTGGAATCCAGGATAAAGGTGACCTTAGTGGTCTGCAATCACTGGCTGCAGCAGTGACATAACCTGTCGAAACCGCAACTGGGCTAGGATAAAGTGACCACCAAGGAAGCAAAGTCATGGGTTTATTTTAGACCATTATGAGCTTTTGTACAATTTTGCTTTTATAGGATCTAATCCCATTCTAAATATACAGGTGCATCTCAATAAATTATTATATCCTCGAAGAATTAATTTATTTCAGTAATTCTGTTTCAAAAAGTGAAACTCACATATAGATTCATTACACACAGAGTGATCTATTTCAAGCATGTATTTCATTTAATGTTGATGATTATGGCTTACAGCAAATGAAAACCCAAAAGTCAGTATCTCAGAAAATTAGAATATTCTGAAAAAGTTCAATATTGTAGACTCATGGTGTCACACTCTAATCAGCAAAAGACCTCCAAAGGTTTCCCAAACCTTTAAATTGTCCCTCAGTCTGATTCAATACACTACATAATCATGGGGAAGACTGGTGACTTAACAGTTGTCCAGAAGACAGTCATTGTTACCCTCCACAAGGAGGGTAAGCCACAAAAGGTCATTACTGAAGAGGCTGGCTGTCCATAGAGTGCTGTAACCAAGCATATTCATGGAAAGTTGAGTGGAAGGAAAAAGTCTGGTAGAAAATGGTGGATTCACGAATTTGGGGTGGCGATTGGATTGATTCCTATGGGTTAGAACGACATTCAATCTATTGATATTTGTTTGTATTTTATACTGCACACACAATTAAACTGGCCCATCAGAGGATTCACTGTTGGGCCTCCCAGCCTTACACTCGCCCATTTTCTTTTAAGATAATCAATCTTATACACCAAACATGTCAGTGGTTTTAACTTTATGGTGATCAGTGTATATCTCACTATTCAGTATTTTCCTGGAATCAATTAATTCTGAATGGGATGGAGAGGGTGTCCCATGTTCTTAAATATTCAAATATAGGTGGAATTCAGTATCAATCCATACCTCTCAACACCATTTGTCAGAAGATGTAATGTTAATATCACTACAGCAATAAACACAAGACAACATTTCTTAAAGTGTTCAGATTTGCATTTATAGAAATGTTTACACATTTAACAAGAAAAATATATTATCTCTTATAAAAAAAAAACATCTAATCAGAGTTTAGTGTAAGGCAGACGCCTTGCAGCACCCAGTGCGAGATGTGTTTTGTCGTAAAGAGATCAGCTTCAAAAACCAGCCCAACTCCCATAGCGTTCCTCCTCATTGATGTAGTGTATACGGGGGTCCTGAACGTGTTCTGAAACACAAAATACAATCATAATAGTTACAACATTTTCCACCGCATATGAAGGAACATGACTAGGGATGAGCGAACTTGTGTTTTCAAGTTCGACGTACAAGCTTCGGGTTATCTAAGAATTCCATTATGGATTCTGCTACCATGGACTATAATTTATGGTGGCAGAATCCATATCAGAATTCTTAGATAACCCGTACCTTGTACACCAAACTTGAAAACACAAGTTCGCTCAACACTAAACATGACTGATTTCACTTTTACCAGGGCAAGCATATGTGTTCTTACTTTCTTAGACCACTACTGCTCATTGCACCTCCATAGGTTCACTAGTGAAGAGAACAGAAAAAAGGAACCCAGAATCTATGCAGCCATGACGTTATCTGCAGCAGAAAGGATGTTCACCTCTGGTGGCCTACCAGCCCCTCATCTGGCTCTGCCTACAAGCTTGGCACTTGCAAAGGTTATTCATTCAGGAGTCTGAAGGAATGAATACAGTGGCAAGCTTTGGTATTCACTGGAGATTTACTTTAAAGAGGTTTCCTCGGGATAGTCATATAAAAAACAAGGAACCGCAGAGTATTGCAAACTTTCTTCATTTAATACATTTATAATACAAGCATATAAAATGCATTAGGTCTATTTCATACCAGTGAGTTTGCCGTCCAAATGCGATGCGTGTAGTGAACGCATAGGATCCAGACTGAATCCTGACTTTAAAGGGTCTCATTTCATTTGATCATTGTTTTTCATGCATGATCTTTATATTTAGGAGAAATCACGTTGTGTTCTATACCATGTGTTTTTCACGCAACTCTGGCTCCATAGAAGTGAACAGGGCTTGCATGAAAAACGGAAGGTATCTGGATGCAATGCGTTTTTCATTGATGGTTGCTAGGAGATGTAGATTGTTATTCTTTTTCTTCACGCAAATGAAAAAACGCATACAATTCAGACGGAAAAAAAAGAGACACAGAAAAAACTGATCCAACTGGTATGTAAAACCATCAGTTTTTCCCTGAACAGATCCTAGCACAATCCGTATCACTTGTGTGAAAGAGGCCTATGTGTGCAAATGTATCATACGAAGTCCATGTGGACGTCCAGACTGGATATGGTATAGTTATGACCATACCGCAGGTAACTATATCGAGTCTGGACTTCCACATCGACTTGGTATGTTGCTTTTGCACATTTAACCATGTGTATTCCAAGGACCACTGTTTCGTATAAGCTTAACTCCTCCTTTATTTCGTAAATCACATAGAAAAAGTTAAAAACCCGAGTCCAATCCATTCTGTCAGTTCATTTTCAGGCAGCCACATCTATGTGTACTCAATTCAATGTGCACACTTTACTTGCTTGTATTATGAATATAGTGAATGAAGAAAGTTTGCTATACTCTGTTTTATATGACAATGTGAATGAGGATTTACAGACCTTGCAGCATGTGCAGTTTTTGGCTCTATAGCGTCACTATCCTCAGGATAGGTCATTAATATCAGATTGGTTGAGGTCCGACTCCCGCCACTCCACCGATCAGCTGTTTGAACGAGGTCACAACGCTCACCAGAGGGCCGCACCTTCCTTCACAGCTTACCAAGCAAAGCACCATATGTTGTATGGTGGCTGTGGTTCACAGGCCCGTTCACGTGAATGGGACTGAACTGCACCTCGGCCATGTGACTGTTGAACATGATATCACCGGCCTAGGAAGAGGCTGCAGCACTGACCATGTATTCTTATGTATATGTGTGTTGGGTTACAATATCATCATAGCAAAAGGTCTCATTCCAAAGTTTCTGAAGCGAGGTGGATCCTATTCTTGGCGCAAAAGACCAGCTGGACAAGATTCTTTAAATATTCCAATTTGTTTTGGACAGGTAGTACATACAACGCGTTTCGAGGGTCTAAGGCCCTCTTCCTGGACCCTCGAAACGCGTTGTATGTACTACCTGTCCAAAACAAATTGGAATATTTAAAGAATCTTGTCCAGCTGGTCTTTTGCGCCAAGAATAGGATACACTTCACTTCAGAATCTCGTTCCTTGTGTTGGATTGGGCATCCTTGACCCCAAGGACTTCCTCCTATGGCAGCATAACCGTCACGAGCACACATTTGTGTTATACGTCTACAATAGAGTTGTGCCTATTTTATGCACAACACAAAAAGGTGAGCTTCCATTTTTTACCACCTATTTACTATTTTACTGAACATACTACCCTATGGTGCGTATTTCTCTCTATCTACGTAGCCAGTGCTGACAACTGAATTGGCCACAAGATCACACCATTTATACACGTCTACAATAGGGTTGTGCCTATTTATTGCACAACCAAATAAGGTGAGCCTCCACATTTACAGTTCTAACTACACTGTGCAGAACGTGCTACACTATTTTGCGCTATTTTTCTCATTTATCCAGAAAATCTTTTCTGAATACGTCCAGTTTTGCTTCATTCTAAAGTTTAACCTCTTTATTAAAAAAAACACTAAGATGGATTGTATAAACTGAGATACCATACGGCTACATACTTGTAGTTTAAGACGATGAGCTTCAATTGGGATAACCTTTAATACAGGCAACTCCACTACAAGGACTTTGGGTTTACTTTTAATTAGACAGGATTTCTCAATGTCCCAGTCAGCTCCTTCCAGATAAAGGCCAGAAATAAAGCATCCTGTGCAAAGGACAAAAATATGATCTGTTATAAATCTGAATTTACACCATGCACAATACTAATACGATCCTATCAAATCTGTTCATAGAACCACATGCACAGTGGATTTTTCATAAGTATTGCATTACAGCTGTAATATATTTAAGCAAAACGGTACATTGCACTTTAATGGAGTTTAAAGGGGTTTTCCAAAACTTTTCTACTAATGATCTATCCTCTGGATAGGTTATCAATATCTGATTGTTGGAGGTCCGACACCCAGGACCCCTGCCAATCGGCTGTTTGAGAAGGCCCAGAGCTCGTGGTAGTGCCGTGGCCTTCTCTCAGCATAGTCTAGGCCATGTGACGTCATGTTTATCAGTCACATGACTTAGGTGTAGCTCAGCCCCATTGAGGTGAATGGACTAGAGCTGCAATATCAAGCACAGCCGCTATACAATGTACGGTGTTGTGCTTAGTGAGCAGAGAGAAGGCTCCATGCTGCAAGGATAGGTCATCAGTAAAAAAGTTTCCGAAAATTCTTTTAAGGCTTCATGCACACGACTGTTGGGTGTTTTGTGGTCTGCAAATTGTGGATCCGCAAAACACAGATATTGGCCCTGTGCATTCTGTATTTTGCAGAACGGGACAGCTAGCCTCTAACAGAATAGTCCTATACTTGTCCGTAATGTGAACAATAGGACATGTTCTATTTATTTGCGGAACGGACATAAGGACACAGAATGTACACAGAGTGAATTCCTTTTTTGTGGCCCTATTGAAGCGAATATTTTCGTAGGGCCGCAAAAAAAAAAAAAGGCAACAGACACAGACAAAAAATAAGTTTGTGTGCATGAGCCCTAATGGTAAGTATTCACAGACACTTAAAATCAGGTCATTGTAAAACTATCAATCCACTAAATAGTTTTATCATTGGAACTGTTAGAAGCAAGATTCATGCATCCATACAGCAGGCAACCATTACAAATTTAAAAAAATGACTGTAAATTTTTTACAGACTTTTTAGCCTTGTCGCCATTTGCGCCTGGACGCAGCCTAGTATTGGAGAACATGGTGCGCGCTGCTGTCAGCGTGCTCCATATTCCCGCAGCAGCACAGGGGAGAAGGAAGCTCTTCCTCCCCCCTGTGCTGCCTCTGTCACTGCCACCAATCAGGGGGGAGAGGGGAGAGGCAGGGCACACTGCGCCACCAATGAGAGGGGCTGAGGAGGGGAGGGCGCACTGCGCCACCAATGAAGTTAACTATGTTTAATACAACTACAGGAGGCGGGTGCCGGCGCGGAATCACATAGCCGGCACCCGACCTGTATTATAGGGAGCTCCAATATGCCGCAGTAAACCCCTCAGGTGCCGCACCTGAGAGGTTAACTACCGCTGACTGCAGCTCCCTATAATACAGGTCGGGTGCCGGCTATGTGATTCCGCGCCGGCACCCGCCTCCTGTAGTTGTATTAAACATAGTTAACTTCATTGGTGGCGCAGTGCGCCCGCTCCCCCCAACCCCCCAGTATAACAAGCATTGGTGGCAGTGGCCACAGGGTCCCCTCCCCCCCCTTCATTGGTGGCAGTGGTAGATACCGATCGGAGCCCCAGCAGTGTAATCGCTACTGAAGTCCTGGCTGCCATGGTGAGCTCCCTGCTGCCCTGTGCACAAAGCCCAGGGCAGCAGGGAGCTTTTGAAGTCCTATTCACCCTAATAGATCTCTACAAGGGATAACGATCCCAGGTTCTAGCCCCTAGGGGGATAATAGTTACTAAATAAAAAGTAAAAAAAAAAAAAAAAGTTAAAAAAAAACGAATGTAAAGCACATTAGTTCAAGTATAGGAGGCAGTGGTATGACATACCCGGCCTCAATAACAGGGAAATGCGGCAATTATCCCTCAGATGTGGCACCGAGGGGTTAATTGCTGTGGATTGCACGCCCTGCTATTGAGGAATATATTAAATTTAAGGGCCCATTCACACAACCGCATGAATGCGCCTGCAATTTTGTGGAATAGATGCGGCCATATTCACTTCAATAGGCGGCGTGTGAACTTGCTGCGGCTCTGCAAAAAATTATAGAACATGTCTTATTCTTGTCTGCAACAGCGGACAAGAATAGACATTTTGAACGGGGCGCCCGGCCGTGTGTTCCGTAAATTGTGGAACACATGCCGGGCGGCATCCGCTGTATTGCGGGGCGGATGCGCAATACTACAGCCGTCTGAATGGCCCCTTAATCACACCCTTTCCCAATTTTACATATAAAATATATTAACAATAAATGAACATTTTACATATCGCCACCTCCGAAAAGTCCAAACTATTAAAATATTTAAAAAATCTCCTATGTGGTGAACACGTAACAGAAAAAAAAAAAAAATCTGCACAATTCGCCATTTTTTAGTCACCTTGTCCCTCAAAAAAAATAGGATAGGACTGTTGAATTATGGGCCAGACGTTTCATCTTCTCCTCCAAGTCTTTTTTTTATTATAATTATATGTATTTAAATGTGGCGACTAAAAATTTAATTTGGCTCCTAAATTTTTCAGTTCAGGAGCCAATGGCTCCTGGGTATTTTTTTTAGTCTGGAGCACTGGACCACAATTCTCATAATAACACTTGACATATCCAAAGGTGCTCACAGTGGCATCTGCTGCGTAAGGAGCTACATTTTTCCACAAGGGGCCTGAACCCCGTCAGATTTTTCTGTGGCAGAGAAATGTAATCTTGAATGGGTCTACAGGGCTACAGGAAATGGGCTCTTTGGCAGTTCTTACCTTGTCCAGGTCTCTCAGTGACCTCTTCAGCTGTACGGAACTTTGTAACCTGAGTATACAATGTAGATCGGTCAAGTGGCCACCCATTCTTTCTGCAAGTGGCTTGAACAAGAGCGGTAAGATAGGACTCTGGAATATGTAAGCCGGACAGCCACATGACATTTGGCTCACCCTCATTCACCTGCAGGAACACAGATAAGTTACAGTTATTATGGATGCAAGCATACAGAAGATACGGGAACATTACTGAAGGATACCCTATCACAACTGCAGTGATAGTGTACTGCACCACACTGTAGTATGCAGATACCGCAAGTACGTACAGTATATAAATACCACTGGAATGAACAGAACACTTAGTATTCAGAAAATTCATCATACCCATGATGTGTACTGGTTATAACGAGCCCTGAAATGAATCATCCAGTTTCCCAAAGACTTTAGGGTATCGGGAGCCAGTCTTCTCCATATGCTTGGAATCTGCCCATTAAATAGTGCTCGAGCGACTTCATCTAACTCATTGCTCATTCCAACTTCACCAGCCAAAGCCTTTGGACACAGAAGAACAGAAAATAATAATAACTGGAGACAAGCTCTTCTCATGACTTACAAGTGATGTTTCTACTTTCATATGCAAAAAAAAGAAAAGTTTGGTATTCATGATTTCCAGTATTCTGATTTGTAGAGGTTATTACCATATTAAGGGTTGATCTGAGATTGGGATTAAATTGTCAATACAGTCAATACAGTCAGTGTCATATAAAATGATCCAGTTCATAACTTCATACAGTAAGTGGTATAAGAGTGTAATGAGTTAGGAGAGAAAACATCAGTTCATCATTATACTCACCCTCTGAAGTTCAGCTAGAGACTTGGACATTCGTATTATCAGCTTGTTAAACCTCTCTAGTTCCTGTAGTAACACCACTGTGGTTGGTGATATTTCCAACCCATAGTTTTTCCTAATTTGGTCCAGATCAAATATTTGTGGCAGCTTGTTCTCAATGTCCTTTGCCACCTGCCCGATGTACTCATCCCGGCTTATACCTTTGCCCGATTCACCTGTAGAGATATTAAAGCAAAGTTTTACATCTGATAAACATACTACTGTAGTTAGGTTGGCAAGGGGTTGGGCTTTTCATACAGATTGTGGGTAGGTTAAAGAGCACCTATCACTGAGGTGGTATCTTCTAAGGACAAGGGTACAAAGCGGCTGTAGAGATGTGGCCAAAAACACTCAGACATGCGTGTCTGCTCAGTTTTCACATTAAAACTTCATTGCCAATTGATCGTTGACTGACAATGGCCGTGCAGCACTTCCAAATTAACAGTAAGTTTGAAAACTGCACGTGTGGTTTTCAGCCACATCTCACCCACTGTAATGGCCCTACTGTGATCCATTCTTCTAAAGATCTTCAATGAAACTGTTTTTATTTTGTCTCAATTGTTAAAAAATTTAATTAGGCATGATTGAGTCTAGAAGCCCCCACACACATTAGCGCTCATTCACACGAATGCAAGGGCCCATATTGTGGACTGCGAACGGCAGGTCTGCAATATATGGGCACTGGCTGTGTGCACTCAGTGCTGTGGATGTGGACCCATTGACTTGATGCAAGAGTGGAGCAGAGTCACGGATCGGAAGTCCACAGAAACACTCAGAATCGCGTCCGTGGGCTTTTGGGTCTGTGCCTCCGCACCACAAAAGATAGGGCATGCTGACCCATTCAAGTCTAGTTCCATGGTTCAGGCAGAGTGGCTTGGGCATGGCTGACGGGGATACTTCTTTAGTAACTCACTGAGTGAAGACAACTGCTCATTCGCAGCCAAGACTGGATCCTTGAGAATAGCTGCTTCCATTAGAGTCCGGATAGATTTTGCTAAAAAAATCTCTTAGTAGACCAGTTCCAGGAGCACTTTAGCCTGGTGTCCACAATTACAATTACTCTAAGGAGGGCGGTGCTTTTTCCTATAGTGTGCAAGCATGCCACCACTGATGGATTGTAGGGTGGTCGTAACCATGGAAACGAGCAGTGTATAATGTGATGGAAAAATTAATACAGCCAGCAAAGGAAGCAATGTGCACAATCACAATACATTGGTAAGTGGCTTGTATTAACATTGTCTACATAATAAATGCCATTTGTTGAAGTGAGACAACCCCTTTAAAGGGGTATTCTCATCTTAGACAATGGGGGCATATCACTAGGATATGCCCCCATTGTCTTATAGGTGTGGGTCCCACCGCTGGGACCCGCTCCTATATCGAGAATGGAGCCCCCAAACTGAAGGGGGGCACACTGCGCATAGGCAGCCGCCCTCCATTCATTTCTATAGGGCAGGCGAAGATAGCCGAGCCAGAGGTGGGAGGGGTGGCCGCACATGCACAGTGCGCTCCCATTTATTTCTTTGGGAGCAGCGATATGCCCCCATTGTCTAAGATGAGAATACCCCTTTAATGATTATGAATATGTGAAGTCTCGTTCACCCTTCCTAAAATTTACATCCCCACCTATACCTTGGTTGAACTTGGACTTTTGACTTTTTTCAACCATATGATGTAACTACGTTTAAAATTACATTTCTGTACAACATACAGCACTGTGCTTTGTAAGCTGCGAGGATAGATTATCAGTAAAAAAAAAAAATCCAGTCAAACCCTTTTAAGAAAAGTTGGAATGGAACTACACGTCTCTAAGATTCCAGAAAACAGCTTAGGATGTGATAACAGAAATCATACCTTACCAGAGCCTACCACTTTGGTTCCAATGGTTACCAGGTCCCTCACTGCTACCTGTCATAAGGACATGTGACCACTGCAGCCAATCAAATGACTGACAGTATTGGTCACAAGTCCATTTCAAGAAGGGGCAGGAAATACAGAGTCCAGAAAGGGACTGGGGCAGCGGGGGATTGTTAAGTTGAGCAGGATTTCTTTTGCTGTTTCAGCACATTCTGTTTTGCTGGTTGCACAATCCCTTTGAACAGGCTTTAGTGTATCTTACATGACTTATATACTAGTTTATTTTACATTTATTCATCTACTTTCCCTAATGTTTCTCTCCTTTCCATCACTTGTAATGACCATTACCTCTGCCATATTTTTTATTTTAACAGTGAAGCTAGGTCCACTTAGGCCCCTTTGTACCAGCTTTAGTAATTCTGCCCTTGGTAGGAATCAATTCAGAATTTACCAATTCTTCACTAGTCTTGTGTCTGACATAAACACTTCCTTTTTTCAAGTCAAATGACCACGTTTTTAAAAATGACATAATAGAACACCTCCATATACAGCAGGAAACAACACAATCATACAGTAACTTGGTGACTCATATTCTCATACCTGTTTGTGGCTGCAATTCCAGAAGGTGAGACCACATATCCCGAGCTGCCTGTGTGTAGTATCCAATTTCTGCATTTGGATGCAGGCCAAACACTTCAGGGGTATTTGCAAGTGGAAGCGATTCTATTTCCTCTGTTGATCAAAGTCAATATATGATAAAGTAGATTAACAAAGATTAATAAAAGAAGCATTTTATATTTCTTATATGATATAGTTAATCAAAGTACTGATGTAATGTCTCTATTGCCTCTAGGGAAGAGAATGAATTCGGATAAACTGGAGTCTACACTAAAATCTATGAGCCAGGCTGGTGGTATTTAAGGGGTTTTCCAGTTACATACAAAAAATCCACCAGCATTCAAGCTTACTGCATTATATAAGTCAGATGGTGAAGTTCTGAGTGCGTTTTGACTCCTCTATCACAATTCCAATCTATGCCCGGTACCCTGTACATATATATCCTGGCATAAGACTCATTGGGAGTGTCTGTAGCCTCAGGTCTCTGCCCCTAATTCCCCTCACAGCTAGAACATCCCAGATACAAGCCTGCTTTAAAAGAGTATTCTGGTTTCCTGAAACTGATGACATATCCTCAGGAAAGTACATCACCCTTAGGCATCATTCACGCGTCAGTTTTTTGGTCAGTGATTTCCATCAGTGATTGTGAGCTAAAACCAGGATTGGAGCCTCCACAGAGATCAGGTATAATGAAAAGATCTGCTTCTGTTCTGTGTTTAGAGCCGCACCTGGTTTTGGCTCAAAATCACTGATGGAAATCACTGACCAAAACACTGACGTGTGAATAAGGCCTTTTTGTTTGGAAGAGGTCCGACCCTTGGCACTCCCTCCGATCAGCTGTTTGAAGGGGACGAGAGCTGCATTCTCTTCAATGCTTGCCTGCACACAGTCTACATTGTGGTTGTGGTGCAGTGTAATTAAAGCTGTTTGTCCCATTCAAGTCAATGTATTATAATTACCCAACAACAACACTACAATGCACAGTAGATGGTGTGACCACAACATTGAAGAACATGCAGTTTTCGCACTAGCGCCACAGCCCCTTCAAACAGTTGATTGGCAGGGAAGCGGATGGTTGGATTTCCACCAGTCATCAATATCAATAAACCAAAATACCCCTTGAAGCGCTGATGAAAAACCCTGTCCTAAGACACAGCATCATTGCTGACATCACGTCTACAGGGCAGGGTCCAGGAAAATAAGCAGAACACCGCCTTCCGAGGAAGGAAATGCTGTGTTGACAGAGGAGAGCCTTACAAGCCTTGCCACGCTTCAGATGATACGTGATGTCATCGGGATAAAGAAGTAACATAGTGGAAAATGTCACATGACTGCGATGGAGTGCAGAAAAACATGATAACGTGTTGTTTTCTGTCAAAACCGGAATACTTCTTTAAAGATCACTCCCAATACTTGGCTCTAGAATTTATGACAAATACTTTTTTATACCTGTCTATGAGGACAACACTGATCTTACCAACAAAGTCATCTTTTTTGTCTCCACTTGGAATTTTATAATCAACATCATCATTTTTATAGAAATGGAACAGCTGGAATGTGTCAAATATAAAGTCGCCCAAATATTCATCCATGTAGGTGGTAAGAATCCGACGGTCAAAGCTGTCAATGGCCCTTCCTCCATACATGACCTAAAGAAATACACAGGTGTTAGTAACTGAATACATAGCTGGGATGGAATTCCACCGACCCCCTTTCAGTCTAAATTGTCATAATTAAATACAGTATATACACAAAATGCCTGTTTAGTTCAGCCAGGCCAATTCAGTCGTTCCCACCAGTCTCTGTATACTTCATGTGCCATCACTGGCTTCAGTGGTCTAGTCTGCATGTCATTATATACAGTATATATATATATAATGTTTATAGAGCAGGAGGAGATGAGCAGATTGATCTATAGTTTTGTGGGAAAAGATTCCCTTTAATGAAATAAAGGTTATGCTGAATCCTTTCCCACCAAACTATATATCAATCT
Source organism: Rhinella marina (assembly GCA_900303285.1). NCBI lineage: Eukaryota > Metazoa > Chordata > Amphibia > Anura > Bufonidae > Rhinella > Rhinella marina. The sequence goes on from ONZH01004287.1 coordinate 149,989, forward strand.
GCTCAGCTCCTCCTGCTCTATAACATTCTGCCTGTAGATTGCATCGCATTCTCATGGTGAGGGGTTCTCTTTAATGACAATTCAAAAACTATAAATTTGTCACAAGTTCTCCTAGACTGTTAGGTTCTTTTACTACACACAGAATATCATCACCTCCAAATACTGTTAACATTTCAAAGCAAGCACTTTCTACAGTTTCTATATACAGTTAATATTGGGGTACTTATAGAGACAAAACATAAGACAATAGGGCTATTTTATAGGAAAACTGGGAACAGATTTGGGGGAAAATGAATTTCTTGCACTCTCTGCTAAAAAACTGCAAATATAAAATGTCATGGATCTGTGCACCCAGTCTAATGGAAATTCCAGACTGGCTGCTGTTGGGTGCTCCATATTTGCCTTAAAAACACAATTTCCGTCTGTCTCTTTAAACTGCTAGGCTTCTTTCACACTAGCGTTAGGCATTCAATATAATGGGGACGGGCGGGAGATGCAGCCGCAGCACAGCAAGCACGCCGAGAGGCGGCCACACAAAAACTGCTGCGGGGTTCCGGACAAGCCTAGCGCTAGTGTGAAAGAAGCCTTAGGCATATATAAGAATTTCAAGGTATTAACATTTTATACCACACTGCTCTAGATTCCCTTGATGTTATATATAGTTATTTCAGTATGTGTGTCTAGTAAATCTACAGAATATTTGCAGTGTAAACCTATTTCTACAAACATAATGGATTTGGTGGATGTTTCTATCATCTAATTCCATGATGTCTAATTCCATGGGATTTCCAGGAAGCTGCAGGGTTGAGCTTTTAAAGTGATGTCTAAGTTAGTTATTACAAATGAATGAGCATAAGAAAATAGACAAACCTCTCCAATAAGATACTTCAGGCTGCCCCAGGGTATTCTGGTATCATGCTGTCTGTAAGCTTTGGTCAGATACGTGTTTAATATTTCCATGCAGACCTGAACAAAACAGAATAGTCAGCCCTATTACAGTCAATGACAACACAATCGAGACATCATGTGCGCAAACTGCAGTATTAGGTCTACGAAGAGATTAACAAAAAATACATCAAACAAACACGGCATACTTTATAAACCATGATGCTAAACAAAAAGGCTCGGTTCACATCACGTTTTTTCCCCATCCGTTTAACATATACAAAAAACGTATACGTTAAACGGATGCCTCAGCCATACAGTGGCATCCTTTACCATAGAGTTCCATTGTAAAAAAAACATACTTTTTTTACCGGACTGTGCAGGATACAAGAACATGATTTGCTGCATTTTGGTATCCTTTTTTTGTAACATATACGCCAAACGGAGGCATAAAACATGATGTAAACCCACCCTAACACAATCCAATGAACTGGATGTTCATATAACAAGGTGATGGTGGAGTCTTATAGATTTCAGTTCTGCAAACTTATCCTTCTTAATGGGAATCTGTCATCTCTTTCAAGCATATCTAACAAATGGCAATGCATGTTAGGTCAGTATAACTTCATTATAACTATGCCTCTATTATGACTGATGCAGTTTCCGCTCGTCATAAAGTGACGTTTGTGGGTTATGCTAATTAGCTGTCCATGTGCCCGGCGGGGCGTGATTAAAGTTTGCTGGAGCCCAAGCCTGCCTACATGAGGAGCCCAGGTCCACATCTACACAAGATCCCAGTGCCGCCACTTGTTTCTTCACGACCTCTCTTCTCCAACTTTAGAAGCTAGCCAAAATTTCACCCGCTTGCTCATCATGCTTCTCCCCAAAATTCTGCAGTTGACTGGCACATTTTGGCAACACAGTCACTATCCATACAGCTTCACAGCTTTTAAATGCTGCAAGCAGGACATTACCAATGTAATAGTAAGATCATACCTGGAAATCAGATTCATTGAAATCATAAGGAACATTCCAGCCAATCTTTCCAAATTTCCTCCTTTCCTGCACCACAGCATGGAAGAATGCCAGCACATAGACCAGGGATTTAAAGGCTGGATGCTGGCAGGCATCAAGAGCTTCATGTGAGATCTTGAAGTACGTAGACCTCATATTCAGCTTCAGCCCATTGGGAGGTTCTGTAACAACCTGGAAGGAAACAGAGAACATATTTATCTATGGCATTCTGATCTTGGTCTGGAGCCCCTTTTCTTACATTTTTAGGTTTTATTTCTTCCAGTTTATTGACAAAATGTATCCATTATATTATTTGGGAATTTGTCCTTCCTCTATATTTATGTGTCTTCTGTTATATTTTGTATGGTTGCTTATATAGATAATGCATATGTTTTAGAATACAGATCACCCTGTCTATTCATTTTAATAATCAATCTACTTTCCATTTCCTAGGGACAAACCTTGAGGGATTTCTGAAGTATTCCAATGGGGAAGTCTTTGGTGGGATCAGTAGTAAGCCACAGACGGAAGTCTGGATGTGGCTTCCTTATCATCTCCAGCGCTTTCTCCAAATCTTTTAGCCACTTCACCAACAAGTGGCAGTTTTGTAACATAAGCCATTGACCACGTGATACTGCTGTTTCCAAGAGCTGAAGCGCAACCTACCATAACAAAAGTGGAACAGGAAAAGTACTGTCAGCTCAACATGCTTGCAAATTCGGGGGCCAGTTTGGTGGACAGTGTGAGCCCACCAATATATCCAAAAGGAAGAAGGAAATCCAGCACATTTTGTGGATCAGTAAAAGATGGCTCCTCTATTTCCAGAAAACAATTGTATAATTAAAGGGGTTGTCTCACTTAAGCAAATGTCATTTATCATGTAGAGAAAGTTAATACAAGGCACTTACTAATGTATTATTATTATCCATATTGCCTCCTTTACTGGATGGATTCATTTTTCCATTAAAATAATACAGTGCTTGTTTCCATGATTATGACCACCTTGCAATCCAGCAGTGGTGGCCATGCTTGCATACTATAGGAAAAAGTGTCAGCCTATGTGCGCTCCCGCAGTCCCAACCACTAGAGAGGCCAGTGCCTTTTCCTATAGTGTGCAAGCACAGCCACTGCTGCCGGATTTCAAGGTGGTCATAACCATGGAAACCAGCCAGCAAAGGAGGCAATATGGACAATCACAATAAGTGCCTTGTATACTTTCTCTACATGATAAATGACATTTGCTGAAGTGAGACAACCCCTTTAAGAACTCTGGTTTGGTGAAGATGGTTTTAGTTTTTTCTCTTCTGGAAATAAAGCTGCAAGTTTTTATCAATCCATATATGTTACTGGATTTCCTCATTCTTCTACCATGACCAAAGTGACACATTCAATTCAGTCCTGAACCAAGAACCTCCACACTAGTATCTCTGAAAAGTACATCTGAATATTCATACACAACAGAAGTATCATCAAAGCTAAGCTAATCTGTATGTTAGACTGAAACTTTGTGTCATAGCAAATAGGAACATCGCATAAAGCCTTCAGACACATTACTTACTTTTTCCTGCCCCTGACCCATGGCAAGGAACTTAAGACGATTTCCTCCAAATCCTGACCTCTCTGCCAATTTTGTGAGGTCACTAGCAGGATCAGACCCAGGACTCAGGATAAAGACAATAGGTGAGGTTGGAACACTCTGTTCAAAGATAGCTTCAAAGCTTATGACTGGTGGCTGCACATATCTAGGGGTTGTAACAAAATATATTAATGTTTTTCCAGAAATAAATGTATTCATTTATTATGTTTTATGTACCACCATTTATCTGCATAGTAAAAGAAACATAAAATAATGGAGGAAATTGTACTGTATATTCTGCACGGGCCTTAAACAGGACACTGGGACCATAGGAGCCTGGTGAGAAGGTTTGTATTTTTTCATTTGATGTCAATCATCATGATATCACATGCTATCTGTATCATCTGTATCAATATGTCTTGGTGACAGATGGATATGCATCTTCAGGGTGGTTGCATATGCAGCATTTTAAAAAAAAGCCACGTTTCATGGTGTTTTTCATAGTTCATTTAGACTTGTTTATAGTGAACTACTAAATGCACTACAAACCATCTGATTCTCTTTTTGGTGTTTTGATGTCACTTTTCTGCTTTTTTGGGTCAAGTAGGCATTTATTTAAAATACAGAATGCTCTTGGTATGGTGTATTTTATGGCATTTTGCCATAGGATTCAGTATAGAACTTGAAAAATGCCAGAGGAATTTCATGTTTGAAATTTAAGAAAAAACAAAAACACACCAAAAATGCCTATAAAGAACAAAGAAAAATGCATGAAATTGGTGGAATTTATTTTACAAGCAAAAAAAAAAAAAAGCTGAAAAGGAGGAGAAAGCTGTGAAGAAGACCTTATAATTTGAAGATATCTAGTAGACCATGTACATAATGTATTCTGATCAGTTTCATATGAAACATTGCAGCAGCTCGGACAACATAATACACAAAGGTATCAAAGCACTTTAACTGTTTAACAAGCAATATAAAGAGACAATCAGAGAAGTCTGTTCCTCAGAGGCTATTGAGAGGACAGATAGTAGATGTGCTGCAGAGATCTGAAGGTCTCTCTTCTACCATGCTTCCAGCAGGCAATCTATAATTTGTAAATGAATGCACTGTGTTCCCGTCTGTACTACAGCTGCTCCCAGTGGTGCTTTTTCCTGGCCGTCTGGTCAAACTGGCTCCAGATCAGTGATCCATCAAGCACATGCATGTTACAATACAGGCAGCGCAATTTCAGGTTTTTATATCAAGATAATGGCACACATCTAATAATCATATCATGACAGCTAGGGTATGCTGGAAATTGTAATTTTACCTACAACTATAAAGCCACTGGTTGGAGACCATTGACTCGTGAAGATGGTACAAGAGAGAAAAACGAGATTTTTGTGGACTCACCTGTAAAATCTCTTTCTCGTTGTGTTCATTGGGGGACACAGGACCGTGGGTATAGCTGCTGCCCCTAGGAGGCGACACTAAGCTGAAAAAGTGATGGCTCCTCCTGCTGGCTATATCCCCTCCCACCTGGAGAGAGCATATCAGTTTGTGCCCAAGCAGTAGGAGCAAAACCAGAAATGAAAACAGAAAGAAACGTCAACTAGGTCCGAACCTAGGACCAATGACCCCACCCGCTTAAGGAAAGAAAAAGATTCCTTGCGGTAAAATGAAAACCCAATGGGTGGGAGCTGTGTCCCCCAATGAACACAACGAGAAAGAGATTTTACAGGTGAGTCCACAAAAATCTCGTTTTCTCGCTTGTGTTATTGGGGGACACAGGACCGTGGGACGTCCTAAAGCAGTCCACAGGGAGGGGAGAACCAAAATAGAACGCAGATGCGAAGGCCTAGGGAACCGCCACTCGCAAAACCTTGCGTCCCAGAGCAGCATCAGCCGATGCAAAAGTGTTCACCTGGTAAAACCTGGTGAACGTGTGTAAGGAAGACCAGGTTGCTGCCTTACAGAGTTGTACCGCAGAGGCCTGGTGGAAATGAGCCCAAGACGCGCCCACCGCCCTGGTAGAGTGGGCCGTGATACGAGCAGGGGGCGTCCTGCCCCGGGAGCGATACGCCTCGGCAATGGCAAGACGTATCCACCTGGCAATCGTCACCTTGGAAGCCGCCAACCCCTTGCGGGGACCCTCAGGCAGGACGAACAGGGAGTCTGTGCGTCGAAAAGACTCTGAAACGGCTAAGTAGATCCTCAATGCCCTGACCACGTCTAGGCTGTGGAGAGCACGTTCTGTAGGATGGGATGGCGAGGGACAGAAGGATGGAAGGACGATGTCCTCATTCATATGGAAGGCCGAGACTACCTTAGGTAGAAAGGAAGGTACCGGACGAAGAACCGCTTTATCCTGGTGCAAGATGAGAAAGGGTTCTCTGCAGGAAAGTGCCGCCAGTTCCGAAACTCGCCTGATGGAGGTGACAGCCACCAGGAAGGCTACTTTCCACGAGAGGAGACGAAGAGAGACACTGTCGAGTGGTTCAAAGGGAGGTTCCTGGAGGGAACCAAGTACGAGGTTCAAGTCCAAGGATGGAAGAGGGGGACGATAGGGAGGAACAATGTGAGCTACCCCCTGAAGGAAGGTCCTAATCGGGGATTTTTGTGACAGCTGTCTCTGGAAAAAAATTGACAGCGCAGACACCTGTCCCTTAAGAGAATTAAGACCCAGCCCTAACTCCAGACCTGATTGCAGGAAGGAAAGGACCGTAGACAGAGAAAAGGAAAGTGGAGGTAGGTCACGCTCCCCACAGAACTGGAGAAAAGACTTCCAAGTCCTGTAATAAACTCTAGACGATGTAGGCTTCCTTGCCCTGATCATGGTCCGAATGACTGTGTCAGAGAATCCCCTACGTTTCAGAATGGAGGTCTCAATAGCCACGCCGTCAAACGTAGCGAGCCTAAACGCTGGTGGAAGACGGGTCCTTGAGACAGGAGGTCGTCCCTGAGTGGGAGAGGCCATGGAGCGTCTCCGAGAAGGAGAATGAGCTCTGTGTACCACGTGCGCCGGGGCCAATCTGGAGCGATGAGAATGGTTGGTATGCCTTCCTTCCTGATTCTGCGAAGAATCCGGGGTAGGAGAGGAATGGGGGGAAAGACATACAGGAGGGAGAACCCCTCCCATGGGGCTACCAGTGCATCTACTGCGTAGGCTCGCGGATCCCTTGTTCGAGACAGGAAGACTGGGAGCTTGTGGTTGAGCCTGGATGCCATCAAGTCCACCTCCGGCCGACCCCAACGAAGGCAAATGGCTTTGAAGACCTCCGGATGTAGGGACCACTCTCCTGGATCCACGGTCTGCCGACTGAGGTAATCTGCCGCCCAAATCTCCACCCCGGGAACGTATATTGCGGAAATGACTGGCACGTGATCCTCTGCCCACTGAAGAATCTTGGCCGCCTCGTCCATCGCTGCTCGGCTGCGAGTTCCTCCTTGGTGATTGATGTAAGCCACCGCCGTGGCATTGTCCGACTGAATCCGGATCGGCAATCCTTTCAATAGGGGGGTCCAGTGAAGCAGGGACAGATAGATGGCCCGCAGCTCCAGTATATTGATCGGTAGTTTGGACTCCGATGGAGACCATCTTCCCTGGACCATCCGTGGAGGGAAAACCCCCCCCCCACAGGGAGGTCTGCCTCCTACGACACTAAGCTAAAAACTGATATGCTCTCTCCGGGCGGGAGGGGATATAGCCGGCAGGAGGAGCCATCACTTTTTCAGCTTAGTGTCGCCTCCTAGGGGCAGCAGCTATACCCACGGTCCTGTGTCCCCCAATAACACAAGCGAGAAAGTGAATATTACAACAAAAAAGGTTAGATATATGTAGGAAAATGATCGATTTGTTATCCAGTGGCCGCACTCACTTCTCTCCCATGGTGACAGTCACATAGTCAGTCACAGCTCTGTAGACGCGGTCTACTCTGAAGCATCGCAGGAGAAGCAATTTTTGAAAAGTGGAAAGTTTGTCATTGTAGCTCAGGGGGAAGGGGTATTGTTCGGGAGTATCCAGGTCATACCACTGAAGAAAAAAAAAAGTCATATATATGTAAGGTTTTAGTAATGCAGCAGCAAGCAGAAGGACATTCTACCTGGACTGGTTATAATAACTTCATTATCTATTCTTCTGTTGTTAAAGCTTACTAGATCTTGGCTTGCTTTCAGTGAATGCAAACATTCATACATTCTAAGGCTGGAAACAATCTCTCACTAAATCTTGTTCACACAACTGAGGTATCTGTTACAATGTACAGGTGAGGACTTTGTTCTGCTGCTCTGTTTAGGTGTACAGAAGCTAAGAAGCCATTAGCTACAGTATAGAAGGTGCTCTAAAGAAAACTCTACCATAACTATGAACCCTCCTGACTGGGACTCCATTGAAATAAAGTACATTACACAGTTTTGTAACTTTTTATATGAAGACTATAGAGGTTATTTTAGGATAGGCATTAGTGGCATGATGCTAGGATGTGCCAACAATGTCCATTCAGCTGTGGCTGAAAAGTAGAACAAATAGACAGCAATGCTAAGGAAGAACAAGAAGTTTGTTACTGTTTGGGCTAAAAGGCAAAGGTTTCCTTTGTTTCGCTCATTCATCAGGTAATCAGTGGTACCTTTGCACATGCGGATTATCGCTAATCAGTGTCCAAATGAGTGCTCATTAGCGATAATCTCGCCCAAACATCGGGTACTGTAAAAAGCCTTTAACGCTATTAAAAAAGGTTTTCCAAGACTAATTTGCTGATGATCTATCCTCTGGGACCCCTGCCGATCAGATGTTTGAGAAGGCACCGGTTTTCCTGTGAGCGCCGGGGCTTTCTCGCAGCTCACCAAGCACAGTGATGTACATAGTATAGTGGCAGTGCTTGGTATCATGTTCAGCCTCATTCAGTTCTATGGGGATGACCCATGAACGTGTCAACTTTGGCCTAGGAAAAGCTGAGAGAAGGCCACGGAGCTCACAGGAGAGCCGGTTCCTTCTAAAGCAGCTGAACGGCAAGGGCCACGGGTGTTGGACCCCAATTACAGATACTGATGACCTATACAGAGGATAAGTCATCAGTAAAAAAAAAATCAGAAAACCCCTTTAAATATTTTGCAGCTCGTTTACTATAATGTTGACATGGATTTGACACTTACAGCTTTCCACTGTGACTCATGTCTCTCTACATCATCAGGGAGTGACCCAAACAATGTTGGGAACTGTTCAGACAAGCGCATGATATCCTCCCATCCTTGGTCAGGGAGCCAAGAGCATGGTTTCTTCCTCCTGCTTTTCTCTAGGGAGATATTTCCTAGAAGGAAAGGAAAGATCAGAAACCAGTGAATGCAAATCCAAACGTGGCATCTCCCAACACAAGAGCCAATATCACCTATATGTTAAAAAAAAAGACTGAACCAATGTGTGCCATAATGTGATCATTGCTTTAGTTTGATTACCTTTCAAAAAAAAGTCCAGTTCTTCCTGCGGCACCCTGCTATCTGCTTGCTCAATCTTAATGGTCATATTGAAAGAAAACAGCAACTTATGTCTTTCAAATAAGCCTGAAAAAAATGTTCATCACATTATTATAACCTGATCAGCAACATAAAAATACATATACATGACTGCGCCTGGTAGTAACTTAAGGGGGTTTTGCCACAAAAAATATTTTTCAAACCAGCCCCTGGATCAGAATACTTTGGTAATTGCATGTATTTAAAAAGTGTATCTGTATAGCGCCACCTGCTGTTTGTTCTTTTGATTATTTCTTGTCTACCTCACTGAGGTGGTCACACATGCTCAGTTTAAATCTTCAACTGCCATCAGCCATATTTTCTGTTAGACTCTGTGGAAAGAGCTACAGGAAAACAGCTATAACACAAAGGACAAACCACCTTAGAACAGACACGTCCCTGAACTGTGAAAAGAGAAATTGGAGCAAAGGATGGGGAGATCTCTGGATCCATGTGGATCTAATCTTTTCTAGAAAAGTATTGTCATGTACTATGTGATGTCTGATTTTGAATTTTTAGCAATCAGTTTTATGTCTCTTTGACTATTGTATTTAATGCAGACAACCTTGCTGTATGGCATCTACTAAAACATATTCCTATACTGATTAGCGAAAGTAAGGGACTTATGCTTTATACAGATTTCAGTTTCTACATAGAGTAGGTCCAGCTGCATTTTTTAGAGTTCACTAATGCTATATATTAAATATTTCCCCAACAGGAGCAGGTTATCCATTTGGTGTCTTAGCTGTTAATATTATAAGTGGTCTAATTAACCCTGATATTTCATTGGACATCTCTGGAATGTGTCTATATAACTGTTTTTTAGAAAAATGAAGGTAGCATTCATTTTAAGTAAAGGGATCAAATTATTTGGGCTTCATAACACAACCATATGATGACAAGCTGGCCAGGTAGATAAAGTGGATAACAGTTGCAATCACACTTGTAAAAAGCTAACCTGTACATCCGTAGTTATAAACGTTGAATGTCAAGGTGTCCATTATGTTCTTCAACCTTTTAGCCAAAATACCATCAGGAAGAGACTTCCGTAGAGATAAGTCGAAGACAGCCAAGAACGATGACAAAGAGTATTGATACATTGAGTTGACTAAGGCCATCTCAGAAAGGACAAAGAACAGTATGGCCCCACGCTTGGCAGCTGGTCTATAACCATCTCTTAATTTATCAATGTCCAAGGCAGTCCGCTCTGCTAGTTTCAGTTTTTCAGAGACCTAAAGGTATAAAAATCATTGTGACTGATAAATCAGCGTTTCAGTCTTTGTTAATAACAACTGAACAAATGAGGGGAAAAAACACACACAGCAAGAAACATTTTGAATGAAGATGTTCTTCCTGCTCCATTTTAACTGCTAGTTCCAGTGCTGGAGGCTTCAGGGAACAGCTAATCAAGGGGGACCTATTCTGAGGATCAGTCATCAATATCAGGAGCCTGGAAAGCCCCTTTAACAACCAGGAGACGTTTAATATATGGTATATACAGTATATTATTTAGAAGTTACCATGTATCATGTTATTGGCCATTTTGATCTTAGAGAAAACATTCATTCATACTATGGGGGTAATTTATTAAGACCAGCGATTTAGACTAGGCACCGGTCTTAGTCCCTCTGCCCTGCCGGTGGATGAGCCACAGTTATATGGCTCTGCCTCTACATAACTTTGGCACTACCTCCAGCAGGCCATGCGACAAACTAAAATGTACATACGCCAGCCTCCTTGCTGGCATAGATTTAAGTAATTTTCCACGCCAAAAACTAGCGTGGAAAACTCTAAATGAGACGGGCCTGTGGCCCGCCCTCTTCTCCGCCACTGCAACGACCCTCTTTTCTGGGAACTTGGGAAAAGTGGCGTGAGTGGCGAAAAGTCACAGATTATGCCATAAAAAACCATAGAGACAAAAGGTAGCGTAAAAATTCATAATAAATGTCCCCCTATATGTTCATATCAAAAATCTTCATTCACACAGTGATACTCAATAGTTACCTCTGTAGCTTTGGATTTTGTCTCCTCTAGTGTATGAACTAGTTCCACATTGTCTAACATGTTACCAGTGGAGGTGGCAAGTTCTCGAAGCAAGGAGTCCTCCAAATCTTTTAACAACTTTTTATTTTCACTGGTCTCTTGAATTAGATGTTCTCTTTGCTCTTCCAATTCTCTTCTTTCAAAGCCAACAATGACACTGAGCAACTGATCCTCAAGGCCCTTCAGAGTAACTGAGGAAAACATTGAAAGGATACACATTGACAACATTTTATTGTAAGGGCAATTACTGCTCTCTAGTTTCAAAAATAGCAATGCATATTGATCTGAAGAATGAGAAGAAACTACGTATGTACTAACCTGTATAATTTATGACCATGGCTTTCCCAAACACTGATGGCGAGTATTTAGGATTTGCCAGTTTTGTATTCAGGTACAGTTTGAAGTTAGGATCGTAATCAACCTCTTTGTCTCCAAGGAAGATAAACTGACGACCTTGGGCACCCTTTATATTTTTTTCTAAAACATTGTCAATGACCGGGTCAATATATTCATCGACATCTTGAAAGAGGAAGGGAAAGCCGTACTTAATGGCCATTTCTAATTGCTTCAAGAAATCAGGGTCATTAAAAGAGGAAATCTGGAAAGAAAAATATCAATTATTCATTTTTTGGTTGCAGTCACTGCGAATTGTACTCAGTCAGCAGTCTAATCTAATCCATTAGGAGGATAGGACAGATGAGAGCACCAGTTACAAATTACCAGAATAACCCAAAATATTCTCTACAGTGAAATTCAGTTTAAAAGCACAAACGAGTGAGACAAACAAGTTTTCCCTCAAAAAAACAAGTGTCTCGTGGAGCCTTTCAGAAAATAATTTAGCCCAATTTTACAAAAATAATATGCAAATAATTAACCACAGATAAGTATATGACATTAAAAGAGAAAAAATGAAGCTTTATATATATATATATATATATATATATATATATATAAAACATCTAAACGTGCATATAAATATTAGGTAGAGAGATGGAAATACAAGATACAAGAAATTAAATAATCCTCCGGCTTCTTCCCTCTCCTGGCAGTCACAGCCGCCAAAGTACTCACCCCTCCCACTGCTCTACAATACATCCCGCTTGCAACTGTCCCTCCCATCTTCCTCCTGCTCTCCCATATTTGGTAGAATTTGCTATAAATTATAGGCACACTTTTTTCCTTGCACCAGCTGATGCAATCTGTACCATTTTCACTAATTCCAAAACGTATGCATCCTAGGACATTACTGATAAATCTCCCTCAAAGTATGTAGCATATCAGTGTTCTTTTTACATTTTTCCCTGGAAACCCCCTTTAATTGAATAATATGAGACATAACACGTAACTGACTCTCTGTAGTGCTCATCTTGTAACATAAAGAAGCTAAGCACACCTTAAGATTATTCCGTTCCTCCTTTCTTTTGATCCAGTTCAGAGCTTGCTGTTGCGGATCTATACAAAGTGGGAAGCGACTTGCCCTGGTGGTCAGTATACCATTTTGTATTGAAAGTTCATCTGGAGGTAATCCTTCTGAGCCCCACCTGCAAGAAAGTCACCGAAAGGACAAAATAAATGCCTGTTTACACTGGCAGATATTCTGCAGGTAACAAGCAGTGACTGACGGTATAGCAAGCTGATCAGCGCCCGAGTATGGCTTCCTTAACATACACTGTACTGTGGAGTGATTGCACTCTATTAAAGGGATTATCCGACTGCTCTGAAACCCATGCGGCCACCACTGCTCCTCCCCATGCATGGATGAAAACATCCGGTGACGGGGGGCAGCCAATGGCAGGCAGTGACGGGGATGAGCCTCCCTAGCATCACCCACGAAGCAGCGGCGGCTGTGCGAGCTACAAAAGCGACTCGGGTGCCGGGGAGCGAGGTAAATACATTGTGGGGCCCGGGCATATGGGGGGACATTTCAGAGGTCAGATAACCCCTTTAACTAGCAGATCTGATTCAAGGTATACAGTAGAATTAGGCATCTAAATGACTGATGTTGCAAGAGAAATTAATGACTGCTTCCAAAATAGTGCATGGTAGACAGATCATGAATATATCAAGGCATATTTGTATTTTTTTTTTTTTTCTTCTTATAAAAACTTGGCATCAGGGGCGTGGCCTGCACGCTAATGGCGCCGGGCGTTTGATCTATCGGCTCCTCACTCCTGCTCCTCAAAACGGCTCACAGCGCTTACTCCAGTGACCAAATCACTTCGAGAAGACTTCGCTTACCTCCGCTAATCATGGGGAAGATCAAAAAGAGGCAACCCCCGGCTAAGCTAACTGAGTTTTTTGGGAAAGCCGGCATCGGGGACTCAGGCCTGAATGGCACACCATCTCCGGCGCGGACTCCCGCCTCGTCGCCTACTGCGTCATCAACTTCGCCTCCTCGGAATGGCGCCGTGAGTCCAGAGATCAGGCCGCAACAGAGCACACACCTCACTGAAGAAGGTATGAGGGGGCTGCTGGAGGCGCTACGCTTCTCCATGAAAGAAGACATGTCGGGCATGTTAAAAGAAATTAGAAGAGACATACAGAATATAGGAGATCGCACGGCTCACCTTGAAACAAAGATGGCCGAATATGCCTCCTCACATAACGCGCTTATAGACGCGCATGAGGCCCTGGAAGAAGATGTGTCTAAACTAACTGCCAAGCTCCACGATTTAGAAGACAGACACAGGCGCAATAATATTAGACTGAGAGGGGTCCCAGAATCGGTGGAGACGGTGGAGCTGGAACCCCTGCTCAAAAATTTGCTTAAGGCGGCTCTCCCTGAGGCCTCTGATAGAGACCTGATTATCGACCGCATACATAGACTCCCCAAACCCAGAGGCCTGGACGCATCTCTGCCCCGCGATGTAATCGCCAGGATTCATTTTTACACTATTAAAGAGGCCTTCTTGAAAGTCCTGCGTCAGAACCCCAAACCTGATGTGATGTTTGAAAACATTTCAGTATATCCGGATTTATCTGCTGCCACCATGGCTAGAAGGCGAGAGTTTGCTATGGCGACCAAAGTTCTACGAGAACATCAGGTGAAATACAGATGGGGCTTCCCAGTCAAAATCCTAGCCTCCTTCAATGGCGCCTTACATGTGCTACACACACCTCAAGTGGCGGCAAAGAAATTATTGGAATGGGGCTTCATTCCGAAAGAGGCTACGGTCCTGGGGGACCTACCATCTCGTCCTGACAAAATTATCCCCTCATGGGACACTGCTTGATCTGTGAGTAAGGCCCTAGCCCATACCAGGGTCAGGTGAAGATATTAGAGCAGGAGGATGGAGCACGGACTTGCACTAATCAGTCTCAGTCAACTCATATATCCGCTCATTTTGCCCTTTTGGGAGTATATCTTCCTAAATGGCTTTGCTGTTTTTCTTATTAGCTCTGCAGTATTTGCATGGTTTAACATTTTTTTGTTCTTTTTGGTTATCTCGGTTATATTGTTTTTTTGTTCTCCTGAGAGCTTCCACTTATGGCCCTGCTATACTGGTTGATCATGGGTTAAAATGTATCACAGTTCACTTGATATGTAGGATCGCACAGCTAAGATGCCAAATGTCTTCATGGGTTTAAAGGTATTATCTTTGAATGTAAGGGGGCTCAACTCCCCTTTCCGCCGCACACAATTATGGCGAGATTTGATGCACTCTAGATGTGACATTGCGTTTATACAAGAATCACATCTACTGGCCTCAGATACCCATAGATGTTTGCACAGGTGCTTCCCAATGATCATACATTCCCCTGCAATTAAAAAACGGAAAGGGGGAGTATTTATCTGTGTTAAGTCTACTGTGGCATTCTCGGTAACTGACAGCATCATAGATAAAGGTGGGAGATATGTTATATTGAATTGTATGATTAATGGGAACCCGTTTACGTTGGTCACAGCTTATGCCCCTAACACTAGACAAAAGGTCTTCTGTAGAAAACTATTCAACAAAGTGCAGAAGGCGGCAAAGGGTGAGATAATTATAGGAGGGGATTTTAATATACCTGTTAACAGCGCGCTGGATTATTACTCCCCTTCCAAGTCACATAGACCTGACCTCCAGCAGACCTTATATGAATCCCCCTTTCATGATGTGTGGAGATACCAACATGGTACTGAACGAGACTTTTCATTCATATCCCAGTCTCATATATCCCAAGCCAGACTTGACTACATCTTAGTATCCAAAAATATACTCCATAAAGTAGTGAAATCGGAAATTGGGACAGCTAGCTGGTCGGATCACGCACCGGTCTCTATCTCCATAATGGACCACGTCCCCAGCCCCCCTAGGCCACAATGGAGACTAAATCCGTACTTGCTTAAATGCCCCAGTAGAGTTAGGGACTATCTTGGCAAACTCGAAGAGTTCTTCAACATCAATGATACACCGGGCATTTCAAATAATACGCTATGGTTAACTCATAAGGCGTACATGAGAGGGATCTTTTTGCAGTCAGCGGCTAGACTTAAAAAGAAACGGGAAGGGGAGATAACAACCGCTGTTGCTAATCTCAAACAAGCTGAGACGTCTCACAAAAATACTCCTACCCCTACTACCCTTCAAGAACTGAAAAACCGTAGGAACGCCTTAAGTACCTTACTTCTATATAAACACGAATTTCATGTGCGGAAAATGAATTCTAATTTCTATCATATGGGAGACAGGGCAGGGGCTCTTTTAGCTAAACGACTTAACAAGAGGCGAGCGGAAGCAAGAATAGAACAGATGACCCTTGATAATCGTACTGTCACCCATCCACAAAAAATAGCAGACATGTTTGCAGACTACTATTCTAAACTATATAATTTACAATCTGATGTGCAGACGCCTCAGCCAAATATCCCTCTCATGTCCTCCTTCTTAGACTCACTGAGATTGCCTAAATTGACGAATGAGGCGTTATCGACTCTAAACCAGCCCATATCTGATATTGAAATACAGAGACTTATCAAAAGCCTTCCTACCAACAAAGCCCCAGGCCCGGACGGTTTGTCTGCTGACTATTATAAATCCCTCCACCCTGCACTGTTGTCCCACATGAGAACGCTATTTAACGACTTCATGTCATCGGGTTTTATTCCTCCTGAGATGTTGGAGGCCACTGTGGTCACTCTACCAAAACCTGGGAAAACTCCTAACACTCCGGCCAATTTCAGGCCCATTTCATTACTGAATGTGGACCTGAAGTTGTTCGCCAAGATTTTGGCAAGCCGAATTAATGTCTTTTTACCTTCTCTCATTGCTACAGATCAGGTGGGCTTCGTGCCGGGTAGACAGTGCAGGGATGGTACTAGGAGAATGATAGATCTCTTGCAGATTGCGGAATGGTCCAGGAGCCCCACAGTATTTGTCTCTCTGGACGCAGAAAAAGCGTTTGACAGGGTGCACTGGGGGTTCCTGGACCAAGTACTAAAGAAATTTGGGTTTGAGGGCCCCATCGTGACAGCGGTGTTAGCCTTATATTCTAGACCCTCAGCCAGAGTCCTGGCATCCGGTTTTTTATCCGAACCCTTCCCAATCTCTAACGGGACCAGACAGGGGTGCCCCCTATCCCCGCTGATATTTGGCCTTGTAATGGAGCCACTGGCGGAGGCTGTGAGGTCATGTGGAGAGGTCAGAGGAATACAAGTGGGTAATCAGACGCATACTATCGGCCTATACGCTGATGACGTTCTTTTAACTTTGACAGACCCTCTTAGATCGCTAGGAAAAGTAAATAATATTTTAGACCAGTACTCAAAGGTTTCATACTATAAACTCAATGTCACAAAGACTAATGTGTTAGCTGTCAACTTGCCTGACTCCGACTGCTCTGTGATACAGGACCGTTTCCATTACTCCATTGTTGATAGATCTATTACATATCTAGGTATAGCATTGACCCAATCTGTAGAAGACCTAGCTAGCACAAACCTGTTAAGTCTTCGGGAGACACTGCAGAAAGATTATAGCAAGTATAATCAGGTGTGGTTGTCCTGGATCGCAAGAATCAATGCAGTGAAAATGTTGGTGCTACCAAAAATATTATATGCTTTCAGATGCCTCCCTATTTATCTTCCCAAAGCTTTAATTGATAAACTACAGGATGATATGCTTCGCTTTATTTGGAACAACTCAAGACCCAGAGTAGCTAAGAATATACTTTATCTCCCGATTAAACTAGGTGGATTGGGAGTCCCAGATCTACATAAGTATTATAAGGCCAATCTTTTGGAACAAACTGTGGAGTGGTGGTCCCCCTCGACAACACACAGGTGGTTGCAAATTGAGGAGAAACAAGTCAGGAGAGGTTCTCTCAAAGCACTTCTGGCGGCGCCCAAACTTGGGAAGTGTCAACCCACATTAAAACTACACACCATGAATGCCTCATTTATGACCTGGAAGGGAGCAATGGGCCCCTCCAATTTTTCACAGTTAAATACCCTATCATTACCGATAGAGGCACTTGAATATCATATCCCATCAATATCCTTGACTAAATGGATCGAATGTGGTGTCACTACTGTGGGACATTTATATATGGGTTCGAACTTAAAAGATTTTGAATCTATCCATAAAGAGTTTGGGATACCGAACAGTTTATTTTACCAGTACCTTCAGATTAGGCACCTATTGACCATACCCCGCGCACCTCTCCCTTCTGACCCCCTAGACCCAATATTCAAGGTGCTAGATGAGAAATCCCCTACTCAGTCCACGGTTTCCAATTGGTATGCCGCATTATGCTTTATGAGCGGGAAAGGAAAACTTCCATTTATGACTAAATGGGAAGCAGAACTGGGCGAGACCATCCCCACATCCTCTTGGCTTTCAGCCTGTATGTGGTCAGTGAAGAGCACTAGATGCATTAATCACATAGAACAAAGCAGAAAGATACAATTGAGATGGTACCTTACCCCAAATAGACTTTCACACATCATACCAGATTACTCACCATTGTGCTGGAGAGGCTGCGGAGAAATCGGTAATCCTTTACATATGTGGTGGTCATGTCGCTCAGTCACAGCCTTTTGGGCGACCATATTAAATGTATTAAAGGATGTCACGGAACTACATGTAGATCTGTCACCAAAATTGGCTATTTTGGGTATTGGGTTGGGTGACCTCCCTAAGGATGTTAGGTGGGTCGTAGCCCACATCCTGAATGCAGCGCGTAAAGTAATAGCTAGGGGATGGAAACAACCTCATCCGCCTGATACTGCGGAAGTGATAACTCTTGTCAATTTATATATGAGACATGAAGTGATTTTTGCTCCGAGCTTGCGGTCCAGGGTGATCACATTAAATAGGTGGCTACTGTGGATCTCTAGTAAATATGCCACCCCTCTTCCAGAGGGTATTCTTTGAGTATTGGATAATGCTTAGGAAAACTAAAGGGTTAATCCAATTGGACCCGTGATGTCATGGAAGTACTAGTGCAAGACTCTCAGGATCTGTTTGAGTTTGTTGTTTATTTCCTCATTGTTTGATTGTCTAATATGCTATTTGTATTGCATTTATATATGTACATACAGCTGTTACGCAGCTTACATGTCGTTTCTGTATACCTTTGGCTAAAATCAATAAAAACTTATGGTTTTAAAAAATAAAAACTTGGCATCACCATTTCAAGGAGACCTCAATAACACCTAAATGATTGCATTAAAAGATTAAATTCAACACAGCAGTGTCAAATCATGCACATGGACCCAATCTACATTAATAGGGTTTTCCTCCAACCTCCAATTCATTTATTTATTCATTATTGTTCATTATTATTGTTATCTTCACACTGTAGACTGTATTCAGAAAAGGAACTGGCCTACCTGCTAATTTCAACATCATCAGTGAGCAGGCTCTCCACCCTGAAGGGATGACTTAGAGGGATTTCACGGTCCAGTATGTCCTGTTGCCATTCTGTGTATACCATCTCTTTCCGGAATTCCCAGTTGAAAGCACCTTCATAGCTGAGAAATGCAGAACACAGCAAACAATCTCCGAGCAACTTCACTCTTCTCTCCTTCAACTCTTCCAAGTCGTTTGTCCACCTAAAAAACACGTAAAAAAAGTATACTGTATTTGCATTGTTACTTTTACTATGTGTATTAGAGAGACCTAAATTCTATTAAATCCTGTTACATTGATCCCTCAAGATACAATATTTTCACCATACAATGGTCTTTTCTCGCCCATCATAAGTTGAAACCAGACTCAACATACAACGTCTCAGACTCCGATCCAACCAACCAAGGCCACTTCTCTGGTAAAATACTTGTATTAGGTACTAGCTAGCAGCTATTCCTGACTATTATATTTAAGGACTTGCCGTATCTGTCTTAGTAATCTGCTTATTTTTCTTAATTCTTCATTTTCTCTTATCTTGGATGACATTTTGGGGCTTTTCAACCGATTACTCAACTTACAATGGTTTCATCATACAATGGTCGTCCTGGAACCAATTAATATTGTATCTTGAGTATCTTGAGGGACCACTGTATTTAAACTATTCTTTTATTTCCATGATCTCTGAAATAATCGATCATTTTCTATTATGTCTAAAATACAATGAGCTATCAATAGTCAAAGAAAAGGAAACTAAATCTATAGAGTAGATCTGGACATGCCCCACACTGTTCATAAATCTACTGAAAGAAGAGAAGTCAAAAATTAGGTCATGGGTACATGCATAAACCAACAACATGGATCTGTAGCACAGGCATTATGCTTTAGGTGAACACACCAGTGTCTCACCCACATAAGAAACTAACATGGGTGTGTTTTTTTTATCTCCTTAAAGGGGGTTTTCTCACAAACAACACTTAGGTGGAGATTTATCAAGACTGGTGCATTCTGAGCTGGTCTTGGTATGCCCTGTGCCACAGCCCTTTCCCGTCCTTGCCTCGACCCCTTTTGGAAAAGTGGCAAGGGTGGCATAAAAGAGGCACTTCCAACCTATCGTCAATAATAAAGTGATCACCGAGGGCCCTACTGCTGGCACCTCCACCAATCACTAGAACGAGAGTCCTCTGACCACATTTGAATGGATTGGCGCTCAGCTATCTTCAGCTGTCTCGTAGAGTACACTTTCACATAATCAAAGGGGTTCCCAGCAGTCAAAACTCCACCAATCACACACTTCTCACCTACCCCGTGTAAAGGTGATAAGTAGACTTGAGGGAATCAAGCTTCGGATCATAGATCCAAAGTCGATTCGTCCAAAAACTTCATTTGAAATGCTGTTTCCATACAGAATTAAAATGAATTAGCTCAATGGAGGAATAATTTGTCTAGTAAATAAATTTGGTATTCCTATCTGCTTATTTAAAAACGTTTTAAAATAAGAATCCAAAGTCGGCTTTGGTATTCAGATAGGAATACCGAAGTTACAGTATTTATCAAAGTCTAATATTGGATATTAAAATTATTTTCAAATATTTAAAATGCAAGAGGAAACCACAGATATAGGAAACGTACCAATGTCTTGGCAAAAATATCTCAGACAAATGATGGCCAATGCAAGAGAACAGCCTCATTTCCTTTATGCGACATCACTATAAACTTACCTTATATTCTCCGATCCCAAACCAGAGATCAGTTTATCAGCTGCGATCAGCCTGCGCTCCATAATTTCTGCCTCCTCTTGAAGTTTTTGCTTCTCTGATATGGCAGCTTCATATCGTTCTCCAAGGGTTTTCAATTCACTTTGTATAGCAGCTAGTTCAGCTTGGATCCGTTCCAGCTCACGTTTACTCATGTGATAATTTCTTTCCAGTTTTGCCACCTGCATTACAAAGGAATTATGTTTTTTTTTTCAGAATTTTCTGATTAATGAAAAAACCACTAGGACCCAGCCTTGTTCCTTCTCACTGCATTAACACCGTGAGGAGATAAGGAGATGTGCTCCATTCTGTGGGACTGCTGGAGACAGCCGTACAGCACTCAATTGTTTATTCTGCTCCATTCAAACTCCTCCAGACTATACAACTGTTCAATGAAACATATTACATACCTTTTCTCGTTTTGGTTTAATCTCTTTAGCCACATCACAATAACCCATTACAGCATCAACAAATTTCAACATTCCCAGGCCAGCTTTACTAATGGCTTCCATCTCTTCAAATGTGGCATTTAGATTTTTTAAGAATCCTACAAAACAATCCCACAACATGACAGATTACTAGTGTCTTCATCTGATGTAAAACTGATCACTAAAATGCTGACCGACAAACAGAAGCACATTACCTCTGACTGTCTTGACTTGATTCTGAGTGATTGCATCAAAATCTATTTCCATGAGTATTTTCAGGAAGTTGGGCTCTGACATCATCCCTTTTGCATTTTTCCAGCTGATCTCCTTGTAGCCTCTCATCACCAGGATACACTCACAGACAACCTGAACCGCCCTCGGTGGTTTAGCAAAAGTCCTTAAATATAATATTAATAATTGAACATGAAATTTATTTTTATGCAAAGTGTTTGCTATTACAGTAGAGCACTGCAAACTGGTCAATCTTAAGCACACCATGTAACTGTAATATATGGACCAACATACAGAGCATGGCTTTCTATAATGTGATTATTACAGTAAACGTACAAAAAAATACTAAAAAGAATGATAGAATGACATTGATGTGAGGAGTTTTTACTGTACGATTAGGACCACTCATTTATTACCGCTTCTTGCCATAGTTACCTTTACAGATAAACAGACCCTGAATACCAGTGAATATAAAGGCCATATCACACATTTAATATGTTCATCGACAGAATATCAGTAATCTCACATTTACTTGTACTTGTTTCTGATTAAAGGGGTTTTCCAGGAGCTTTGAACTAAAGGCCTATACTCCGGATAGGTCATTAGTATCTGATTGGTGGGGTGCGATTCCCGGGATCAGCTGTTTTAGAAGGCACCAACGCTCGTAGTGGTGCCTCGGCCTTCTCTCTGCTCACCTGTGCTTGGTATTGCAGCTCAGCCCCATTCACTTCAATGGGACTAAATTGTGCCTAGGCCATGTGACCAATGAATGTGGTGTCACACGGCCTAGGTAAAGCTGCCAGAAGGCCACAGCCAGAGCCAATGCCTTCTCAAACACCAAAGTCAAGAAGACAGGGAAAGAAAAATATATCTAAATATACCAGACGCTAAAGATTCTGCAGAAAAAAGCCGGAGAAAATAGCACAGCATGTTGCTAGGCTCCCTGACAGAGACCTGGTGGACTTGATTATAGTCAAAGAGGTCCTTCAAGCAATGTTCTTATGTGCTGTATCCTCCACTTCCATCATTCTGTCCTAGGAGCAGAACAACGGAAATGACTAGCGACGATGAGAACGAAGCCTAATATATACCCCATGATTGCTCTAGAAACCACAGTGGCTTGTATTATCCTTACAGTCTACACGGGTGGAAGGACATCACAATTCCACTGAATGTAGGCCTTTTGTAATCATGATTTACAGAATGGATAGTTAAACATTGTCACGCCACAGTCATGAAAAACTCACAGCACCCCAAATCAGAAAGGTCCTGCCATATACTTACATCTTCCTTTGATAAGCATAAAGTAAGAGAAAAGCCTTATTCCAGTCATCCTCGAAGAAAGTTCAAGACACTCAATTCATGTTATACAAGTCCTGACTACAAAGGCTAACATCTGCTCCTTGCACCTTAGTTATTATATGTTCTGATAGATGATTGGTGGCATATAGATTGTGCATGCTGAAGAAGAAAATTCTATATACCTTTATAGGTCAGCACCGTATATACACCTCTACTTTTTGATTTCTTCTTGAAATACAATTTGTATGCCTTATACACATCTATTATCATTCTCCATGAAAGTGAAGCAATCTATTGCAGTAGGTCTTCTGATGGTAGACATTACTGAAGTAGATTACAGCTAGAGGAGGCCATAGGCTAAGCAATAAAATATGTCTATCCTTGCTCCATCAAGAGGCTTGCTTTGAGTACTAGTCAGATACAATTCAGGAAGAATTATTTACAAGCACAAAAATGTGGACGTATAGCATATGTCTTTTGTAATGTCACATTTAACCAGAGGAGTCTTCAGAGTGACAGGCCTCTTGTCATGGAAGCCCATATGCTCTCGACACGGCTGCTTGGCAGGCTCATCGTGTACTTCCTGATTAAAGTCTGCTTAACTGTAAAAAATTGGATCTCTGTATACTACACAGATGCTTCCCAGAATAATATGACCATAAATTCAGGACACCTTACATAAACCATGTAAGGAATCTGCCATTGAAATATAGAAAGATGCAGGGTTAGATCTATGGATTGGAACCAGAAAGGAGATATAAGCACTCATAGTGCAGGCAGACGTCCTTATAATGTGACATATTTAATTGATTTATTGATGAATCAATGATCGCTGCTAAAGAAAGATCAAGTTAAGGAACTTCCGTTAAAACCTGCAGTTTTAACGGAACCTGCATTCTATTTCTCCCCTACGTCCCCTGTTAAACTATTAAATATATAGGTGTAGTCGCTTGCGGTTATTGAAAAATGATTAGCCCCTTAAATTTTTTTTTTTTAATGTCATTAAAAAAGTAAAAAACGAATAAACAAGTTATGTGCCCCGTATTTAAAGGGTATTTAAACCTTTCTTTATTATTGCATTGTGCTCATTTTGAGCCAAAAAAAATCTTTTTTTCAATTGGTCTTTATAAAAAAAAAATTTAACCCCTGTCTCTGTGCAGCATTGAGATTCTCTAGCAGAAGGCTCTGAATTGTCACTCTGTTCTGTCAGGCAGCTCAGCTGACGGCTTCTTACTATATCTCTGACCTTATAAACACTCATTAAAGCTCAATTCTTATCTTACTGATAAGAAAGTGGCTTAACCCCTTCGCGCCCGGAGCTTTTTTCGGTTCTGCATTTTCGTTTTGCGCTCCCTGCCTTCAAACAGCCATAACTCTTTTATTTTTCTGTTCACATAGCTGTATGAGGGCTTGTTTTTTGAGGGACAAGTTGTACTTTCCAACGCCACCATTTAATATTGCATACGGTGTACTGGGAAGCGGGAAAAAAATTCCAAACCGGGTGAAATTGCAAAGAAAACGCTATTCCGCTACAGTTCTACGGGTTTCTTATTTACAGCGTTCGATGTGCATTAAAACTGATCCATTACTTTCATTCTACTGGTCAGTACGAATCCGGCAATACCTAATATGTATAGTTTTTCCTGCGTTTTCATAGTGATAAAATAATTAGAAAGTTGCCCTTTTTTTTTTTTCCTTGTCAAATCTTGACCCCTATAACTTTTTGGTATTTATGTGTACAGAGCTGTATGGGGGCTCATTTTTTGCGGGACGATCTGAAGTTTTTATTGATACCATTCTGGGGTGTGTATGACTTTTTGATCACTTTTTATTTAATTTTTTTTTGAAAAAAAAAGCGACAAAAAACGGCAAATCGCCATTTGGACGCTTTTTTCCGCCACACAATTCGCCGTATTGGAATTTTTTTTTTATATTTTAAAAGTACGGGCGTTTTCGGTCACGGTGATACCCATGATGTCTATATTTATTGTTATTTAGGTATTTATTTTTTACTTATACGGAAAGGGGGGTGATTTGAACTTTTACATCTTTTTTATTTTTTATATATTTTTTAACATTTTTTTTTAATTTTTTTTTTACTATTAGAAAGCTCAAATATGGCCTTATATATTGTGGCTTTTTTGTTTTTCTTTATGAGCAATTCTGTGTTTTATAGACTCAGAAATCCATGAATTGCTCATTTCTTATCCTGGCCTGCCATCTAGTGGCCAGAATAAGAATTGCACTTTGAAAACTGTAATCCTCACCAGCGAGGATTACAGTTTTCATATGGTGTACAGACACCCCGATTGGCCACACGGGGTGTCTGTACACCACCCGGAAGCGAACGCTTCCGGGTTTAGACGCAACTAGATGCCGTGATCACGTGTGATCACGGCATCTAGTCACCCCGGAAGACGCCGCCGATGTAGTAGGTAGCGGCAAGTCTCTGCTGTTAGAAACAGCAGAGACTTGCCGGCCATGACGCCCGCCGCACCCGCGAGCGGGCGCCATGTGCCCGCATCGCCCCAGCGCCGTACATGTACGGCGCTGGGCGCGAAGGGGTTAAAGAAGTGTTTATGATCCTTTTAGTAATTTAAAGATAAGGTTTATTAGATGACCGGCACAAAATGAAAGTACCCGTCACTCAGCTAGAAAAAAGTTAACCCTTTGTGACAGAACGGCTCAATATTTTAAACAAAGACCAATTGAAAAAATGATTTTCAGCTCAAAATGAGTAAAATTCAATCATAAAAAATTGCCTCAGAAGGTGTACATAGCCTTTAAAGGGAGTCTGTCACCTCATTTTCACCTATATTTCTAACAGCAGTGCCCCACAGAAGATTGCACACACATCCCAGACATACCTGTGTGCACTGTGTGTCTGTATTCCATGTTCAAAAAAAACACTTTTATTCTGTTGGTAAACAGCTCTCAAGTGCCCAGCTGAAAGTGAAAGTAAAAACAGCTTTCTCTATAGTATAGTATAGTATAGTATATCTTCTGATATACTGGATATAATGCTGTGATTTTGGTATCATTTGAAAGCCTGGAATGCCAGCTTTCAAAGAAGAATCCCAAGATATGAGCAGCTAAAGCAGCCCTCCCCTCTTCAGTCTGGTTTGCTTTGAGCACTTGCAGCAGCAGAGCTGGGCACTTGGGAGCGGTTTTCCTGCAGAATAAAAGTGCTTTTCCTGGACATGGAATACAGACACAAAGTGCACACAGGTATGTCTGGGATGTGTATGCATTCTTCTGTGGGGCAGTGTTCTTAGCTATATTGGTGAAAAACAGGTGAAAGACTCCCTTTAAATGACCCCTGCAAAAGTCGGACCGAACTTCCTGGTAAAAGGGATGCTGGCATGCCCAGTGCGATCTCATAATGTCACGTACCGTGTGGTTATCATGACACGTGTTCAATGTTGCTCATGTTTGTGCCCTGGTATTCCGGATTTGGTTGTATGCTGGTTGCCAGGGGCAACGTGTAAATTGGTGGTGTCTCGGTTGTTCTCCGTGACACGGCTTCCGTGTTGCTCATGTTTGTGTCCTGGCATTCTGGCTGCGGTAGTAGGCCGTGGTTGCCAGGGCCAACGTGTAGTTTTGGTTGCTGCTATGTTCCCTTATTGAATACTTCCCTCCTTCCCTGTCTGGTTCTCATGGGGTTAACATATTGACCTGGGTGTGGTCACTAGGTGCTTTTATTCTGTTGTTGCTAGCCTGGTGGGTTAGTTGTGCTCCAGCCTCCGTTGGTGCTGGAGCTATGCACCTTTCCTGGGATTCCATCTGCCCAGTCCTTGTGGCCACTTAATATGTCATCGAGGTCTTCTCATCCCCTTCCCTTATTCCTGTTGTGTGGTTTATGTACGGGTGGGTGTTTGGTCTGTGACTGCCATGTGTCTTCTGACATGGAGTCCAGACATTCCCTGTATGTATGTGCCTTCGGTGAGAGGGCTCCAGGGTTCCCCGGAGGGGGAACAGCGATACTGTGAGTTGTTGCCGGTGAGCTGGTTCCTGGGTTTGTTGTGTGTACTGAGTCCTGTTAGGTGTTCGGGTTCCAGTACATGTGCCTGGGCTCAGTCTTTGGTGTATGGACTGCTGGTGCTTCTATCAGCAGTATCAGCAGGTAAGTTGCCAGGTGCACCGGGACCTTCCTGGAGGTGCAGCCAGTGAGTTCTGGATAAGTGCATCCCTACCATCTGGGGCTCTGTGAAGAACGGGGCTCACTGGGTTTCTGCCCTCTGGGTTTGGTTTTTGGTGTTTCCGGTGCACTTGGTTCAGTGGTTTTCCTTGCCACTGGCTTCTTGCCTGCTGATCGGTTTTCATCTCACTGTAGTGTATCGGTGTATGCTCGGTGTGGAGTTTCCCCTCCCACACCGCAGCGTGACACATAAGCCCTATGCGAAAACATAAAGTGACATTTGGTGGCTCTGGATAAAAGCGCTGTTTCCAACATTAATACAGCAATTATGTTAATAACTGATGTATTACTAGTACTAGAATCACATGCCACCTCTCAGATATTCTGATGGCATATAAAGGGCACTAGGTACTTGTTCAGCAAAATAGAATGTAAGGGTCCCCTTTAAAACTTTTTATAGCTGTGTATAAAACTGATTTATACTTGTGATCAAAATCTTCCTTAGTAGTGATGTTCTAAAATATCTCCATATTATCTAATAAAGATAAGGATCGACTCTGCTCCAAGTTTACTCCTTATAGCAAATGCTGCTATGATGTATGATGGTGATGCACGACGCCACATCAGTGTGTCCTACCTAATCTCAGTTACATCTGATCTGTCCAACTTCTGCAGTTCCAGCTTTGCAGCTTCCAGTATCGGCAAAGCTTCAGCCAGGGCACTCTCTGCCTCCTGCTTCTCCACAGCGATTACTTTATTTTGCTCCTCAATTTCTGCAGCCTTCTCCTCAGCAAGCTTCCTTTTCTCCTCCGCTGCAATTTTCAAGAAAAATTATATGAATCTATATGAAATCCCAAGTAGTAATGTATCACCAAGTCATGTAGTAGGATGTGTCTTGTCATCTGATACAGCTATCAGCCTACCCTTGGAGCAGCTGGAGAGCCGCAGGTTGGCCATCCCTGCCCTAGGGGCACAAAAGTCCACCATGATCAGATTTTTTTGTTTGATGGTTGCGTGTAAATGTAAAATATGTCTTAATCTTCTATGACTTAAATTTCTTCTTCATTTTCAGTAAAAATTGCATATACACAGCCAGCACGTTGCTCACCTACTGCAGTGTTAACAGATATCTCATCCAGTAATGCTTCACAAGCTGCAGATTTCTCTGCTAAAACCACCTTCTGCTCCGCCAGCTTTAAGTTAAGTTCAGCCAGTTGGACAGTAGCTTCCTTCAGCTTATCTAGACCTCCTTCCAAGCGCTTGCACTGTGCTACAGTAAAAGAAAAGACATAACTGTTACCAAACTGTATGTATATTTCACTAGTGTTGTTTAGTAGTAACATGATTACCAGCCCTAGAAAGTATTATAAATGTGGTTGCATAAAAAAAAAATACTTGACATGTAGATGGTACTGAGATGCAAGAACAATAGTCAACAAAAGCCATATTGATTGTCTTTTTTTAATTTGCTTCTTGTGCACATGTAGTAAATTACACAAAATCCACCTATGCAGTGAACAAAGGGAATAGGCTATGATAAAGGGGACAAAGCACAATAAAATATATGTGTCCTTTATCAATTTGTTAGGACAGCTGGCCATGGCCACCGCTGACTTGCTCTCCCCTGTGGGCAGGGACTCTGTGCTACTCACCATGCTGCTGTCCCCATGCTTCTGCCTAGTACCCCATCCTCTGCCCCCTTAGGGCTTCCAAATCTTTCCCCAGCCAATGGTTAGGTGACTAGGGGTCCCTGGCTATTTATGGTGCCCTCACCATGTAGAGGGTGCCTCAGATTTATGGCTCCCTGGTGACCAGCAAAGATGTTGAAGTCTACACTTGATCTTAGCCAAAAGGCTGAGAAGCGATAAAGATGTTGAAGTCTAGTTCTTCTGCCATTCTCCTGTGTTTTGCCTGTGTTTGTCCTGCGTATGTTCTAGTCCAGTGGTTCTCATCTCCAGTCCCCAGGACCCAACTGACGGTCATATTTTCAGGATTTCTTTAGTATAGAGCAGCTGATATAATTAGTGTCCATCCATCAGGACTTACCACAGGTATTCATTCTGTGGGATATTCCCAAATCCTGACTGGCAGGTGGGTCCTGAGGACTGGAGTTGAGAACCATTGTTCTAGTCTGTGCTCCGGTCCTGTACTCGCCCTGTGTGTGTATTCCTGCAATTCCAGTTTCAGTTTTATTTGCGTTTAATTTAACCCTGTCCATCTGCCTTGTTCGTGTTCCTGTCAAATCCTGTCAGTGCAGCCGGCCTGCCCTGCCTGTGTCTTCATTACCATCCAGCTTGCTGGTTTGTCCTGTGTCTTCATTCACCTATACTACCAGTGTACAGTACAGATCTAGTAACCTGCATTTTAGTCTCAGTGAATGTTCATACAGCTCCTGTGGTTTTGGTGCGTTTTCTGTATCCTGAGCTCCTGATGCTTGTACTGGAGTCCCTGACCTCAGTGGGTCTGCTGCCATCTACATCGGGACCATCCCAAGTAGCAGTCCGGTTGCTTCCCTGCAGCAAAGACCAGATCCCCGTACAGGGTGGAGTGCCGGAATACTGCCATGAGAAATAGGCCAAAGCGAAACTGGTAAGTTGGCACAGTGGGTCCCCACTCACATATCCGTAACACAATTGGCTCTTCGGAATTTGATTTTCAACCACTGATGGTAAAGTTGTCACTCTGACATGGCAGTTGTTCATCAGTTTCTGAGAAATTAATTCAATGAGACAACCAATAAGGCTGCAAAATGTCAGCCGCAAGTGAGGATAACAATTGGTGATATCAGTGTGGGTCCATTAACACGACTGTATCTGTTTTGCACAAAATGTGGTTGGATGCGGACCGAAAATACGGTCGTGGGAATGGACCCTAAGACACATAAATGTTTAGTAATTTAAAACATTGTTTCTTATAACAGGCAATCATGGTAACAAACATTCATATAATCCCACATTAACATTTACCCAGATTAAACTGGTTCTTTTCATCCAGTAATTTTGAATAGGTGTTTATGAAATCCAGGTAATTCTTTGGAGTGACGTAGTTGCTTCTTCTCAGTTTCTGCTGGAATTTTTTACTAAATTCTCCGACTGAATCATGAACCATTACAACATGGCCAATGACGGGCTCCAAATGTTGAGAGGGGATCATCTGGTTCTCTCCTGGAAAATATAATAGAAATTGCTTCTAATCTCCTGGTTCTATATGACCTTCCTACCATTTCCCCTCATCCAGGGGTGGGATTCAAATTTTTAACAACAGGTTCCCTACTCAACAGCGTACATGCGGCATCACGACACGTGTTTACATGTACATACACCGTATATATGCAACATACATACACATAAATACGCCATATACATGGGACACATACATGAATACATCACATATACCCTACACACATATCACCCAACTTTTAAAAAGCCTAAGGAGCTAAACTATGGAATGGAAGGGCTTATCTCCAGCTGCCAGCCGGATCTTTAATTTTAACAAACGGATCTGGAGAACCTGAGGGAACTGGCTGAATCCCATGCCTGCCCTCATACAACCAAAGTTATAATTGTAATGACAATGAATGACAACTAACCACAGTTAGGGCTCCTTCATCCACATAGTATTTTTGCAGTATTTTTAAAAGCTTATATAAAAGGCACCTCTTTTACAAGCATTCTGGTGCAATTTCTGTATTATGTACAATTTATAAATGTGTTTTTTCTGGCATTTTTCAAGCCTATAGGAAAAATTTAATTACATATTTCACATCCAAAGAATGATGCATTCTGAAAAAAATGCCACAAATTTCATTCAAGTTACATCTGGCACAGCATATTTGACATGAAAAAGACACAAGAAAGTGACATAGAAAGTACTAAAAATTCAATGCACTCACCTAAAAATGACTTAGCGACAGCGTACAACGCTTGAGGTGGCCAAGGCAAGAACCAGTCGATACCAGTGTTATTTACCAAACCTTGAAGTGAAAGATATATTTTCATTACTGGAATTTACAGAAATAGGCTAAATCTTCAAAATATGGCTTTCAATGTTGTATGGGTACATACATGGGTACATGACATCCTTGCCAGGGACTTATTTATGAATGTCTTACTTAATAACATGTTAAAATGTTGATAAGCGAGTTAACAAAAAATGAAAGATAAAATGAATGAGAATGATTATTTTGTACACATCATGTGTGTTCAGTGGTGCACCGCCAATATAGGCAGACCACGTCACTGCTACTGTCTGCACACAAGCCGGGGGGCCCTCCTGTGAGTTTTGACCATGTTAATATAACACAGCGCCGCCGATATCCCCAGTGGACACCCCCCCCCCTGCATCCTTGTATGTCCCGCTTTCATGTGCCGGGAGCCGCTGCTCTGAGGAGAGGGGCGGACGGCTCTGCCCTGAACTGCCTGTCAGTGCTGTCCCTGCCTCCATGCTGCACAGGCGGCAGGGCAGGCTTCTTAGTTCCTGCTCTCTGCCCTCCTCCACAGCGCTGATCTGTAATCCTATCAGCAGTGGTGTGTAGGAGGAGGGCAGAGAGCAGGAACTAGCTGCATGCTGGGTATATGGACTCATCTTCTCTTCTAGCAAGTGGAGCTAGAACGGAGCCCAACCCCCACTCACTCCTGTTTGCTGCGATCCTCTTCAACCTGTTCTTCTGCTCCCAGCAGAGGTCCCGCCCACCAGTCTCCTCATGTGCAGAGTGGATGTGGAGCTGAGAGATGGGTGCTGCTGCTGGCTGTAAGTGTAACTGCCCCCCACACCTTTCCACATCCCCCAGTGTAACTGCCCCCACCCCTTCCCACATCCCCCATGTAAGTGTAAATGCCTCCCCACCCCTTTCCACCACCCCCCCCCATGTAACTAGTAACTGCCCCCCCACCCCTTCCCACATCCCCATGTAACTAGTAACTGCCCCCCACCCCTTCCCACATCCCCATGTAACTAGTAACTGCCCCCCACCCCTTCCCACATCCCCATGTAACTAGTACCTGCCTCCCCACCCCTTCCCACATCCCCCATGTAACTAGTACCTGCCTCCCCACCCCTTCCCACATCCCCCATGTAACTAGTAACTGCCCCCCACCCCTTCCCACATCCCCATGTAACTAGTAACTGCCCCCCACCCCTTCCCACATCCCCATGTAACTAGTAACTGTCCGCACCCCTTCCCACATCCCCATGTAACTAGTAACTGCCCTCCACCACTTCCCACATCCCCATGTAACTAGTACCTGCCTCCCCACCCCTTCCCACGTCCCCCATGTAACTAGTAACTGCCCCCACCCCTTCCCACATCCCCATGTAACTAGTAACTGCCCCCCACCCCTTCCCACATCCCCATGTAACTAGTAACTGCCCCCCACCCCTTCCCACATCCCCATGTAACTAGTAACTCTGCAGGAATGGTAAGTGTAATGTGTGTGTGTTATGTATGTGTTATGTGTGTCACATGTATGATTGTATATCCATATATTTGTAACAGTTGTGTCGTGTGTATATGTGTAATATATATGGCAGAGTTTACTTAGTGTTGAGCGAATTTGTGTTTTAAGTTTGGCATCCAAGGTTTGGGTTATCAGAACCTGAACCATAATGGAAATCTATGACGCCGTGCACCATGGAAGCCAATAAGAGGCATCTGTCATAATAGAAGACTATGGCCATAGTGCATGCCGTCATAGAATTCCGTTATGGTCCATGGTAGCGGAATCAATAGCGGGATTCTCTGATAACCTGAACCTTGGACGCCGAACTTAAAAACAGAAGTTCACTCATCACTAACTATATGCAAATGGACGCAAAAAATGACGATGTGAGGGCAGTTTAAGTAAGGGCTCCTCACACGAGCAGATGCCGTCCGAGAAATCCGCAGCATGTAGGAGAGCCAAGCCCCATTCTGGACAGAAGAGGCACGGAGCACTAACATGATTGATAATGCTCAGTGACTCTGTAGAAGGAAGTGTTGGCCCTGTATATATATATATATATATATATATATATATATATATACATGTCCCTTTAACCCCTTAAGGACCCTGCCATTTTTCACCTTAAGGACCAGGCCATTTTTAGCAAATCTGACATGTCTCACTTTATGTGGTGATAACTTTAGAACGCTTTTACTTATCCAGGCCATTCTGAGATTGTTTTCTCGTCACATATTGTACTTCATGACAGTGGTAAATTTGAGTCAAAATATTTAATTCTTATTTATAAAAAAAATACCAAATTTACCAAAAAATTTAGAAAAATTTGCAAATTTCCAAATGTTAATTTCTCTACTTTTAAAATACATAGTAATGCTTCCAAAAATAGTTATGACTTTACATTCCCCATGTGTCTACTTCAGGTTTGGATCACTTTGAAAATTATATTTTATTTTTTTGGGATGTTAGAAGGCTTAGAAATTTAGAAGCAAATCTTGAAATTTTTCACAGAATTTCCAAAACCCACTTTTTAAGGACCAGTTCAGGTTTGAAATCACTTTGTGAGGCTTCCATCATAGAAACCACCCAAAAATGACCGCATTTTAGAAACTACACCCTCAAGGTATTCAAAACTGATTTTACAAACATTATTAACCCTTTAGGTGTTCCACAAGAATTAAAGGGAAATGTAGCCAAAATTTCCGAATTTCACTTTTTTGACAGATTTTCCATATGAATCATTTTATTCTGAGAATAAAGCAAGGGTTAACTGCCAAACAAAACTCAGTAATTATTACCCTGATTCGGTAGTTTACAGAAATGCCCCATTTGTCATCGTAAACTGCTGTACAGGCACACGGCAGGGCGCAGAAGGAAAGGAACGCCAGGGCAGATTTCACTGGAAAAAGTTTAAGTTGCTATGTCACATTTGATGCACCCCTAGAGTAGGAAACTCCAAAAAACTGACCCCATTTTGGAAACTACGGGATAAGTTGGCAGTTTTGTTAGTGCTATTTTAGGGTACATATGATTTTTGGTAGCTCTATATTACATTTTTTGTGAGGCAAGGTAACAAAAACTAGCAGTTTTGGCATTGTTTTTATTTTTTGTTATTTACAACATTCATCCGACAGGTTAGATCGTGTGATATTTGTATAGAGCAGATCGTTATGGACGCGGCAATATCTAATATGTATACTTTTTTTTATTTATTTAAGTTTTACACAATATTTTTGAAGCACAAAAAAAAAAATCACATTTTAGTGTCTCCATAGTCAGAGAGCTGTAATTTTTTAATTTTTTGGGCGATTGTCTCAGATAGGGGCTCATTTTTTGCGGGATGAGATGACGATTAGATTGGTACTATTTTTGGGGGCATACGCTTTTTTGATCGCTTGGTATTACATTTTTTGTACTGAAATGTGACAAAAAATGGCTTTTTTTAGACAGTTTTTATTTTTTACAGTGTTCACCTGAGGGGAGAGATCATGCTATATTTTTGTAGAGCAGGTTTTTATGGACGTGGCGATACCTAACATGTATACTTATTTTTATTTTTTTAAGTTTTACACAATAATATCATTTTTTAAACAAAAAAAATCATGTTTCAGTGTCTCCATAGTCAGAGAGCTGTAGTTTTTTTATTTTTTGGGCGATTGTCTCGGGTAGGGGCTCATTTTTTGCGGGATGAGATGACGATTAGATTGGCACTATTTTTGGGGGCATATGCTTTTTTGATCACTTGGTATTACAATTTTTGTGATGAAATGTGACAAAAAATGGCTTTTTTTAGACAGTTTTTATTTTTTATTTTTTACGGTGTTGACCAGGCGGGCTGGATCATGTGATATTTTAATAAAGCAGGTTTTTACGGATGTGGCGATACCTAATATGTATATTTTTTATTTTTTTTTTCTATTTTTATGTGTTTCTTTATGGGGAAGGGGCTTTTTTTTTTTATTGAAACTTTATTTATTTTTTTTTGTTAAAACACTTTTATTTAACTTTTTTTTAACATTTCATTTATGTCCCAGTAAGGGACTTTAACATTTCAGGGTCTGATCCCTGTTTGAATGCAGCACAATACATCTGTATTGTGCTGCATTCAACTGTCAGCGTCTCAGCGCTATGGCTGGGTCTCCTGGGCTTCCGTAGATGGGAGTCCCGATGCCTCTGGGCAAGGCATCAGGGCTTCCATCTCAGCCATTGGGCCCCCCGCCCACCGCCTCACGGGGACCCGATGGCTTTAACAGCTGCCGCAATTACCTTGTATGCCGTGGTTAGCGTGACCGCGGCATACAAGGGGTTAATCCGCCGGCATCGGTGTAATCACCGGTGCTGGCGGGTACAGCAGAGGCCCGGCTGTTAGTATCAGCCGGGCCCCTGCTGCAGATTGCGGCAGCGGGCAGCAGCAGCACCTTAACCCTAGGACGAGAATGCTCGTCCTAGGGCGTTAAGTAACGCCATATTAGGACGAGCATTCTCGTCCTAGGTCGTTAAGGTGTTAATCAGGCATGCATATATATATGTATATATATATGGCCCCATGTTGGGGTCTATGGCCCCATCTCATGTTTGGGCCTTATATGACCCCCCGTTGGGGTCCATGGCCCCATGTGCTCACGTTTGGGCCTTATATGGCCCCACAGTCCCCTTTATACATATGCCCCCTCTTGTATAATAGGCCCCCTTTTGTGCTCCCAGATGTATATAGATACATGTGCATGATTCCCAGTCATGTACATGTATCTAGATACATGTATTTTGCAGCCAGGTGCCCCCCCCCCATAGCCTCCAGCAGATGGACAATGGCACATCTGCTGAGGACAGCTGGAGACCTGAGGACTGGACTAATTAGTCCAGTCCCAGGTACTTCAAAGGGACAGAAGATCGATATGATCTTCTGTCCCTTCTGTTATTTACCCTCAGCGCTGCTGGGGGCAATTAACAGGACAGGGAAACAAAGAGTTTCCCTGTCTCTGTGCTCCTCCTTCCTCCAGCACTGCGATCGGTGCCGGAGATAGGAGGGCAATTCATAGGCTGGAGGATCAAAGAGATCCTCCGCCTGTGCATTGCTGTGCGCTCAGGCCCGGCGCACTGATGTCATTCCAGTGCGCCGGCCCCAGGGGCACACCGCTGCCGGCGAGTGCTCGCAAGCGCGCACACCGGCAGCGCGGGAAGATGGGAGCGCGGGCGATCGGGTTTAAAAACCCTGATCGCCCTATGCTCATCAGTTGAGCCTTGCCTCCCAAGAAGAATCATCCCCTGGGACAACGAGCAGAGGATCTCCCCCTTGGACGACGAGCAATCCCTTAGACAATGAGCAGAACCCCCTGGGACTGGCTGAGTACCTCTGGTTCCACTGAACCACCAATGACCCCTTGATTTCCCCTGTACCCCCTGCTCTGCTAATTAACCCCTGCTGCCCTGCCAGTGTCCCTGTACCCCCTGATTGCCCTGCCATAACCCCATCCCGGTTGCCCTACCATTTAACCCCTGCCATACCTCCCTGCTGCCCCCATACAGTATAACGTCACCTTGTGTCTGCCCCCATACAGTATAACGTCACCTTGTGGCTGCCCCCATACAGTATAACATCTCCTTGTGGCTGCCCCCATACAGTATAATGTCTCCTTGTGGCCACCCCCATACAGTATAATATCTCCTTGTGGCCCCCATACAGTATAATGTCTCCTTGTGGCCCCCATACAGTGTAACGTCTCCTTGTGGCCCCCATACAGTATAATGTCTCCTTGTGGCTGCCCCCATACAGTATAACATCTAATTGTGGCTGCCCCCATACAGTATAACGTCTCCTGGTGGCTGCCCCCATACAGTATAACGTCTCCTTGTGGCCCCCATACAGTATAACGTCTCCTTGTGGCCCCCATACAGTATAACGTCTCCTTGTGGCCCCCATACAGTATAACGTCTCCTTGTGGCTGCCCCCATACAGTATAACGTCTCCTTGTGGCTGCCCCCATACAGTATAACGTCTCCTTGTGGCCCCCCATACAGTATAACGTCTCCTTGCGGCTGCCCCCATACAGTATAACGTCTCCTTGTGGCTGCCCCCATACAGTATAACGTCTCCTTGTGGCTGACCCCATAAAGTATAACGTCTCCTTGTGGCCCACATACAGTATAACGTCTCCTTGTGGCCCCCATACAGTATAATGTCTCCTTGTGTCCCCAAATTTATTTTTCATTTATTGCCATATACAGTATATCGTTATTGCGATAAATTTCTTAATATCGTTATCGATATCGCCCAACCCTACCCCCTCCCCCCGACCTTTTCATGAACGAGCAGGCCAGGTGGCTACGCGCTCCTAGGACCCAGGCACGGCGTCTGCTGCTACACTGGCCAATCAGCATTTAGCAGTGTGCAAAGATACTGCTGCTGTTTGGCCAATGTATCGCTGGCGAGCAGCAGGCGCTCACCCATCCTGGAAGTTTTCTACCTGCTGTCTTGCCTCACATCACGAAGTTCCCAGCTGCAGCCTGCACACAGTAATAGGACCTCTGCAAAACTGTTGGACTTGGATATGGGTATTCTTAGGGAGGGCATCAGCAGGCAGAGTTCCTGTGGGGTTGAGGGTGGGGGGCACTGTAGGCTCATAGAAGACTCAGGACAGTGTAATTCCCCCCCTTCCCCTCAGGATAGTGTATCAAACTGCCCACGGCAGAGCATGCTGGAGTGCCATTTTTCCATATTTGCGTACGCATTTTAAAATTCCTACGCTATTCATACGCATATTTTAATCTATACGCAAATGCGTACGAATAGCGTACAAATTGAATTTGTACGCTATTTGTACGCAATTCGTATGCATTTGCGTATAGATTAAAATATGCATATGAATAGCGTAGGAATTTTAAAATGCGTACGCAAATACGCAAAAATTGCACTCGAGCATGCTCGCTCATCTCTAGAAATGAAGTATTATTATAAATTTTCCAATTAAAGTCAATAGGCGTTTCATGTAAACGCATGGACTGGTTGGTTCATAAGGGAAAATGCTTTTTCTAGCTAATTGATGGAGATCCCAAATTATAGATGAGATAAGAAATGAATTATGGAACACCGGGTCTTGTATGAAGCTGCTGGCTGCAGGGTCTGATTCCAGTAATCTTTGTGGATCAAAACTCAAACATACATCTGAAATCTTAATTACATTTTTATTACCAGTCTTGCTGTAGATCAGGGGTGCACAACGTTTTCAAGGTGGGGGCCACATTGTCCGACTGAAACAACGTCAAAGGCCAAAAATAAAATTTAAAGGGGTATTACCAACTGAAAGACTGTATTTATGGCAGATTGAACACACAGTGTATACCATTAATGTCTAGTTACAGTTCCAGGAGTCCCATCTAATGGGAGAAATACATGAAAAATGCATGTGAGCAGCCTTAAAACATGGACATACATGTCTGTTACCAGATGGATGGGGCCACACAGAATGGTATCAAGGGCCGCATGTGGCCCCCGGGCCGCAGGTTGTGCACCCCTGCTGTAGATCAATATTCTCAATATAAAAAAAATGAATCAAAAAATTCAGTGTGCTGGGGTTTTGCTCTACCCCAACTAGAGAAACACCTCTGTTAACTTAGCATGACCTTGTGGAGCATTTAGTAATGTGATTTCTAACTAAAACAACTAAGTAATAGAAGCTATTTAATACAGTATTTCCTGACAAAAAGATATAAGTAAATCCAACAGTACTATAAAAAGTAAATGTATCCTTACCTGGAAAATTTCTGCATCTTGTCCTCAATGTATCACCGACTGGGGACATTCCAAGAACAATATGGAGGTTGTTTGCGCTCTTGTTAACAAAGAACTGCCAAATGCTCTCTTTGGCAGGTCCCACACCATGTTTTCCAGCTTCATCTCTGATTTGGTTTAGAATAGATTCCTTCTCATCATCTGGGAAAAGTGCTGGTACCATTCCTAAGAAATGGAAGCATAAAGGATCAATCATAAACTTAGTGTAGGTGATAACAAAACACACAAAAAAACATTTAGTACTCTCCAACACTCTCAAAAAGGGTCCTATGCACATTACCATAAGGTAGGAATGGTCTTTTATAAGAATAAAAAAGCAAGCAGAAATAACAGCATATGGAAGTTGGTTTGATTATTTTGTAGATTTTTACTCACCATAGATGCAAACAGCCTTCCATTGAGCCTTCCATAAGCTTTAGGGTCCAGTCACACGTCCGCATATGTATGTTTTGTGGATCCGCAGAACACTGATACCAGCCATGTTCCGGCACTATAGAAATGCCTTATCTTGTCCGTGGTTGCGGACAAGAATAGGACATGTTCTATTTTTTGCGGGCCGTGGACCGGAAGTGCAGATGTGGACAACAGTGTGCTGTCTGCATCTTTTGCGGCCCCATTGAAAATTAATGGGTCCGCACCCATTCTGCAAAATTGCGGAACGGATGCAGAACCATTCATACGGACGTGAGAACGGACCCTTAGGACGGCTCAGACTGCTGCTATATGTTCAGGATTTTTAT
Source organism: Rhinella marina (assembly GCA_900303285.1). Lineage (NCBI taxonomy): Eukaryota > Metazoa > Chordata > Amphibia > Anura > Bufonidae > Rhinella > Rhinella marina. The sequence continues at coordinate 189,152 of ONZH01004287.1, forward strand.
TTTAAAGCCGAGAGTGGATTAAAAGAAAAAAAAAACAATATCTGTCCTTTACATTTTCTCTCCTATGGTAATCAACTTCTGAATTTGGATTCAAAAACTGTATAAAAAATACCTGCATGTATAAACGGTACTCTCACGGTACTCAAACTAAAAGTTTGTGTGCTGTTACTTCTGCTGGTTTTTTTGTGTAGATGATGGGTCTCTGCATTTTGCATTCCTCATGTCTCAGTGTGCTGTGCTTTATTGTATTTTGTAGAACATATCTGAATATGTTGAAAAGGTTTCTAAAAACAGGAATTTAAAGTGCTTCTTAATAGGACTTTTTGCTGCGATATCTGTTGATTTTCCTATATTCAGGACAGTTTTTACTTGTTTAGCTAGTATTCCTATACACACTTACACAAAACCAGCCTACTTTTCTGCAAAACCTTAAGCATGCAAAAAAATTTAATTTTGTCGAAACCCGATACTTGAAACTGACCTTGGTTACTTTCTATGGTAGTGGTTTAGTGTCCCTAAATATTACAGTATTTAGATACCATGAAGTTGTCCTTATGCTAATCTAGTCTAAAATATGTTGGGGGGAATTTATCATGTTGCTGGAGTCTGCGTTGGAGTACTTTATTCCACATTTATGAAATGTCACAAGTTTTTTGATAAATTTGTGTTATCCTTAAAGAGGTTCTCTGGGAAGTAAGAAAATTAAAATTTGTAAATATTGCTTTATTATAAATATATTCCCAAATACCTTTCGTTACTTATACTGGCTCGTTTTCTCTGGGGAGCAATGATTAGAAGAAACAAAATGGCCGCCGTCCTATTAGTTCACACAGAACCTGTCCTAATCACACAGCAGGACAAGTTACTTCACAACACTGAGGTACAGAGCTGACTCATCCTCCTCTCTGCTGTGCTCGTCAGGGATTATGTTCCTGAATACAAGTTAATATGATATTTAGCTGAATCTCTGCGGGAATGGAGTTCATGAGGAGACATGAAGTATAAAGAGGACGGACAGGACAGACTGTGGTAATGGAGACTGCATACAAGAGCTGCTGTTTATTAGCCACATCTACTCATGATCTCCATTCCTACAGAGATTCAGCTTAAGATCATATTAAACTGTATTCAGGATCATAATCCCTGACAAGCAGAGCAGAGAGGAGGATGAGGCAGCTCTTTTCCTCAGTGTTGTGAAGTAACTTGTCCTCCTGTGTGACTAGGACAGGTTTTGTGTGAGCTAATCGGACGGCGGCCATTTTATTTCCCTTGCTAATTGCTCCCCAGACAAAACGAGCCATTATAATTAATGAAAGGTATTTGGGAATATATTTATAAAAAAGTAATTTATAAATAAAGTAATACTTAAGTATTTTCATTTTTTTTTAATTCCTGGAGAACCCCTTTAAACCTAACACTTCTGTCTAGAAAAGCTACTCCAGTTTTCCTACTCCACTCCCCTCCTGGAGTTAGATTGTAACTGTCTAAAAAAGTCTCAGTGATAAATCGGGAGTGAAACATAACTAACACATCCACTTTCCAACCCATATTTCAAAGCCGGAGTGAGTGGTGTAAAAATGCAAAAAGTTTAAAAATGTTTGTGCAAGTGAATCCAAAAAGTTGCAAAAGCATTTTGCTCCTTTTTGAAGCCAGAAATCTGGAGTGAAGGCATGATAAATCCGGACAGTTGTGAATATGATGATGTCATATGTAAAATTAGTAAGTATGATGAGATATATTTTACTATTTCTAGGTGTCCCTTTGCATGGCATGGGAAGGAGAGAAGTGTGGGTCTTTATCATAAGAAACATTATAACAAAAAATGTGGAATCAAGACAATCGAGCAAAAATGTTTGACTTATGTTACTCAGTACACCATTCCATCAATGCTGGTAACTGCTTACCAGACGTCAGCATGTTATTAATAAGTTCCAGAAACCCTTCTTCTGCAACATGTGCATCTGTAAACAAGAAAATCATCTTCTTGTTCTCTAAACCAAGCTTTATGTAGAGATTCTTCAAATCTTCTCTGAAACTGTTCTCGCCATATCCACGGCTTAGAACAATTTCAAAAACCTAATGGAAAGATATGAACTTGTTAATTTCTTCCGGCACTGGAAATGAACTGTAAGTCTTTTACAGAAATATTATCAAACCTCATATCCGGCAGCAAATGCTGCAAGCTTAGCAAGGGACTGCTTTCCTGAGCCTCCAACACCAACCAGCAGGGCATGACCTCGATCCATTCTTATAATGCGGTGAATTCGGGTTAAATGCTCAAGTGCATCATCAAAAAGAACTAAGTTCATTTTTGTTTTGCTTTCATTATATTCCTCAAGGATTTCCTAGGGGGAAAACACAGTCATTATGAGATACAGGAACCTCTACATCATATAGTTAAACATAAAGCTGATGGATTTCTCACTTGAAAGAGAGCTTTAGCTGCATCATAATCTTGGATGTCTTCATACACTCGTGGTTCCCCTTCATGCATCGCTGTTCTGTAGTCTCCAAAAAGAACAGGGTCTCGCATGACATAATCCAGGTCAGCCAAGTAATGTTCTTCAATTAGACTCCGAATGTGACCTTGTACCTTGAAAAATGAACAGCAATATGAATAGGTGGTAGAGTACATGGGGTTAATCCAAGTGGCTGATATTGGCAAGTGTTTTTTTTTTGCATTTTTGCACTGCTTTTAAGTTTAGTAAACTACATTTTAACACTTTTTCCACTAAGTATACATATTTTTGTATAGGGGGAAAATCTCTATATTGCACAAAGTGATTCATAATATAGGTTGTGTTATTTACCACTGTCTTATCGTTTTCATTGATCAGTCTGTCATGGAAAACTCTCAGGGCCTCATTCCTCCAGACTCTCACCATCTGTGCCACTGTCTGGAATCTGAAATCCAATAAAACACATAAAGATCAGAAAGAAATAGCGTTTTAACAACTGCTTGCAAGTAATATTCACATGGATAATAAAACAGATAAATGAATGCTAGAATTATAGATAATAGACATTATCAAATATGAAATAATTTAAAGACTATGAACTTTTTAATCATCACATTTTACTTATTTTTTGCTAAATAATAGTTTTTTCAATCTGTCTTTATTATGGGTTTTCAAAAATTTTTGTTCTACAGCCTTCACTCTCAGTGTATTTGCAAACTACTGATTTTTGTTTTTACACTGAATTCATCAATTCATTTCTCTGACAGCTCAATGTGCAGCAATTATCTGTGAACTCCTGACAGCTCATCAACACTCATTATAGCTAAATTCTTATCAAACCGATAACAACATAGCTTAAATAAGTGTTTATGAGCTGTCAGGACTTCAGATAGAAGATAAGATCAAGCCATCAGCGTATCTCCTGGATGGATTCACTGTAAAGCAGACAGAAATGGTGTGAAGATATACTAAAAGTGAAGGCTGCAGAACAAATGCTGTTGAAAATTTGTAATAATGCTCATCTGAAAAAATGATAACTTACCCCCAAATAAGTAAAATAGAATGATAAAAATTGCCCCCAAAAGGTTTCCATATCCTTTAAATAATACATTTATAAATAGTAGGCTCAGAAGGCATCACTCATAACCCACAAAGCTGGATTTACACTGCCCCACTATGAAGGGTGCTGCAGATCACCTGATGAACAAGTGAAACTCTCATTCATTGGGTGAAATTATCTGAGGTGCGAACACCTCAATCATCTTTCCTGGGCAGCAGATTGTGCTGTGTAAACAGTACTCTGCTGTCCAGGAACAATTGATTTGTATGAGGACGAGCGACAGCAGCAGCCTCCACTTGTCTTCATACTGTGCATGTAAATGCAGCGCTTCACCTCTAATAAAAGAGCAGCAGATTGTCAGGAAGGTGTGCTTCTTTCCAAAAAATGAGCCTTAACAGTACGGCACCGTGTGAAACTATAGACTGGAAATATGTGAAAGTAGCTAAGAAAATGAAGAGCAAAGAAAGAAAAAAAAAAAGATATACCTTTCTGGAGTTGTCAAAATCAATCCGTGAAACACTCGGGAAAGATCTCGAAGGTTAAATATATAATGGAATTTTGAAGGCGTTGGAGGAAGATCCCGAACAATCATTTTATAAAGTTCCAGGGTACAGGAAGTTAGCTTATCACAAATGGCTTGAACATCTTCATTGAATAGCTGTAAAAGTCAAAGAGGTCAACAAGTCAAATACCCCGCATTGCACGTCAACTAAATCTGGTGTTATGGTCCAATGTATAAACCTAATTTTACAGTGGATTTGTCAGAAGATGAATATGTTGCCCCATGTAAGTGTGGCCTATTAGAGCTACAGGTCTGTGCCCCAAATGTTTGTGTCATTTGGCTTATAGGAGAATGGACCTGCTGCATTGATAAAAGGAACACTCATCTGCCTCTCACGACCCATCACGGCAGTTGTTGACAGGCTGCCATGTATATGTGCGTACAGAGCAGCTTGTCACTTGCTGTGGAAATGGGCAGTGGGGGGCAGGGGCACACTCCCCTGAAGGATATGGGGGACTCATAAGTAAGAGTTCACTGCATTTTTTAATCAGAGTACGGACCAGTAACTGGAATATGTCAACCTTACCTGATGCAGCATATTTCAGCTGACAAATCTGCAGCTATAATCCTTTTAAACATCATAATAATCAGAAACGTAAAAATTAAAACATTTGTTAATACATTTACTGGTCCTCATCTCTATCATTACCACAATGCATATTCAGTTTAAGCCATGGTTAACAATGGGGTTACAATGAAATTACCATTGTGTGCCCATGTAGAATGGAGAAGTAAATAAGGCGCAGTGATTCTTCTGAAGGGAAAAGCACATTAAACACAGTAAACAGGGATATAAATCGAGTGTCCACTTCATTCCGGCCTCCACCAGCTTTTCCCATTGCAGCTACAAATCCAAGATCCCTTAGGAACTTGCAGTTCAGTTCTTTACCACGGTCATACATGCCGCCCTTTTCCAGCAGCAACTTTAACAGAGCAATTGGCTGCTGTGTCCCATATTCATCCACCTGTATTTAAAATGGAAACCAGAATTATTTCTTACACAATAATTTGAAACCCGCTTTTGAATAGTGAAAAAAATAAAATATATTGGCAATCTTAATTTTTGAGAAACTGCAATAAATACACTAACCTTTGGCATATTCATGTCATCCATGAACACCAATAACCGCTTGCCCATAGGTGGCCCATAGGTGTCTTTTGTACGTTTCTCTACATTTGCTTCTAGATTTCTTTGGATGTCCATAGAAGTAGTACGAGAAGAGAAATTTATAGTCAGCAGCATCTGTCCAGGAAGAAATATACAGGATTGTAGGTAATTGATTATTAACTGGGCAATGTGTGATTTATACAGTGCTGGCCATAAGTATTGGCACCCCTGCAATTCTGTCAGATAATACTCAATTTCTTCCAGAAAATGATTGCAATCACAAATGCTTTGGTAATAATATCTTCATTTAATCTGTCTTCAATGGAAAACCACAAACAGAATTGGATATAATTCCACACCAAACATAAAAAAGGGGGTGGACAAAAGTATTGGCACCCTTTGAAAAATCATGTGATGCTTCTCTAATTTGAGTAATTAACAGCACCTGTTACTTACCTGTGGCACATAACAGGTGGTGGCAATAACTAAATCACACTTGCAGCCAGTTGAAATGGATTAAAGTTGACTCAACCTCTGTCCTGTGTCCTTGTGTGTACCACATTGAGCATGGAGAATGGAGAAAAGAAAGAAGACCAAAGAACTGTCTGAGGACTTGAGAAGCAAAATTGTGAGGAAGCATGAGCAACCTCAAGGCTACAAGTCCATCTCCAAAGACCTGAATGTTCCTGTGTCTACCGTGCGCAGCGTCATCAAGAAGTTTAAAGCCCTGTGGCTAACCTCCCTAGATGTAGACGGAAAAGAAAAATTGACGAGAGATTTCAACGAAAGATTGTGCGGATGGTGGCTAAAGAACCTCAACTAACATCCAACCAAGTTCTAGCTGCCCTGCAGTCCAAGGGTACAACAGTGTCAACCCGTACTATCCGTCGGCGTCTGAATGAAAAGGGACTCTATGGTAGGATACCCAGGAAGACCCCACTTCTGACCCAGAGACATAAAAAAGCCAGGCTGGAGTTTGCCAAAACTTACCTGAGAAAGTCAAAAACTTTTTGGAAGAAAAAGATGAGGTCAGATGAGACAAAAGTAGAGCTTTTTGAAAAAAGGCATCAACATACAGTTTACAGGGAAAAAAAAAAGGCCTTCAAAGAAAAGAACACGGTCTCTACAGTCAAACATGGCGGAGGTTCCCTGATGTTTTGGGGTTGCTTTGCTGCCTCTGGCACTGGACTGCTTGACCGTGTGCATGGCATTATGAAGTCTGGAGACTGCCAACAAATTTTGCAGCATAATGTAGGGCCCAGTGTGAGAAAGCTGGGTCTCCTTCAGAGGTCATGGGTCTTCCAGCAGGACAATGACCCAAAACACACTTCAAAAAGCACTAGAAGATGGTTTGAGAGAAAACACTGGAGACTTCTAAAGTGGCCAGCAATGAGTCCAGACCTGAATCCCATAGAACACCTGTGGAGAGATCTCAAAATGGCAGTTTGGAGAAGGCACCCTTCAAATCTCAGGGACCTGGAGCAATTTGCTAAAGAAGAATGGTCTAAAATTCCAGCAGAACATTGTAAGAAACTCATTGATGGTTACCGGAAGCGGTTGTTCACAGTTATTTTGTCTAAAGGTTTTGCTACCAAGTATTAGGCTGAGGGTGCCAATACTTTTGTCCGGCCCATTTTTGGAGTTTTGTGTAAAATGATCAATTATTTGACTTTTTTTTCATTCTCTTTTGTGTTTTTTCATTGCAAGCAAAATAAATGAAGATATTATTACCAAAGCATTTGTGCTTGCAATCATTTTCTGGAAGAAATTGAGTATTATCTGACAGAATTGCAGGGGTGCCAATACTTTTGGCCAGCACTGTACATATACAGAACATGAGAAAGAGAACAAGGAGAACAAGAGAGAAAAGTGAAGCAGGGTGGGTGACTGGTTTACTATCAATACCGTGTTATCGCTGTTTAAGTTCCTTAAGAGGTTCATTGTAGTAGCCGTCTTAGATGTACCAGATTCACCAACAAGTACTACTGGTCTTTTAATTTTCACCATTTGCTCCAACAGCCAATTGGTACGTGTAGTGTCCACCGTAGGAACTAAAGATAGCACAGAATGACTTTATGTTAACTCAGATAAACCAAAGCATTTGCAAGGCTATGCAAAGACAATGACAAATTGGCCATACAAGCTATCACTCTCGGTCCCTCCATACACCTGTAGGCTTGACTTGGTGGGCAAGCATGTCTTCTTAGTAGGGAAAGGATAGGAGGCCGATGCCACTCTCCTACTACCCAAAGAACATAAGGATTCGGCAGTTAAAATACAATTATCTTCCTCTACATCTGCCACAGGGGAAGAGTAGAGAGGCTCCACATACACATTAAATGGTCGGCCAGACCAGCCAAAATGAGCAGCCTTGGTTAACAACTATCTAATATGTATGATATGCTTAAGTTAAAGGCTATGTACATCTTAGGAGGTAATTTTTGTTTATGATTGCATTCTGCTCATCTCTGGCTAAAAATTATTTTTTTCAATTGGCCTTTATTAAAATATTGAGCTGTTCTGTCACAAAGGGTTAACTGTTTTTCTGTGTGATTGGTACTTTCACTTTGTGCTGGTCATCTAATAACCCCTATCTCTAAACTATTAAGATGTCATAAACACTTATTTTAGCCACATTCTTATTAGTAAGATGATAACTGAACTATAATGAGTGTTTATAAGGTCAGAAAGCAGACATAAAGAGTCTGTCTGCTCCCCAGATGACAGAGAAGATATAAAATCCACAGGCAGCTAGTAGAGCATCTCAGCTATGTACACAAAAAGGACTCCAGATTTTTAATAAAGAACAATTGAAAAAAATATTTTCGCTCAAAATAAGTACAATGCAATAATAAAAAAAATTGCTCCCAAAGGTGTACATAACCTGGTCATTCAATTAATATCAGCCAAACCCACCAATTTCAGCTGATCATCTAATGTGTACAGAGGCTTCCAGAAAATCTCAGTGAGAGTGGATTTCAACATGCCTGATTCTTTTGAAGGTGATCAGTGGAAAAGACATCAGGTTTTCATCTGTGATTGGGCAGATTGGGCAGCCCCAGGTTTTAGTGGGGACAACCGCACTGCATACTATTGAGACATTGTTTATTAGGCATATCAATAACTTCCATATATAATGGTTGTCATTTAGCAAAATACTTTTACAGAAAAACTAGCTTTGCTGCCCATAGTAAACAATGACAGTACAGCCTTCATTTTTTTCGTAGCAGCTCAAGAAATTAAACCTGAAATATGGTTGCAGTGAGCACACAGAACATTTTTTCCTATTAAACAACTTTGATAAATATCTAAAAAAGTTGCAAAAACAATGAATGGATTAGCATTTTGTTTACGATTGTACGAAGGGTAAAATACAAAATTGGTCCAAAATGGTGCAAGTATTTAATTCCCTAAGCAATGTATGCATAGGCAACCTAGTAAGTGTTTCATCTAAAAGCCCCACACTTCAGTATTTACTTATTTGGTTATGGTTTCCATATTTTGCAATATATATCTATGGCTTTATAACTTTTGAGTTTAGTTTGGGTTTAATGAGATAGTAGCTGCTCAAGTTAAATATACCATCAAGAATTTAGATTTCCTATAACTATATATATTTACAATTCATATTCTGAATAATTAAAACACAGGTTATACAAGGCTTTCATATCAAGAACATTATTGAATCTTTAAACTTACCTAGAATATCAATAAATTTCTCCTCTGAATTGTGTATATATTTTGGAACCAATTTACTCCAGGGTATCCATTTGTTTTTTTCACCGTCAAAATGAAAGTCATAAATTGTAGGTAGCTGACCTGAAACAGCACAGATTCAATCAACTTTCCTTGAATTCCCTTAAAGGGATATTCCCATCTCAACATTTATGACATATAGGCTAAGTGTGGGTCCCACCCAGGGGTGCACCACCAGGCAGCACCAGGTAGGTTCAAGAGGGGGGCAGCCAAAGAGCCATGGGCTAAAGGGAAGGGGTTAGTTAAGAAATTTTCATTGGGAAGGTTTCAGTTTTTGCCTCAGGCAGCAGAAAGGCTATGTGCACCCATGGTCCCACCTCTGGGACCTGCACCTACCTCCAGAACATGGCCCTTTAAGTAAAGTAGGGGTGGCTGTGCTTGCATGGCTTGTTCTCCATTCACTGCTATTGGACTTTGGAAAATAGCAATGCTCACTCACTTGGCTATTTTCGGAAGTTCCACTGCAGTGAACAGAGGAGATGCAGTACGTACATGTTCTTTGAATCTGGAGATAGGAGAAAGATATCTGACTTTTAATGCATATCCTAGTATTATGCCATAAATGTTGAGATGGGACAACCCCTTTAATTCCACCGGGTCAAAAAATGTTATTTTCTTGGTAGAATGACACTTACCAGGAAGTTCTCCAGGTCCAGCTAGGGTCTGCTCATCATAATTAGTTGACATTGAGGCTAAACGTTTTATGTATTCATCAAATTTAATTCTTCCATTTTCAAGTAATGTTGCTCCCAATGAGCAATATAAAGCCTCTATGAAGTAGCATTCTAAAACATCCATATCTTCAACTTCTTTTTCAATTAAAGCATCAAGCATCATAGACAACTGTGTCACCTATAGAGTTTACAACAATGGTATGTTTTATTTTTCATATCATGTTTCTTCCATAACATAAAATAATGCTATATATGTATATGAATGTATATGTATATGGGATGCAGAGAATTGACTGATGATGGTCCCCTTCATCCCGTTTAGGGCATCCACATGGACACGAGCAATACTTGACTTAGCCTCCTGGTGCAAATAAATGTTTCTTAGAGAACAGTCAATAAACACACCAACGTTAACAGACACCAACGGCACCCAATGGACTCCACTGATGTGTTATGGGTCCATCTGCATTTTTTCTGCTTTTGGTGCAGGTGTGAACATACTTTTAGTCAGTCACACACACAATTTCAAGCAATAATTGTTATAATTACCATGTTTAGATCTGTTTGAGGAACAATAGTTCTCAACTTTTCTCCTTGTTTCCCATCCATGATTCCTTCAACAATCATTTCAATGCACGGTGGCACGTATTTCTCATATAAGCGGTTTAACTCAACTTGTTCTTGCTAAAACAAAATTTTGAGATAACTGATGTTGTAAATTGAAAATGAATAACAATTATGATACAGTACCTCAATATAGGATATGTTGAAGATTTACTTTAAACGGTCACTAACTTTTTACACAACTTTGCATAAATCAATAGTACAAGCGACCACAAGAAACTTTGTAATACGTGAATCAGTGAAATCTAGAGAATCTAGTTCTCCTGTTATCAGCTCCCTGCTAATTGCTGTTCACTTTGAAAAATGTCTTTTTACTGTCCAAGATGGATCAATCCTTCAGAAAGATCATATTACACATGTCAATGCAAGTCTATGGAGAGGGGAGGGAGTGGAGCTACTTTCTGTGTTTACAGTGGATGGCAGCTAGCCTCCACACACCATGTCTGAGAGAACTGCAAGCCAGATGTTCAGCAAGCACAGAGGAAAACTGCTAAAAATGCCAGATGCAAGTGATATAATGGCCAGAGGAATGTTATTCCTCATGTACTCACACTGTACAATTGACTAATGCAAAGGTTGTTGAAAGGTCAGTGCCACTTTAAGTCAAAACGTTTTGTTTTTACCTTGTTTTGCCTATTGCTGACCCACTTTTGCCAGTAAGGCATGTATTTAAGATTCTTAGGATCTACAAAAACCATCCCACATCGGGACACAGTAGCAGGTGATGCATATTGTAAATCTCCAACCTAGAGAAATCACACACACAGATTATACAGTAGCCACATGATACTGCAGATGACGCAAATCAATAGTGATGAAAATAGCCTGGACCTCAAATAATAATGCACAGTGTGGCTGAAGTCTAATTCTCTCTCCATTTGCCAAGGTCAATAGCTTGTTGTCATCCATCACTGAATTCATATTTTCTACCCAGAGAGCATCAACATCTCCATCAAACAATATATACCTGTACAAAAAATACAAAAGTGTAATTATTAAGACAAGTGAACACAGAATAATATATTGTTCATAAGGATATTAAAAAAAACATTTGTCATAATCACAATATAGGATATCAGTGATGATCAGGCTAGAAATGTTTGAAATAAAAATGAGAGGGAGTTATAAAAACTACTAAAGGAAACAAATTAGGAAATCTGAAGTAACATGAAGACATTAAGAGCTGAATACTTCTATGTTCACTATATTTTATACATATCCTCCCTCAGGGGTGAACTGGGAACTTAAAGTGGCCCTGGAAAAAAAAACTAAAAGTGGCCCCGTTTTGTAGTCAGGTCCAAACTGATGGAAGGCAGGGCCAACACAAGTAGGCTCAGTCAGCAATACTAATTGCGGCACATTATACCACCCCAAAGGAGCCAAATACCACAATCTATCACAAAATACATCCCCCAAAACTTCCACTTGCTGTCCGTGAGGAGGGCTCAGGCAGCCCCCTGGGCATTGGCCCACGGGGAAATTTCCTTGTTAGGTCTATGGCCAATCCGCTCCTGTCCTCCCTCTAACTGCAAGTGTGCAAGCTGTGCTCAGGAAAGTACCAAGGCTACGTCCACATCTGTGTCTGAGAGTCCATTAGAAACCTCAGTCGCTGATTCTGTCAAATTTGGAGGGCAAAATAGGGATGAATGAAGCAATAGTTTCCGTTTTAAAACATCAGAAACTTCAGCAAAACCAAAAGAACCCACTGTAAATGAATAGTGTCAGTGTCCTCCAGTAATGTCCTTTGTGCAATGTGAACAGACCTTAATGCTTCACTGTCTTACCGTCTCTCTTTTTTATCTGTTGGCTTGTTGATTTCCCTGAAGATGTTTGAAAGGACTCCATCAGTCCAGTCCCTTGTCGTTGGGTCCAGGATACCGTATAATTCAATCACACTCATGGCTTTGGGATTCAGTGTATATAACTTTGTTGTAAGACCAAGTCTGACGAGTATAAACATTATTATCATTAATAAATGACTTTGTAATTTATATACATATTTTGAGTCACAAATATTGAAAATATTTTTTTTTATTTTATTGTTTATACTGTATATATATTTCACACTGAATAGCCTGTTAAATGAATTGTTCAGGTTATTTTGGTCGTATGGATACCTAATAAGTTTAGTTTTTTACTTTTAATTAATGTACAGTATGTAAAATAATTGCTTATTTATCATTAGATTTTTAGAGCTTTTTTCATTTACATTATTATATACATTTATATGTATGCTAATACGTTATGGTCATTATGCTAAAACATTATCCTCTATGGCACAGGCTGCAGTTAGGGTGACACTAGTGTGCACAGCTGGATTACTAAACTTCCAGTCCTGAGGTCCTTTCAAGGTCCCTAGGGCTGACTGCAGAAGGCTTACCCAGCCTCCAATCAGATGACTGGGACCCAATCTCAGGGGAGGAAATTCCCTTTGATCATGACGTGGTCACAGAATACAGCAATCAAAGAGTTAACAGTTGGAATTAGACCTCAGATGCTGGCTGTACAGCAAGAAGCAGTTTTGCGGTCTGCAACCACGGATCTGTAAAATACAGATGCTGTCCATGTGAAGACTGAGTTTGTTTTGCAGACTCATTGACCTCAGTGGGTCCTTGATCCACATTTTGCAGACATATTCTGTCATTTTGAGGAAAACACACACGATGCAGAAAGCATACAGATGGTCCGAGTGATTTCTGCATTCTACAAAGAGATAGAACATGTCCTATACTTGGCCGCAAGATACTGAGCCATTGAAGTCGATGGGTCTGCAAAAAATGTGGATGCAGCAAGGAGGGTATCTGTATTTTCGGCATCATATTTTGTGGACTGCAAAATACATAAGTTGTGTACATGAGGCCTTACAGTTCGTTTGTAGAGTAGGAGTGATCACAGAAGTGCCCAGCTCCCTCTGAAATAACAATGACAAAAACAGTGGGTGATCCTTAGGGGGTTCAATATGGGAAGAAACCTAAGCAAGCATAGGGAGAATATACAAATGTCATGTAGATGTTTCCTAAGTTGAATTCAAACCCAGAATCCTTACTCTTACTGATGTAGTTACACACTTAAAATTTTGTAGGCAACTAAAAAAGGCAAAATATGCAAAAACCCTACTGCAAAAGATATAAAAAAAAATATGTTACTCCTAGTAATGAGCAAATCGATTCTAATGAAAATCTTATTGCAGGTGGGTGCTTCTTCATCTGTGGAGACCACCTCCCACAAGTGAAGAAGTCTGGCTAATGAGATGAATCAGTTTGCATCTCTAATTACTATCATATACTCTGGCAAAACACAGAATCTCTTCTAGGTTGCATAGATTTTAAAAGCGGTTTGTGAAGGGTAGGATTTATGGTACTTACTTAGTCTGTGCCAAACACAAAGTATTAATTACGACAGACTTGCCCCCTCCTGTGGGGCCAACCACCATAGTAGTGTGACGCGTCAGCATTGTCTCATACATCTGAACTACTTTGTCTACCTATAGAAAAAAAAATATTGAAAATAAACATTTCCTAAAAGCTTCTTAGAAGCATCGTTTTTAATCAACTTTATGAATTTGCTTTGTAAGACATTTACCTGAACAGGCAGCAGGATATAGTTGTTATCTCTAAGAGCTTCTTCTACTGCATCATTAAAGTTTGGGTAGCGAACTCGGGGGCAGTCCAGTCCAGGGAACAGGTCAGAAATTAAACCAAGAAAAAGGGGGACGTCTTCAAACACAAACTTGGGTAGGTTCATGTCTCTTAGTGCTCTCATCAAAACAACATCCTATAGTAACATATGTAACATATTAATGTCTTAACCAAAAGAAAAAGACCTAAAAAATTCTCAGAAACATCCTCAGAACACATGAAAAATAAAAGCGTTGCATAGTTAGTGAAGTAATCTGGGCCAAAACATTTTCAAAGACAACTGCACATCACTGTTTTCCATTCTTTTCCCTCACAGTAGAACCCATGTCTTGTCCCACCATGGTCACCAGACTCTGCCTCCCATTTGTTGCTGAAATTACTACAGACAATTCCATTTTCTGAACCCTGAATGATTGGGAACTTGTTCAGCCTGTAGATAATGTTTCCTTTGAGGTTCTACACTGAAAGGAGCACCTGCTCAATCCACAAGACTTTGTCTGATTTGAGGACAAATAATTTGTCTATATGTTGCTCTCTTTCAAAACCCCTGAGGACAGGGGCGTAACTACCATAGTGGCAGACCATGCGACTGTTATGGGGTCCAGAGCAAGAGGGGACCCAGTTGGGATCATCCCCTGTTCCACTGGGGGTGAAAACTTGATCAGGACTCTACCCTCTCAAGGGACAACATTTAGCAAATGAGGCAGTGGAAAAAATGGCCCAGGGGTCATTGAAAGGGGTTTAGGCGGAAACCCTTCTGTCCTGTGGGAGGCCTGGTTTGATCCTTGCTATGGGGCCCTTACTTCTCTATGTACACCACTGCCTGAGGAGCATAGTAAATAACAGGGTATGAGGAAATGTGCTGTTATGTTAGCTGTTATTTCTGGGGCCAGTGATGTTTGTCCACTCACATGTAACATTATATGGTGGCCATTCAGATGAATTGCTGTCCATGTAATGCATTGATGGGTACAACACAAAAATTGCTTTTACCAATCTCATCTCCACTCTAGTTGATAGAGTGGGGTTCCAAGAAGGGAACCGCCTCTCTGTGACATCTGTATTTCCTAATAAAGTATATAGACAGAGGTTGGTATGACAAAACCCTTGAAAACACTTTTAGTAAGATACACTATACTTACTTCACTTAAGTCTGGGGAACCTCTCTTCAACTCTCCAGCCATCACCAGAACAGATTTTAAGGCTCGCAATCCAAAATCATAATGATGCTGTTTGGACAGTTGTTCTTTGGCAAGTCTATATAATACAGTCATCTTTTTAGCCAGGTTCTAAAAGGACATAAAATCATTTGTAGTCAACAGACGTGACATTGTAGCTTTACAGACCAGCATTGGCATGAATAGGCATCTGTACAAATAATTTGATTTCTCTTGATGCAGATGACAGAATATAAGATATCATTTAAAATCACTTTAAGGCCCCATGCACACGATCGTATGTGTTTTGTGGTCGGCAAATTGTAAATCCGCAAAACACGGACACTAGACGTGTGCATGCCACCATTTTTTTTTTCTCCCTTCTGTGGAAATGCCCTATCCTATAATAATATGACATGTTCTATCTTTTTTGAAGGTCGAAACAGACATACAGATGCAGACAGTGCAGGGTCAGGACAAGCATAGTCAAAACAGGAAACTGTAGTTGATAGTAATAAATGATAATGTATTCCACTTACCTTGGCCAAAAGAAATCCTTCTGAAAATAGCATGATTTCACAGATTTGCTGGAGGTCTGGTACAATTACAACCACAGGTCTAAACAGGGCTTTTACTGATTCAGGTAATTCTGTACGGCCAGCATAACCAGGGTTCATTGTAATAAAGATCCCCATACGAGCATCCATGGCAATCTCCTGACCTTCAAACTATGAATCAAGAAATTCAAAAAGAAATAAAATGACAAGTTCTAGTGTTCAGATGCAGATTTTAAAGTGTACCTGTCATTTCAGGTGACTTCTTAGAAAAGGCTTTTAAGTGTGTACCTGAGGAATAATGCCATATCTAACCATTGTATAACCTGTATCTGCATTTTATTGCCAGTTTTCCCTTTTGTGGCTGAAAACTAGATGCTAGATGGTGGCTGGAAACTAGCTGCTATGATGTCTCCCATAGACTACACATGGAGAAAATAAGGGAATTTTGCTCCCCTGTCTCTCAGTAGAACACGCCCAGAATCAGCAGCAGCAGCATGGAGGACATGATACAGCAATACTGAGCAGTGCAGCTGTGAATCCAGCAATGGGATGAGATAGAAATCTTAGTAGAGCATTCAGATGCATCTCTGTGTGTCTGTGCTTCTTTCTACATACAGAAACTCATTCATTCTTCCCCCAACCTCTACAATGGCTTTGGGCTATGGGCAGCACGTAACCTGATCCTTCAGTGAAAAAATACAAAAAGAAGGAGAACATGGGTCACACATCCATATGCCATGCATTTGTAAACAGTATTCAAGGCCATTTGTATACATTTTGATCAAAATGCATAAGCCCACTCACATCAAATTGTCTCTTACGCTTGTGTCCCTACTTTAATTTGGTGCAGCACGACGCTGCAACCACTGCAACACACCATCAGCAGGCGGCGAGATCCAGCAGTCCAACAGCACCCTTGCTGTCAAAGCTCCCTCGACACTGGACCCCACCAACCCACCATGTGAAGTACTGCACCATGTGAACAGATGTCTATAACTCACCTGTCCATGTGATCTCAAAGGCCCAGCAGCCCAACAGCTGAGTAGTGATATAAATTATGCTGAGAATAGATCAATGCATGGCATGTGGATGGGTGATCCATGTTCTCTTCCCTTTTGTATTCTAAACCCTCAGTGAGCTGACTGGGTGAGTCCATCTTATGTGTGAATTGAGGATTAATGTTCGGTTGAGGAGGCGGTGAAGGAGTAGTAGCCGAAAGAGGCATTTTTCTCTAATTATATTACAAAGTTTGTTGTAGTCACTTGAAGTAGTGATTTATGCAAAGTACAGTGCCTATTTAAATGTGTAGATGTTAAACAAATGAAGAAAAAATATAAAGTTGGGGTAAATAAAAAAAGAATATTGGGGTAAAATACAAGAAAAAGATGATTACAATATATATTCTACGTTAAATCTCCTTATATGAAAAGGGGAATCCAGGCACTTTTAAGGTCAACAAAATGTAGAGCTCAAATAAATTTCTTGACAGGGGAAAGCAAAAATGTACCAGATCAGTTTTAAAGGGGTTGTAAGCATTTGAGGGAGTTTGGCAAACCTCTCCTCCTGGACAGACCTGCAAAGAGAAGCATACTTACCTGCTTCCAGATGCTGGCTCACGACTCTTCTGCTCTCCAGCTTTGGCTTCTCCACTTGGGTCCCTGGATGTAAACTTACAGTTTGCCGCCACTGCAGCCAATCACTGGCCACAGCAGCAACCTGCTCCCCTTGTGTCCCATGACCATTTGTCATGACACAAGGGGAGCAGGTCACCGCTGCAGCCAGTCAAAACTAAAGTTTACATCCAGGGACCCAAGTGGAGCAGCATGGAGTTCTGTAAGCCCCAGTCACATAAATGGAAAAGATCAACACAATCGTCCGCATGTGAATATACTAATAGAGGACTACCCAAGAATGACTTGATTTTGTAAGCATTTATACAAAAAATGCGTAACATATATCTGTGGTATGTAAAAAGCACACACAGTAGAGATGCGGCTAGAGGCAAAACTCACCTGAAATCTCTTCAAGTGATGGATTAAAGCATTACGTATGGTTTGTATCTGAGAGGAAATGACTGAGAGTACAGAGGCGTCAATGCGGTTGAATTCATCAAAGCAGCCCCATGCTCCACATTGAGCCAGGCCAGAGAAGATTTTACCGACAGCCTGCAAAAATAATGGAAAGTTACAAGAGAATATCTAGTCAAAAACACTGCCTTACATATGTATTACGCTATAAAATACTGGTCAGAAATTGCAGTATTCTCTGCATCACTATACAATAATGAGGGGAAGATGACAGTACGATCCAACATTTGTGTACCTTGTAGTCCATGCCTTCACCACAGTTTGTCACCACACACAGCAACCCAAGAGCTTTAGCCAGATCTTTAGTTGTCTCGGTTTTACCAGTTCCTGCTGGTCCAGCAGGCGCCCCACCTAAATACATGGACAGTGCCTAAAAAAATAAAAGGGAGTATTTGACAGTTTCAGGACACACAGCATGAGCGGAAGACGCTTATAACTAAATTCATATTCTGTACTCGTAGAAACATATATTATTAAGGCTCAATCATGGTGCATGCCCATTGCGATTTGTGAGATGATAGAGAAATACATTTAAAAAAGCACAATTAATGTGTTAAATTAGCCACATGCACTGCAGATTAATCTACCACAGTGACAATATAGATTTCATGTCATGTTCATCTATGATCAACACTCAAAAATAATATCACCCAATAGATGATCTATGAATGTATGTGTTCTCTTCATCATACAACCTAAATGACTTACCTGTGTGAGCGTGAGATAGATCCGATCAGTCAGAGGAGTAATGACCAGCCTCCCATTAAGACCCATGTACTCATAACCATAGGCAAAGGTTCCAGTGCACTGGCGGACATTCAATTCATCTGGTTCTCGGTCCCAGTAGAAGCGTAGTTGACTTTCCCATTCAAACTCTCGGGCATCCATAATGCTAGCAGAAAGGGTAAAAATTTCCATCAGAGTCACTAGTTTACAAAATCAGCTTGAATGATCTTCTACCACCCACAAACTTACCTGTCTCTCACAAAGATGTCCACAATGTCTCTGGCATGTACATCAATGATTAGAACAGTGTTATATTTCTTTCTGTCATTTTTAGATAGAGGTTCTGTGATCCGGGTAACAAGTTCGTCAATCTGTTGGTGCATTTTCTTAGCATAGTTTTTCAGTGCTTGTTTCTCTCCCTTCTTAACCTTACGGAAGACATCTTCAACTTCCCAGGTCCACCAGACCTGATTACCAGCCAAGACAACCATCCCTTGGTACAGCAGCATCCAATCCACCCTGTAAAATGGACCCAGTCCAAAAACATGCTGGTATTATTACTTCTGAGGGGTTTTCTGAGATTGTGATATTGATGATGTATCCTCAGAATAAGTCATCAATATCAAATCAGTGGGGGTGTGACAACCGGCACCCCAGTTGTTTGAGGAGGTTGCTGCACTACGTTGACCGCCACAGCCTCCACGCAGCTTACGAAGCACATAACCATCCACTGGATAGTGGCTGTTCTTGGCTCATTAGAATGGTACTGAGCTGCACCTAGGCTCCTGGCTGATGAATGTGATGTTACTGTTCTAAAATGAGGTCACTGCGCTAACACAGGGGAGTTAGACCCAAACTGATCAGATACTGAGGATAGGTCATCACTTTTAAACAGTCCAACAGTCCCATTAAGGTCAAATACTGCAAAATATAAGCTATTCTACCTTCAATCCCAACAGCTGTCAATAAACATTTTTACAATTACATTCATTTTTTACAATTTACATTCAGGTGAAGACATCTGCCAATGTCTTCTACCCAAAAAAGGGACAACCCTGTTAAATTCGTATTTGCCCTCAACACAGTGAAAAAATTAGACTGCCGGAAAGGTATAAACTACTAGTATAGCATTAAATTTTTTTCCAGCCCCTTTGTCTGCCACATAAAGAATGGATGTTGTATATGTAAGCTGCCACCTTTGTAGATTATAAAAGAATGTACTGTCCACACAATCATGAACATAACTGGAGTATTTAGAGTACCTGCTCTTATCCTCACAGTATCTGAATATAGCCTCCTTAGTAATGAGTCTGTTGGTTTTCCTCATTTCCTGCAGTACAGCGGTCATCCAATCCTCCACCCGCCCTTCAGCTGCTATGGCCTGGCGGAATGCCATCACCTCTCCTTCAGCGGAGATCATGCCGGTTGCCAACATCTCACCATTGTCCCCAGCTTGAAATCTCAGTGATGAAATGTTGTCATACATCTGCAACAAAAACAAGTGTCCAGGTATGCATGATGTCTAATGGAAATGTGGCACAGCCATTTCTTCACATGCATTCCATACTGTATCTCCAATTTATTTAACCCCATAGAACTGTTATGTGCAGGAGGAATAAACGACTATTATACATTTTTTTTAATATCTCGTCAGATGAGTGGGATAATAAGCCAAATTTATGTATATTTTGACAATAAAAAATGAAATACAAAAAAAAAAACAAATTGTCCCAAAAATCCCTACACTTTTACATCAAACAAAAATGTACAGATTACATTATTTGCGCACATCTCATATGACATAGCAGGGCTCCTGATGGCGACCAAAATGGTCGCCAATGCGACTCATTGTTTGCAAATGGCGACAAGACTTTTTAGTCTTGTCGCCATTTGCGCCTAGATCCGCCATTCAGCGATACTAGGCTGCGCTACTGCACAACCTAGCATCAGAGAACATGGAGCGCGCTGCTCTCAGTGCGCTCCATGTTCCCTAAGCAGCATAGGGGAGAAGGAAGCTCTCCCTCCCCCGTGTGCTGCTGCGCCGCTGCCACCAATCAGAGGGGAGGGGGCGGGCGCACTGCACCACCAATGAAGTTTATTATTATTATTTTAATACAAAAACAGGAGGCGGGTGCCGGCGTGGGCTCACATAGCCGGCACCTGACCTGTGTTATAGGGAGCACCCATACGCCGCAGTTAACCCCTCAGGTGCGGCACCTGAGGGGTTAACTAGCGCTGACTGCAGCTCCCTATAATACAGGTCGGGTGCCGGCTACGTGATCCTGCGCCGGCACCCGCTCCAGTACTGTTATTAGATATAGTTAACTTCATTGGTGGCGCAGTGCGCCCTGCCCCCAACTCCCCAGTATAACAAACATTGGTGGCAGTGGCCACAGGGTCCCCTCACCCCCTCTTCATTGGTGGTTCAGTGGTAGATACCGATCGGAGCCCCAGCAGTGTAATCGCGGGGCTCCGATCGGTTGCCATGGCAACCAGGACGCTTCTGAAGTCCTGGCTGCCATGGTGAGCTCCCTGCTGCCCTGTGCACAAAGCCCAGGGCAGCAGGGAAAGTGTAAGTCCTATGCACCCTAATAGAGCTCTATTAGGGTGAATAGGATAAGGGATTAAAAGATCCCAGGTTCTAGCTCCTAAGGGGCTAATAGTTATTAAATAAAAAGTAAAAAAAAAAGAATGTAAAGCACATTAGTTCAAGTATAGGAGGCAGCGGTATAACATACCCGACCTCAATAACAGGGCAACGCGGCAATTAACCCCTCAGGTGCAGCACCTGAGGGGTTAATTACTGCGGATTGCACGCCCTGCTATTGAGGCTGGGTATGTTATACCGCTGCCTCCTATACTTGATTTAATGTGCTTTATATTCATTGGTGGCGCAGTAAATAAAAAGTAAAAAAACAAAACAAACCCCATTTACACGACCGTGTGAATGTGCCTGCATCTATTCTGCAATTTTGCGGAATAGATGCGGCCGTATTCACTTCAATGGGCGGCGTGCGAACTTGCTGTGGCTCCGCAGGAAATTACAGAACATGTCCTATTCTTGTTTCGCAACTGCGGACAAGAATAGGCATTTTGAACGGGGCGCCCGGCCGTGTGTTGCGCAAATTGTGGAACACACGCCGGGCGGCATCCATGGTATTGCGGAGCAGATGTGCAATACTACGGCCGTCTGAAAGGCCCCTTAATCACCCCCCTTTCCGAATTTTACATATAAAATATATTAACAATAAATAAACATATTACATAATGCCGCGTCCGAAAAGTCCAAACTATTAAAATATAAAAAAAATCTCCTATGTGGTGAACACGTAACAGAAAAAAATAAATAAAAAACGCAAAATTCGCCATTTTTTAGTCACCTTGTCCCCCAGAAAATAGGATAGGACTGTTCTATTATGGGCCAGACGTCCATCTTCTCCTCCAAGTCTTTTTTTAATTATAATTATATGTATTTAAATTTGGCGACTAAAAATTTTATTTGGCTCCTAAATTTTTCAGTTCAGGAGCCAATGGCTCCTAGGTATTTTTTTTAGTCTGGAGCACTGCATAGTATTCAGACTATACAGAAGATATCTGGCTTCGGTACTGACATGTTTTTTCTATTCCCTGAATGTTTAATTGGACTGTCATATGTCTGATGTATGCCTGTATACTTATGTTGTTATACAGAATGTATTAAAATAAAGATTTAATTAAGAAAGGTTACCTTGATAATGTGCTCCTGAACACACATGGGATCACTGCTGCCCAGAATACTGAGCAGTTCATCATCTGAGATGAAAAAGAACCGAGGAAAAGCATTTCTCTTGGAGTCCAAGTAATCATTCAAGCTCTTTTGACATTTCTCAAGATCCTCACTTAGGTTTTGTAAGTCAAAAAGTCGATTTGAGGCCTGACAGCAACGTTTTATTACTGGATCCTTCACAGTTTCTGACATTATCTAAAAGGTAGAGATAAGAATAGGACATTAAAACTTATATTTCACTAATAAAAGTACAAGATTAAACAAACTGTCCAGTTTGGCCAGGTTTTCATGTTCCATTCACGAGCGGTTCTCACTGGAAGCTGCATATCCTCTATTCCCATTCAGATGTCTTCCCCATTAACCACTTCCCGACCTCCATATACCAGAAACATCCAGGTGGATGGCATATATCTCTGCAAGGACATTTTAAAATGTCCTTGCAGAGATTGCAGGTGCATACTATTTGTGCAGCTCCTGGAGCGGGGAGGTCGCTGTCAGTGACAGCAGGGCTGCCCATAGACAAGGCAGGGATGGTTTTTCACCATCTCTGCCTTCTCCATTGCTGTATACACATCACTAAACACAGGAGCGTAGCTAACGGCTCATGGGCTCTGGTGCAAGAGTTCATCTTGGGCCCCCCTTTCCTCAGTGCTTTGTGTGTCTTCTTATGTGGCACAAGGGTCTTTGGGCCCCCTCAGGCTCCTGGGCCCGGTAGCGACTGCTACATCTGCACCCCCTATAGCTACGCCCCTGACTAAACAAGAGCATAGAGATCAGGAAGCAGCTATCACCTCTGTAGTAAGGTTGCACAAGAAAACCTCCATGGGGGCTGTATTGCCCCTGAAACTAGGGCTAAAATGTCAGCCCCAGTTAAAGGAAATCCGCAATAAAAAAATGAAAAGTTAAATGCCCCCCCCCCACACTCCACATTCCAACTTCTAGCCCCACGCCTGATTACCATAACCCATACGTCTTTTATATCAAAATGACCAGAAAAGGGAAATAATAAAAAAAAATGTATTTAGTTCCACATTGAGCTATTCACACAAAAAATAGACCCCCCCCCCCCAGGGCTACATGGCGACGTGTCGAGTGACAAAAAGGGAACAAGTATACTGTGACGTGTCGTACGACATTCACATCATACCAATGTCGTGCAACATTTTTTGCAATGACAGTCAATGGTGTCGTGTTGCGACATGCTGCAACTGCAATGTGACAGTCGCACAAAAATCCAACTTGAATGGATTTTTGCGACTGTCATGTCGCAGTCGCAGAATGGCACATGTCACAGTGCAAGACCATTGACTATCATTATAAAAAATGTTGCGCTTTTCAGTGACAAAAAGTCGCACAACACATGTTGCCGTGTAAACCTACTCTAAAATAGAAATGACATAAAAATAAAGCCACATGGGTCACTGATTAAAGGTGTAAAAATGATGACAAAACAGTTATGGCTTCCAAAGACACATGTACTAACAAAAACTGAAAATGTGTCCGGTCATGAAGTGGGGTAAATTATCCTGTCAGGAAGTGATTAATTGCGCCCCATGGTCAGTGACAAACATGGGGAGCATTTTCATTAGGATATCACAGTCATTGAGAAGCGTTACAAAGGTAAATGGAGCCCTGCAATGTTGGCAGATTACAGCTGGATGGACGTGCATTTTCTTTCTAATTAGATGAATCAAAACGTTGAATCAGAGTAAAGCAGATGAGAACAACATTTCTAGTTGCGAGGCCTTGGGGGAACCTCTGGGTTGGTACTATTTCTAGTATGGAGACCAATAAACTCTAGATAGATAAACGCTCCTTTGGATTTCTGGGTAAAATATATGCAAATTGTCATGTCCAACATCTGCCAGCGTCAGATAGGTCTAGGAAAGCTTATTGAAATATCTTTCTCAGAAACCCAGAGGGGCATTGTTTGGTCTACAATACTGTGCACACGTACTCAGTGTACCAGGCAGACTGCCTAGCCTACAATACTGCGCACATGTACTTGGCATAGTAGGGGCATCATCTAGCCTATAATACTGTGTATGTGATGTACCATGGGCTTTCCATAAAGAGAAAGAGTACCACTTAGACAACGCATATATATCGTTGAGAAACGCACATTTGTGTACTAGTCTCTCTCTTTCTGTCCCCCTCACCCCCGAAACTAATCATAAAAAATTTGGGTTTGACTGAATTCAAACTTTTTGAGAAGTTCGGACTGAATCCCGAACCAGTAGAACCAGTTTGCTCATCCTTATTTCTAATGAAAGAAAATGTCATTATACTCAGTAGGGGAGTTATACTCGAGTCTTGATTCCCTGTACGCTGAAGTGGGATGCACACCTCTGGAACTCTGTGTGCCAGAAACTCACATCTACATCTGAGCTATAACTTACATCAGTTTCTGGTGTAAGTTATAGTAAATTTGGCAAGCCACGGCAGACTTAGACTCCCCAAGCCCCACCCCTTTTGCCACTTTAGAAAATTGTTGAGAGACTCAAAAATTCACAAATTATGGCATGTCATAATTTGCGACTTTTTAATACAAAATAGTGGCTTAAACAGCTTGATAAATGCCTCTCAGTGTTCTTTCATTTTTCCATCTAACTTCCAAACATGAACCAAGCTCGCATTTATAGTATCATGCGTAGAACTCTGTTATTAATAATATGTATACATTTAAGTATTTCATTATTACTCTTACCCTTTTAAATATTTTATCAATATTGTCAAATTTTTTAGCCTCTTCTGGCAGCTGTGACCTGATATCACCTCCAATGAATATACTCTCCAAATACATCCATTTTCGTTGAACTACCATCCACACCTGTAAATCAGATAAAACAATATTAATGATCAGGTTACAGAAAAATACAGATTTTAGTTTAAAAAAAAATATATATATATATATTAAGCACTTACTGCAATTACTTCTCCGATAAGAGAGAGCGATTTTTCCCACTGTTGTACTGTATTCAGGAAAGGACCAACAAAGCGACTTCCAGAGATACTTTGTAAGTTCATGGCATTGTCATCAAGTATTTGTAGAACATCATCGACGGATCCCAATATATTTCCACGGTCTTGAGTGCCCTTTATATATCTTTGTACAGTAAATTTCATATTTTCCCATGTATCTACAATTTCTTTAACACCCTATGTATAAAATAAGGGGAAAGCACAACTTGTAGTTAATTGCATTGGTAAAAAATATCATTTGCGTCAAACTTTTGACAGACTGATTGTGTTGCTTTAATTAAGCTCCACCTTTAGATCCTATTATAAGCAGTTATCTAACTACAAAGATTCCTTTCCCAGCAGCTGCTCTCTCACCACCACTGCATTTGTTCTGTGAATGGAAAGACGAGAGGTGCTGCAACAGTGGCATCGGCCAGCTGTCACATGTCCATCATCTTGTCATCAGCTCTGCATCCTCATCTTCCTCCTCTACTGAGCTTACATCTGGATCTGCATATTGTTAAGGGAGCAAATGACGGACAGGGACTACCCATGGGGGCACAGATTTTGATGCATTCTCTGTCTTACAGGCACTCTTGAGGGGACATTTTCTAAGCATGGCTATGCTTGCTATGGTGTTTGTTATGTTTAATTCATGTTCATGGCACTGTAATGTAGTATTATTTGCCACTTTGTGGCAGTTTTATTTGCCACTGTATTATTTGGCAGTGTGTGCTGGTTGTTATTTCCATGCCCTTAATCTTTTTTTTTTAAATTCAAATATTTTTATTTGGATTTACAACATTACAGGTATATACAGCACAAACATCCCAATGCATCCCACCCTTCCCTCCCCCCCCCTTCTTTTGTGCAGTCCATTTTTCCCCCCCCTCGTCAGAATTCAAAAGTCCACAGAATGGTGTGCATATTTTGTACCGTCTTGTATTTCCTTTTGCATTTGCCTGTATGAATAAAACAGTTATTGTCCAGAAAGATTGGGTGTTGTCATTTTCTTTGCTATTTGTCGTCCTATCCATTATACATATAAAATTTTCCTTAGCAAGTATATATAGTTACGTACCCACATTCCTCATATGATTCCTTCTATAACCTGTATTTAATCAAATGTCTTCGCCTATCGCACCCCTATCACCCTGTTTGTTCCCTATGGGCCTCTATCCCTGGTCAATACCATTGGCGCTAGCCCTGAAGTATCTATCCATATTCCCCATATGTCTTCAAATCTTTTGTTGACATTTCGTTTTGTGTATACATACTTTTCTAACCTGATTAATAGGTTGATTTTACCTATCAGTTCCGTTCGGGTAGGGGGTATTGGATTAATCCAATAATAGGCTATTAGTTTTCGTGCCTGATATAGAACTCGTGTAACAGCTAATCGATGACCCTTTGTGAGAGAGCCATCTTTCACCCATCCCATTATGCAGACAAGTGCTGTCACTTTTAATCGACATTTAAACACCTTATTTATTAGGTCAATCACCTCTTGCCAATATCTCCTCAAACGGGGACAATTCCAGACCATATGTATGAGGTCCGCCGAAGACATCCCACACCTTGGACATTTGTCATCTGTCCTATATCCCATAACGTACATCAATTTAGGGGTCTTATATACTCTATGCAACAATAGTAGTTGAGACACTCTTTGGGCCTCACTGACCGCTATTTCTGGAAACCCTTTGAGTATAGTTATCCACTGTTCTTCAACTAGCTCCGGGATATCTCTGTTCCATTTTTTAAATAGTTCCACAGGATATTTTTTCAAATATTCCTCCAAAAGGCCATCATAGTTGACAGATATAACTCCTCCAGTACTGCCGTGCATATTTACCATATCCATTATTCTATGTTTGGGTATCTTTTTCATGGGGGTAGATTTTATCTGTGCATTAATAGCATGTCTTAGTTGCAGAAACGTGTAAAAACTGTTGTGGGGCAACCCGAACTCCTGCTGTAGCTGACTAAAGGACTTAATTTCATCTCTTTGAAATAACTGATGCATAAATACTAGCTTTTTCTCCTCCCATATTTTAGAAGTCTGAACCTTTTGTATTTCTGTATACATTACATTAGGCCAGATCAATGTATGTTCCGAGTATCCCGTCAGCCCCAGAATCTGTCTGACCTTTACCCACAGTTTATGTATAGCTAGTAGTGTTGGGTATGCACCTCCTACTCCTTCAAACATTCCTGCCTCCAGAGCCGAAATAAGCATATTAGACTTCACTAGTACCTGAGTCAGTGTTTTAATGGCTGAGTTATGGAGATCATTTCCCCAACCTCTTAAATGTTGCATTTGAGATGCTAGATAGTAAAGCCAGGGATTTGGCAATGCCAAGCCACCTTGCTCTTTGGGTCTCTGCAGGGTTTCTAGTTTGATTCTAGGGGTTTTTTTCTTCCATATAAGATCCCTAAATATTACACTTACTCTATGGAAGAATCGTAATGGAATCCAAATCGGGGTATTGTGTATGAGATAAAGTAGTTGTGGCATCATTACCATTTTAATGAGATTAACTCTACCTATGAGTGTAAGAGGCAACCTAATCCAATCATGCACCTTTTTGTGAAACTTAACCAGAGCAGGCTGTAGATTTAAAGCTTCATAATCCTGTACATTATTAGTTACTTGGACCCCTAAATACTTGAATTGTGACACCATCTGCAGTTGGATATTTGGTATAGTACCAGTCATCCCATTTTCCTTTATGAGCATAATGGCTGATTTGGACCAATTTATTTTTAGGCCCGATAAAGACCCAAATACTTCAATAACCCGGATTGCCTCCTTTATGGAAATCTTCCAGTCTTCTAGAAATAGTAACAGGTCATCAGCATATAATGCTACCTTTTCCGTATGGTTATCATATTCAAAACCTTTGATATTCTCATTTGTTCTAATTGCTATTGCTAGGGGCTCTATTGCTACCGCGAACAACAGCGGGGATAGAGGGCATCCTTGCCTCGTCCCCCTCTCCAGCGAAAAGCTATCCGACACCAGTCCATTTGCCCGGACTCTAGCAGTTGGGGCAGCATATAATAGCTTTATCCATGCAATAAATGTGCTTCCAAAGCCCATCCCCCTCAACACCGCCCATAAGTATTCCCATTCAATGCTGTCAAATGCCTTGGCAGCATCCAAAGATGCCACCGCAGCATGTCTCCCATTTCTACCTTGAGCCTGAATGTTAAGGAACAGCCTCCTAATATTAATTGCTGTGGACATATTGGGCATAAACCCTGCTTGATCTGGATGGACCACCGATGTTATGACTGCGTTAAGCCTATTTGCCAGTATTTTTGCCAATAGTTTCACATCGACGTTTAAAAGTGAGATTGGCCTATAAGACTCTGTTCTGGTAACATCTTTATCGGGTTTGGGCAGTACTACTATGATGGCTTCATTCATGGATTGCGGAAGAGCACCCACCGAGAAGGCCTCATTAAACACGTCTAACAGGTTTGGAAGCAAGGCCTCCTTATATTCCTTATAGACTTCCACCGGCACCCCATCTGTCCCAGGCGCCTTGTTACTGGACATATCCGTGAGTGCTCGCTCCAACTCCCCCATGGTTAATGGTCCATCCAATAAAACCCTTTGTTCTTCCGAAATCCTACTAAGAGGTAAGTTTTCAAGGAATGATTGTAACTGTCCTGTTGTGGGACGCTCTTTGGAGGTATATAGGTCCGAGTAAAACTCTTTGAGTACCATCAATATAGCACTGGTGTCGGATACCTGTACCCCTCCAGAATCATGAAGCAGTGCTATATGGGCAGGGGATGTGTCAGGCCTAGACATTACGGCTAGTATTCTACCCGCCTTTTCTCCTTCCTCATAGTATTTTTGTCTCTGAAAGAAATACTTGTATTCAGCCCTTTCCATGATATAGTCATTTAAGTGCTGTTGAGCCGTCCTCCAATTATCTACATTTTCTATGGAAGGATCCCTCACAAACTGAGTTTCCGCCCTCTGCATCTTACTCTCCAGTTCCTTAAGTTTCATTGCCGAGTTTTTTTTAACAACGTTCACTGCCGCTATGAGTGCTCCTCTCAGATACGCCTTCATAGTGTCCCACACAATCAGTTTAGAAGCGGTTCCCTCATTATATTGGAAAAACTCCTTCACTTTTCCAGAAATGTCGGCTGGAATTCTGATAACATTAAGCCACATAGGATTAAATCTCCAAACAATCCTTCCTCTACAGCATGGGAGCATGAGCTTTGCCTCCATCCTTAGCGGGGAGTGATCCGAGATCTGTCTAGGCAAATACTCAATTTTATATACTAAACTAGCCATATCCGAATTACCTAGCATAAGATCTATTCTAGACATAGAGGAATATGCCACGGAGCAACAGGAATATTTTTTACTATAGGGGTTCCTGATTCTCCAAAGGTCAAGTAGTGCAACATCCTGCAACGTTCTCCCGAAGGATGTAAGTCCCGTTCTCACATTTTCACTTCTGCTACTAAATTTATCTAGCGCCTCGTCAACATAATTATTAAAGTCTCCCATAACTAAGACTGGAACATTCGCTATTGGTGCCATAAACAGTAATATTTTCCGTAACACTACAGGTGAGTACGGCGGAGGAACATATACACCCATTATAACACATTGAACATTAGCAATAATCCCATGTATACATACATATCTACCTTCCCCATCCAGTTCGGAGGAAATGCACTTAAACGGGACATGTTTGTTTATTAATAAGCTAACCCCTCTGGAGTGAGAGGTGTGGGTAGAATGATAGCAATGACTTGCCCACCCGGGAGTGAGCAGTTTTACCGTATCACTCGTCAGATGAGTTTCTTGTAGGCAGCATATCATACGAGGGTGCATTTTCACAATATTCATCACCGCTCTTCTTTTTGTTGCATCACCCACTCCTCTCACATTCCAGCTCATGAAAGTCACCGTGTCAGCCATTATCCCATCTCCAACTCATATCTTTCCAGTACAATACATGTTTGAGCCGCATCTCCCATACATGGACTTTTTGTTTCAAAACTGCACAGATATATCCCCTTCCCGTCCCCCCAAACCCCATCATTGAACCCACTTCAACAAAATTTGAAACCTCCCAACTCCCTCTCCCGTCCGGCACCAGTCACCGCTGAGACTCACCAATAACTTGAGTCCAAGCAGTGAGGAAACTACTCCTCAGCGACGACTAGTGGCGGAGACCAAGATTTAAGTATAGAGCTTTCTCAGCTACACCTGGAAAACTTCCAAATCATTCCGTCCCACCTCTCCGCTCCACCATCATCTCTTTTCAGCACATAAAGTGTATTACATAGCTGTTCATAGAAACAGACGTACGGTAATATAACCCTTCTATATATCTTCATAACTCAAACCATAACTGAATATAAACGCAGTAGAACAAGCATCAAAGTGTTATATCATGCTATCCTTTCACACCCATAATAGCATAAATATCACCGCTCAATTCGCCAGTGGTTCTGCCTCGCATTGTCCTTAACCCCCTCGCTCAGCAGCATGTCAGCCATCTTGCACTTCTTCTCTCGCCAGCGATCTTTCATGTCTGTCTAGCCACCTCAGGGCATCTGCCGGGTTCTCAAAGAAGTGAGTATCTCCTCCCGCCACCACTCTCAGCTTTGCCGGGTATAACATGGAGTACGGTATTTGTATATTCCTCAGCCTTCTCTTGATATCTGTGAATTTAGCCCTTTTCTTCTGTACCTCCATCGAATAATCAGGAAATAGGGAGATTTTATGCCCATTAATTGCCATATCCGGCATATCTCGCGCTTTGCGGAGGATAATGTCCCGGTCTCGGTAGTGCAATATTTTCATCAAGACCGGTCTCGGGGGACTTCCTGGTGGTAAAGGCCTCATGGGCACCCGATGTGCCCTTTCTACAGCAAACAGAGGAGTCAGGGTGTCTTTCCCAAAGGTGTTTAACAGCCAATTTTCAAAATATTCCGTAGCTTGTGCCCCTTCCACCTTTTCAGGGACGCCAATCATACGTACATTGTTCCTCCTCAGTCTATTTTCCATATCATCTTGCTTGGCCGCCATCATGGACAGTTTGCTGGCATGTGCTCTCATCTCAGTATGCACTGGAGCAATGGCGTCTTCCACCTCGCCTACTCTGTCTTCCAGTGCTGTAGTGCGCTCCGCCAGTTTACGTAGATCATGACGAACAATTCCTATGTCTTCTTTAATGGCTCCCACTTGCACATTAAGTATAGAAAGCGATTTACTGCACCTGGCAATTGCTTTAAGCACATCTTTGAGAGTCGGCTCATCGGAATCGGAGTCTGCCGTCTCTAACACCGCCATCTTTGCATGTTCTGACTTGTTTTTCCTCCATTCCTTTTCTGGTGCCTCACCCCCGTCATCAGACTCTAGCGGACCCGCAGCAGCCTCGGCCAGCTTTTTAGTTTGCTTGCTCCCTCTGTCCACAGAGTAAGACCTTGCAAATTTCTCCAGCTTCGCTGCGGTCTCTTTCTGCACTTCAGTGGAGCGGCTAACTTTACTCGGTGTGGCCGTCCCGGCGCCATCTTGGACCTCCCGCTCGCCTCCTTTTACCTCTCTTCTTTTAGTCATGGTTCGTTCTTAGCTTTTTTCTAGTAGTCTCGCTGTATACTGCAGCTATTCCACGTCCGTTTGAGATGTTTCCCACACTTTAAAGAGAATTTTTGCGGATAAATAGCCGGTGTAAGCGGGGAGCCGAGCTTCCACACGTCCGCTCACATACTCAGCCTGGCCACGCCCCCCGCCCTTAATCTTTTAATATCCTCTGGCTGCATCTTGAGGCCACAGTTATTTTTAAAGGCCTGGTCAATGCATATATTTTTATCGTATGTCAAATAAATATTTCCCATCTTGTAACTCTTACCTTTTCTATGCTAAGCTCTTTAACTGCTGAAGCTACAATGTCACTGATGACATCAACATATTTGTGTAGTTCCATGGCAAACATGTTTTCTAGGGTAAAAGTGTCAGGATTCATTTCAAAATTTGTCCCCGTTTTGGTCATCAGATCCTTCCAATGTCTAAAAGTAAAAGAAGAAATCTAATAAGAAATAAATGCGGACAAGTACGTGAAATTCAAACAGAATAGTAACCTAGAGGTACATTTCTTTTTGCAGATATATTCTGCCCTATAGACATGCATCAGACAAGCATTTGGGGTACAGTATATTGCGATTTGCCTTCTGTGAACGAAGCAAGTGCCCTGGAGCAAGGGTAGTTTGGAGTCTGGATATTTGTCCCTACTGCTCCTATGCAAAGCCATCAACTCACTACTTTAGTACACTTTTAAGGGTTAACTATGCCGTTGTTTGCAACAGCTGTTTTATGCTGCTGAATTGCGTTTTATATGATAAAGCCTGCTCATTTGCACAGTTATTGCACTGTATTTGCACTGAATTTTGGAAAGGGTTAATGCACAGCCAGTTCATACTAAGAGACTTTGAGAATTTCCAGCCTGTGCACTGAGAAGCTAGTAATTTTCCACTGCTGTCATAAGTGATTATGCAGTGCTGAGTTTTGGAGGGAAAATCAGAAAAAGTGAACTTTTGACCATCTAGTTTAGCTTTGACCGACTGCTGTTTATGACTGAAAATTACTTAGTCATTTCCATTGACTTGTATTGAAGCCCAATAAAAGTCTATGGCAGCCTTGAACTGCAACATTGTTTCTGTTAGGCTGTGCTTCTCCAGCTTCGCTCCTCCACTAGTTTTACATCAATTACAAACTGTAGATAGGGACCAGTGTTTAATGGGAGAGACTCTGTTAGGCACCACAAGTGACCAGAATAAGATGACTGAGCCACAGACCCTGGTCTACCAGTCCTTTGGCCAGGGTACCCGTCTTCTAAGAAAGGCACAACTAGCTTTCCTCAGCAAAGGGGGAACCATCTGCTACCATACATTGTTTTGCACTTGGGTTCCTCCAGTAAAGAAGCACACTAGTTTACTGACTCTTTGGACGTATTTCCCCTCCAGAGAGCAGTAACTCGTGGTGACACCTTGATGGTGTCTGGAGGACCCAGCATAGCAATGGGGGTCGTCTCAAAACTGGTCACTACACAAGTAGATCATGTTAGCCAGCCTCCACCTTTTTCTAGGTAAGCAAAGTCCTCTTATATGGTTTTTTTCCATATTTCAATAGAAGTAATACTGAATTATTTTATTACGATAGTAAAGAAAAAGATTCAAACCTGTCTCTTAAAGCTTCATTCTTTAGATCAAGCAGTAAAGGAATTGAGTCTTTAAATTCCTTCATTTTAGACTCAAGGTAAAAAGCCACTGGCAGACTGCGAATTTCTTTTGAAAGTTTTCTGAAAGTTTTGAGAAAACCATCAATTCCATCTTGAAGTATTTGAACATTTAAATTTGCCCACAAGGTCTGTGACCATTCCTCTTTGGCAAGCTAAAGAAAAAAAATGTATTAGTTAGATCTCTACGGAAACTATATATTATATAAAACGAATGCAAAATTATGAATGGAAGTTTCAAAAATTCATGAGTATATAATAAAATCACTCATTACAGAAATACAGTACTAGATTTAGGCATCATGAACATGGCAGTGTCATGTGCACATAAGCTGAATATATTCATTAGTGGTGTAACTAGAAATGAATGGGCCCCACAGCAAATTTATGAATGGGCCATCCTCCCCCAAACCAACCCCCCAGAAACTTCTTTGCAACCCCTACTCCTGTGGCTAGTCAAGATAGCTCTCTCATATGAGGCCCGGCAGCCACTCTCTCCGTTTCCTACAGTGTCACTGTATATAATGTTATATTATAATACAGTGATCCCTTAAGATACAATGTCCTCAGGATACAATATTTTCACCATACAATGGTCTTTTCTGACCCATCGTAAGTTGAAACCAGACTCAACATACAATGTCTCAGACTCCGATCCAACCACTCAAGGACACTTCTCTGGTAAAATAGCTGTAGTAGTTGCTAGTTATCAGCTATTCCTGACTGTTATATGTAAGGACTTGCTGTATCTGTCTTAGTTATCTGCTTATGTTTCTTAAATCTACATTTCCTATTATCGTGGATGACATTTTGGGGCTTTGGAACCGATTACTCAACTTATAATGATTTCAACATACAATGGTCGTCCTGGAACCAATTAATATTGTAAATTGTACCCCTTCTAAGTTCAGGACCTAAAGCAGCTGCTTCCCCTATAGCCACACCCCTGATATTCATAATACAGCATCTGTCGGATCATACCATTACTTTTTCTACAACATATCAGATTCATATAAATTCCTACAGAAAAACTTCTATATGGCTGAACTTGAAATAGAAGGCACATGGAGTTACAGAACAGACCCTATGCATGTGTATGTAAGCCAAAGGTAATGTGCATGATCCCTTACCCTTCATAATGGTCGGGGTATTACAATTACAATGAAAGTATGCTTTTTGTGAACAGGACTACAACAATGATCAACTAAATGCATATTCAAATAATGACTCCTCAAAATAGACTCATAAACATCTGTTAAAAATGTCTTTTATGGGATAATGCAGCATGGATCAGTAATGTACAAACCTTTTGTGCACTGTAGATATCATAAATTTGACGCAAACCCTTCATTTCTTTTTGCACTTGTAAGAGTTCAGGATACATAGTTATAGGAAGGTCAAAAAGTTTTTCAGCATTCGCCAACTCCTGTCTGTTCTTTTCATACGTCACCAGCTCTTTTTCATAAGCAGCCAGAATCTGTAAACCTGTAAGCAACCAGACATGACAAAGACATCATCAAGGTAATTCAGATACCATTTAAAGGGGTTGTCCAGGTTCAGGTCTGAACCCAGATATAAGCTCCCCTTCACTCCTTTAGTATGTACGATTCCCTCTTTGCCTTGCGCTGCTTCACGCAGGGCAAGGTCTGTTTGTTATGAGCCTGTGTTTTAAGCTTCAAAACACTATGCCAGGTGGAGACATCCACCTAGCAGTGAGCCTGATGACGTCACCATCACAAATGGGCAGTGTATAGTGCTGTTCTGGATGTTTTTTGAGGCGGGTATCACTATTCACTGTAGCACTTCACTGTTGTGAATACAGAGTGTCATATTATTCTAAAAATGTACGCTTACAATACAGAACCATACAAAAATTGAATACTCACCATCCTAAACCATCAAAAAGATGATACATGACAACTGCAGACAATCACTAGCCTCAGCAATTTGCAGCACAAAGCCTATGATAGGCTGCAGCAGTCATGTGCGTTATACAATTTTCTATTTAAAGGGGTTATCCAAGTCTGACACCTGGCACCCCCGCTGTGCCAGCGCTGCCTCCTCTTCATTGTTTACCTGCTCGCCATAACATCTGTAGCATCCATAACATACAAGTGTACAGGAACGAGCCATCCCATTGAAATGAATGGGACAGTTAGGTGTAATTACACCTTACATACGCTAGTATTTGGTACATTTTAACTAATGGAATGGTACAAGCATCATTTGTTGTTGCCAATTATTTGGATTTTGGAGTTTGAATGGAATGGTGGTCTCACATGCACCCTGTCACTACATTTAATGTCTGATGGAAACAACCAAACCCTGTACTGGGATGCCTCTACCAAGACTTTGAATGGAGCAGCAGAGTGCATGCGTGACCACCGCTCTATTCAAACTCTTCCTTATTGCGGCAGTGCAATAAGAAGGAATCGAGGGCTCAGTACCGTGATTATAGTGATTATTAGGGGTCCTAGTTATTATTATACGGTACCTTTATCAAGGTCATCTCCAACAGCTCCAGGTCCATCAGAACGGAACAATTCTGCAAACTGAACCACCTCTTTCTTATAGTCTTCAATTTGATCTTTTGTAATCTGGGGCGTAAAGCATTTTAAAAAGTACATGTTTATATGGTGCCCCCATAACATTATCAATGCTTCCATCATATTCTCAGCCAATGTCAGTTTGCTGAAAAAAAGACCTCTATAAAACTGTCAGCCCCCTAGTGTTAGTCAGTGCTCCATAACAACTCTAATGTACTGCCCAAAAAGTACCCAAATATCAGTACAAACCACAAGGTCCCATAACCCAGTCAGCCACAAGTAGTTCATAGCAAGTCCCTATATATTGCCAACCACTGACTCCCTACAAAGTGTCCTGCACAGAGCCCTATGCAGCTCTTCTCAAATAGAAGGTTTCAAGGGAATCTGTCACCAGGAAATTCACTGTCAAACCAGACATAGGTGATGAAGGCTAGCTCAACTGCATGTAAGGATACCTTTCACTTAGTGATCCATTGCTTCAATCTGGAGAAAAAGTACTTTTAATCCATAAGCTAATAAGCACTTAAATGGGTTGTCCCACAAAAAATATTCTACAGTTTTCAAATCAGCACCTGGATCTGAGTACTTTTGTAATTGCATGCAATTAAAAATTTTGTATAGCCACTGAATTATTCAATAAAATTAATCTGTATAGCGCCACCTGCTGTTAGCTCTTTTCCTTATTTCTTTTTCTGGCTCACTGAGAAGGCCGCACATGCTCAGTTTCATCTTTCAACTGCCTCCTGAGCTGTGATAGGGAGAGAGCTGCAGCAAAACAGACATGCCCCCTGAGCTGTGATAGGGAGAGCTGAGACACGTCCCCTTAGCTGCAGCAAAAAAGACACTCCCCTTGAGCTGTCAGCTTGATATAAATCTAGCAGAGCAATGAATGAGGAGATCTCAGGATCTATGCAAGGTACAGGGCTGGTTCTAACTTTGTTACAAAGAGAATGTCATGTACTATATGATGCCTGAATTTTATTTTCTACATTGATCATGGGACAACCCCTTTAAGTGCACTGAGGGGAATGGAGGACAGGTCTCTCTGTGCATCCTTACTACTCCTACTTCTGCCAACCCCTCCATCTTCTTCTTTATTGGCAGGGCCAGGAGAGATAACTATGCAGGAAGCTGACCCTGTCAATCAAGGAGAGCGGGGTTGGCAGAGGAAGCAGGAGGAGCAAGGGTGCACAGAGAGACTTTGGCTTGCCCGCACTGCACTTAACTGGTCATTCGCATACGGATTTTTCTCCACAATGAAGCAGCGGATCACTAAGTGAAAGGTAACATTACATTCAGCTGGGTTAGTTCTACAAGGCACTGTGTTTGGTGATGGACTCCCTTTAAATGTAAATAGCCATTTAGGCCACTCACAAAGGTCTACTTTAGTGCCACTGCGCTGATCGATTATTCTACAGTGATAGGAGCATTGAGCCCCATCACTGCAGGACAGTAAGGAATGCAGAACTTTACTACAGTCTCTGGGACACCTGTCATCTTCCTCTCCAATAAATGCTATTCAGTGTCATATGTCTTCTTAATATGCAGTCTTGCATACTTGCAGTCTTACATTCAATGGCGCAGAACACTGAAGAAGTAAAAATACCTGGGTAAATTTCCTTTTCACTTTTCCAAGGCTGCGATCCACCTGCTTTGATTCCAGGAACAGATCTTCCCAGATCTGTGTTATTTTCTCAGACAAAACTTTCTCTTCTTCATCAAACTAGAGAGAAAGCAAACATAGCATAGATATCCCCATCAATAAGGCCTGGGCATTGTAGAAGATAGGTCATCAGTATTAAAGTCTAAAAAAACCTTTTTAAAGGAGTTGTCCGGGCTTTACCAAGTAACGGTCTATCCTCGGGGCTAGCTCCATCGCCAGAACTACACAGCATCCTAAAAACTTGTAGTGGACAGCGCTGTCCACTAGGCCGTCATTTAGTAAAGCCCGAACAACCTTTAACATTGTGTTTTTGTTGCGTTAATGCACTAAGCCAGTCAAAATAATGGTAGCTACATCTGTATACCACATTCATTCATCATTTGACAGCACTCCTTACGACAAGGGTTAATTGGTAATTTTTTTTTTCTTTTTGAAAATACATTATTCTACATGATAAATTACAATCAGTATAGAGGTTATAAGAGCCATCATATTCCTGCATCTACCCACCTCAATATTATACATTGTCAGGGTCCTATATCTTTCTTGGATATCTCGATATCGCATTTCAACAACTAGAGACATATCTCTAATGTCCGCAATTGTGGCAAGAACAAACTTAAGATCTTCAAGAGTATCTGGTGTCCTCATAAGATTTATTGACAGTCTCTACAACACAAAATTGAAAAAGTTATAAAATGGACTCTAACATGTCCTATGCAGTGCGTGAAAACATCTGAACCATAACCTAGCAACATGTGCTCTACCCAGTGAGTGACTACTTCTGGAGTCCTATGCTCCTGTGGAGACCAGAGTATTCATAAATGCATATTTACTCCCTCTGTATCAGAGAAAGATATCCACCACACTCATGGTAACAGTTAATAAGGTTGAAGAACAAATTAAGAAATTCATCACGTGCCAAGTTTTGTCCTAAAGTTGTAAACTGGCCATACATATGCCACTTCCAGGCCCCTATAAGCCATGGCTTATCTCCAGCAGGAACAAAGGATCAGGTATCAATGTCAGGGGAGAGTCAGGAGTCCCTCAAACACATATGATCATTGGGCGATCCTGCAGAAATTAGTTGGTTCAGCTGATGTTATCTTAAATCTAAAGGTGATCAGCAAGATACTATAGTTTAAACATAAATAGCTAATTTAGAGTGAATATTATAAAATACACACCAATTTGCTTTTTACAGCATATAAGTAACACTATAAAACAATATATCATAGCGAGCAATCTACCTTAGAGCTTTTCAGATTTAAGAGCAGTGTTTAATTGTATAGATCAGAGATGCTCAACATGCGGCCCTCCAGCTGTTGCAAAACTACAAGGCTGTAAGCTGTCCAGGCATGCTGGGAGTTGTAGTTTTGCAACAGCTGGAGGGCCACAGGTTGGACATCCCTGGTATAGGTACTGATCATGTAGATAGAACAGTAGAGGAGGATATCTTCTAAAGGCTTATAAAGGAAAATAAATTGGCACATACATCCAACTCATCCCTGAGACTGTACAGCTGTTCACGGGCAGACTCATTCAGAAGGTGCCCAAGGGAGTTTACCCATGCACTAGCATTTTCCTGCACAGTGTAGGCCAGCGGCCCCAGATAGAGTCTAATACACTGTTCATCTTTAATCAAGGGCTGTTGCATAACCTCCAGCGCTAGCCGACTATAGAACTGCAACTTCTCATCAAATGTGACGCAGGATGGCTTCCTGGCAGCAAACCTCTCCAGTACAATGGCCTTATCCAGCTTCCATAAAGGTCGGTATCTCTTCCACCGGTTTAGGTACTTTGTAAGTGATGTGAGCAGCTTGTGCATGTTCTGGTTGATAATAAGAGCTTGTTCTGTGATCTGAGGATTCTGGTAAATGTCATTGTAAAAACTGTAGATAATGGGTTCATCGTCCTCGGATTTTTGAGGAGGACAGAGAATGCAGGTTCCATGCATCCAGCGTACAAAACTCTGTGAGCAAAACAAATGGGTGTTAGGAAAAAGACATAGAACTGTCCTGAATCATCACATATTCCAAAAAATAAGGAAACTTATTGTAGTGTGTATTAAAATATTAGGATACCGATGGTCCTGCTAGATGAAAAATGGAAACAACCTTAGGTATGAAAAATAATGCAGACAAAAACTGGAGGTGTAGTTTACACCTACCAGATTTGCTCTAATATTTTTTTTAAAGCAAGTCTGAAAATGAAAAAAAATATATGATTCCCCTTAGAATATGCGCTGCATGAGTCTCCAGTGTGCGGGAAAGCAGGAGCTCAGCTCTCTTATGACAGCTGGGTTCCTACTCTAATGGCCCAAATCAGAAGTAGCTCCAA
Source organism: Rhinella marina (assembly GCA_900303285.1). NCBI lineage: Eukaryota > Metazoa > Chordata > Amphibia > Anura > Bufonidae > Rhinella > Rhinella marina. The sequence continues at coordinate 229,115 of ONZH01004287.1, forward strand.
TGCCAGCCATTTAATCCCTTAAATGCCGAGGTCAATAGCGACGACGGCATCTAAGTGGTTTCAGAGAGAGGGGACTCTCTTCTTCAAGCATCGGCAAAGCCATTATAGAGTGATGTCTGTACATGGCAGCTGGGGTCCAATGAAGGATCCCATGTCTGCCCTGTATATATGTCCTATTAGGCCATGCCAGAGGCACAGCCTAATAGAGTGCCCATCGGAAACGTCTACATCGTTGGAAAAATAAGAAAGTTACAGCTATTGGAAGGCAACAATCCAAAAAAATAAAAACTGCTTGGTCACTGAAGTACAAATACATAAGGGGAAGCGCAGTACACTCCATTTTGCAAAGTCAGGTGAAAAAAAACCTATATGTTAATGTACACATTTTTTTTTTTACAATGAAACACTATGGTGACATTCTCCCTGACCCCCAGTGATCAGCTGTTCGAAAATAGCAATAGTGCCACTGCCTTCTCGCAGCTTTCCCTAGGCTTTTCCTAGAGTGACAACACATTCATTGGTCACATGACCTAAGCGCAGCTCAGTCCAATGTGCGGCGCTGTGCTTGGTAAGCAGGTTGAAGGTCGCAGAGCTCACATGAGATCCGGTGCCTTCTCAGACAGCTGATTGGCTGGGATCACATATTTCTTTACATTTTTAGAATTTTTAGCCCCATTATAGTGTTACCTTTGTAGTTTCAAGACATCCCTTGTAGCACTGCACAATCAACTTAAAAATTTCATTGAAATTAGGGTGAAGAATTATTTCTGGAGCAGATAAGATCGTTTCAACTTGAAAGAGAGGAATATTTGCGATAATAGACGCATTAAAAGCCTGGAAGTTCCTGTAAAAACAGAAATAAATACTATGAAGTTTCCTAATAGAACCATAATAGCTGTAAAATACATTCATCATGAAATGTAAAGGTTTTATTCCAGTGTGAAATACACGCAATAATCACATGCGGTGAGGAATCAAACCTTACTTTATGACCATTTTTGTCAGTGTGGTGTACACTTTGTTTTCCCAGAAAGCGTAATACTGAGCCATCTGCGGATTCTTCCCTGTGTTCGTGTTCACCACTAGGCCTTCTATTTTTGTTAAGATCGATGCAATGGCAGTATACTTTTTGACCATAATTTCAACATCTTTGGACCGTTCATTTTCAATGTATTCAAAGAATTCCTTGACACCTACAAAAGAAGCAATGAACAATATAGTTATACAAAGTGAGGGTTATTCATGAAAAGTAGTGGCGAGGACAAAATACCGTATTTTTCTGACTATAAGACGCACTTTTTTTAGCAAGAGGAAGATCTTATAGTCCACAGCCTGGGTGGTTCAGCTGTGCCAGACCTTCCTGATTGCTGGATTTCTTGCTGTTCCCCTGCTTTTCCCTTACATTTCCTCGAAGTATGTGTGCCCAACTTTATGTTGCTTTGCACCAGTGCCAGCTGCGCAGCTTCCGTGTCCCAGAGTAAAGATGTTGGCCGTGTCAAAAGGGGATGGCATTCAAGGACTGGCCGTGTTCATCCCCGACATTAGGAACTGGAACAGGCTTACAAGTGTGGTAGGGGTGTGGACAACATATGAGCTGGGCCCCCAGGCCTGTATTTGGCAGGTTCCAGTCACTGGTGCAGAAGTTTGAATAGGGTGTTGGAGATCCTGTCACTGGTTGATCCTGTCCCATGGTAGGGTGCTGTATACATGTATCCTCCAGGCCTGTCACTATGCAAGGAATACATGAGGTATATTGGGCAGATGGAAGAACATCAGCGTGACCTACAAGGACTAGGTGAGTTGGAACTAGACATACAACAGGAGTTTTTGAATAAACTGACTCTGGGCATGTTATGGGCACCTTGATAGGTGAGCTGGCACTGACAGCAACAGAAACATTGTGTACTTGTGCCTTAAGTACACTGGCAATAATGATAGGAAGCTGGTGTTGGATGTGCAAAGGGAATGCTCCAATGCAATGCCTGCAAAGGGCTGAACCTTCCACTTCTTTAAACCATCAAGGAAGGTTTAATGAGTAGAAAATACTGTTTTCTTATTTTTTGTTGTCTAAACCTGGGGTCTTATGGTCCAGGAAATATAGTAACTATCACTACATCTACTGCTGGTGTTGGGGGTAAAAACATCCCTCGAGTGCTGTGTTTAGGTCTTGATTACAACATTTGGGACGTACAGTAGAGGGCTTCTACGTAATGGACACTACTAGATCAATGAGGCGTGCTGTCATCCACTCTGGGAGCGTTGGAGGTTTTTAAAATGTTACAACTACTGAAACGTTATGTCTTCTGAACTATTTATGTTGCGCTGGATCACATTAGTGCTGATGCTACCCAATGTTATAAAAACATTAGACTTGCAGTAAGTCAACTCTAAATATTGCTTATGAAATAAAAACATGTTGCATTTTCCTGCATTTTGTGAAATGAGCCTAGACAATAGTCATACACAACTTATGCTTACCAGAAGTTTTGTCAAAAAGTACTATCTGACCATGTATAACATAAAAAAGATTGTTGGATATGTGCTTGGTCTGTGGCTTTATAACATACCTGGAAGATCTGTTCCCGTCTTATTCATACATTTAAAAAGGTTTGCAGATTCAATAGCAGTCAGCTTATTGTCAATGTCGTTTGCATTCTTCTGAATTTTATGTACCAAAGACTCAAACTTTGAGACTGCCTGGCTGCAACGGTTAATGAAGTCACCAATACCTAGAAACAAGTAATACAATGTTTTTCTTTAAAGTTGCAGTCTTGTGCTGAAAATAAAAATAAATTCAGGCTTCTCCCCATCATTCTTCACCCAATACCCCATAATGACAAAGTGAAAACAGAATGTCCAAAATGTTTGTTAATTTATTAAAACTAAAATCTTGCATTGACATAAGTATTCAGACCCTTTACTCAGGACTTAGCTGAAGCACCTTTGGCAGCGATTAGTCTCCAGTCTTCTTGGGTATAATGCCATAAGGTTTGCACACCTGGATTTAGGGATTATCTGCTATTCTTCTCTGCAGATCCTCTCATGCTCTGTCAGGTTGGATGGGGAGCGTCGGTGAACAGCTATTTTCAGGTCTCTACAGAGATGTTTGATTGGGTTCAAGTCAGGGCTCTGGCTCGACCAATCAAGGACATTCACAGAGTTATCCCTAAACCACTCCTATGTTTTCTTGGCTGTGTGCCTATGGTCATTGTTTTGTTGGAAGGTGCATCTTCGGCCTAGTCTGAGGTTTTCATAAAGAATAACTATGTTCTTTGCCCCATTCAGTTTTCCCTCAACCCTGACCAATCTCCCTGTCCCTCCCTGACAAACACCCCCACATCATGATGCTGTCACCACCATGCTTCAATGTACAGTAGGTATGGTATTGGGCAAGTGATGAGCAATGCCTGGTTTACTTACGGCAACAATTAAAATTGAGGCCAAAACGTTCAATCTTGGTTTCATTGGACCAAAGAATATTTTTTTCTCACAGTCTGAGAGTCCTTTAGGTTTGTTTTTTTTGCAAACTCCAGGCAGGCTTTCATGTGTCTTTTACTGAGGACAGGTTTCTTTCTGGCCACTCTGCCATAAAGCCAAGACTGGTGGAGTACTGCAGTGATGGTTGACCTTCTGAAAGTTTCTTCCACCTACACACAGAATCTTTTCAGCTCAGCCACAGTGATCATTGTTTCTCGATCACCTCTCTTACTACGGCCACTCTACTTAGTTTGTGGCGGCAGCCAGCATTATGAAGAGTCCTGGTTGTTTCAAACTTCTTCCATTTAAGAATTATGGAGACCTCTGTGCTCTTGGGAACTTTCAGCGCAGCAAAAGTTGTTTTGGACTCTTCTCCAAATCTGTGCCTCCACACAGCCCTTGCTCTGAGCTCTACAGGCTATTCTTTTCTCATAGCCTGGTTTCCGTTTTGATATACATAGTCAGCCAAAATACCTAATATAGACAGGCATGTATATTTCCAAATTATGTCCAATCAACTGAATTTACCACAGGTGGACTCCAATCAAGATGTAGAAACTTCTCAAAGATGATTAAGAGAAATTGGAGGCCCCCAGAGCTATATTTCAAGTATCATAGCAAAGGGTCTGAATACTTATGTCCATGCCACACGTTAGCTTTTCCTTTTGAATAAATTAGCAAAAATGTCTAAAATTCTCTTTCCATTTTCTCATTATGAGGTATTAAGTGCAGACTAATGTGAGAAAACTTCCCTATTCCTACATGAGCATCTTGCTCCTGATCTCCACATTTCACTAAGATAATAAATAAAAAAATATTAGCAGATTTCTCTCTCCTTTCATACAGATATCAGATTTAACTGCTTAGGAGGCTACTGCTGGGTCTACCTAGATCCAACGCAATCTTAAGGGCACCGTCACACGCAGCAGATTTTGTGGCAGAAAATTTCCGCAATTGAAAATCAGTTCCATTCAATTGAATAGGGCAGCACGCACATGGATTTCTGCAAGCTCAATTAAGATGAATGGAACTGATTTTCAGTCGCAGAATTTTCTGCCACAAAATCTGCCACGTGTGAAGGCACCTTAAGGGCCCGTTAACACAACCGTGTGAACGGGTCCGCACCTATTCCACAAAATTGCGGAATAGGTGCGGCTCCATTCACTTCAACGATAGCGGGCAACCGCGGCTCCGCAAAAAAAAAAATAGAACATGTCCTATTCTTTTCAGCAGTAGCGGACAAGAATAGGCATTTTAAATGGGGTGCCAGGCCGTGTGTACCGCAAATTGTGGAACACACGCTGGTCGGCATCCATGGTATTGCGGATCCGCAATACCACGGCCGTCTGAACGGCCCCTAACAGTGTCAGTTGTCAGTTGTACTGGGCAGATTTCCTGTGTAACCAGGACCACTGTAAACATGAAAAAGCATTTTTGGCTAACCAGTGACACACCAGCATCCAGTTGACCATGTTTTTGTCCAATAGTTGGAAGCAAGATCTTTCATTCTTATGAAAGATGTTTCATCCACAATCTTTCCCACAAAGATTGTTTGTCCATTGACTGGTATCATTGAATATATATGAGCAGTTAGAAGCATAGTAACAGTAAATATAATCTAAAATGTGTATGGCTGTGTCTGCAAACCAGTCATTCCACAGCTGTTCAACAATCAAAGATGGCCATCACTTCTATTGCCTTTCCATCAGTAACACAAACCTCCTCCATTTTAATACTCTAGCTCAGGGATGCCCAACCGGCGGCCCTCCAGCTGTTGCAAAGCTACAATTCCCAGCATGCCTGGTCAGCCTACAGCTATTAGGGCATGCTGGGAGTTGTAGTTTTGCAACAACTGGAGGGCAACAGGTTGAGCATCCATGCTCTAGCTTATCCTAATTTTACAATGACACATCATTATCCTAAAAAATATGCTTTGATCATTCCTTCACTTTCAGCGTCACTAATGATCAAAAAAGTATATTCATCTATTTCTAAGAAGAATCTAATATGTTTAGCCGAGCTAAAATAATGTGCAGTAGAGCAAAATAGAAATGTGTTCAAATGTTGATACCTAATGAGTTCCAATTCAATCTTCTGTATCCAGATCTAAACACTTTCAAAAGTTCTCGGATGTGATTATCAAGAAGTTGGGTTTCAGCTTCATTTAGTGACTGTATCAGTTTTTCGTAAGAAGCAAGAATTTGTTTCAGGTCATCGATGTACCTGTAAAAGTGTTAACATTGTTAGGAACTGCCAAGAATAAACGTTTAAAGGGAGTCTGTCACCTCATTTTCACCTATATAACTAACAGCACTGCCCCACAGAAGATTGTATACACATCTCAGACATACCTGTGCGGGGTTAGGGGCGGTGGTCATCGGTGTATCAGTGTATGATATGACACAAATGACATGGTGTCTGTGTAAACATTGCATTTATTGAACAGCACAAAACAACACTAACAAAAACATACACTGACAGTGTAATAGTAATAGACAAGAAAAAAGAATAATAAAAAAAAGAAAAGGCTTCTTTTCAGCCCTGAAAAAAAGGCTCCTCTTCAGTCCTCCTCTTCCTCCTCGACCTTTCAAAAAATTTGGTCCACCTCTGATGTGCTTGTAGATCACTCATTTTTCATTTTTCTCAATGAATTTCTTGAGATTGGTGACCTGATCAAAGCACTTTGCATCGTCAACTTCGACTCCCTTTTCAGCCAGGTTCTTGATGCAGGCCTCTACATCATTCCAGTCTGGAATTTCACTCAGATCCATCTACATAAAAGTGGAGAACTCCTCCATGGGTGCTGTCCATTTCTGAAGGTAGTCAAGACATGAACTGTACAGGCCCTGAACCTGAGCACTGAAATGGTCACACCTTTGCCCATATCCATCTTTCTGCTTTTGAGCCAGCATAGTCTTGACTTTGAGAGGCATGAAGTTGTTCATCTTGCGCTCATGAAGCAAGCTCTGGACCTTGTTCAGAATCCTCTTCACCTCCACCACAGAGTTATCCTCCCTCTCCATCTCTTGAATATTGGACTGAAACACTGACATCAGTGAATGCATTTGCCACAGGTAAATCTCACTGAACTCATCCTCAAAAAACGTCTTAATCTGTACTGGTGGCCTGTCCTGAGACAAAAAGAATGCTTTCAAAGCTGGATACATTTGCAGTAAGCGCTCAATCCCTGGGAATAATGACAGCCATCGTGTCTTGCTGTGAGAGAGGAGAGCCCTGTAATTAACATCAGCAAACTCACAATACTCCTTCAAATTCTCTGTTTGGACAGTGTAGATATTAAAGTGGTGATAGATTTTGAAAATTATTTGCTCAAGGTCTAGTGTGTCTGCGCCATGGTGAACACAATTGTTCAGGATATGAGCTGGACAGCCAACACCAATAGAGCGGTGTTCTGCAGGGACTTCTTTAAATTTGCAAAAACATTCTTTCCTTCCTCATTACGCCGGATTCCTCCAAACATTGTATTGCAATTATCCCCAGTAAATGCAATGCATTTAGAAAAGATTCCCTTCTTTTGCAGTGTGTCTTTTATGTACTGAGCAATGGTGTCAGCTGATTAATTTGGGGTGCTTTTGATTTCAATTAATTTGCTTTGCGCACCACCATTCTTCCAGTCGTAATATTGGATCAGCAGAGGGAACAGTTTTACTGCTCCATGGTTGCTGCCATCAGTGGAGACACCACAGTAGGGAGTACCTTGAAGTGCTTCTAAAGCAACGTCAACAGAATGCGGGGCTATCACGGAATTTACAATGGCTTCAGTCTTCGTTCGGGCACATAAGAATTTTTGAGCTGTTGTGGAGTCTGTGAAAGCCTTCCTTAACAAGCCAGATGTGCAGTCCATTGACCTATAACTTTCGTGGTGCTTAACTGTATGAAAAGCAAAGCTGCCTTCAGCTGCAGTGACGGCTACACTGTCTGACTTTGTCACAAAGAAATCTGTGACTTTAGTGGAAGAGCTCTCACCCCTGGCTGCTTTTGCGTGCTTTGTGGAATTGACGTGCACCTGCAGGTCATTGGCACCTTTATTTGCCACAGACACATAAGTGCCTGCCTTACACGTCAAGCACTCTGCCTCATACGGATCACGACCCTGGCGAAAGCATGGGAATTTTTTCTTTAATTCCTCCGTAAATGTACACTTTCGTTTCGGCATTATGATTGCCAGAACCGGCGGACACACATGTGCTGCCTTTCGCTTTTAAACACTCGGGGGTAGACAAGACTGTCACTGCAAGCACACGCTTTCTTCTTCACACACAGTGTGTGAGTGTCGCACACACACAATATTAGAGAAAGGCACCTGAGATGTGAGTGTGCGAATCCTGCAGTTTTATAGGTGTGACACGTCACACAGACTCAGTAATTTATTGCCTATAAAGTGCCTTGGAAGTTGGAACCTCTCCTAACCTTCTGTCAGTGCCACAAGGAAGGCAGATAAAGGAGAGGAGGAGGAGTTGTCACTGGGACTAGTCTCTAGGGACTAGGGTTGAAAGGTCAAGATGAGACAAGTCTCAGTGACCCTGAGAAGATGATGGCCAGGCTTAAAAATAAAGTCTTCCATAGATATGGAGATGGTATTCTTTATGAGATGCAGATTGTAACCCTTTAGGGATCAAAATAATAAAAACAAACTCACCTTCTCCACTTGTTCGCGGCGCAGCCGGTCCGGTTCTTCTTTCTTGGTCTTGCAGGACCTGCAAAAGGACCTTTGGTGACGTCAGCGCGCTCACCACATGGTGAGCGCACTGACGTCACCGAAGGTCCTTGCAGGTCCTGCAAGGCCAAGAAAGAAGACAACGGACTGGCTGCGCCGCGAACAAGTGGAAAGGGTGAGTTTGTTTTTATTATTTTGATCCCTAAAGGCCATTTTAATACTTAAAATGATTTTGTTCGACTGCCTCAAACCTCAGACACTTTTGAGGCAGCCGAACAAAGTAGGACATGTCCGGGGAAAAGAGGACGTCTGGTCACCCTAACTTTTATTCTGCAGGAAAACAGCTCCCAAGTGCCCAGCTCTGCTGCTGCAAGTGCTCAAAGCAAACCAGACTGAAGGGGGGAGGGCTGCTTTAGCTGCTCGTATCTTGGGATTGATAGCAGATAGAATGATACCAAAATCACAGCATTACATCCAGTATATCAGAAGATATAGCTGTTAGAAATCGAGTCAGGAGAGAAAGCTGTTTTTAGTTTCACTTTCAGCCGGGCACTTGGGAGCTGTTTTCCTGCAGAATAAAAGTGCTTTTCCTGGACATGTAATACAGACACAGAGTGCACACAGGTATGTCTGGGATGTGTATGCAATCTTCTGTGGGGCACTGCTGTTAGTTATATAGGTGAAAATGAGGTGACAGACTCCCTTTAACCTAAAACCATAGCTGATCTATAGTTTCAAGCAATATCCAGTCAATGTTCTGAGACTGACAGCCAAAGCTATAAACCCTAATGCTTATGATGCTGCAATTAACAGGAAAGGTAAGTTGAGAAGTGTAAAAAAACATAATTTTAATAACAGCAACAGCAAAGTTACAGAATTCCACTGTTTAAAGGGTTATTCAAGTGGTGGCATATTGCTAGGATATCAATTCACATTACAATTGATGGAGTCCATCCTCTGTGACCCCTACCAATCTTAAGAATAAAAGGGCTTTTACGTCTCCTTCTTAATTTCTTTCCACACAGTGGTGCTTCTGGACACGGGCAGAATGGCCTTAGACCCTACAGGAACATTTCCAAGCAGGCCAGTGTCCAGGGGGCCACCCGAACCCTCCTTACTGCTGCTAGCCAGGTAGATAATGACCTGATGCCCTCAGAATTAATTTTTTAATAAAATATTAATGTTGTCTCACTTTAGCAAATCACATTTATTATGTAGAGAAGGTTAATACAAGGCACGTAGTAATGTACTCTGATTGTCCATATTACCTCCTTTACTGGCTGGATTCATTTTTCCATCACATTATACACTGATCGTTTCCCTGGTTACAGACCACCCTGCAATCCAGCAGCTGTGGCCGTGCTTGAACACTATAGGAAAAATCTCTGACCTACACTCACTTCTGTGGTCCCAGCCACTTGAGAGGCTGGCGACTTTTCCCATAATGTGCAAGCACGGCCACTGATGATGGGTTGCAGGGTCGTCATGACCCCTAGAAACGGGCAGTGTATAATGTGATGGAAAAATGAATCAAGCCAGCAAAAGGAAGCAATATGGACAATCACAATACATTAGTAAGTGCCTTGTATTAACCTTTTCTACATGATAAATGCAATTTTCTGAAGTGACACAACCCCTTTAATTAACAATGGGAGCATCAGGTACTAATGTACCTGGCGTACAGCCATAGGTGTCCTCCTGAATTCTGTCCTCCAGACAGTGATACAATTGAATACTGCGGTGGGATATAAGGAGTCCATGTCTCCCTGCCCTGCTGTTCATTCTTATAGGCCATAGGCCACTATATAGGGCGATTTATATACAACGCAGGTAGACAGGTGCCCACAGGGACACAGAGGGCTGGAAAAGGCCTGTGGCTTTCACCGGAAATGGTGACTTGGAACAGCACTTAGGTATTTTATTTTTTTCTTCTTTCCTTGGCCACTTAGGGAGCATACTACTGGGGGCACTATAGGGGCCATTACTAGGGGCAGTCCAGACAGCATGCTGAAGGTACAGCTGAATTGGTGATGTGGCCCATATCTCACCTCCTAAGCCCTCTGCTCCATATCTTAATTAAACACAACTGGAGGAGGAGAACAGAATGAGGCAGCAATTGGAGAGATATTTTGTGCTGCACTGTGGTATTTGGTTCTGCTGGGATGGTATTTTGTGCTGCATTATGGTACTGCTGGCCCCATCTACTTGTGTTGCCTTGTCTTCTGGCAATTTGGACTTAAGTTCCCAGTCTGCCCTTGGCAGTCTCATTTACTTGATGTTCAATACAAACACATGCCAAAATATTGTATCATTGTACGAACTACACTTTGCAGGTACTGTAGGTCAAAGTGAACGGGGACAACTTCAGGTCCCTGCACAGCCTAGTGGATGAAAGCACCGATGTGCCGATGAAACTTGGAAGTGGATGCAGAGCTAAGCCTGCACTAGCCCCTTAATTCTGAAGATCAGTGGGGGTCCCAGAAATTATGATATATCAAAAGATAGACCATCACTTTAGAAGACTGGAAAATATACAAAACGGTGAATATCTTTGTAAAAACATTGCTTTATTAATTTTATTATTTATTTATTGTATGCACTTACTAATCCAAGGATTTTAGTATTTTTTGTTAACTAAACATCCTAAATCCTAAGTCACTATTTACTTCAGAAGGAAAACCTTTTTTTTTATTTCAATCTAAATCATTAATATTTACATAAAATACCAATCCATACAAGACATTAAAAGAGTTGTCCAATCCCCACAGATAGTTCAGTTATGGTCCCTATAAAAAAAAAATAAAAAAAAAAAACACCTGTTCACCACAGGTGACAGGAATCAGTCAGGACAGGACGCTTGGCACTGGATCAGAAGGGAGGTGAAAAGGTAAAACAGTCAAGAAACCATAATTAAAATCTCTGTGAAGGTCTGATAACCCCTTTAAGTGGACTCTGTCTGCCATTTGTCATGTATGTGTGAATATGGTGTTGTTTTTTGAAACGTGATGTGAATGCTGAACTTGGAATCATCAGCATTTCGGAGCTTCAGGGCACATCTGCCTCCAATTGACAGATTTATCCTTGTTTCTGTGTGTAAGGGCAAAGCTGGCCCTTTGAGAACTGTGAAATGGAAGAAATGCCATAAAGTTAACCAACCTTAAGAACTTGTCTTCTTGCAGGGCTACATTTCGTGGTAATTCACCAACAGAAAAGCCCAATTGCTCCATGTGTTTGGTTTCTGTGATAATTTCTTGAAGTTCTGGTGCAAAGTTCACAGCATAGTGCACATTCTTATAATTAGTGTCAGCTTTAAGTTGGTCCACATCCTGCAAAAATTATTCGTAAGACACAGGTTACTATTCTATTAAGTGAAACGCAAAAATGAGTGGTGGTGGGTTATATAATGACTGCAATTTTTGCAAAATTTGCAGAAGACCATCTTCCATAGCAGGGATGCATATTTCTGGATTTTCACACACAACTCATGGCCGTCCTGATTTCTGTGGTACTGGACTGACTCTTGGCATACGAATCTTCTTTTTTCATACTTGTTAACCATCACATACCATAATATACTCTATTAATTTAGCATCACCATATTTCACAGGATTTATCTAATCCAGAATCAATAAACATCCAAAGTGACAAATAATAAAAAGGAGTGAACAAATCAACAAAGAAAGAGACAGAAAGACAAAAACTGACAAAATATGTATAAAATGCTGTAAGCAAATGCTTATACTCAAGTTTTTCACTTTACTAAATTGCTATTTTTTATTCTAATGCATTCAGAAAGTCTTTAGACCCTTTCAATTTTTTCACATTTTATGTTACCAAGATTCTCTGGTCTGAAAACCAGACAGAACTTTTTTGACTCAAATCTAAGCGTCATGTCAATGCAAGATTTTAGTTTTTCCTTTTCAATAAATTAGCAAAGAGGTTAAACAAAATGTTTTCACTTTGTCATTATGGTTTATTGAGTGTAGAATGATGGGGAAAGAAATGTGAATTTTTAAAATTTTAACACAAGGTCACAACATAACAAAATGTGAAAAAAGTGAAAGGGTCTGAAGAGTTTCAAAATGGATTACATTTTTGGAAACTTCATATTTACCATTTCAGTAAGAGATACGTTGGTGTGGTTAATAAGACCAGGTACATGTATGTTGACAAGTAGACTTCTTTTCAGCAGAGATGGCAGGATCTGATCTGTGCTCTCTTTCCAAGCCTCATACTTTTTGTCTTCATATTCCTTCATTCTTCTTGCCACTTCCAAATATTTTGCCTTGGCCTAAGTAAAAGACCAAAAAACATAAAATCACAATAGTCTGACTTCTCAAATGTAGGTGTACACAGGCTCAGACTGACCCATAGGGGAACAGGTGAATCCACCGATGGCCCCTAGTCCCCACCCTCTGCACAAATTGCACAGTAGACTGACTGTATTACATATAGATAGGCAGCGCATAACATTTATGTTCATATAAAAAACAATGCATCATCACAGATGCATTAGATGGCTCAGGCGACTTGTATGTAAAGAGACAGTTCATCATTTCATTCCTCTTTCATCAGGAACCTGAATTTCCAAAGTCTCTGCAGGGACCCCTATAATCAATCATCTTTAGGGTCCTGCTGATGCCTGCCGTTGTGAGAGCAGATAATATTTGCATACAGTTATACAGTGGGTCCCCAAAACAAATTTTACTGGTGGGCCCAGGTAGGCTCGGACTGGTCCACAGGGAATCCCCCTGTGGGGCCCTGAGCAAGATGGACCCCTAGTGCACAAGTGGCACATGGTACAGCACACTGACCACACTACATATAGTTAACGGCTATGTACATTTTTTCAGTTGGTCTTTATTAAAAATATGGAGCCCTATTTTGTGTAAATAGCTGAGATGCTCTAGTAGCAGCCTGTGTATTTACTGTCTTTTCCGTCAGACCAGGAGCTGAAGGATTCCTTATCTGTGCTCTCTGACCTTATATATACCTTATCATTATAGCTCAGTTCTTATGTTACTGATAAAAATAAATAAATAAGTGTTTATGACCTTTAGAGATAAGGTTTATTAGATGGATGACACAACATTAAGGTGAAAATACCAGTGAAACAGTTAGAAAAACAGTTAACCCTTTGTAACAGAATGGCTCAATATTTTTAATAGAGGCCAATTGAAAATATCATTTTTAGCCAAAAATTAGTAAAATGCAATCATAAACAAAAATTGCCTCCAAAGGTGTACATAGCCTTTAAGCAACGCTCAATTATCTACTCCCACCCACACTAACGGCCGTGATCAAGGTCCGGGAGGACCGAAACGTTGGCCTTTGTTCCTATATGTGGTAACCAAATCTAATAAAGCGTTCCGATTTATTCATAATTTAATAATCTTCTGGAGTGCCGTGATGTTACTCTTTACATATATTGGGTATTAGCCCGATCATTGAGCACCATTGCCAAACCAAGGAGTGCCATTCCAGTTAAATTTGTTTGCATAGCCTTTAAGCAGCATACAGCCTATGTTAATATTAAAACAAAATACCCAGCTTATTATTATAGATGCATCAGGCGACTGAGATGACTTCTAGGTACAGATACAGGCCGGCCAGTATCCTCTCTCATCAGGGACCTGCCTTCTCAAAGTTGCTGCAGGAAGCCCCCTGAGGTAATCACCTCCCTGCCAGTGTGTGGTCAGATAATATTTGTATGTTGCTTTAAAGCGAGCCCCAGGATAAATTGTACTGTTGGGCCCAAGACATCCCAGTTGGACACTGTGTGTAGCTGTGTATGGTTGCATGATATCAACCATAGTTTTTTCAGAACCCCCAAAATGTACTGACCACCAAGGATTGCACAGCACCACCCTAGACCAATGTCACATATGGATACGTACTTCCATAGGATGTCCAGATTTTAAAAACGTACCATTTTTCCATGTTCACTTGCTAACATCTCTTCCATTTCCAGAAACCGAACAATTGTGTGTTTGATTCGGAGAAAAAGTGACCTTTCCCAATATATTGCCCCAGCCACAGGAGGATGATTCTTGTAGAGAGGAGGGGTTTCCAGGTTTTTCACGAAGAGATTGTTTACTATGTCAACCTAAAATGCAAAATATTATAAAAAAAAAACATAAGCTAATGTGGTTAAATGCGCAATGTTTGGGTTTGGGGTTTAAAGGGATTCTGTCACCACCATTTTGCATATTAAGTTATTTATACCACTGGATTTATCGCATCATAAGGATCCCCAAATGGTTATTGTTATAGGGCCCAGATGAAGATTTGTGGTGTAAAAATCCTTTTTTATCTACTGTCAATCACTTACATTAAGGGGCCCAAGGGGAGGTGACCATGTTTGCTGGAGCCCGGGCTCGGCGATTCCGTTGGAGCCCCGGACCGCCCACCTAATTAATATTCACTTCACTGAGTGAAGCTCCGACGCGGCAATTGATGTACTGCGCCTGCGCAGCCCTGGACCGCACACCTAATTAATATTCACTTCACTGAGTCAGTGAAGCTCCGACGCGGCACTGCGCCTGCGCGGGATTACAGCCGCCGTCGGAGCTTCACTGACTCAGTGAAGTGAATATTAATTAGCTGTGCGGTCCGGGGCTGCGCAGGCGCAGTACATCAATTGCCGCGTCGGAGCTTCACTGAGTGAAGTGAATATTAATTAGGTGGGCGGTCCGGGGCTCCAACGGAATCGCCGAGCCCGGGCTCCAGCAAACATGGTCACCTCCCCTTGGGCCCCTTAATGTAAGTGATTGACAGTAGATAAAAAAGGATTTTTACACCACAAATCTTCATCTGGGCCCTATAACAATAACCATTTGGGGATCCTTATGATGCGATAAATCCAGTGGTATAAATAACTTAATATGCAAAATGGTGGTGACAGAATCCCTTTAAGCTGGTCATAAACTGCAATATCTAATATGTAGAGTATTCCTCACTGAAAAGGGGGCGAGTTAAGCGATTAGAGGGACGGGGACAGTGGCCTGGTCACATTTATCATCTTTTACACCAGTTTACACGTGGACTGCTGGATTCTGAGCTTAATTGATGACGTACGCCTCATCATAAATTAGGTGCAGCATCTGGCAGTGCACCTGGTTATCATAGACTTTTTATATTTATATAACATTTTTATATTTATATTATATCTTTTTATTTAATATGTATCTATTTAATATCTTTTTATTTTACAGCCTGTGTACTTGACTGTGGGAATACTTTGAATTTCAGTGACGATATGCGTCCTTACCTCTTTACAATACTGCTCCAGAATAGCATTAAATTTCATCATCATCTGCTTGTTGATGGCTTCTCGAGAGCGAATGTGCTTAAACTTCAATAGCATGTCAAATGCAGCCTCAGCTGAGCGAAGAGTTTTAAATGATTCGTCAATAAAATGTATGGCTTCCCCTTCAATGGCCTGTATATACGTCACATAATAGAAATATGTCAGCAGGTCACATTCAGGTACTGCTCCTGCCCAAAGTCTAAATGACCAGATCATTCCCACACATTTCATACCTGGACTTCATTCTTAAAGTCGTCTATGACAAGTTTCCATTGTTGAGCATATTTTATATTGAAGGGATCGAAAGACAGGTCTTCCATTGGTTTGATAAGACCATCAACTCTATGCAACACGTCATCAATACGCTTGGGATCACCAGTGACCGCCTTTAATTCTGGACCAAAAATGTTGTAAAACTCCTCTAGAACCTGTGCATTAGAAAAAGACAAAGTCCATTCGTTATAACTTTCTTTCATGTAATAAAGTGTTAAAGGTAATCGGTCATTACCTTTAGGGCTCATGCACACGGCCGTATTTTATTTCCACATCCGTTCGGTTTTTTTTGCAGCCCGTATACGGATCCATTCACTTTAATGGGTCCACAAAAAAACGGAAATGACTCCGAGTGCATTCCGTTTCGTATGTTTGCAAGTCCGTTCCATGCAAAAATATATGTCCCATTCTTGTCCGTTTTGCGGACAAGGACAGGCATTGTTACCAATGGATCTGCAAAAACACAGACGTTTACACGGATGTCATCTGTTTTTTTGCAGATCCGTTTTGCATGAGCCCTTATGCTGCCCTCTCCAAGGGCGGTATAAGGTAGTGACAGGCATGCTGATTCCAGCACTGGAAATTCTTTAAAAAATTACCTTATGTACGTACCTTTAAAAATTTTACATTGTGAGAAAGCAGTCCTGTATTTAATATTTGTTAAGTTTCACTCCGTCGCTTAAAATCCAAGTTTGTCAAGAAATTAACAATTGCCTGCACTAGCTTCAGTGTGTGGGAGCAGATAAGGAGCCTGAAGAAGGCTGCACACAAAATATGCTTACAAACAGCCTAATCACTACACGTAAAGTTCTGTTCACACATGAGGTATGGTTTCCATTTATATTAGAAACCATAATTCAGTGTAAGATCTAGGGTACCACGAATACCAGCCCGATGGACCGCTTTGACTTATAATGAGACTCGACAGGTGTCATTGGGGTGTCAGCAATTTGACAAGAAGAACAGAGATGCATGTTATACTACTCTTCCTGTCAAATCTGATGGATCTTCTGGGCGAAACATCCGATGCCGGTGCGACACAGCCTGACTCAGCTGCCGATTACAGACTGAGGAGGCCATTACATTTACTGTTTGGGTGCAGAGCTGTCCACACAGATGCAGCAGAGACCAGACAGTGAAAACCTGGAAAAAACGTACCATTCTGTATGAGTCTAGGGGTAGTTCCTAAGCAAAGAATATTGAAGATTTTTTTTTCTCCATAGAGATATTTTTGTATTTTCAAGCTTACATCTATCCCTACTCTGGCAGATCAGCAGCCCTATCAAACACACAATATAATCAATTTGTTAAATAGTCAATTACATTTTTAAGAGAAGCCACTAAACAAATGCAGAACAAAGGTAACCGAGGGCAGGGGTAAAAGATCAAACAATTATGATCCGAAATCATATTCTCAGGGGGAGTGTCCTGTCTGCTGCAGCTGATGACAGTTGAAGGATGGAACTGAACATGTATGTAAAGCTCAGTATGCAACTTTTAGGCCAATTCAGATGTAAGGTTAATAAAGAACGTGGTCCAATATGTTTTGTTACATCCATGAAATATGTTTTCTTAGGTTTCATTTTTAATTAAGACAATTCTGTGTAGATTCCAGTCATCCCAGTAAAATGAAAATAAATTAGTACCTGCAAAATATCAAAGAGATCTTGACAAATAGTAGCCAAGTAGTCAGTTTTCTCAAAGAGACGTTTTCTATCAAATTCCCAACGCTGGTCTCTCCCTGAAGCTTCAATTTTAGCGCGGACTTCAAAGTAGCAACTTTTCCATAATTCCAGGGTTCTCTTTGCCTCCAGGGTTTTGTTTTTTGCTGCTTCTCTGTTCTCTCTGAAAAACAGTGGTGGATAATTACCTGTGAATCCAGATTTCATTTTCCTGGTAGAAATTGGTTTGGTCATTCCAAAATTTAACTTGATTGACAAAAACTATTTATTCCTCATTTACTGAAAACCTTAAGGACTTCTGTCTGCACTTTAAACATGGCGTCCACTCAGCAGCTTAGCAGGCGCCATAGTTGCCTGCTATTTTAAACAGCAGACACCTGGAGGCATTGTCCGTGAACGATGATAACACCAATCATGGACTTCACTCCTCAGATGCCATGGTCACTTGTGGCCTGAACAGAGTTTGTAGGAGCCATTTGGTTTCAATGGCAGCCTTGGGCTTTCTGAAGGCTCTGAGGCCTGTGGCAGGACTCCATAGGAACATACTGAATCTGCCATAGGCTGCATGTAAAATCATTGCAGTCTATGGAAGAAGCAATTAGACGACTACACGTTAAAGTCCCCTAGGGGGACTTAAAATAAGTGATAAAAAGTCAAAGTTTTAAAAAATATCTATAAAATAAATTAAAAAAAGAATATAAAAATTCAATGCACCCCTTTTTTTATATTAAAAATAAACAATAAAAAAATAAAGATCATTGGTATCACCACATCCCGAAACATCTATACTATTAGAATATAAATGTATTTATCCTTTATGGTGAATGCTGTGAAGGGAAAACAAAAATGGCTGATCCTCCTTTTTTCATCGTTCACCAACTAAAAAAAATATCAAAAAGTTACACACACTCCAAAATTATATCAATAAAAACTACAGATCGCCCCACAAATAATGAGCTCTCACACAGCTCTGTTGGCAGAAAAATAAACTTATTGGGGTCAGAATATGTTGATGCAAAAAAAAAATGTGTTTTTTTTTTCAAAGTTTTCATTTTTTTTATGTATTAAAATACAAGAAAATCTATATAAATGTGGTATTACTGTAATCCCAGAGAATGAAGGGCACAGGTCGGTTTCACTACAAAGGGAACACTATAAAAGTGAAACCTATAAAAAAAAATGGTGGAATTGTCTTCTTTTTCCAATTTCTCCCCATTGGGAATGTTTTCTAGCTTCCGACTACATTGTATACAATATAAAATTGTGCCATTAGAAAGTGAAACTTGTCCCACAAAAAAACAAGCCCTGATACAGCTATGTGAATGGAAAAACAAAAAAGTTATGGCTTCAGGAAGGCAAGGATTAAAAATGGAAAAGCAAAAAACAGAAAACTTTCTGGATCCTAAAGGGATTAATTACCTACCGAAACAAACTGTGAATATTCAAAACTCGACAGACTCTTTCTGCAATTTCCCAGGCAATTCGCTCCATTAATGGGACCATTCTTTCATCTTTATTGTAATGACGGGAAATAATCCACACCATTCTTAAAGCATTCATCATTGGAGGGATTGTATCCAGGACTACATTAAAACCTGTCCCGTGTGTTAAGTTCTATGAGAGAAAATACCAAAACAATTAGGATGCACTGATCATTGCAGACCACATTACACCGGCTGGTAGGGATGCTCCATTTAGAATACCGACCTTTAAATGACGTTCAAGAGTGGTTAGGAAGCGAACATTATCAGCGGCTTCTACGTGGTACTTTGCAAGCTCAGTTACTGTAAGATCCAGATTTTGTACTAAACCAGGATCAGCAATGGACAAAACATTTAAGACCTTCTTCACTGTGGGAAGTTTCAGCTGTTCACTAAGTGCACTTAACGTAGCATTGCGCTCGCGCCAGAAGTCAATCTCAGCCAATGGCGCCTTTCCCTGAAAACAGACGAAAGCAGAAGACAAATAAATAATAAAAAAAATCAAAAAGACTTCTCATTGCAAATCCTTCTCTTAAAATTCTACATAATTGTACACAGAAAATGTGTACAATCTTCACAAGCCTGAGAGCGGGGTTAAAAATTGTTGCAATCCAACTGCAATTTTCTGGGGTTTTTTGTTTTTGTTTTTTCCAGTGGCACTGGTTATATTTCTGTTAAAGAGGATCTGTCACCACAAAATGTAGTGCATCTGGTTATAGAGCAAGAGGAGATGAGCAAATTTATGGGAAAAGATTTAGTAAAACTTGTAATTTATACATTTAAATCTCTGCTCTTTAACCCCACCCCTGAGCACAACTATCAATGACTGACAGCTATCCCTGTATACACACTTACAAAGAGAATGCTTTCAAGCATTGATAAGATGTCCCCTGTATGAAATTAGATTCAGAAAGAGCAGAGATTTAAAAGTATAAATGACAAGTGTAACGTAAAAGGATATTCTGGTTATGTGAAGTTATGCCCTATCCACAGGATAGGGGATAACTATTAGATTGGTGGGGACCCCATATCTCCGCAGCCCCTGAAATGAATGCGCGTGGCCACTCCATTCAATTCTCTGTGAGTTCAGCTATTTCCGGAATTTCCATAGAAATTAATTGAGCGGCAGCATGCATGCCCGATCAGCCACTCCGTTCATTTCAGGGAACTGCAGAACGTACAAGGTCCCGTCCTGTGAATAGGGGATAACTTAAAGAAGAACTCACGACAAAAATGTTATTCCATGTCCTGCTAGAAATGTACATGATATAATCTGTAGTGAATGTCATTTTCTTACCAGTGTCTGAATTTTTGACTTATATCATCCTGAAGTTTCTTATCTGTGTCATGTGACCAGCAATTAGACCCACCAACTCACACATAGACTTATGTGTGGACAGGAAGTCTAATTCTCTATGTATTCCTATGAGACTAAGGCCCCATTCACACGACCATATGAATGGGGCCGTATGTATTCCGCAAAATTGCGGAATACATGCAGCCCCATTCACTTCTATGGGAGTGCACAGCCGCGGCACGGAGACAGCTCCGTGCCGCGGCTCCGCATAAAAAGATAGAACATGTCCTATACTTGTCCGTACGCACGGACAAGTATAGGCATTTTCAATGGGGCCGCACGGCGCGTGTTCCAGGCGCTGCGGAACACACGCCGGGCGGTCCCCGTATATTTGCGGGTCCGCAATAATGCGGACCCGCAAATATACGGTCGTCTGAATGAGGCCTTAAAGTGAGGCTCCAATAGGAATGAATAGAGCAGTTACTGGCTTTCTGTCCTGGGTCAGTTGGAGGTCAGGGAGTTGGTCACATGACCCAGCTACAATAAAAAGAGAGGTTTTTACTCACAGAAACAGTCACTGATAAGAAAATGACAATCACTACAGATTATATCATGCACCTTTCTAACAGGTCAGAGAATAAAAATTTTTGCGGGAGTTCTTCTTTAATGTACCCGGAATACCCATTTAATCTTTAACACAAAACTACATTCATATCAATCTGCTCAGCCTCTCCTGCTCTTTAACATGCTGCCTGCACTAGATTCTGAGGCGACAGGTTCTCTTTAAAGGGAATTATTCTCAAAGAAAACCCCCATCCATGTGTTCTGTTAGCGCAATTGAAGGGGAGGTCCTCTGCTCAGAAGTCTCATAGAAACGAATGAAGGGTGGCCACTCGTGCGTGGTCCGCTCTCCTTCACTTTGCGACCTTCGTTGTAGAAATAGGTGCAGGTCCCAGAGGTGGGACCTGCACTTATCAGACATCCTAGCAATATGCCACTAATGCTTGAGATGAAACAACCCTTTTACGTTTTTCATACCTTGCCTAATTATTTATTATTATTATTTATTAAAGCGCCATTCATTCCACAGCGCTGTACATGTTAAAAGGGGTTTGCATACATAGTCTAGACAATTGCTCTAGGACAAACAAGTTACAGACTGGTACAGAAGGAGAGAGGGCCCTGCCCGTGAAGGCTTACAATCTATGCGGTATAGGAGGACACAG
This sequence comes from Rhinella marina, assembly GCA_900303285.1. Taxonomy (NCBI): domain Eukaryota; kingdom Metazoa; phylum Chordata; class Amphibia; order Anura; family Bufonidae; genus Rhinella; species Rhinella marina. The sequence continues at coordinate 250,538 of ONZH01004287.1, forward strand.
TAGGTGAGGGTAAAGCTGGTCATGGCAGTGTAGCAGCAGCAGGGTCACAGGTTGTAGGCTTGTCTGAAGAGGTGGGTTTTCAGATTTCTTTTGAAGGATTCCACTGTAGGTGAGAGTCTGATATGTTGGGGTACAGAGTTCCAGAGTATTGGGGCTGGCCGGGAGAAATCCTGGAGGCGATTGTGTGAAGAGTTGATAAGAGTGGAGGAGAGAAGGAGGTCTTGTGAGGATCGGAGATTACGTGTGGGGATGTATCGGGAGAGTAGTTCTGAGATGTAGGGAGGGGACAGGTTGTGGACGGCCTTGTATGTATTTGTTAGTATTTTAAACTGAATTCTCTGGGGAATGGGGAGCCAGTGAAAGGATTGGCAAAGGGGAGAGGCAGAGGAGTAACCGGGTGAGAGGTGGATTAGTCGGGCAGCAGAGTTGAGGATAGATTGGAGGGGGGCTAGGGTGCTAGATGGAAGGCCACAGAGGAGAATGTTGCAGTAGTCTAGGCGGGAGATGATGAGGGCATGTATTAGTACTTTGGCAGACTCATAGTTGAGGAACGCACGGATATGGGAGATATTTTTGAGTTGGAGGCGGCAGGTGGTGGAAAGGGCTTGGATGTGTGGTCTGAAGGAGAGTGCAGAATCCAAGGTCACTCCAAGGCAGCGGACCTGTTTAACGGGGGAGAGTGTGCAGTCGTTGATGGTGATAGATAGGTCTGTTGGGAGGGCTGTGCAAGATGGTGGAAAGATGATAAATTCTGTTTTATCCATGTTAAGTTTTAGAAAGCGTGAGGAAATGAAAGAGGATATTGAAGATAGGCATTGTGGGACTCTGGATAGTAAGGTGGCGATGTCTGGACCAGAGAGGTAGATTTGTGTGTCATCAGCATAAAAGTGATACTGAAAGCCATGGGACTCTATGAGCTGTCCCAGGCCAAAGGTATAGATAGAGAAGAGCAGGGGACCTAGGACTGAGCCTTGTGGGACACCAACAGAGAGGGAATGAGAGGAGGAGGTGGCGTGAGAGTGGCAGACGCTAAATGTCTGGTCTGTGAGGTATGATGCAATCCATGAGAGGGCCAGGTCAGTGATGCCAAGAGACGAGAGAGTTTGTAGTAGAAGGGAGTGGTCGACGGTGTCAAAGGTAGAGGACAGGTCAAGGAGGAGGAGAACAGAGTAATGTTTTTTGGTTTTGGCTGCTAGCAGATCGTTGGTGATTTTTGTAAGGGCAGTTTCAGTCGAGCGGTGGGGTCGGAAGCCTGACTGTAGTTGGTCAAAGAGTGAGCAGGAGGAGAGGTGAGAGGACAGTTCTGAATGGACATGTTGCTCAAGTAGCTTTGAGGCATATGGCAGAAGTGATATGGGGCGATAGCTGGACAGAGAAGATGGGTCGAGTGAGGGTTTTTTAAGGATGGGTTTAATTGTAGCGTGTTTAAAACCAGAGGGGAAGACACCAGAGGTCAGTGATAGGTTGAAGAGATGAGTTAGGGCTGGGATGAACACTGAGGAGAGGTTGGGAATGAGGTGGGATGGGATTGGGTCAAGTGCGCAGGTGGTGAGATGTGATCTGGAGAGTAGGGTGGAAAGGTATTCTTCTGTAATTGTGGAGAAGCAGGTTTTGGTGGAAGAGTACTGAGCAGTTATGTAGAGGGGCTGAGGGGACTGTGCACTGAAGCCTTCTCTGATGTTGACGATCTTTTGTTTGAAGTATGTGGCAAAGTCCTCTGCTGAGATAAGAGGTGATGGTGGGGGCGCTGGTGGACGGAGAAGAGAGTTAAAAGTGTTCAACAGTTGTTTGGGGTTGTGGGACAGAGAAGATATTAGAGATGAGAAGTAGGCCTGTTTTGCATCAGAGAGTGATGATTTGAAAATGAGGAGGGATTGCTTGTATGTGGTGAAGTAATCCTTTGAATGGGATTTCTTCCATTGCCGCTCAGCAGCTCTGGAAGCCTGTCTGAGTTTCTTGGTCAGGTCTGTGTGCCAGGGTTGTCTGTTGATTTTCCGGGATTTGTGGAGTGTGAGGGGGGCAACAGAGTCCAGGGCTGTAGCTATTGTGGTGTTATACAGAGTGGTGGCAGCATCGGGGTCTTTGAGGGAATGAATGTTGGAAAGAGATGAAAGAGATTCCGAAAGTAGGTGAAAGTCGAGATGTTTAAGGTTCCTGCAGGGGTGTGCTAGTGTGTGGACCGGAGGACCAGCAGAAGAGACCAGAGAAGAGAAGGTGAGTAAGTTGTGGTCAGATAGGGGGAGTGGCGAATTAGAAAGGTTAGATAAGGAGCAGAGGCGAGTAAAGATCTAGAGTATGACCATCTCTGTGGGTGGGAGCGAAAGACCACTGGGAGAGGTCGAAGGAGGAAGCGAGTGCCAGAAGTTTGGAGGCGGTCGAGTTGCAAGTGTCGATAGGGATGTTGAAGTCACCCATGATGATAGTGGGAATGTCGGCAGAAAGAAAATGTAGGAGCCAGGTATTAAAATGGTCAAGAAAGATGGTGGCTGGGCCTGGGGGGCGGTAGATGACAGCTACTTGCAGGTTGGAGGGAGAGTAGATGCGAACAGAGTGTACTTCAAATGAAGTGAGAGTTAAGAAGGGTGGTGGTGGAATTGGGCTGTAGGAGCAGTTTCCAGACAGAAGCAGACCAACTCCTCCACCATGTTTGCAGCCAGGGCGTGGGGTGTGGGTGAAATGAAATCTGCTATAAGAGAGTGCAGCAGGGAAGGCAGTGTCAGAGGGTGTCAGCCATGTTTCTGTGATACCCAAAAGGGAAAGTTTGTGTGAAATGAAGAGGTCCTGGATGAAGGACAGTTTGTTATTAACTGAGCGTGCGTTCCATAATGCTCCTGCCAGAGGAACCGAGGGAGCATTATATATATATATATATATATATATATATATATATATATATATATATATATATATATATATATATATATATAAACTATGACAAATAACAATAACTTCATGATATTGTATATAATAATAATAACTGATACAGTCTGAAGCTAAAACATGTAATAAAACACTATACTATAGATAAAGAATACTGATGTAAAAAACAATACAAGTTCTAGTCCCATAATGCTCCTGAAACTCGAGATACTACAATAACTGTTAACCCCCGAGATGCAGGATGGTATATGCAGTATACCACGTATAAAATACCTGTGGTTTCTTTTGCAGCAGTTCATCCACAGCTGCGGACACTTGTGTCTGCCAATTCATCACACATTGCTCCAGTTTCTCTACAGCAGATTTATCTGATGCCACTACAGCAGGTTCAGTGTCAAGGTTCACATCTGGCATTTCTAATTTAATTTCTCCTGATAAGGAGAAAACAACAAAACGTATAAGTTAGGATGAAAATATGCCATTGGTGATTCAGCCAAAAACATATTGGGAAAGAATTACCGTATTTTTCATTTTATAAGACGCACTTTTTTTCCTCCAAAGTGGAGGGAAAAAGTTGCTGCGTCTTATAAAACGAACATCACTAATTAGGTGGCTCAGGAGGCTCTCACTAACAGCTCCTGAGCCTGCCATTAAACTGTTTGGAGGGCTGGCGACTTCAATGAAGGTTTCTGCCGCCAGCCTGCGCTTCCTTAATAAGACGGCACCACGGACGGGCTGGCGGCTTCACTTAATGCGCTCTGCATGCCGCCAGGCCGCACGTCCATTGAGCTCCCCTGTTGTAGTAAATCGTTGGGCGAGCTGGCGGCTTCAGTTAGCTCACTCCCCTGCCGCCAGCCCGCACATCCATCTTACCAACTTGCTCCTCAGGGCACCGTTGCGCAGGTTGGTGGCTTCACTTGCTGCCCTCTACTGCCGCCAGCCCGCTTTTCACAGGTCAGCTGACACTTCCACCAATCAGCTTCCTTCCTATCTCCCGCCGTACTAGCTCTGCTCCTGCTGTGTACGGCAGTTTTGTGGGTCTAATCCCTGGGTGAGTCAAGCGCTCAGGACCTATAAATGTGGGTCCATAGGTAGCCACCCATATACTGCAGTAAATGAGTGGATTCCTATGGATGAGGGGAGTTATAGTCATATTAAATATAAACACTGTCCAGGGACTGTTCTGTAATTGGCATGTGTTTATATTAAATATGACTATAACCCCCATCATCCATAGTAATCCACTCATATACTGCAGTACATGGGTGGATTCCTATGGATGAGGGGGGTTATAGTCATATGCCAATTATAGAACAGTCGCTGGACAGTGTTTATATTAAAAATGACTATAACTCCCCTCATCTTTGAGAATATGCCAATGTACAGTACATCAGTGATCCCCCAGTAACACAGATCCCCCATAACAGTGTGTCATCCACAGATCCCCCATAACAGTGTCATCCACAGATCCCCCATAACAGTGTCATCCACAGATCCCCCATAACAGTGTCATCCACAGATCCCCCATAACAGTGTCATCCACAGATCCCCCCATAACAGTGTCATCCACAGATCCCCCATAACAGTGTATCATCCACAGATCCCCCATAACAGTGACATCCACAGATCCCCCATAACAGTGTCATCCACAGATCCCCCATAACAGCATTATCCACAGTGCCCCCATAACAGTGTCATCCACTGATATTCTCACCTACAGTTACACATTATTGTTATTTTGTTAAAATGTTTTAGACCACCTTTTAGTTCAAATTATTTTTTTCCCCATTTTCCTCCTCTGAAAACTAGGTGCGTCTTATCATCAGGTGCGTCTTATAAAGCGAAAAATACGGTACCTTCAAGTTGCTGTATTGTTTGCTGAATATGGTTCAGGAATTTCTGCATGTTCATAAGGAACTCATCTCGAATTAGCTGTACACTTCTTAGTTCCACATTTGGCTCTTCCAGCTTTAAGGAATCTTTGTCACTTATGTCTTCAGTGGATCCTGTCTGCTGAGCTTGATCTTCTTGAAGGGAGATCTCTTTGGTTTTGTGTTCATTGTAAGACAACAGAGGCATAAAGACCTAAAACAGAAACAAATCCACATAAAGAAATAGAATTAGAGGAAGTCCTTCATCCAGCTCTCTAATCTGTGAGCCATAAGGGATATCAGTCACACATAACCTCTTCCTTTCTGGAGTACCTAATGTGTATTGCTACCCTCTGGTGGTACTACAGACAACCTGAACATTTGCTTTGCTCATGTTTCAATGCAGCTGATCAATGGGGGTCTCACTACTGGAACCTCCTGTGACTACTTTATTTTCTGGGCACCCTTAAAAAAAGGTATTCTCCAAAGCCAACAACCCTTTCTACGGAGTACTGTACTTAAAGGCTATGGTCATCTTTGGGGAAATTTTTTTCTAATTACTTTTTACTCATTCTGGGCTAAAAATAATTTTTTCAATTGGTGTTTATTAAAAATGGTCAGCCGTTTTTGAGATACAAGGGTTAAAAAATTGTCTGTTTGCAGAGTATCACTTCTCAGTCCCATCAGCTGACGGCTCATGTGAAGCCTTATCTCTGATCTCCTGACCTCATAAACACTCATTTAAGCCATATTCTTATCAGCTTGATAAGAGTTGATAAGAGTCTAGCTATACTGAGTGTTTATAAGGAGATCAGAGATAAGGCTTCACATGAGCCATCAGCTGACAGGACTGAGAAGTGATATTTGTGAAAATGGCTGAACATGAAAGGGGTTTTCCGGGAGTTAACTACTGATGACCTATCCTCAGGATAGGTCATCAGTATCTCATCGGTGGGGGTCCGACACCTTGGACCCCTGCCGATCAGCTCTTTGAGAAGGTATCGGCTCTCATGTGAGCGCCACTACCTTCTCGCAGCTCACCAAGCACAGTGCCGTACATTGTACAGCGGCTGTGCTTGGTATCGCGCTCAGCCCCATTCACTTGAATGGGGCTGAGCTGCTCCTAGGCCAGTTGACCAATGAACGTGACGTCACTGGCCTAGGAAAAGCTGAGAGCTGAAACAGCTGATCAGCGGGGGTCCCGGGTGTCGGACTCCCACCGATCAGATTATGATGACCTATCCTGAGGATAGGTCATCAGTTGTTAAATCCCAGAAAACCCCTTTAATGAAAACCAATTTTTCCAAAATTAGTAAAATGCAATCATAAAAAATTGCCCCATAGGTGTCCATAGCCTTTAAGGCTAGAATGACTATTGGAGGGAATTTGTCATAAAGGGAATATTTGAAGTCAGTTTTTCTATAGTCTTCGTTGGAGTTTTTTATGCCACATTTATCAAATGTCTCATGTTGTTTAATTTGTGTTATCCTTACACCTAACACTTTTGTCTAGAAAACTCACTCCAGTTTTCCTACTCCACCCTCCTCCTGGCGTGAGATTGAGACTTTTTTGTGACTTTTTGTGTCACAAAAATTTTCAAAAACCTTATTTTGCAACTTTTTGAAGCCAGAATTCTGAGAGAAGGCGTGATTAATCATAATTTCGAATGAAAATTCTTGTTCAAAAGACATTTAAAAATGTATTACAGTTATAAAAACCTAAATACACAAAAAAGTGCACAGTGTAATTAGAAAAAGATCCAATCATGTAATTATTAAGTCTTTATGTTTATTTTTAACTGTTCAAAACGTGCATCTCTGTGCACAAAGTAGATTTCCAAAGCTAAATTCATCAGAATTCTGGCTTCATTTAAGCCAACAAACTGGTGGTGGACTTACTTTGCACCACTTTGTGCCTCAGGCATTAAGATGAGCCAATGCCAAAATTTTGTCGTAAATTGGTGCAAAATTTTGGAGCAAAGTAAGCCAACCAATAGTTGGTGAAAAGTTAGACAAAAGTATCTAACGATATATCAAATGTGTCATACAGGATGAGCCACTGTGTATAAATGTGGGGAATAGACAGCCTGGTCCAAGTTCACTATGTCTAAATATTAGACAGGATAAGTAAATGGGCATCAATGTATTTATACAGGGATACATCCAGCATACCTATGTAGGCAGTGACGTATCTAGAAATGACCCCTCCCCACCCCCAGGAACTTCTTTGCATCCCCCTACTTCCGTGCAACCTCCACTCCTGGGACTAGTCAGGATCTCAGTCTTAGACCAAGCTCAGCAGCCTCTCCGTCTGTTTCCTATCCCTATATAATATATATCATGTACAGGGGTGTAGCTAAATGCTCATGGGCCCTGGTGCAAGAGTTCATCTTGGGCCCCCCGTCCATTAGTGCTTAGTGTGATTTCTTATGCGGCACAAGGGTCTTTGGGCCCCCTTAGGCTCCTGGGCCCGGTAGCAACTGCTACCTCTGCACCCCCTATAGCTACGCCCATGCATGTCACTCTATATACTGTCACTGTATAATACTGTTGAGGAGGCCCTGTCAATAAAATCTTTTAGTTCTCCTCCTCGTGTGCCTCCTGAGGTTAGGCCCCAAAGCAACTGCTTTCCCTGTTTCCCCTATAACTACGCCCCTGTATGTAGGTAAATCATTAGGGGAAATTATAAATCAAATAATTATCATTAATTATTAAATAATTATCAATTTAAAAAAAAATCACTTTTATAGACTGTGACAAAGCGTCGTAGTTAAACATCTTGAGGCGTAGGTATGAATTCCACTTAGATATCAGAGAACACTTGCCTCAATTATTACTACAAAATAGACATTCTAATCCCAAATTGGTGAATGCAAAATGCATTATTATTGGACAGTCGTGGGGCCTTCTTATGACTCTATGCTGTGCCGTTCCTCTGTTATTTCTCCTAGAAAATTATAAATAAACTGTCAAATGGTTGTTACCAGATGTATCTGTGTCACTGCATGGTCTCACACTGTCCAATCAGTGCTGCCAGTGTCTGACTGGAAAGGGACACAACCCTTTGGCAAGGGAAATAATAACATGCAGATTATACATACATTTCTAGCAGGTATAAAAGAGGAACGGCACATTGCGCTGACATAAGAAAAGCTATTTCAGAATTGTTATTTTATTGGGCATATGAGTATTTACACAAACAGACATGGCAGGAGAGGTTACAGGTTCTCTTTAAAGCCCCTTACCAAGCTGATGCACTGCACATATCTGACTTTTGGCCTGAGGTTAAAATACCAGTATCATGTAACACAGTCTTGGTTAATACCTGTGAGAAGATCTGTTTCAGCATCTGAAGGCAATGTCCATTCAGGATTCCATACTCCAAGAACATCGGCATGACGTCATTAGCTTCCCGCATATCATTGGGCTCTGAAATCGTTTCTACACAGAGAGGAGGCAAGCAGAGTACTTATATCTAACATGCGGTATGTGATCCCCAGCAACAGCCACAAAAACACCCATTTTCAGAAGAAAAAAAATGCATATATCACATATATATATATATATATATATATATACATATACTGTATATATATATATATACTGTATATATACTAATATAATGTATATACACACATATGCACACACATCACGAAAAAAGATACAGTCAGGAAGTATGCTGTAAATCCATATGTACCAACTAACATTTATTAGATCATAGCCATTCTATACCTTGGGTATTACGCAGGAAATACAAGGCGTTCGATTCCGCAAATTCTTGTGGGATGCAGTTGAAAGAGACGTGTAGAACAGTCCGATTGATCTTCTGTTTGATCGTTTTCTGGAATTAAGTGAATTGCATGAGGTTTGCATCAGGACACTGATTAACAGTGTAGTCATTCTGAATAATGGGGCTTCCTATACAATATACCCACTTATTTATTGCAAAGTGCCAACACAGCAATTTACCCTGAATAATACAGTCCAGTATAGTATATCCTCCATGTACTTTATCATTTAGCTGTAATCGCCTGCCTACATTCAATGCGCTGCCTGTGCTGACGAATGTCGGGAAAAGTCTAAGGCATATTGGTACACCACAGACTTTTTCCAGGGAGGGGGTGCCCACAGAGAGGGCTCTGAGTGCCACCTCTGACACCCGTTGCATAGGTTCGCCACCACTGGTATATACAATGAAACATTCATTTTTTATAGCACCGTGGTGCAAGAGTCACTGAACTGCACAATTATAGTATCACTGTTCACTTATGTAGCACTGGCCTATAGCAGCCTCTTGGCACTATGTCAGGGTTGATATAGTTCACAGACCATGTTTACAATGCTTTTTCATTGGGGGGAGGGGGGGGACTCTAGTTAGGAGATAAGGATAAAGCCTCCCAGATGTAAGATAATGGCGCCACTACTCTACGTACTGCTCATCCATCTAATGGTTTTTACCTGATCTCTCAGAATCCCGTATAAACACTTCATTGCACTACAGCTGTGACCTATAGCTAGATCACAAAAGCCATTGAAAAGATCAATTAAAAGTTTCTTGCTATTATTTACTTAAGGAGGTATTCCCATCTAGATCCTAGCGATATGCCATCAATGTCAGATAGGAATGGGTTCCAGAAGTGGGATCCACACCTATCTGGAGAAAAGGGTCCCCAAAGTAAAGGACAGCAGAACTCACCCGCAAGCCTGCTCTCCATTCATCGCTATGGGATTACCCAAAATTTTCAAAAGTCCAAAAGTGGTGAACAGTGGGGGCTCCAATTAAGTGCAGCCATCTCCCTACTGCTGGAAATAGCGGAGTGCTGCCTCAGCAACGTTCTGACCTCCCATAGCGGTGATCAGAAGGTGGCCCGCATATGTGCAGCTGCTCTCTGTTCAGGGGCCCCAATCTGGAGACAGGAGCAGGTCCTAGAAGTGGAACCCACATTGATCTGACATTGACGACCTATCCTGATATGACATCAATGTCCCAGATGGGCCAACCCCTTAACCTTAAGATGAAGATTGCTGCGTCAGTGTGACAAGGTCAGGTACTCTCTTTCGAATAAGAAAAGTTCAAGTCAAAGATCCATTTAGTGTTTTATGCACAGGCTACACAAACAAACAGCTTTGCATAAGGTAAATCTCCAGTATAAAAATACCTAATAAACAGACATAATGGGATTTTTAGCCATGTTTTCTCCCCTGTGATTCTTGTGGGAAAAAAAGGTAATGGATGATATAAAAGCCACGAGAGGATGATATATGAAATGCATATAGACAGGATTACCGTATATGCCCTTCCTACGCTTTTCCAGGATTGTTATACTGATGAACTACTGTATCCTCTGGATAAATCATCAGTATCTGATCGGTGGGGGTCTGACATCAGGGACCCCGCCACTCAGCTGTTTTGAGAAGGCAGCGACGCTCCTGGGAGTTCCGTGGCCTTCTCGCAGTTTAACAAGCACAGCGCAGTACACAGTATATCGGCTGTGCTTGGTAATGCAGCTCAACCCTATCCACTTCTATGTGGCTGAGCTGTGTCTAGGACACATAATCGATGAATGTGTCTGGCCTAGGAAAACCAAAGAAAAGGCTGCTGCCTTCTCAAACAGCTGATCGGCAGGGGTCCCGGGTGTCGGACCCCCACCGGTCAGATACTGTAGGTCATTAGTAAAAAAAATCTGAGAAAATCCTTTTAAGCCATAGCCCTTGTTCGGCAAGCCTTCCCTCCCATCCATGAGATGACGGCAGATGGAGGGACATGTGACCAGACATGTCGTTCAGCCTCCACCGGTGTAACACACTGCGTCTGCACTAGATTCGTCATGTCTGGGATCTTCACAGCTGGATATAGCAGATGCAACGTGTTTCAGTGGAGGAGGCTGAATCATTGGTTATACGCCTCTCAATCTGCAGCCATCTTATAGATGGGACCATGGACGGGAGGAAAGGCTTGGTGAACAAGGGAGCATGGCATAACCAGTATGGAAAATGGTGCAGAACTTCAAAATAGGGAATATCAGTAAGTTGCACATAGTCATCTACAGCACAGGTCTTAACATTGACTATACAGTGGCCAACCCCTTTAACATGTCTGAAGTCAGAAAACTTTCATTCTTACGGTGAGTTTAATGGGATCAACTGAATCTTCAGGATCTCCTTCTTGGCCTGACTCTGGACTGCTTTCTGTCCCCAAAGGAATATAGGCCTCCGCTCTTCCATCTGCGTCCATATGTAGACTTGTAAGGGTCGATGTCTCGTCTTTTTCTAAATTTAAAGCACAATTTAGAAAATCCGAAAAGAAGGGGAAAGATAAGATAAATGTAATACACTCCTCCTACAGGATTGCCAGTCATCCCCTACCTAACAATAACCTGCATACAAATCCTAGCCTCAAAAGCTCAAAAACACATTTAATTTTATTACTGACACTGGACAACAGTCCCCTATTTTTACGGACTGTCCGTGAATTAACAGTAGGTTGGCAATCCTGATCCGCACACAGAAATGAGTTTCTCTTACTGCCACTAGATGGAACCAGTGAGTTGGTGTCGGCAGATGGTAGGCTGGGTTCTTCTGTTCCATTGCTGACTGGAGGGTTATCATCTTCCTCACGTGGGGCAATGATCTGTGTTCCTGGATCGTCTGGTTCTGGGATAAGGAATGAATAGGTTAAAACTGTATATTACATATTATTACATTATATATAGCTTTTTATCTTCCTCACTCACAAACTTCTATAAAACTTAAAGGAGTTTTTCAGGATTTTGTCCCTTTTTAAATAGTCTCTCAAGCATGTAGTACGTAATGAAAAACTCATACTCACCTGCTACTCACTGCTCGGGGGTCCATTCAGCAGTCTTTCTGTCCTTGGCCTGATTCAGACAGGGTCATGGGTGTCGATGCAGCCAATGACTGGACTCAGTGTCCCCAAGTGGCATATGGTACGTCATGATGTGCCACTTGGGACATGTCACCACTGAGGCCAGTCATTGGCTGAAGCAGCGCATGTGACCACGTCCATACTTCAGCCAGAAGTACACAGGCCATGAACCAGATAATTGCCAAATGGAGCCAGGGCGCCTGAACGCAAAAGCTGGGAGCAGATTGGTTATGGTGCCACTGTGGATGCCACTGTTATGGGGGCGCTGTGGATGTCACTGTTATGTGGGGGCTGAGGATGTCACTATTATGGGGGCTCTGTGGATGCCACTGTTATGGGGGCACTGTAGATGTCACTGTTATGGAGCTACTATAGATGTCACTATTATGGGGGTACTGTGGATGTCACTGTTATGGGAGCACTGTGGATGTCACTGTTATGGGGGCACTGTGGATGTCACTGTTATGGGGGCGCTGTAGATGTCACTGTTATGGAGCTACTATAGATGTTACTATTATGGGGGTACTGTGGATGTCACTGCTATGGGAGCACTGTGGATGTCACTGTTATGGGGGCACTGTGGATGTCACTGTTATGGGGGCACTGTGGATGTCACTGTTATGGGAGTACGGTGGATGTCACTGTTATGGGAGTACGGTGGATGTCACTGTTATGGGAGTACGGTGGATGTCACTGTTATGGGAGTACGGTGGATGTCACTGCTATGGGAGTACGGTGGATGTCACTATTATGGGGGTACTGTGGATGTCACTATTATGGGGGCTCTGTGGATACACACAAACATATGAAATAGACCCATGTGAAGGCCATTAGGCTAGTATAGATATATATATAACACATCCAGAAGCCTCTCACCGACTGCTATCTCCACCTCCAGCTCCTCTTGTCTAGTGCTCTTGAAGAACAGCAGAGCTGAGGCGCCCTCCTCGTCTGTGCTCTCATTGAGAAACCGCAGAAGTTTGACTTCATCTTCTCCATCGTTCCGGTTCAGCAGCTCCTCGAAGCAATTTGGGTCTGTCAGCCCGAAGCCGCAGTACACACGGTCCCGGATCCATTCCAGGCGCGGATCGTCCAGGGCCATGTTCTCCGCTGTACGCTGCCTTTCAGTTTGTAGTGCGTGGCTATGGCAACGGGACGCTGCCGGCTCTACCTGCTCAGGGGGGAGTGAGCAGAAACTCAGCGCTCCCCCTGCTGGAGTGGAAGCCGTACTGCACCTACCTATAAGCTCCCTTCTGTAGACTTCTGCACATGAACGGAGCAGCCAGAAGAGTTTCTGAGACATGGCAGTTCTGTGAATGGTCAGAAAGGACTCAGGATTCTGCCACTCAGCAATAGGCTGCAATAACTACCCCTGATTTCAGCTGTGCTGCCAAGGGTTTTCAGTACTGCACTGCAGAAAAAAGTCAGAGGCAAATGAAGTATCCACTAAGAGGAAAATAATATTAAGGCTAGGGTAATACGGCGACATGTGGCACATGACATTTATTGTAATTATAGTCTATGGTGTTGCACTGCCACATGACAGTTGGATTTTTGTGGTGTAAAAAGAAAACTGGTTTAGTTGCCCGTTGCAACCAATCCAATTCCACCTTTCATTTTCCAAAGAAGATCTGAAAAATCAAAGCTGGAATCTGATTGGTTGCTATGAGCAAATGAGACAGTTTTCCTTCACACCAGTTTTGATAAATCACCCCAGTGTACAGAGCTGGAGAAGGGGGGGTTTCATACACTGTTTATGTCCAGAAACATGGCTGCCCTGGTCCGAGGTGTCAGACCCCCCATTGATCTGATATTGGATGGGTCATCAATCTGTTGTTCCTGGAAAGCCCTTTTAATATCTTTGCTGAGGTATTATTGCTTGAAGTTACAAGCCCAAAGCTTGAGCTGTACTAATGAGAGAGTCTCATGACAACCGTTCATAACCACGCCTAAAAGCCAGGCCTAAATAGTCCTTAAAGGGTTTCTGTCACCAGAATTAACCCTTTTAAACCTGCTGACATTAGCGATGTGCTAATGTCAGCAGACCCTAACTCTGCTATTAATATGTTTATTGATGTCCCCCTTAGGGGTTGTTCACACATCAGTTATTTCATCAGTTTTTTCCATCAGTTATTGTCAGCCAAAACCAGGAGTGGACACTAAACAGAGATCAGATATAATGAAAGATTTGCTCCTGTTCTGTGTTTTTGACCCGCATCTGGTTTTGGCTCACAATAACTGATGGAAATAACTGATCAAAAAACTGATATGTGAACAACCCCTTACTGCCGAATTCCTACTTTTGTAATATGTAAATTAGCCTCTAGGAGCAAGTGGGGCGTTGCCCCTTATCCTAGAGGGTCCGTTTTCCTACCTCCTTTCACGCCCCACCGTCCATGATTGACAGGGCCAGGCCAGCGTTTGTCTCCTGCTGCCGGCCCTGTGTGCTGCACGGCACATGCGCGAGCTGGCAGTAGAAGATGAGCACTGGCCTTGTCAAAGACGGCAGGGCGTGGAAGGAGGTAGGAAAACTGAGCCTCTAGGAGCAGCGGCAACGCCCCACCTGCTCCTAGAGGCTAATTTACATATTACAAAAATAGGAATTTGGCAGTAAGGGGGCCATTAATAAACATAATAATAGCAGAGTTAGGGTCTGCTGACATTAGCACATCGCTAATGTCAGCAGGTTTAAGAGGGTACGGCAAGGGCTACATGGCGACACCCGTCGCGGCCAGGGTCGCTGAGTAGCCGGGATCCCATAGAGATGAATGGGATCACCGTGGCACTGACACGGCAATCCTATTAATTTCTATGGGATCCCCGCTACTCAGGGATCCTGGCTGCGACGGGTGTCGCATGACAACTGTCGCCGTGTAGCCCTAGCCTTAATTCTGGTGACAGAAACCCCTTAAAGGGTTTTTCCCACCTAAACAGTTGTGACATTTCACTAGAAGTTCCTATCTCCAGAACGGGGCCCCTGAAATGCAGCTTGCTCTTAATTTACTGCAATGGATGTTCAGAAAATATGTAAGGCCTCGTTCACACTTCAGTGTTTAGTCAAGGATCTCCATCAGTGATTTGTGAGCCAAAAACAGCCTACACAGAGATAATGTAAAAGGGCTCATGCACACGACCGTGTTTTGCGGTCCGCCAAAAAATACGGATGACGTCCGTATGCATTCCGTATTTTGCGCAACTGAATAGCTGGCCCTAATAGAACAGTACTATCCTTGTCCGTAATGCAGACAATAATAGGACATGTTCTATTTTTTTGCAGAAAGGAAATACGGACATACGGAAACGGAACACACACAGAGTAACTTCTGTTTTTTTGCTGGTCCGCAAAAAAACGTAACGGACACGGACAAGAAAATACATTTGTGTGCATGAGCTCTTAGGGAAAGATCTGCACCTGTTCTGTGGTTTTGATCTGCACCTGGTTTTGGGTCATAAATCACTGATGGAAATCACTGATCAAACACTGAAGTGTGAACGAGGCCTACCATATTTTTCGCCCCATAAGACGCACTTTTTCCCCAAAAAAATGGGGGGGGGGGAATGCCCCTGTGTGTTATGGGGTGAATGCTAATGAGCGCTTCCATTACAGAAGCGCTCTTTAGCACCGGGAAGCGGTGAAGACTCTGTACTCACCGCTTCCTGGACCTCCGTTCGGCTGTGCGTGCAGGGTCACAGCACAACCGACAGGAAGAAGAAGAGAGAGCACGGGCGGAGAGGAGCGTCGGCGTCCAGGAGCAGGAGAGGTAAGTGGCTTTTTTATTTTTACTGACATGCTGGGCTCATAATGGGGGCTAATAAGAGGCATGGAGGCCGAAGTGAGGCATAGGGAATCATATGGGGACTGGAGTGAGGATGGGGGCTGATATGGGGGCTAAAGTGAGGCATGGGGGCTGATATGGGGGCTAAAGTGAGGCATGGGGGCTGATATGGGGGCTAAAGTGAGGCATGGGGGCTGATATGGGGGCTAAAGTGAGGCGTGGGGGCTGATATGGGGCTAAAGTGAGGCATGGGGGCTGATATGGGGGCTAAAGTGAGGCATGGGGGCTGATATGGGGACTAAAGTGAGGCATGGGGGCTGATAAGGGGGCTAAAGTGAGGCATGGGGCTGATATGGGGACTAAAGTGAGGCATGGGGGCTGATATGGGGACTAAAGTGAGGCATGGGGACTAAAGTGAGGAATGAGGCTGATATGGGGACTAAAGTGAGGCATGGGGCTGATATGGGGGCTAAAGTGAGGCATGGGAGCTGATATGGGGGCTAAAGTGAGGCGTGGGGGCTGATATGGGGCTAAAGTGAGGCATGGGGGCTGATATGGGGGCTAAAGTGAGGCATGGGGGCTGATATGGGGACTAAAGTGAGGCATGGGGGCTGATAAGGGGGCTAAAGTGAGGCATGGGGGCTGATATGGGGACTAAAGTAAGGCATGGGGGCTGATATGGGGACTAAAGTGAGGCATGGGGACTAAAGTGAGGCATGGGGCTGATATGGGGACTAAAGTGAGGCATGGGGCTGATATGGGGACTAAAGTGAGGCATGGGACTGATATGGGGACTAAAGTGAGGCATGAGGGCTGATATGGGGGCTAAAGTGAGGCATGGGGGCTGATATGGGGACTAAAGTGAGGCATGGGGGCTGATATGGGGACTAAAGTGAGGCATGGGGGCTGATATGGGGACTAAAGTGAGGCATGGGGGCTGATATGGGGACTAAAGTGAGGCATGGGGGCTGATATGGGGACTAAAGTGAGGCATTGGGGGGCTGATATGGGGGCTAAAGTGAGGCATTGGGGGGCTGATATGGGGGCTAATTACAGGCATTGGGGGCTCACATGGGGGCTGAAGAGAGGCATGGGGCTCTTATCTGAGGTCTGATTGGGGGTCATTAGGGTCTGAGCTGAGGTCTGATAGGGGTCTTATTAACATTGGAGGGTCTAATTACTGGTCTGACCTGAGATCTAATGAAAAATATTTTTTTCTTATTGCCCTCCTCTAAAACCTAGGTGCGTCTTATGGGGCGAAAAATATGGTAAGTGATTGATTATTTTAGGAACTTCCATACCAATAAATGGAGGGGGGCCTCATTCTTAAAATAGATAGATGTGAATAGTACACCACGTACAGTTCATATCCATATGTTTGTTCTGTGGTTCCATTAAAAAAAATAAAAAAATAGAACATGTCCTATTCTTGTCCATCTCGACATACTGTGGGACCTGTGGATGGGAAAATGCAATTTACAGACTGCAAAAACAGATATGGTCATGTGCATGAGCTCTTACAGAAATCTCTAGCTTGTACAACAAAGTATTAAGTTATGGGCATCATCATTCTAGTCCAGGCCAGTTTTATTAGTTTGTTTTATAGAGTATTCAGAAGAACCACAATTCAAAAACAATATCAGATTTTCAGTACATTTTTATTTATTATTACTTTTGTCAGTTTTGTGAGTTATTTCAGTGACCATTCTTTAAAGGAAGGGTACCAACAATTTTGTCCACATAGGAATGGGTCCCAGAGGTGGGAACCGCACTTGTCTGACATTTGTGGCATATCCTAGTGATATGCCACAAATGTTGTGGTGGGACAACCTCTTTAATAAACATTTTAGTAACTTAGCACACGTGGTGGTTTAACCTGACTTAGGCCCCTTTCATACCTCCCAGACATGCGGCCTGTGAGCGGGCCATATGTCCCGGAGCGGCATCAATCATGCGCATGGGAGCGCACAGCATCATCATATGATTTTATGAGTGTGGGACAATAGCCCCGCGGGCGGTCCGACGTGCACAGCATTATTGTAATCTATGATGCTGTGCGCTCCGCACGATCGATGCCGCTCCGGGACATATGGCCCACTCACAGACCGTATGTCTCGGAGGGCATACGGTCGTGTGAAAGGGCCCTTATAGAGCTTTAATTAAAGTTTTTTTAAACCATAGCACCCTATTCTATATATATATATATTCAAGTTGGCACCAAAATACACGCAGATCATCAACATTTTTTTGTCTCATCATTTCTATATAGAATATGTATATTTTCATATGAACAGGGCAACTGTTTTGGTTGGAGAGGTCTTTAAAAGACCTCTGGGGGACACTGACACTTTTTTTTTTATTTTGCACTTTTCCACTGTGACTGAGGAATCCAAAACGTCATCTGCGGTTTTTGCTGCTTTTGTATGGCCTTTTTTCAGCCATTTTTGCAAACAAGGTGTTTTTCCCCTATAGACGTGATGTGGTAATAAATTGTTTTGAAAAGAAACCAGACAAAATACACCACCTAACAAAAAAACACTTGTGTGTCCTGCATTTCATATTTCCTCATAGACCTCCAGCTAACCTCTGGAGCTGGCGAAAAAATGCACCACGAATGAAAGTACAAAACTAAAATGGCAAAATTGAAGAAAAATGTCAGCAAAAACCTGTGTGAAGTGTGAACCCACTCTCAAATACCTAAATATGGTACAAGACATGTAAACCTGTTTTTGGCACAAACTGAGCCAGAATTCTGATACGGTTAGCTTTGGAAGTCTCCCCCATTCACTTTATTTTTAAAGGGGTTTTCCATCAAAGGAAGTCATAGCATATCAATAGGCTGTTAGTTTGTGAAGGCTGGGAACCCCACCATCCGGAAAATAAATGGGCTACAAAACTGGAATTGTGCTGCTGCCCCTTCATAGCTTTCCTTCAGCCTCTTTCACACAAGCTATGCAGATTGTGTCAGGATCTGTTCAGGAAAAAATTCAAGGTTAGGGCTCATGCATACGACCGTATGTATTTTGCGGTCCGCAAAAAATACGGATGACGTCCGTGTACATTCCATATTTCGCAGAACGGTACAGCTGGCCCCTAATAGAATGTACTATCCTTGTCCGTAATGCTAACAATAATAGGGTGTTTTTTTGCGGAACGGAAAAATGGACATACGGAAACGGAATGCACACGGAGTAACCTCAGTTTTTTTGCGGACCCACTGAAATGAATGGTTCTGCACACGGTCCCCATGGAAAGAAAATATGTTCGTGTGCATGAGCCCTTATACACGTCCAATCAGTTTTGTCGATCGTTCAGTGTGTGTGTTTTTTTCAGTACAGACTGTATCCAGAATGCATCAGTTTTTATGCATATCAAGAAAAACTGAAGAATAACATCTATATCTCCGAGCAACCATCAGTGAAAAACGCCACCAATTTTTCACGCAAGTCCAATTCACTTCTATGGAGCCAGGGCTGCATGAAAAATGTACGATATAGAACATGCTGCGATTTTTCCTGAATGTAGAAATGCCGCATGAAAAACTGCGCTAACGTGCACAGACTCATTGAAATGAATGGGTCAGGATTCAGGTTGATGTTAGGCATTCACTACACACATCGCACCCAGACGGAAAACATGCTTGTTCGAAATTAGCCTAAGACTACCTGCACACGACCATATCCATTTTGTAGTCTGTAAACCGTGAATCCACAAAATACAGATACCGACCGGGTGAATCCAGCAATTTTCTTGACCTCCATTTTAGAAATGCCTATTCTTGTCCGCAAAATAAAAAAGAACAGGATATGTTCAATAATTTGCAGCACAGATGCATGGATGCGGGCAGCTATACAGATTGTGTCAGGAAAAAACTGATGGTTAGGGCTCATGCACACGTCTCGCAAAAAATACAGATGATGTCCGTGTACATTCCATATTTCGCAGAACGGTACAGCTGGCCCCTAATAGAATGTACTACCCTTGTCCGTAATGCTAACAATAATAGGGTGTTTTTTTGCGGAACGGAAAAATGGACATACGGAAACGGAATGCACACGCAGTAACCTCAGTTTTTTTGCGGACCCACTGAAATGAATGGTTCTGCACACGGTCCCCATGGAAAGAAAATACGTTCGTGTGCATGAGCCCTTATACACGTCCAATCAGTTTTGTCGATTGTTCAGTGTGTGTGTTTTTTTCAGTACAGACTGTATCAGTTTTTATGCATATCAAGAAAAAACTGAAGAATAACATCTATATCTCCGAGCAACCATCAGTGAAAAACGCCACCCATTTTTCACGCAAGTCCCATTCACTTCTATGGAGCCAGGGCTGCATGAAAAATGTACGATATAGAACATGCTGCGATTTTTCCTGAATGCAGAAATGCCGCATGAAAAACTGCGCTAACGTGCACAGACTCATTGAAATGAATGGGTCAGGATTCAGGTTGATGTTAGGCATTCACTACACACATCGCACCCAGACGGAAAACATGCTTGTTCTAAATTAGCCTAAGGCTACCTGCACACGACCAAATCCATTTTGCGGTCTGTAAACCGTGAATCCACAAAATACAGATACCGACCGTGTGAATCCAGCAATTTTCTTGACCTCCATTTTAGAAATGCCTACTCTTGTCCGCAAAATAAAAAAGAACAGGATATGTTCAATAATTTGCAGCACAGATGCATGGATGAGGGCAGCTCTATAGAAATGAATGTGTCCGCGTGTGATCTGCAAAAAATACGGATTGGATGCGGACAAAAAATACGGTCGTGTGCATGAGGTTTTCAGCAGTGGTGCTCCTGGCACAGCCCCATACACTTGATGTTAAATGCAAACACTTGACAAAATCTCTTTACAATTGGACATTTAATTTCTTATTCATCTTTTTTTTTTATTTAAAAGTCAGAATCTGAAATACTGTACATTGTCATTGTTACAAATTTTCATATCGTACATACATACAATCTTACAAATATATAAAATCTTGCTCATGACATCCAAACCTCATTCTTAGCTCAGCTTTACAGGAGAAAGTTCAATACAGTTAACATCTGAAAATTAGAGAACATAGAACATTTGTCTTTATTCAACCTTGCATGACCCAAGTTCTTAAAAATCTCTATCAATCATACACACGACAGTCAGAAAAGCATGGATCTGGAGAGGTAGACGATCTGTGAAGGATGTTATTTCAGAAGTTCATATCTTACATTCATAAGTTAAGAACATTTACCAAGAATGTCTTCATTAAAGTGGTTTCTGTACTTACAAAACTGTAGCTCAATACATGTAAAATAGTTTCCCTCCCCTCCTGGTCCAGTAAGTGCTGCAGTAATGTAACCGTTATGGCCGCCATTGAGAAGTGGCACGCTGGGATTCCTTTAAGTGCTATCATTGGTGTCTGGCAGAAACTTGCCTCTTCATATGGCTTGGCGGATCTAACCATACATTTAGGGGGTTGTACTGACTAATTGCTATATTATTAAACCTATGTCCAGCTTTCGTTGGCCTTGTCATGGTAAACCTTTAGCAGATCTTATACTTAAAGTACTGTAGATGTTAGAGGGGTTTTCCACAACCTAAATAATGATGGCCCATCAATATCAGATCGTTTGACACTCCACACCCCCACCAATCAGCTTTTCTGGCAGCCACTATGCTGGAAATCATACAGTGGATGGAGCCAGAAGCAGAAGGTTTCATCCACTGTGTAGTGGCCGCTGTGCTGGAAATCATGCAGTGGATGGAGCCAGAAGCAGAAGGTTTCATCCACTGTGTAGTGGCCGCTGTGCTGGAAATCATACAGTGGACAGAGCCAGAAGCAGAAGGTTTCATCCACTGTGTAGTGTCCGCTGTGCTGGAAATCATGCAGTGGACAGAGCCAGAAGCAGAAGGTTTCATCCACTGTGTAGTGGCCGCTGTGCTGGAAATCATGCAGTGGACAGAGCCAGAAGCAGAAGGTTCCATCCACTGTGTAGTGGCCGCTGTGCTGGAAATCATGCAGTGGACAGAGCCAGAAGCAGAAGGTTCCATCCACTGTGTAGTGGCCGCTGTGCTGGAAATCATGCAGTGGATGGAGCCAGAAGCAGAAGGTTTCATCCACTGTGTAGTGGCCGCTGTGCTGGAAATCATGCAGTGGACGGAGCCACAAGCAGAAGGTTCCATCCACTGTGTAGTGGCCGCTGTGCTGGAAATCATACAGTGGACAGTGCCAGAAGCAGAAGGTTTCATCCACTGTGGAGTGGCCGCTGTGCTGGAAATCATGCAGTGGAAGGAGCCACAAGCAGAAGGTTTCATCCACTGTGTAATGGCTGCTGTGCTGGAAATCATATAGTGGACAGAGCCAGAAGCAGAAGGTTTCATCCACTGTGGAGTGGCCATGTTGGGGTTCTGCAGCTCAGTTTACATTCAAGTGAAGCCTTCCATCCACTGTACAGATTCAGGCACCGGTGGCTGCCCCAAACAGCTGTTTGGAGGTGGCACAGAGTGTCGAATCCCCAGTGATATGAATTGAAGATCTATCCTAAGGGGGAAAAAATTTGGGCAACAGGAAATGACTACATTCTGCTTATAAGCTGGGTGTATATTCCAGATGTATATCCTGAACGTGGTGTGGACATGGCATTAGTACAGTGGTGTTTTCAATTTAATATCTATTGACACATTTTTAGTGGAGTGTTATTTTCATATTTTATTATTTAAGAATATTTACTCAATAGGGCACTTTCGGAAATGCCTTCGTAGTAATAACTACAAAAATATGAAAGGATTAGTGTTTTGTAAGCAACGAAGTCACTGGTGCATAAGGGTCATTCCTCCTGACTTCCCCTATACACAGGCTTGCCCGGTTCAGCCAAGCATGCATGTATCCTCGATAGGGAGAGGAAAGTATGGGTCAGTTCACATCTCCGTTAAAGTAATCTGGTGTTTCGGTAGAGGAACAGACTACCAGAGTTACGGTATCCGGCATAGCTGGATGCCGCCACTCACCAAAGAATCCCCCTTCACTATAATGGGATCTGGTTGCTTTCTGGCCAAACAGCCAGCTTTCTGATGGAAAAATACCACTACAGCAGCATTTTCAAGGCAAAAAAACAGCATTTAAAGGGCATCTGTCAGCAGGTTTATACCTATGACACTGGCTGACCTGTTACATGTGCACTTGGCAGCTGAAGACATCTGTGTTGTTTCCATGTTCATATGTACCTGCATTGCTGAGAAAAATGAAGTTTAGGAATGATGAATATAGGAAACGTCAGGGGCAGGTGTGATGACTTTTTACTGCCTGGCCCTGTCAAGTGCAGAGGATGCGGCAGTTGCAGAGAGAGCTGATCCTCTAGGTGTAACGGTAACACCCTTGTTGCTCCTAGAGGCTCATTTGCATAAAGTGAAATATAATTTTTCTCAGCAATGCAGGCACATATGAACATGGGACCAACACAGATGTCTTCAGCTTCCAAGCGCACATGTAACAGGTCAGCCAGTTTCATAGGTACAAATCTGCTGACAGATGCCCTTTAGGCTAGAAAGCCACCAGATTACTTTAGTGGAGATGTGAACCCACCCTTACGTGCTTCTAAACAAAATTATCTGTCACCAAATTATCTCCAGTGAGAACAAAAGAATTGAAATCCAACATGCCTGACTGACAGACATTTGTTGTCAGGGTGAGAGTCGGGTCACCACCATACACACTAAAATGGTTGGTCAGTTCAGCTTAGATTGGCAGGTTTGGGCAATATTCATCTAATGTGCCACCTTTAAAATTATTTTGTCAGTGATGATTATAAACCTGTCTATGCCAATGAAAGAGGTTTTCTGGGAATAAAATATTGATGGCCTATCCTCAGGACACATCATCAATATTGATCAGTTGGGTTCTGACTCCCAGCACCGCCACCAATCAGATGTTTGAAGAGATGGCAGTGCTCCTGTGAGCACTGCAGCCTCCTCACAGCGCCAATCATTGCATAGTGGCTGTGCTTGGTATTGCAGCCCAGGCCTATTCACTTGAATAGGACTGAGCTCCGCCTAGGCCATGTGACCGATGAACATGAAGTCACTGGCCTAGGAAGAGGCCACGGCGCTCATCGGAGTGCCACAGCCTCTTCAAACAGCTGATTGGCGGGGTAACGGGAGTCGGACCCCCACCGATCAGACACTGATGACCTATCCTGAGGATAGGTGATCAGACACTGATGACCTATCCTGAGGATAGGTCATCAATATTGGTACTCCCAGAAAACTCCTTTAATCAGCCACGGACAAGCTTCTGTAAAACGAAGCCAGCAGTCTGTACTCCACAGAAAGGATTCTGCAGAAGGCTTTACATGTCACATCTCCAACATTTAATAATTTCTTGCCGCTCCAATTCTCCGTCAGAACCCTTTCAACCATTAATGTATAAAAAGAGACTGATACTCAAGCAATTCTGCATCTCCAAACATGTGAAACACTTTAAATTCTTAAACCTGGAAGACTAGCATGGCTGAAAGACAAATAAAACTGAATAAATACTGAGGAATGAAATTTAGGGGTGCTCCCAGATGATGTGCGTAAACTGTGCTCTTTCGGTGAAGAGATCATAAGGATAATTAATCTTCAATACAGAGATTTCTTAGTCCAGGTACAAGGCCATATCGCTAAAAGAGAAAGGGGTAAATTTGTATCCTGCACCAGAATAAAACTTGTTCTGAAATTCCACCCTGTAAATGAAGGAGAAAAAACATATCAGTGAGACACACATTTTACAGTATAAAAAACGGTCAACTTGCAGTCAAAGACTGTAAAATTTCATAGACATGAGACAAATTCATACAGCACAACACCAAAATATGGGCGGGATTAGACACCAGAAATTAAACTACAGGTGCTGAAAATATGAATACCACTTATATGAAATACCTAAAGCACCCTGTAAACACACATACAGAAAATGTTCGAAAAATGTAATCTTTAGTAAAGTTTAAAGTAAGTATATTAAAACAAATATCTAAATTGGCATTGACAAACAAACACAACAGGAGTCATATCAGGTTCAGATGTACACAGGCAAAGCTTTTGGAGGTGACATTTTGGGTCTATATTTTACTGTTTTGAAGTGCTTATTCTGTTGTAACTTTTGGGGGTGCTATTTGGCAATGGATAATTATGTTATAACCATTCCTCCAATTCAGTGTATTTCTGGTTTGCCTGTGTACATCTGACCCTAATATGAAATACTCCTGTGGTGTGAGTTTGTCAATGCCAATTTATATACCGTATTTTTCGCTTTATAAGACAAACTTTCCCACCCCCCAAAAGTAGGGGGGGAAATGGCCGTGCGTCTTATAAAGCGAATACTAGTGAGCGCTTCTATTATGGAAACGCTCACTAGTATGCATTACCCTACCTGGTCTTCTTGCTGGGGCCGGCGCTGCACTGTCCTGACCCCGTACAGTGTCAGGATGTGGTGCACGCACTATGACCTGACGTTGCACGCAGTCAGGTGACAGTGCAGCGCTGGCCGGAGATGAAGAGGAGCCTCGGCGCAGGAGAGGCAAGAGGAGTTTTTTATTTTAATCTCATGGGGGTCTAGAAAGGGCTGGTCTGATGGGGGTCTGAAAGGGCTGGTCTGATGGGGGTCTGAAAGGGCTGGCCTGATGGGGGTCTGAAAGGGCTGGCCTGATGGGGGTCTGAAAGGGCTGGTCTGAGTTCTGATGGGGGTCTGAAAGGGCTGGTCTGATGGGGGTCTGAAAGGGCTGGTCTGATGGGGGTCTGAAAGGGCTGGTCTGAGTTCTGATGGGGGTCTGAAAGGGCTGGTCTGAGGTCTGATGGGGGTCTGAAAAGGCTGATCGGGGGTCTGAAAGGGCTGGCCTGAGGTCTGAAAGGACTGATCTGAGGTCTGATGGGGGTCTGAAAGGACTAATCTGAGGTCTGATGGGGGTCTGAAAGGACTGATCTGAGGTCTGATGGGGGTCTGACATGGAGCGCTGATTTGAGGTCTGATGGGGGTCTGACATGGAGGACTGATATGGGGGTTTGATGTTATGTCCTGATATTTATGGGGGTCTGATGTGATGTCCTGATATTTATGGGGGGGTCTGATATGAGGATCTGATATGGAGGTCTGATGAAAAATATTTTTTTCTTATTTTCCTACTCTAAAATCTGGGGTGTGTCTTATCATCGGGTGCATCTTATAAAGCGAAAAATACGGTATGTGTTTTATTATACTAATTTTAAATTTTAATAGATATTCATGAACCAATTAAAAAAATACTGGAGATTTTGAAAGTCAATACGGGAACAATCTTAATCCCATAGCGCCCAGGCCTGTTTAGGCTTTAGTGACGAAATAGTTTAGATTTTTTCCATCCTTGGATAAGAGTAGTCAAAACTGGGACCATTTTGGGGTGCACTGAAAAACTTTAAGAATTTTTTTTGGGGGGAGGGTGAACCAGTAACAAACCACAATTCCACAAATTTCTGTTTTGTTTTTTTTTGTTTAGTTTTTACGGCATTCATCCTAATAATACATTAAAGGGTTTCTGTCATCAGAAATCTTGCTATAAAACCTTGTGTCATTTGCAATGCGCAAATGACACCTGATGACAAATATGTTATTTGTATAGCTGTCTGTTGCGCCGTTTTGGTGAAAATTAATGTTTTAAAATATGCAAATGAACCTTCCTAGGTGCAGGGGGCGGTAACCCTGCACCTAGTATCGCTGTATCCCCACCTCCTAAACCCTCCTCCGTTCAGTTGATTGACAGGGCCAGGCAGCTAGCTCTGTGGGCTGCTGGCCCTGTCCGAGTCCGAAATCCCGCGCCTGCGCAGTGCGAATAACAATCCGCGCATTGAGGAAGCCGGGACCCAGGCGGGCGCGGCTCTCAATGCGCCTGCGTGGATTGTTATTCGCACTGCGCAGGCGCAGGATTTCGGACTCGGACAGGGCCAGCAGCCCACAGAGCTAGCTGCCTGGCCCTGTCAATCAACTGAACGGAGGAGGGTTTAGGAGGTGGGGATACAGCGATACTAGGTGCAGGGTTACCGCCCCCTGCACCTAGGAACATTCATTTGCATATTTTAAAACATTAATTTTCCCAAAAACGGCACAACAGACAGCTATACAAATAACATATTTGTCATCAGGTGTCATTTGTGCATTGCAAATGACACAAGGTTTTATAGCAAGATTTCTGATGACAGAAACCCTTTAACTTTACTCTGCAGGTCAGTACAATTATAGCAGTACTCAATTTCTATTTTTTATTTTTATTTTTTACTACTTTTGCAAAATAATAAATGTTTTCATTTTTATTAACAAAAAAAAAATTTCATCAATGGAGCTTGAGTGTTTGTTTTTCTGTGAGATGTGATTAGAGATGAGCGAACGTGCTCATAACGAGCACTGTAGCGCTCGGCTCCCCTGCGCTCACATGGGCGCAGGTATCCGCTTCCGTCGGGTGAGGAGCTCAGATCCGGATGCCTGCTCCCATGCGAGCGCAGGGGAGCTGAGCGCTACAGTGCTCGTTACAAGTACGTTCGCTCATCTCTAGATGTGATGTTTTCATTGGTACGGTTTTGGGGTACATACAATTTTTTATCATGTTTTTAGGAAGATAAGACTAGCAAAATACAGCACCTTGTGGTTGACAAATGACATGATTATTTTATACTTTGCAGTATACCAATACCATTATTTAGGGTTTTGTTTTATTTGTTTTACTTAATAAAGTGATGTGTAAGGGGGAAAAGTGTTTTTCTCTTTTTTTTTTTTTTTTAACATCTTAGGGAAATTCTTACAGACTGATCAATTAAATAATATATTGCAATACATCTGCACTTCTGTTTTACACTGACAGGAAGCCCATGCCTCCGGAAGGGCCGATAAGGCTCACATTGTAGTAGAGTGTTGCACTGGCAAAAACTGAGTGGCAAACCCGCATGTGTTTTATTGAGGTTTTGTGATGCGGTTACTTGCCGCTGTGGTTTTACAGGTGAATGCAAAAGTTTTCTTAACATGTTTCACCTGTAAAAAAAAAAAAAAAAAAAAAAAAATCAAGCTGCCAATTACCACAAGACCATTGCAATCAATGGTGCAGTTTTGCCGTGTGTGTTTGTCCATGTCGCACACTACCTGAGCAAGTGAACGAACAGGAATGGTTAGGCCTAATCAGTATTCCAGAATCTGAGCCTACTGAAGGATCCTCTGGTGGACCAGGCTAAACATGGCACCAGTATACATAATTTCTAAAAGGATTTACTTGTGTGGTTTAACATGCCATTAGATATCTGCATTTCTATTCTTATTTCGCGCCTGCATGATCCTGCCATAGTTAGGGGGAGGAGGAGTACCCGGTATTCTGACAAATTTTTTGGCTAACAGATAACCTTGTACCAAGCCAAATATGTTGTTAATGGGGGAGGTAGAGTATTACCTTTTGCCCACCAGTTACCTTAAAGGGACATTTCCATAATTTTTTTTTAATCCCATATTCAAGGGGTTTTCCAGGAATTAGATACTGATGGCCTATCCTTAAAGGGCATCTGTCAGCAGTTTTGTACCTATGAAGTTGGCTGACCTGTTACATGTGCGCTTGGCAGCTGAAGTCAGCTGTGTTGGTCCCATGTTCATATGTGTCCGCATTGCTGAGGAAAATGATGTTTTAATATATGCAAATGAGCCTGTAGGAGAAACGGGGGTGTTTACATTACACTTAAAGACGCTAATTTCTCTGCAACTGACACACCCCTTCACTTTGATAGACAGGGCCAGGCAGTGTAAGCATCATCACACCTGGCCCTGTCAATCAAAGGGCAGAGGGAGCGTCAGTTGCAGAGAGAGCAGATCCATTAGGTGTAATGGAAACGCCCCTGTTGCTCCTAGAGGCTCATTTGCATATATTAAAACTTCATTTTTCTTAGCAATGTGGGCACATATGAACATGGGACCAACACAGATGTCTTCAGCTGCCAAGCGCACATGTAACAGATCAGCCAGTCTCATAGATACAAAACTGCTGACAGATGCCCTGCCCCAATATCAGATCAATGACACCCCGCACCCCCAACAATGAGCAGTTTCAGACAGGCACTGGAAACTATACAGAGAACATAGCAGTTAGCACAAGCACTGCATAGTGGCCATTGCTAACGTACTGCAGCTCAGCTCCCATTAAAACTACAGTGAATGAAGCCTTCCATCCACTGTATAGTTTCCAGCAGCTGCCCAAAACAACTGATTGATGGGGATGTTTTGGGTGTCAGACCCCCAGTGATCTGATATTGATGAGCTATCCATATCAAAATTTTTATTCTCTGACCTGTTAGAAAAAGTACATGAAGTAAACTGTAATGAAGGTAATCTTCTTACCAGTGTCTGTATTTGTGAGATATAACCTTCCTTCTGATCCTCAGCTGTGTCATGTAACCAGCAATCAGATTTTCCAAATAACACAGCACCTTATGTGTGTACAGGAAGTCAGTTTCTGTATGTATTCCTATGGGAGCCTCAATGTCAGAATAGAGAAGTAACTGACTTCCTGTCCTGTGTCAGTTGGAGAATCAGAGTGTTGGTCACATGACACAGCTGAGGATCAGAGGGTCAGTGTATTACAAATACAGTCATCATGTACCTTTCTAACAAGTCAGAGAATATACATTTTTGTGGGTGTGCTTCTTTAACATAGTCTTCGTTTGGACATTTAGCATAGCAAACCGCTTTGCTTGACTTTCTCAGTCACATCATTCATTGTGGTCAGAGAGGGAATGGGTTGAGCAACTCAATTAGAGAATCAGACATTACAGTGAGAAGTGCAGGGCTCTTCTGCGGGCTTCTTTATCTATGCCCATCAAGAGAATACTAGAGCTATCATACTGTTGATGAAAATCCTCAGCTGTGAGATGTATTAGGCACAAACTATTAAAAAGATACATTATCTCAGTAATACTGTTACCTATTCAACTGCATTAGGTTACTTAAGAAAACTCACCAATGTAATCGAAGAGCATGAAGGAAGGCAGACAGGCCCTCCATAACTAGAAGAATAAACACAGTCAATACAGAAAATGCAGCCAGGGCTGGCACCAGCAGAACCACTCCTACACTAGAGGGCAGCACAGAGAGGCCTTTACTGAGCACCATTGTCCACAAGACCTCAGAAAGCTCTGAAAGGGAAAGAAGAACATTAACCAACAAGAACCATTTACACAATTAAAGGGTTTGTTCGGCCTAGGCACAGACAGTCCTTATGGGCTAATCTCTGCTACATTAAAAAAATAAACAACTTATCTGTTCATGGTCCCATAGTGCCTGTGCTGCTGCCCCATTCCCGGCTGCTTCAAGTGCCTGCAGGACCAGGAATTGACTTCGTCATGTGACTACTGCAGTCAGTCGCACACCTCAACGTTCACATCTGCGTAAATGGCACATCATTGGTGTGAATCGTCACTCAAGCAGATGTGACTGCTGAGGCCTGTGATTGGCCACGGCAGCGAAAGTACCAAACCACTTTCGGGTCCAGCAGGGACCAAAAATGCCTAGGGATAAAACAATGGCACGGGAACATTGGGACTGTGGACAGGCAAGTTTGTGGTTTATTTATTTTTATCGGGTATGGGTTAGGACTATAGAGGTTATCGGCTCCTTGGTCAGACAACTCCGTTATAAGGGTTGACCAACTTTGCCCAGCCCCAGTGATGGGCCGCTCGGGCCACTCAATGCCCTTAAAGTCCATGCGGAAGTTTACAGGACAGGTAACGGAACTCCAGTGAAGAAAACCACATCGAGCAGGAGAGTATGATTTTTTTCAATAAGTGCAACATGCTGCTGGCTACAGTTAAAAATGTACAAAGTTGGACAAAGCCTTTAAGATTCTAATTAACATTTTTAGAAGAGTCATCATGCAAATAATTTGACTTTACCAGACTACTGCAACTACCAAATAATGGGAAAATTTCTACAATTTTCAGAAGTTTTTTAACGCTTGTAAGGGTGCCCATACACATTTATGTATTAGACCTGTAGTCATCATATGACTAAATTCATTGTAGGTTATTGGCCAGGTGATAAAAGCAAAAATATGTATGGGTGCCTAAAGTACATTCAATGCAAATCACTGCCTTCCCCCTCAAGGATTAATGCAAGTGAAATTACAATGTTTAAGATACACAAATATTTGTTACATGTGATCCAATATATAAAGCCAAGTCTCATAATACTTTTTATATCTCCCCTCTGGAAATGTAACACACCATGTTAATAACACATAAACTCCTGCTGGACTGCAGAAAGGTTACTACGGCTGCTTTGCCAAATCATTTTTGAGCTATGAATATGAAGGCAACACTTACGGGCATGTGCCAGGCTTAGAGCCCAGAGACGCAGGTAGGAAGCAGTGTTGGAAATACATCCCAGACAGTATTCGATCGTGTGGATTGCCTGATTCATAAACACCTCCATCACATCAAACTGAAAAACAAACCAAGAAAGCAATAAGAAGTGGACCTCTTCTTCACAGGTTCCGGATTGTATCGGACAGAATCCACTGACATTCCTCAGTTAGGGTTTGGCCACACCACGATTTTAGGCATAATGTGTCGCTCACCCAAGTATTGCACTGTAGAAGGAAAGTGCTACTCGCACATTTTCCTCAGCTCCTGAATCGCAAAAAAGCCAACACTTCTGGATTTTTTACAATTCTGCAGCCACATCATATGTGCAAGTCGCTCTGCAACCCCATTCATTCCTATGGATGCCCTACTACACATGTGTTGTGAGCCCAAACTCGCCGTGTAGATACATTTTTAATGCAAGTGTATTTCTCATTGACATGTAGCAGAAAAAAATCTAAATTGTGAACATGCTGCTTATTTTACAATCTGCAGCGTATTCAGAAAAATTGCAGATTAAACCCACTGAAGTAAAATGGGGCTAATCCACATACAGATCCAATGGCAGAAATCAGAGATTTAACCTCAGATTTTGCCAAAAATTCCTTGAGAGATCCAATGCACATCCATGGCAGAAATCACAGATTCGGCCTCAGATTTCTACGTTGAAATCTACGTTGGATTTGCCACTGGCATCTTACGACATGTGTGAACATAGCCAAATAAAACAAAAGTTACATGTGACAATTGTGTTCTGATGTAAACATGTACAGAGATCCCTCAATACACAATGGCCTCAGGATACAATATTTTCACCATACAATGGTCTTTTCTCACCCATCGTAAGTTGAAACCAGACTCAACATACAATGTCTCAGACTCTTATCCAACCAATCAAGGCCACTTCTCTGGTAAAATATCTGTATTAGTTGCTAGTTACCAGCTATTCCCGACTGTTATATGTAAGGACTTGTTTTATCTGTCTTAGTTATCTGCTTATTTTTCTTAAATCTTCATTTTCTCTTATCTTGG
Source organism: Rhinella marina (assembly GCA_900303285.1). Taxonomy (NCBI): domain Eukaryota; kingdom Metazoa; phylum Chordata; class Amphibia; order Anura; family Bufonidae; genus Rhinella; species Rhinella marina. Next base: position 282,366 of record ONZH01004287.1, read on the forward strand.
ATGACATTTTGGGGCTTTGGAACTGATTACTCAACTTACAATGGTTTCAACATAGAATGCAGGGGCGTAGCTATAGGGGAAGCAGGGGAAGCCACTGCTTCGGGGGCCCGAGGGCAGAAGGGGCCCGGGAGCAGTAGCTGCATACAGCACAGAGGCCTGCCGATATCCTTCTTACAAGCTCCTGTGCTGCGGAGCTTCAGACACGCCCCCTCTTCTCTCCAGCAGAGCAGGACCTGGCTTACCAGATCAGACACGCCCCCTCTACACAGGACGTGCTGCTGGAGGAGGAAAGAGACCGCAGGGCTGGAGAAGAAGTGTGTGGAGAGGCAGACAGTGGGTGAGTGAGTCTGCTGTGTGGGACAGAAGGGGCAATGGCAGGGAAGTCTTCAAGCTGCTGCTGGTTATTGTAGTGTACCAGCAGCTTCATGCTTTTCAGTTGGTTTACTACCTCCTAAAGCAGTCTGCCTTCATGACACCTGCCCCCCCCCCCCATATCCTGTCCTTCTCTTATCTCATCCACATGGAGCCCCTTCTGTCTCCTGTCCTCACTCATGTATCCAGAGCTCCTGTTCCACCTTCCTTTGTCCTATTGCTGCCCTGCACAGACCTCCAGCCCCTACTTCTAGTATGAATCCCCCTCAGAGCCCCTTTCACCTACTTGCTGTGTCCACCCCTCCTGTCCATCCAGGGCCCCTGGCCCCTGTCTCACACCTCTGCCTCTCATTATGGTGGTGTCCTTCTAATGACTTAGGGTCATGTGACTGTGCCCCCCACCCCGTACTGTGCTCCATTATACTCTGCATTGTGCCCTCTTACGATACCCTGTACTGTGCCCTGTTATACCCTTTTATTGGGTCACTGTATGGAGGTGTTATCTAGTGTATGGCGGCGTTAGCCAGTCCCTGTATGACAGTGCTATCCGGTGTCTGTATGGTGGTGTTATCCAGTCACTGTATGGAGGTATCCGGTGACTGTATGGTGGTATTACGCAGTCACTGTATGGCGGTATCCGGTGACTGTATGGTGGTGTTATCCAATTCCTGTACGGCGGTTTTATCCAGTCACTGTATGGAAGTATCCAGTCACTGTATGATGGTGTTATCCAATAACTGTATGGCAATAACTGTATCCCCTTTCCTGCCCACTCCACCTTTTTTAGACCTGGCATAAGTGGGGAAAAGTAGCAGATTGTGGCTCAAAGGACCTGTGCGCCAAAATCTGTATCAGAAATACGCTTAATATAGGTACATTTCTGTTTTAATAAATGACCCCCTAATTGTCTTATGATTACAGGGTAGGGCTCATATCTTTATAGTATATAGATCCCAGTATATTACACTGCGCCCTGTATTTCCCTATAATTAAATGATCCTTGGGAAACACAGTCCACACCGCTGACCACCAGGACCAGGTTCTGCGCTGTCAGTACATGGCGGCCTCTCTGCCCCGCTGTGTCCTGCTGCTTATTCTGGCACTAAGGCCGGGTTCACATCACATTTTTCCCCATCTCTTTAATGTATACAAAAAATGTATACATTAACAGATGCCTCAGACTGATCCATACGGTGGCGTCCGTTCACCATACAGTTCCATTGTAAAACAACATATACGTTAACATATGCATTTTTTATACTGGACTCTGCAGGATGCAAAAACGTGGTGTGCTGCACATTTGTATATGGTACCTTTTTTATCAATATCAAATGGATAGGAAAAACGTGATGTGAACCTACTGTTACATGCACAAATGCGATGCCAGGAGGGTCATGGGGGGGGGGGCCCACACAAAAATTTGCTGTGGGGCCCAGTCAGTTCTAGCTACGCCACTGATAGAATGGTCATCCTGGAACCAACTGATATTGTAACTTGAGGGACCACTGTATATAAAAGTTGGCAGGTTGATCCTTCAGTTATTTTCTCACCTCCTCTTTTTCTCTTTCTCTCAGAGCTTCATGGCCAGTATGGCTGCCCCCCTCTTCCAAGTCATGTGGTCTGAGTAATGACAGCTCTTCCTCACTTCCATGATGAACTAATGTATACCCTTTCTACAGAGAAAAATAAAAAGCTGGTGATTAGTAACACAAGAAGGTCCATGAAACCTCCAAGGAAGGTTCAAGTCTATTCCTTTATGGTTTAGGACAGAAATTGCTACAACAACAAGCTCACGAAAAATACATTTTTATCCAATAAATTTCCTATTAGTGTGCCATATTTCCTGCATATAAGACAATGAATACTTAAAGGGGTTGTCCTCTTCTTTACTCATTTCCTCTATATCAGTGGACCATTTCCTTTCTCCAATGCTCGCCCAATGCCTAGCATAGAGGGGAGAAGCCCGGTACGTCACTGGCAGTAAACAAATAGACCTTGCCAGCCTTACCACTAGTACCTGCCTCTAAAACAGCCTAGGGCATTGCTATACAACACCTATCTGTACCGGTGACGTCACCGGGCTCACTACTAGCACAGTGAGGAGAAGCTTGGTACGTCCCAAGCAGTAAACAAATAGACCTTGCCCTGCAATGCAGAACAAGGCAAAGGGGAGCATCAGAGTAAGGAAATTCTCCAATGCTCCTCTCATATAGAGTAAATGAGTAAAGAAGAGGTTATAACCTTGTTCAGCTCTGAACCCGGACAACCCCTTTAATAAGATTCCTATTTCAGCCTGCATTTTCCTATATGAGGGACATATGGCTCTGCATTAGGCCCCTTTCAAACGAGCGAGTTTTCCGCGCGGATACAATGCGCGAAGTGAATGCATAGCACCCGCACTGAATCCTGACCCATTCATTTCAATGGGTCTGTGTACATGAGCGTTTTTTTTCACGCACCAGTTCTGCGTTGCCTGAGAATCACAGCAAGTTCTATATTCTGTTTTTTTCACGCAGACCTGGCCCCATAGAAGTGAAAGGGGCTTCAGTGAAAAACACATTATATCCGGATCCAATGTGTTTTTTACTGACGGTTGCTAAGAGATGTTGTTCCACGCGCGTGAAAAACACATCAAAATGCATTGCACCCGTACGGAAAAAACTGAACGCAATCGAAGACAAAACTGACTGAACTTGTTTGCAAAATGGTGCGAGTTTCACTGAACGCATCCGGACATAATCCGTCACGCTCGTGTGAAAGAGGCCTTAGGAAGTTGGTCAGTGAAATGCTGTTGAAGCTATAGAGAAAGTGACTCTTACAAAACATTAAAATCATAAGGTGCAAAAGTTAATAAAAAGGACAATGCCTACCCTGTAATTTCCAAATGTCTGACCTCCGTGGTGCTGCCAGTACAGGTACAAAGGTTTCCCAAACAGTAGCACAGGAACGCAGAGAAACACGAGCACCACCAGGAATATTTGAAAACCAATCTAAATGGGAGAAAAAAAGATTTTTAACTGTGACTTTCTGCATCCAAAATCGACAGAGCATAAGGGTCCATTCAGCCAAGACCTCACTCAGTAACCGTAAACAGCAAGTCTTAGGGGGTGTTCACACGACCACATCCGTTTTACAGTTCACAAATCACAGATCCGCAAAACACAGATACTAGCTGTTTGCACCCTGCATTTTCCCCTTCCGCAGGTCATGCACTATGTAACAAATGCCTACACTTGTCCATCAAAAGGACAAGAATAGGACGTGTTCTATTTTCTTTTTTTTTTTTATGGGGCTGCGGAATGGACATATGGATGCGGACAGCGGACTGCACGTTTTACAGTCCCACATGTGATTCGCAAAAAATGCATATTTTGTTGCAGAATTGCTGTAGATGTTACCCTCTGCGATGCAAAGGATGAAATCTGCAGCTGTCCCACAACAAAATTTGCACGCAAGACATGCAGGTTTTGTCCCAGATCTGTCTGTGGTGTAAAATAAGGCCAAGTGTGAATCCACCCCAAGGCTCGGTTTATAAAGCAGACACCAGTGGGCCTGATAAGCGTATAATCAGGTCTGTCACTTTCCACCAACATTTCCCTCATGTATGCAGCAATATCTTTCCTGTCATATATCATAGAATCTGAGGGGAGACTTTGATGTAGATGTGAACAGAGCCTAAAACCTGTGTCAGAAGTCAATTATAAAAAGATGATGCAATTTTTAATGAGATGCAAAATACAAAAGTATTCAGATTCTGGTTTGAGAAATGTAGAATATTTAGACAGGCAGAAATTTAAATGTATTAATTACAAGTTCTAGTTCTGAATCTTTCCCCATAAAACTATATATCAATCTGCTCCGCCCCTTCTGCTCTATACCCTACTGCCTGTATACTGCACTGCATTTCATGGTGACAGGTTCTCTTTATAACCAGTTAGGCTAGGTTCACATCTGTGGTGGAGATTCCAGCAAGAAAACAAAACAAAAAAAAGGACAAAAAATATTGCTGCATGCAGTGGTCTTTTGTCCAGCAAAATGCCAATATTCATGCTGGAACCCTGACAGACCCCCATTGTAGTGTATGGCATCAGCAATACTGATGTGCCAGATACGGTGATTTCAGTATTTTGTTCCTATGCCCAGAACAGAATACCGCAGATGTACACTTAGCCTAAGGGATCCTTTCAGTATATGCAGCGATCTGCCTCAGTTTTCCTCTGGCATGGGGCAGAAAACAACAGTGGGGAACTGAAGCTAGAACTGATCCCATAGTTTTCTTTCCATCTGGTGCATCATTTGTGTTTCCAGATGTAAAACAGCGCTGGACAGAAAAACACAGCATGCCAGGTTTTTCTGTCCAGCACTTCAGTCAATAGATGCATACATCACTCTTGTCCAGCTCTGCAAGAAACAAACAAAAAAAACTGGCTGAACACAACTAATATATGGGCACCTAGACTTTCGAAGAACAGGTATAAGAGCTACTGCGTGAGCCGTCAGGCACAGGAGACAGACCAGCACAGAGTGTGTGAAAGCAGATATGGAAGACAAACGGCAAATTGATTTTTACCTTATAATAGATATAATAATTAAATAATATGAAAAAAGGTTAACATAGCCTTTAAACACATACAAAAATCATGTGCAATCCAAAAATGTTGAATTTGATATGATACTAAAACTGCCATGATTAAAATGAGTAAAAGGTAATGACTGACCTGCCCAGTATAAAGAAGGTAGTTGTTGTCATTCCCAGTAAACATGAACATATTAATGAAGTGAAGAAGGATGCTCGGTGCCGTATTAGATTTTTCTGCAGACCACGCCAGCCACTTAAATACAACCATGAAGACAAGATAACCGAAGATACACATCATGAAGATAAGCTCCGGGATGAACACTAGAAACAAACTGTAATTCTTCTTGAAGTGCCTGAGAATGCAGAAAATGAAATTACTTCAACACATAAGCACCGACACAGAGAATAATAATAATACATAAGAGAAAAAGATAAAAAGACATTTTTCAAAACCATCAGATGCATTTTAGAATTAAAATCAGTTACAAAGTCTTGTAGCTAGCCCAGCTGAATGTAATGATCCCTCTCACTTCACTTCATTCTGGAGTAAAAGTATTTTTAATCTATATTCAAATTAATGGGTAAGTGCACCAAGGGCGTGCCTAAGCCACTCTGTGTGCCCTTGCTCCACCTGTTTTCTCTGGAAGCCCCCCCTCCTTCTTTTTGACAGAGCAAGACGAGAAGACTATGCAGGAACCTGGCCGTGCCAGTCCTACAGGAGAGGGAGGAGTTGGCTGAGGAAACAGGAGGAGAATTTCCTGCAGACAAACTCCCTTTGAAGTTGCCCTTAAAATGTTCAGGTCGTATGCACTATAAATGTACTAAACATGCAGATAAAGATTCTTTAAAGAGGACCTGTCACCACTCCTGACATGTCTGTTTTAATAGCTTCATGTATCCCCCATGTACTAACAATTCTGGAACATCTATTCTTATGGCTCTGTGTTGTGCCAATCCTCTATTATTTCTACTAGAAGTTATGAATGAATTGCTAGCAGTCTGCAGTAAGGGTACAGAGGGGAGGTAACCAGTTGGGGTGTGTCCCTGCACAGACTAACTATCCAATCAGTGCTGGCATTTTCAGACTGTACAGGTACATACCCCCAACTGGTTACCTCCCCTCTGTACCCTTACTGCAGACTGCTAGTAATTCATTCATAACTTCTAGTAGAAATAATAAAGGAATGTCACAACATACAGACATAAGAATCGATGCTCCAGAATTGTTATTACATGGAGAATACATGAAGATATTAAAACAGACATGTCAGGAGTGGTGAAAGGTCTTCTTAAAGGGACAGGAGGCTTATACTGTGCTGGGCAAAAAGAAATTCAAAGACGCAACTTTCTTCTTCCTACTCTCAACAATTCAAGGTCTTGCCCTGTCAATGTAACATGGAACCATGGACACAAAAAATAAAAACATGCAAAAATTTCCACTGGAGAAGAAGTCTTTAAAAAGGGCTCGGAGTGGTATAAAAAAACAGAAGGCATACTCACCTACACTGATCCCCTGACAATCACATTCGTATTCATACCTGCTGCTTTTCCATTTTCTGGTCTGCTTTAGACACATAGGAAATGACTGTCCAGATAATCACTGGCTGCGTTGGGCGCCACTGCTACCAGTGATTTGCTACTAATACATCTGCAGGCAATTCCTCGGTGTTGAGAGCAGAACAGAAACTGTAGCGTAGAGAAGAGCCAGTAAGGGTCCGAACAGGAGCGGCAGGGGATCAGTTTTAATATTAAAAGGGGTTATGCAGAGGATTGTGCCAGAACGGGTGGGTGGGGACGTGTTGGGAAACTTCCTTACCTGCTCCTGCATCCCTGCTCCTTCTCCTCCAGGCCTGCGATGCTCCGCTGCGGCTCCTCACTGAAAACACCCAGTCTGACCCCACCTGCAGCCAATCACTGGCCACGGTCTCTAATGCAGTCAGTGATTGGCTGCAGACAGCGCCAAACTAAATGTTTTCAGGGCTGCCAACGCCGCCATTCTTGCACAACCCCTTTAATACTAATGATCTACCCTCAAGATAGGTCATCACTATCAGATTGCAGAGGTCTGACTCCCGACACCCTCATCTATCAGCTGTTAAATGCTCGTACGAGTGCTGCTTCCAGTTCAAGACTTATATGCGTGTCATCTCCTTTGTAGAGGTGGCACAGTGTAATTACTATTGCTCTGTTACACATCAGGACAGTATTATTATGGCCATTTTTTGTAGATCTGTAAGCAACCCTTTCTGGACAATCATTGCGGGTTTTTTACAGCACTGGAGGACGGACAACCCAGAAATCCAGGACGACAGACAACCCAGAAATCTTCGGGTAAAAACACTGTCACAAGGGTAAGTTAGTGAAATCCTTGTAAGGTGATAAGTGGTTATAGTAAAGAATATCTAGATCAATTATATTCACTTACAGATAGTTAAAAGCACTCAGTACTACCCCAAACGTCATGTGTACTACTCCTAGAATAATGGACATCTTCATTTTGAACGAGTTGAGGAAAGTGAGGCGATTTGATGCCAAATTCCATATCTTAACAAAAAAAAACGAAAAGGAATAAAAACAGAAAGTTAGCACAGCAGGAAGGTGCTGCTAATAATTAATAATATACCATAATATATATTTAGAAATATGGGACACACAGTCCATTAGGGTACGGCCACACGGTCAGGTATTGTGACGCAGTTTTGAAGCCAAAACCAGGAGTGAATTCAAAAAAAGAGGAGAAGTCATATCTGTCCTTTATACTTTCTCCCCTTTTATGATCCACTCCTGATTATGGCTTCCAAAACTGCATCAGGAAACCTGACAGTGTGGATGTACCTTAAATGGGTTGTCTGATTTCAGCAAATGGCATTTATTATGTAGAAAACATTAACCCCTTCATGACAGCCATTTTTCACCTTAAGGACCAGGCCAAATTTTGGAAATGTGACATGTGTCACTTTATGTGGTAATAGCTTTGAAACACTTTTACTTATCCAAGCCGTTCTGAGATTGTTTTCTCGTGACACGTTGTACTCCATGACAGTGGTAAATTTGAGTCAATATAAATCACCTTTATTTATAAAAAAAAATCCTAAATTTACAGAAAATTTGGAAAAAATTGTAATTTTCAAACTTTGAATTTCTCTGCTTTTAAGGCACATTGTGATTTCTCACAAAATAGTTATTACTTTACATTTCCCATATGTCTACTTTATGTTACCATCATTTTGTAGATATAATTTTATTTTTTGGGGATGTTAGAAGGCTTAGAATTTTAGAAGTAATTCTTAAAATTTTTAAGAAATTTTCCAAAACCATTTTTTTTAAGCACCAGTTCAGTTCTGAAGTCACTTTGTGGGGGTTAACATAATAGAAACCACCATAAATGACCCCATTTTAGAAACTACACCCCTCAAGGTTTTCAAAACTAATTTTACTAACTTTGTTAACCCTTTATGTCTTCCACAAGATTTAAAGGAAAATGGAGATGACATTTCTAAATTTCACTTTTTTGGCAGATTTTCCATTTTAATACATTTTTTCCTGTAACACATCAAGGGTTAATAGCCAAACAAAACTCAAAAACTATTACCCTGATTCTGCGATTTACAGAAACACCCCACATGTGATTGTAAACTACTGTATGGGCGCACAGCAGGGCGCAGAAGGAAAGGTGCGCCAAATGGTTTTTGGAGGGCAAATTTTGCTGGACTGGTTTTCAGACACCATGTCCCATTTGAGGCCCCCCTGATGCACCCCTACAGTAGAAACAACCAAAAAGTGCCCATATTTTGGAAACTAAGGGATAAGGTGACAGTATTATTGATATTATTTTGGGTTACATTTACACTTTTTGTTAGGCAAGGTAACCAAAAATGGCTGTTCTGGCTCAGTTTTTATTTTTATTTTTTTACTGTGTTCACCTGAGGGGTTAACTCCTGTGATATTTTTGTAGAGCAGGTTGTTACGGACGTGGCGATACCTAACATGTATAGTTTTTTTTATTTATTTAAGTTTTACACAATAATATTTTTTAAACAAAAAAATCATGTTTTAGTCTCTCCATAGTGTGAGAGCTGTAGTTTTTTTATTTTTTGGGCAATTGTCTCAGGTAGGGGCTCATTTTATGCGGGAAGAGGTGACGGTTAGATTGGTACTATTTTGAGGGGCATACGCCTTTTTGATCGCTTGCTATTAAAATTTTTGTGACGTAAAGTGACAAAAATGGCTTTTTTTACTCTGTTTTTATTTTATTTTTTTACTGTGTTCACCTGAGGGGTAAACTCATGTGATATTTTTGTAGAGCAGATTGTTACGGATGTGGTGATACCTAACATGTATAGTTTTTATTTATTTAAGTTTTACACAATAATATCATTTTTTAAACAAAAAAATCATGTTTTAGTCTCTCCATAGTGTGAGAGCTGTAGTTTTTTTATTTTTTGGGCAATTGTCTCAGGTAGGGGCTCATTTTTTGCGGGAAGAGGTAACGGTTAGATTGGTACTATTTTAAGGGGCATACGCCTTTTTGATCGCGTGGTATTGCACTTTTTGTGATGTTAAGTGACAAAAAATGGCTTTTTTGACACTGTTTTTATTTTATTTTTTTTTACGGTGTTCACCTGAGGGGTCAGGGCATGTGATATTTTTGTAGAGCAGGTTGTTACGAACGTGGCGATACCTAACATGCTTGGGGTATTTTTTTTCTTTTTTTACTAATTTTAAATTTGAGTTTTGGGGGGAAAAATAGGATTTTTTTAAAACTTTTTTTTTTTAACTTTTTTTTTTTTTACACTTTTTTAGACTCAGACCCACTTGGTTCTTGAAGATCCAGTGGGTCTGATTGTTCTATAATACACTACAGTACACTGTATAGTGTACTGCAGTGTATTTTCATTCTTGCTAAGCCTTGTCAGGCTCCTGCCTTTAGCAGGAGCCTGATGAGGCTTAGCTTACACCATGGCAAGCAGACGCTTCTGAAAGCGTCTGGTTGCCATGGTAACCATCGGGACGCTGCCAGAGCAGAACAGCGTCCCGATGGAAGGGCTTCCTCCCCCTCTTCAGCCCACACCATCAGCGCTGCCAGCGCACCGCAGCGCCGATGGGAGAGGGTGGGAGCTCCCTCCCTGTTAACCCTTTCCATGCCGCGGTCCCTACGGACCGTGGCATGGAAGGGGTTAAACTGCTGACATCGGCGCCAGCACCGATGTCAGCAGTTTGAAGCAGAGTATCAGCTGTATGCTGATACTCTGCTTCACCCACTCTCCATCCTGAAAATCAATGCGGCGCCCGCCGCCGCACATTACACCCCCCCCCGCACATTACATGTATATTATATACATATATATTATATGTATATAATATATACATATTCATTATTATTTATTTTTTTTTTTTTACATTAAAAAGCATGCCATCGCTGTGATTGGCTAGTCTGTATAGACTAGCCAATCACAGCGATCGCTAGCCCGGGACCGCCCCCATTGGTCCCGGGCTGGTAAGCTGAGACCCCTGGCTGTAAGTAACAGCCGGGGTCTCAGCACTGTCACCATGTCAGCAGACATGGTGACAGTTTAATGTAATGACGAGTATACTCATCATGGAGCATTAAATAGCAGTGCTCCATGACGAGTATACTCGTCATATAGCGTGAAGGGGTTAATACAAGGCACTTACTAATGTACTGTGATTGTCCATATTGCTTCCTTTGCTGGCTGGATTCATTTTTCCATCACATTATACACGGCTCGTTTCCACAGTTATGACCACTGCTTGCACACTATAGGAAAAAGCCTTGTTGGTGGCCAGGACCGTTGGAGCGGACCTAGGCAAGTGAATTTTCCTACATTGTGCAAGCACCACAACCACTGCTGGATTGCAGGGTGGTTGTAACCATCGAAATGAACAGTGTATAATCTGGTGGAAAAATGAATCCAGCCAGCAAAGGAGGCAATATGGACAATCACAATACATTAGTAAGTGCCTTGTATTAACTTTCTCTACATGATAAATACTATTTGCAGAAGTCAGAAAACCCCTTTAAAAGGTCCTAGTTTATAAGAAAAGAAAAACAAATCAAATTTCAGATATACCATAGTGTACTCACTGGATCTATTCCAAAAGGATACACTCCCATGACAACTCCTGTTACGTTGGGGTCCAGAGTCAAATACTGATTGGATAAATCTTTTTTACTGGAGCAAAAGTATAAAATTTGGTTAGGACATGCTGACAGATTTCATACAGTCAACTGTATAGTTTGTTTGCAGTTCTTAGCAGTTCTACCAAGATGGCCTAACCTTGGCTCATCCATTCAAACTTGCCAATGTGTATAGGATATACTTACTCCCAAACACCTGCCGCAAACATTGCTGAAACGTTCCAACTGGAGCCGAATATGTTCAGTGACTTTGAAAAGCAGTCGTTGTAGATAAGCCCGGTATAGACCGAGAAAAGCCCCATCAGCAGAATAATGTAACGCCCCTCAAAAAAGGCCTTCATGAACTATTACAAAGAATAAAAAGCTCAAAAATGTATCCAACTCACAGACATTACAGCAAGTGTATAGCGACTGTAAGCACCAAGCACATCTATTTTGTCTAGAATGAATCTGGGCCAAAGCTGGTCACACAATCGTTCACCTGACAAGTACCTCTCCTGATCCTCTATTACAGATGCATTCTCAGTAGTTTACACATGTAGTTAACCAGAAGAGGGGAAAAAGCAGCTTCTTCAACGAAGGCAGCTGAAATCCAACACATTGATCCATTTCTTCCCCAGTGAGGGTAGAGTCAGGAGGCCCCATACTCTCTGAATCATTGGGTTAAGTCTAGATCTTGCTGGCCATCCTGTATGCTCACAGCTCAACCCCACATAACCTTAAATAAAGCCTTCCCACACAATGTACCGAATCGGGTTTGGATTTACCTATATGTGTAACGATTAAAAGTGGTAAAAGCCATACAGGAGGTGACTTATGGCAATGATCAGAATATTTTATTATATTATTATAAGGATAAATTAGTGGCTTCATTTTCCATTATAAAACACTTTTAACAATGAAAACATACAAAAATGTCCACTGGGGGAAAAGTCTTTAGAAAGGACTCAGAGTGGTATAAAAAAGTTAAAGGAATCCATACTCGCCCACATCGATACCCTGTCAATCCTTTTTGGATGCTTTCCAGGTTCGGACTGCTCTCCATACACCTAGCCAATCACTGGCGGCAGTAGGCACTGCTGTTGAGATCAGACCACAACGGCGGCAGATCGGTGGGAGCAAGTATGGCCTTTTTTATGCCTCCTTTATTCTAGGACAACAACAGTTTTATATCTATCTATAAACTAAAGAAACTCCTTACTTCATCTTGTGTGCGTTGTAATTTTGGGCTGTTTTCATAGAGGACGAGAACCAGAGCAAATAGAGACATCAGAAGACCATGTCCAAAATCTCCAAACATCACGGCAAACAGGAATGGGAATGTGATAATAGTGTAGGGAGCTGTTATATGAAGAAACATGCAGGTCGTCATTGTATTTTCCTTATCACATTCAAACACTGGTGCAAAGTGAAGTAATAAAAATTCATCTTGGCTTTAAAGGGGCTGGGTTGGAATAGCCAACAGTAAGCCCCGACCCATGGAGTATCAATGGTCTATGTACTTCTATAAGCCAGTGCCACTGAAGTATATGGGACTGACATGCAATAATGATGTGCCTGGTAAGTAGAAGGTAATGGTATGCTCCTCAGCTGATTGTGAGGGGGTGGATTAGCTGACTCCCACTGATCAGATACCAATGTATAATGCTAAGGAGAGGCCATCAATGTCAACGTCACAGAATACCCCTTTTTAAAGAAAATGAAAGCGCTGAACAGTCTTAGATATGAAACATACCTGGATTTACTTCTCTGTAGGTCCCAACACCATATGCATCTACTATGCTCTGAAAGCCAGCAGTGAATTTGTTTGTACGTATTAATGTTGGAGGGGTCTCGCTGCTGGGAATGCGGTTTATGAAGGAGGGGACAGAAGCACCGCTCTTTCTCTGTTTAATGAGAACATTCAATGCAGCCATCATTTCAGTGTATATCAAATGAATTACATCAACATAAAGCTTGTTGTACAGTAAGAAAAAAAGAAAAAACATCTTACCGAGCCTTCCTCAAGAGCTCTTTTGAGGTTCTGGAGATCTGCCACCGGACACCAAACTTCAGCGATTAAGCATTTATTAGTGACATCAAAACTACAAAAATTCAGCACATGGTAAATGGCCTTCATCTTCTTGACCTGGATAACCCACTTGTAGACCAACTCTGAAGCCTTAAAGAGAACTTGTCTCAAATAATCATCCGTCTGGTTTATCACCTACATGAAGATGTAAAAATGTAAAGTTACATGCATGTCATGGCTGAGAAGACAACATAGACATGTTAATACTAAGACTTTCACGAGAGCCCAAGGAAGGGACGGCAGAAGACTAGACTATGTTGCAGACATTTTATTGGTAGTAACCAAGTCCTACCACACACTGCCATGATTTTCATTTGATCTTGTTCTGAATCAGTTTACAAATTGTATTAAATGGACAAAAGGACCAATTCTCCTTTGTCATTCCATTGCCACAGGATATTGCCTCCTTCCCTGTACAGCGTGTTTGCTGAAGGCTCTCCTGTGAGACTTTAGGCCCAGGCTTCAAGATGTTTTAACTGCCTGGCTTGTCAGTCTTAGCGTTGGTGGCGCAGTAAAGCAGGCAGGGAGCTGAGCCTCTGGGTGCAACGGGACCATCCTCATTGCACCCAGGGGCTCATTTACATATTATAAGATATTTTTTTTCTACATATTGATTCCACATAAGGAAGTGGGACTAAAAGCATTACAATCAGCTGACATGCACACATCTCAATTCTGGATTAATTCTCATAAATCTGATGGACAGGATCAGCAATTTCTCATTTCCTGGCCACTACCACAAGCTGACTGCGGTGAAACAGCTATTTAATTTAAAAGGTGTTCTAGATACCATCATGTGCATCTGACAGCAACAGCACCCATAATAAATCTTCTTTTATATCTTTCATGTCTTCCATCACTATAGAAATAATTAACTCACCCCATAAACCCATACTATACCTAACCAATGCATTTTTTTAGTATTAAACAGCAGGCATACAGCAACCATCCTCACCGCATGAAGGTCTTGAATTCTTGTGTTCAGCCCAGATATGATTTCTTGACGTTCTTCAGCAGAGTTTGGGTAAGGATACATATGACAATGGTAACTGAAAACAAATAAGGAAACATAACTTCGAGGTATTCTCTCAGATATATAGCCTGGTTGCGGCTGGCCATAGCATACAAGCTGTGAGAGGTGGTTGGAAACAATGTAGTAGTGAGCTTTTTCAGTACACTCTCACGGTCATCAAGTTTGGGTGAGGTGGCACAGGGGACTCCTGTTCTAAATAAAGGTGCAGGTACCGTATCTAACAGATATTTATGATATATACTCTAAGCTCTGCAAATGTCCATTTAAATGTATATTTTTTTTCCTCGCCTTATGGGCAGTTTCTATTCACCTGTTATCCCTAATCATACTTCTATAGTAAAAAACAAATATCTAAAATTTTATGTCATCAAAATAAATCTTAATAAAACTCCAATTTCTATTAAAGAGGTAAATGGCTGAAGCATGACCACAGATGGAACAGCACACTTCCAATTCACCAGTGACCAGAAGGAGCGAGGACAGGAGCCTCGGCACTGGAATAGAGCTCTGCTAAAGAGGTGAGTGGCATTTTACTTTCATTTACACACTTTCACGGCCACAAGGTAAATTAGTTTGGGGGCCAGATAACCCCTTTAGAAGTAGTTTTCCAGTACTTTAGGACCGAGCAATTTTCTGTTTCTTTCGTCCTTTACTGCTGACTTAGGCTACTTTCACACTCGCGTTGTAAGGATTCGTTTGTGAGATCCGTCACAGGCTCTCATAAACGGTCCTCAACTGATCAGTTTTGTCCTAATGCATTCTGAATGGAAAAGGATCCGTTCAGAATGCATCAGTTTTACTTCAGTTCAGTCTCCATTCCGTTTTGGAGGCGGACACTAAAACACTGCTTGCTGCGTTTTGGTGTCCGCATGAAGAAACTGATGCAAACGGATCCGTCATGACTCATAATGTAAGTCAATGGGGACAGATCCGTTTTGTCTGACACAATAGAAAACAGATCCGTCCTCCATTGACTTTCAATGGAGTTCATGACGGATCCGTCTTTGCTATGTAAAAGATAATACAAACGGATCCGTTCAGAACGGATGCAGACGGTTGTATTATCATGACGGATCTGTTTGTGAGAGCCTGGACGGATCTCACAAACGGATCCTGCAAACGCAAGTGTGAAAGTAGCGTTACCTGGAGCAATTACTTTTTTTTATTTTTCGGTTCACGTAATTGTACTTTTTAATGGTACCAATTAATATTGCATATAATGTAGTGGGAAGCTGAAAAATCATTTCAAACGTGGTGGAATTGAAAATAAAAAAAAAATAAATTCTGCCACAGTTTTATAGCTTTCATTTTTGCGCCATTCTCTGTGCGGTAAAACGGACCTGTTAGCTTCATTCTACAAGTCAGTACGATTATATCAATACCAAATTTTATAGTTTTACTTGTATTCCTGTACTTTAATACTGCAGTTGTTATTGATACCATTTTGGAGCGTGTATGACTTTTTGATCACTATTCTTCCATTTTTTTATGAATGGTGAAGCAATTTTTTTTTCTATTACGGCATTCACCATATGGAATAAATATGTTTATACTTTAAAGGGTTTCTGTCATCAGAATTTAGCATTGTAAACCGAGTGTCATTTGCAATGCGCAAATAACACCTGATGACAGATCTGTTAATGTTATAGTTTTCTGTAGTGTAGTTTTTGAGAAAATAGCGTTTTTAAAATATGTAAATGAGCTTCCCTAGGTACAGGGGGCTTTAAACCTGCACCTAGTAGCGGCGTAATTCCTCCTCTTACCCCTCCTCCGTTGCGGTGAATGACAGGGCCAGGCAGCCAGCTCTTTCAGCTACCGGCCCTGTCCGAGTGCGAAATCCCGCGCCTGGGCATTGCGATCCACAATCCGCGCATTCGCGTTGAGAGCCACCGGCCGCCCGGATCCCGGCTTCCTCAATGCGCCCGTATTGGTGATCGCAATGCGCAGGCCAGGGATTTCAGACTCAGACAGGGCCGGCAGCCGAAAGAGCTAGCTGCCTGGCCCTGTCAATCACCGCAACGGAGGAGGGGTAAGAGGAGGAATTACGCCGCTACTAGGTGCAGGGTTAACGCCCCCTGCACCTAGGGAAGCTCATTTACATATTTTAAAAACGCTATTTTCTCAAAAACTACGCTACAGAAAACTATAACATTAACATATCTGTCATCAGGTGTCATTTTTTATTTTAATAGTTTATTTTATTTTATATAATATAGAGAAAAAGGGGTGATTTAAATTTTGATATTTTTTTTTCAAACTTTGTTTGGTTGTGACTTTGGCGATCCACTGCCAGTGATGGGGCTTTATTAAGACCGGCGTCTAAAACGCCAGTCTTAATAAATGTGCCCCTTAATGTTCATGTATACAGGGAAGGCTTTCAATCATTTCATAGACCATAAAAGTCTGTTGTGTGCAAACCCATTCAATTTTACTCACCAGTCGCAGATCTTCTTGACTTTTTGTCCTATTTGGTCTCCCCAATAAGAAACTAAAAACACAAACCACTTAGTTGGCTCTTCCTGTAAATTGAAGAAAGACAGCTAATGAGTTACATCAAATAAAGAGCATGTTAAGCACATACAAAAAGTGTTATGAGATTTGATGAACTTTACAAAAAAACATTGGGGACTTTTATCAAAATTGGTGCAAAGGAAAATGGATTTAGTTGCCCCTAGCGACCAATCAGATTGATCCTTTTGTTTTCCAGAAGGGCTCTGAAAAATGAAAGGGGTAGTCTGATTGGTTGCTATGGGCAACTAAACCAGTTTCCTTTTGCAACAAGTTTTCATAAATCTCCCCCATTGTTCAATCATGCATAGAACTGTACGCCCTTGTCCCCCTTTATGAAGTGTATAGCCACATATAGCAATGCAGCCAATGAAGACACACTTTCTAAGTGCCCCTCTGCTGGGATCCCCATCAATAAGCTGTAATATGTGGGTGAAAAAGGCTGTAAATGTTTAAATTTCCTGCAACGGCACCAGATGGAAAACTGAGTATTATATAGTCCTCATTCAAACCAGTGGGTTGCCTGCGTACTGCAGGACAGACCAGAGACAGATGCTCTGTGTAACTGCTCTGGCCAAGTGATATAGACTCCTAAACAGGAGCCATAAGCTGCCGGAAGTGTCTGGCGGTGGATTTCTCCACTATCCCCATTGAACACACATACACTTTTGGCCAAACTGAACGTCTATGGGGATGCCCATACAGATGACAGCTACTGAATGTGCTTGGCTGCCTTACGTCTTCAACTCACCGTATCAGGATCTTTAAGAAACTCATCTAGCTCCCGGTACGTCAGGATGGTGTAGCCTTTACAAGCTCTCCAGAGCATTTTCTCAAATGATTCTAATTTTGCATAGTGAACCAAACCAGAAATAAAGCTGCAGGCAGAAAATAAGTCCATTAATTGCTTTTGGAATAAATTAAGCTAGTACAGATCTCATACTAAAGTCCTCATTCACACCGCAATATTGTGGTCCATATTTTGCATCAGTATTTGTAGGATAAAGGCTCTGTGTAGCGGCTCACAACCACTGATAGAAATCACTGACCAAAATACCGACATGTGAATTAGGCCTCAAACTCATACTGTTCACTTCACGTTCATAACCTACATTTAGCATATACACAGCCAACAGGGGCGAAAAGAGTGTCCCTTTGGTCTTTGTTGCTCATAGGAGTCTACGTATATGTCTATACAGTGGGATATTGTGCAGCCTTCTGTATACATCAGGAGATTCTTAACACCTAAACTTCCAACATAGAATCAATTGAACCTTTACACCCCAACAAAAAAAACTAGTACTAGTGAAATAACGTTTTATGAATTAGAGGCCAATGCCCATAAAGGGTTAAAGAGAGCATGCTTGTATTCCCCATGAACTGACCTGTTACATGCGCACTTGGCAGCTGAAGGCATCTGTGTTGATCCCATGTTCATATGTGCTGGCATTGCTGGGAAAAATGAAGTTTTAATATATGCAAAAAAGACTCTAGGAGCAATGGGGGCATTGCCATTGCAGAGAGAGCTGAGCCCGTTGCCCTTAGAGGCTCGTTTGCATATATTAAAGCATCATTTTTCTCAGCAATGCTGCACATATGAACATGGGACCAACACAGATGTCTTCAGCTGCCAAGTGCACATGTATCACAGTGTCATAGGTACAAATCTGCTGACAGATGTCCTTTAAAGAAGAACTCCCGCAAAAAATTTTATTCCATGTCCTGCTAGAAATGTACATGATGTAATCTGTAGTGAATGTCATTTTCTTACCAGTGTCTGTATTTTTGACTTATATAATCCTGAAGTTTCTTATCTGTGTCATGTGACTAGGAATTAGACCCACCAACTCACACAGCACCTTATGTGTGGACAGGAAGTCTAATTCTCTATGCATTCCTATGGGAGCCTCACTTTCAGTCTCATAGGAATGAATAGAGAAGTGACTGGCTTGCTCTCCTGGGTCAGTTGGAGGTCATGGAGTTGGTCACATGACCCAGCTACAATAAGAAGAGAGGTTATTACTCACAATTTCATTATTTGATAAGAAGACGACATTCACTACAGATTATATCATGCACCTTTCTAACAGGTCAGGGAATACAAATTTTTGCATGAGTTCTTCTTTAAAGAGAATCTGTCATGTTTTGACAATGCAGTCCAATCTGCAGGCATTATGTTATATACATTTGTAGGAAAAGGAGTCAGCATAACTTGTAATTTATTTATTTCTGTAGTCCTACTCAGTGACCAACAGTTTTTCATGTAGCTGTCAGTAACTGGACCGTCAACATGATCACGAAGGTTCTTCTACTGTTCCTATAAAACAATACATCAATCCTCTCAGTCAATATGACAGGCTCCCTTTGAAATCTGGCTCCATTCCATTTTTAATGATTAAAGTTTTTTGGGAGGATTAAAATGCACTCTGCAAAAAGCTACTTTCAGCCTTAAAGGGGTTGTCTTACTTCAGTAAGTGGAATTTATCATGTAGAGAAAATTAATACAAGCCACATATTATTACCCATATTGCTTCCTTTGCTGGCTGGATTCATTTTTCCATCAGATTATACACTGCTCGTTTCCATGGTTACAGACCACCCTGCAAGAGAAAGCTTCAGCCTCTCTGGTGACCGGGACACTGTGGTAGCATACATAGGCTGGTGCTTTTTCTTATATTGTGCAAGCACGACCACCACTGATGGATTGACCAGAGCTTATTTTGCCCTCCCTAAATATATACACCATGCCCATCAAAACGGGACCACAGTGATGTGCCATTCACTTCGCTGGCCGTAAGAGAAGAGCAAGAGGATAGAACCATACATCACAGGAAGTCCTATTGATAAAAGATTAAAAGCCACTTTACACTGCCATATTACCCCTTGGCCATTTCTGGTGACCTGAATCCCTCTGTCACAGTGCTAGGAAAAATCCATCTCACCTTACTTATCTGCATGGAAACATGATGGAAGAAGCAGAAAAGACTCAGGAGACTTACATAAACAGTGGTGGGACTGGCCTATTAACACAATGGGGCGCTCGGGATTTATGTATTAAAGCAGGCACTGACCCTCTCTCTCAGCTTACCCCAGTTTGGCTCCAAGTCTTTGCATACAAGTATAGTCCATTAAGGATTCCTTCTCTATTGTAGGAAATTCTTCATAACAGGCATGAGAAGACGTTTCATACTAAGAAGGCAGAATTTTATTACATAGCTGATAAATAATGAACACTATGCTTTTTATACAATGCCATTAAACACAAAAATGATCAGGTAAGAAATCATAGGTAAATGTGGAGATAAGAAACATGTATTAAATGAAGCAGGAATGACATCTTCAGGATGGGCCATCAATATCTCATTGGTGGGGGTCCAACACCCCGACAGTTCAGATGTTCAGCATTAGCTCCAGTGCCAGAACTACAGAGCTTGATCCCCTGTGCGGTGGACAGAGCTGGTTACTGACAAAAGGCCATCAATATAAAAATCCTGGACAACCCCTTTAAAAGGGAATCTGTCACCAGCCTTAGGCCCCTTTCACACGACCGTATGCCCTCCGAGACATACGGTCCGTGAGTGGGCCATATGTCCCAGAGCAGCATAGATCGTGGGCACGGGAGCGCACAGCATCACTATGAGGCCGTGCACGCCGAGCCGCCCGCAGGGCTATTGTCCCGTACTTATAAAATCATACGAGTGTGGGACAATAGTCCTGCGGGCGGCCCGGTGTGCACAGCATCATTGTAATCTATGATGCTGTGAGCTCCCGTGCCCACGATCTATGCTACTCTGGGACATATGGCCTCTCACGGACCGTATGTCTCGGAGCGCATACGGTCGTGTGAAAGGGGCCTTATGCTGCTAGGTTCTAACAGCTCCAGCACACGCCGATGAGTCCCCATATTCATGAGCTCACGGCTCTCCCCGTCCACCTGCCTCTGATTGACAGTTTATTTCCATATGAATAAGGAGGTGGGCGGGGAGAGCCAGGAGCTCATAAATATGGGGACTCATTGAAATGCGCTAGAGCTGTTCAATACAGGAGTTTAACAAAATGGCTGTCAATTAAAGAACGTGTCCCAGCAAGGAGACCCGTCACTTGTTTATGTTGCACTTGGTTAGGACACCATCAAACTGCTGACAGATTCCCTTTAAGGAATTAAACTGGAAAAAAAAACAGCAACCATGAAAATGCCTCAAGCGGGTCTGCTTGACCAAGACATGACTGTAATTATGGGTTGAAACATTCTTATATCTGTATACATGTTTTGGCTTAAATAAAGAAGATAACTGGAATTTGGATGCTGGTGCTACCATTTTTACTTAAAGGGGTTGTCCGGGTTCAGAGCTGAACCCGGACCTACCCAGGTTTTGACTCCCGCAGCCCTCCCTTGCCCTGAGCTGGATCGCGCAGGGCAAGGGCTCTTTTGTTTATAAACATTCACTGCTGGGCGGAGGCTTCCGCCCGGCAGTGAGTTCGGTGACGTCACCGGCCGTAATGGGCCGGCTTTAGCGCTGCCCTAGCCGTTTGAATGGCTAGGGCAGCGCTAAAGCCCGCCCATCAGCGCCGATGACGTCACCGGGCTCACTGCCGGGCGGAAGCCTCCGCCTGGCAGAGCCCGGTACGTCACCGGAACCGGGCTAAATTCCTTTGCCCTGCGCTAATTAGCGCAGGGCAAAGGAGGGCATCGGAGCATAGGATGCTCCGATGCCCTGTTCAGGCGGGCTGCCTGGGTGAATTGAAAGGTCTGCGTCCAGCAGGAAGATGAAAAGGATAAAAAGTATGTGTCGCTGGGGTATACATATATAGCGTAAGAAAGATCTAGCTTCCTAAGGTGCTGTAATCCCAATAATAAAACAAAGGTATTCCAATAAAAATAAGAGGCACAAGGGCAACTGTGCTCTGTATGTCATATGTTACTGCGCCATTTGATGCTGTGATGCCTTATTGTATATGTATGTGACCCCATCTGACTGTGACTAGCTGCTGTGCTCTCAATAAAGCTCTGTATATTTTGAACACAGTGGGGGAAATTTATCAAAACTGGTGTAAAGTAGAAATGGCTTAGTTGCCCATAGTAACCAGATTCCACCTTCATTTTCCAAAGGAGCTCTGAAAAATGAAAAGTGAAAGCTGATTGGTTGCTATGGACAACCAAGCCAGTTTTCCTTTACACCAGTTTTGATAAATCTCCCCCAGTATGTTTTTATTCTGGAAATGATCCAATAAAAACAAGGACAAGAGAAGAAAGGAAATATACAATGAGAAGAGTAACAGTCAATGGTCAAGAACCCCCCCAAAAAAGAAGTATTCAAATTACCAGGACAAAATAAAAGGTCCGCAATGGGAGAATTTCCATCCCAAGAGCAATACATATAAAACCAGAGACTGTCATGAAGCAGTCAGGGACAGGTAGCTGAGTTTATCCTACAAACAGTCTACCGACAATCTGAGGAGTAGTCACTAATTACCTCCGATGATCGCTGCACAAAGTTCTTCGTCACCCTCAGCATGTGCACATACTCAGTCAGCTCCAGCAGGTTCTTCTGCAGCTTCTCCTTGTTCTTATTCACTTCCTTCAGCTCAGATTCAAGCTTCTGTAACTGTTCCTAGAAAACGTAGGACATATACAACAGGGAAAACACTTGTTAATTAACCCCTTCACCCCCGGAGCTTTTTTCGGTTCTGCATTTTCGTTTTGCGCTCCCTGCCTTCAAACAGCCATAACTCTTTTATTTTTCTGTTCACATAGCTGTATGAGGGCTTGTTTTTTGCGGGACAAGTTGTACTTTCCAACGCCACCATTTAATATTGCATACGGTGTAGTGGGAAGCGGGAAAAAAATTCCAAACCGGGTGAAATTGCAAAGAAAACGCTATTCCGCTACAGTTCTACGGGTTTCTTATTTACAGCGTTCGATGTGCATTAAAACTGATCCGTTACTTTCATTCTACTGGTCAGTACGAATCCGGCAATACCTAATATGTATAGTTTTTCCTGCGTTTTCATAGTGATAAAATAATTAGAAAGTTGCCCTTTTTTTTTTTTTTTTTCCTTGTCAAATCTTGACCCCTATAACTTTTTGGTATTTATGTGTACAGAGCTGTATGGGGGCTCATTTTTTGCGGGACGATCTGAAGTTTTTATTGATACCATTCTGGGGTGTGTATGACTTTTTGATCACTTTTTATTTAATTTTTTTTAGAAAAAAAAAGCGACAAAAAACGGCAAATCGCCATTTGGACGCTTTTTTCCACCACACAATTCGCTGTATTGGAATTTTTTTTTTATATTTTAAAAGTACGGGCGTTTTCGGTCACGATGATACCCATGATGTCTATATTTATTGTTATTTAGGTATTTATTTTTTACTTATACGGAAAGGGGGGTGATTTGAACTTTTACATCTTTTTTATTTTTTATATATTTTTAACTTTTTTTTTAATTTTTTTTTACTATTAGAAAGCTCAAATATGGGCTTATATATTGTGGCTTTTTTTTTTTTCTTTATGAGCAATTCTGGGTTTTATAGACTCAGAAAGCCATGAATTGCTCATTTCTTATCCTGGCCTGCCATCTAGTGGCCAGAATAAGAATTGCACTTTGAAAACTGTAATCCTCACCAGCGAGGATTACAGTTTTCATATGGTGTACAGACACCCCGATTGGCCACACGGGGTGTCTGTACACCACCCGGAAGCGAACGCTTCCGGGTTTAGCCGCAACTAGATGCCGTGATCACGTGTGATCACGGCATCTAGTCAACCCGGAAGACGCCGCCGATGTAGTAGGTAGCGGCAAGTCTCTGCTGTTAGAAACAGCAGAGACTTGCCGGCCATGACGCCCGCCGCACCTGCGAGCGGGCGCCATGTGCCCGCATCGCCCCAGCGCCGTACATGTACGGCGCTGGGGGTGAAGGGGTTAAACAACGTGTGCACTATGTGTACTATATATAGAAAAATGTAGAAAATTAGGTAAATGTAAAAGAGGTGGTTACAAGTCATCATATGCATGTAAAATGAGAAAGTAGGGGGGTCATTTATTAAGACTGGTGGTTTAGACGGTAGTCTTATTAACACCTGTGCTGCTCGTGGATCCGCCACAGTTATGTAGAGGCACTGGCTTCTACATAACTTCGGCGCGTTCAACCACTGGTCTAAAGATTTAAAACATACCACGTCTCTTTTTTTTTTTTAGACCTGGCATGAGCAGGGAAAAGTCGCAGATCGCAGAGCAAATAACCTGGCATATATCAGTTTGCAAATAACCCCTAGGTGACTACAGTCTCCAATAGAAGAGACATCCAGCTAGATTTACCTGTATTTCCAATACATGTTTGGGGAGGGGGGCTGCTGGCCGCACACTTGCTTCTGGAACAGGAATGTCAGCCTTTTTGATCTCCTGGACCAGATATCCTGGCAACCAAATAAAATACACATATAAAACAATAGCTTCTGATCAGAGACTGTTGTCAGGAAGAATGTATACAGCCTGACAATTTTAAGCTTAGAATTACTAATGTTCTCTATTACATTTTGCATTGGAGCTGGAATCACAGCAATTTTACACAGGAGAAATGATATGCAGGAAATTTACCCTTAAAGAGGTTTTCTAGTTAATAGTGATGACCGATCCTCAGGATAGGTCATTAATACCAGATCGCTGGAGTTACGACACCCAGCACCCTCACCAATCGGCCGTTTTTGTCAGCCAATGGTGCCATAAACAACACAGTAGATGTGGCTGGAAGCAGACAGCGCCGTACACTGTGTAGTGGCCGTGCAGGTGTACTGCAGCTCAGCTCCCATTCAAGTGAACGGCGCTAGTCTACCAGTGGCTGCTTACATTGTATATTTCTACTAACAATGTCAGCTTACTTTCCACAGCTGTGGAGACCTGTGCACTGAGCTTCCTGGGTATGAAAGCTTACAAAAGGAAATGCTCCAGCACGAAGACCATCTGCAGTTTAAAGGGGTTGTCTGGGTTCAAATCTAACCCTGGACATATTACCATCTTCCCCCACTCAGCCCCTCTGACATGAGCATTGGAGCAGATCATGTGCTTGATGGCGCAAGGCAATGGCTTTTTCTGGAGATCCAGTGACGTACCTGTAAAATGGCTAGGGCAGCCCTAAAGCCCGCCCATCAGTACTGGTGACATCACGGGGAGCACTGCTAGGAGGAAGCCTCTGATGCTCAGTTTTAACTGATGCCCTCAGCGTGTCTCAGCTACTAAAAGAATCATACTGGCGCTGGCCTACATACATCAGGTCCGTGGCTTTGTTACTTCCTCCCCGGCATGGTCGCCTGCTCCAGTGCCAGATTCAGCATTGATGGGTCTCTTGTGGACATGTCACTGCTGAAGTCAGCCAACAGCTGCAAAAGAGCAGGTGACCATGACGGAGAGGAAGTAAAAAAGCAAACTGTGGACTGCAAGATGGACAGGAGGAAGCAGGCACACCAGAACAGAGTGGTCGGGGAGCAAGTAGGTATATAAATATGAATAAGGCATCAGTTAAAACTTTGGTATTCCCAGACAACACCTTTATAACAGCTACGGTGCTCCCCTCAGGACACAATGGCTGTATTTTCAACACACAATAGTTTCAGGATACAATATTTTCATCATACAATGGTCTTTTCTCACCCATCGTAAGTTGAAACCAGACTCAACATACAATGTCTCAGACTGAGATCCAACCAATCCAGGCCACTTCTCTGGTAAAATAGCTGGATTAGTTACTAGTTATCAGCTATTCCCGACTGTTATATGTAAGGACTTCTTTTATCTGTCTCAGTTACCTGCTAATTTTTCTTAAATCTTCACTTGGATGACATTTTGGGGCTTTGGAACTGATTACTCAACTTACAATGGTTACAACATACAATGGTCGTCCTGGAACCAATTAATATTGTAAATTGAGGAACCACTGTATATGAAATGCCAGTCTAACTGAACACTTTCTTTTATTAAATCTTACATCTTTATTTTTATTATTTTATTGTATTATCTTTATTTTTTACAACTTTATTTTCCCAGACATACTTTAATATACTCCCCTCCACAAAATGTAATATGGCAACACTCCCGACTGGCTGCCACCTACACAGTTTCCCTTCATAATTTATTTACAGATTCATGTGATCCAGGAAGATAAGCAGAGAGCATGGACTACTTCTGGAAGTCTTATGCTGGAGCAGTCATATAATTACTTTGATGAGGTTACCATGTGCAGGGGAACTGATTAGATAAATTAAGTCATGAGTTATGTTACGTAGAATATTACAGAACATGTGATTTTCAGCAAGGAGAGAAAAAATAGAATTGAGGGGCAAATTTAATAAAACTGGCTTAGTTGCGCCTAGAAACCAATCAGATTGATCTTTTCAATTTCCAAAAAAAGCTCTGAATAATGAGAGGTGGAATCTGATTGGTCGATATGGGCAACAAAGCCGGTTTACCTTTGCACCACTTTTGATAAACCTCTCCCTAAATCCCTACTAGGCTCTTAGATCTTATAATTGCCCGGTCATGCTGAGCGCGTGCTGAACAATCTAATATATATGCAGAAAGCCCAGCCGCCCCCAGTATCTGCTGACATGGTAAAATGAGCGAGGCATGTTGTCTTACAGATCTAATACAGAGGTTCAAAGCGGATTGCACTCCATACAATGTAGCAGAGATGAAGTCAGAAAATCTGGATTTTGCTGTGGATTTGTTCTTTGGAGGTCAGAGGCCCAATGTCTATAGCGCTCCAGCAGCGTTATAGACCGCTCATGTGTGCTGGTGACGTCACCGGGCTCACTGCTAGGTGGAAGTCTCCACCTAGCATAGCAAGTAGAAGCCCAGTACATCACCGGCAGTAACAAACAGACCATGCCCTGCACAATGCAGCACAAGGCAAGGGGCAGCATCAGAGCAAGGAAATTCTCCAAAGCTCCACTCATATATAGTAAAGGAATAGCTTATATCCAGGTGCAGCCCTGAACCCTAAAAACCCCTTTAAGTCACTGTTTCTCTGCTAAATTTATCTTGGTCTCAGGAGACAGACTGTGAGCACACTGAAGGATTAGATTACTTACTACCATAGAAATCATTGAGGGGTATTGGGGGAGAGGTGTTACAAAAACTTAGTGAGTTAGCCTACTTTCACACTTGCGGTGCAGGGCTCCAGCAGGCTGTTCACCCACCGGATCCGTGCTGCCGCAGGTGCACGTGTGGGGTCGGAACTGCGGTCGAAAATACAACATGTTCCGGCCCCACATGTGCACCTGCGGCAGCACAGATCCGGCGGGCTATTCACCCACCAGAACAGCCTGCCGGAACCCTGCACCGCAAGTGTGAAAGGGGCCTAAGAAGCAGACACACACAGAGGGGCTGCTGCAGATAAGACGAGTTTTCTATTGATTTACTTACATCAGTAATATATCACTATAAAGGATACATGGTTAATCTCATGTCATTTTTGGTTGCTGAACATGAAAAATGACATGGAAGTTCCAGAGGGGAAAAAGGAAAGAATGTTAAAGGGGGTTGTCCAAGTTATAAAAAGTGATCAAAAAGTCATACACACTTCATAATGGTTATAATAACTACAGACCGCCGCTCAAAAAAATGAGCCCTGACACAGCTCCACAGATGTAAATATAAAAAAAGTGACTAGGTCAAAATATGACAATGCAAAGAAAAAACAAACATTTTTTACAGGAAGATAAATCAAAATGGCCCATCTGCCGGTTTTATCTCCCCACAAAAATGACCATCATGAAATGCGATCCAAAAACATACAGGCTCCAAAATGATATCAGTAAGAGCTACAGACTGCACCGCAAAAAATGACCCCTCGCTCTGTTGATGTAAATATAAAAAGCGTAATGGGGTCAGAATATGGAGATGCAAAGAATTTAAACCTATATAAATGTGGTATCGCTGTAATCGTACTGACCCGTAGAATGAAGGGAATATGTCAGTTTCACTTTACTGGATAGTAAAAATGAAACCCATAAAACTGTGGCAGAATTGTGTTTTTTTTCTCTCCAATTTCACTCCATTGGAATTTGCAAAAAACAAGCCCTTATTTTGCTATGTGAACAGTAAAAGATTTTTGGCTCCAAGAAGGCCGGGAGTGAAAAAAAAAAAAATTTAATACAAACACACAAAGGAACAAAAAAATAACTCAGTAACCAAATCCTAACATAATCCGACTTGCTTTTCAATCTGCACACGTGTCCCTTCCACTTCCAGAACACAAACACAACCCAAGTACTTAAAGGGAACCTGTCATCTCCAAAACACCCCCTGAACTAGAGTAAGGGGTGTATAGTGTAAGTGATGCTGAATCCGAATATGTAAGTTTTATCTTCATACTCACTTCCATTCTGACGCTGTGCTCCTACAAACCTGCAGTAAAGGGCACTCAGTGGACTCCGGTGCTCACTCACATAATGGAGAGGAATCAAAGAAGAGTCCACTGAGTGCATTTTACTGCAGGTTTGTGGGAGCACAGCGTCGGAATGGAAGTGAGTATGAAGATAAAGCTTACATATTCGGATTCAGCATCACTTACACTATACACCACTTACTCTAGTTCAGGGGGTGTTTCGGAGATGACAGGTTCCCTTAAAGAGTCGGCAGCTGCCTCCAAGAATAACACTTTATGTTAAAACTTGTATGTCACACAGAATAACAACAAGAACTAAAAGATCGGTGTTAATCACTCTTTTATCGGGTCATAACATAAGACGTCTGGAGATACAGCGTATATACAAGTGGAATAGTATATAGACTCCATATAATACTGCAATTTTCGGTTTTCCAGCGTTTTGACTTTTTCTCTGTAACTTGTTGCATTTTCAGTGTCAGCACCACAAAATTCTGTAAAATTACTTAGTCATGTCTGGGTTACAAATAACTTCCTAATTTTAGTAGAACAGTCTTTCCGTGCTTCTCTATAATGTCCTATATGTTGCGGGAGTGCGAGAGAGAGCAGAATCTCCAGTTTTCTCCATGTGCATAAAAGTATATATCAAACCCAGTTGGCGGCTACACCATAAAGTATGTCATATGAGCCGCTTATTATTTGCTAAATAGGAAAACCTTGAGGTCTTTCACTTTCATCCTTTAAATTAATGGAGTTCTTCCTAATGGTTGCATGTATTCATGTAGCACAGAAATGAAAATCTCCAATTTTATCTTATTCTGATGTCATCCAAGGCTTTCATAATATAATGCGGTATGAGAAAATGAACGCCGTCATGTCTGACACCAGAGATCAATTCAATAAGATGTGGTCGGCCTGACCGCCGTACACTCTCATCTCTTACTGTAACCTCCTTGATAAGATTAGGACCTGAATTGTGGGTCCGCATCCGTTCCACAATTTTGCGGAACCGGTGCGGACCCATTCATTTCAATGGGGCAGGAAAAGATGCAGACAGCACACCCGACTTATTGTCAGGTATTATTCCTTAATATTCATCACTTTACACCCAGTTATTAAACTTGGACCCACAGTGCTCAGATATGTACACAACCTCCCTTGATGTTTACTATTTTCTTTAACTTTACCTATAAGTATGACTACTGTTCATACTATACTTTCCATTAGCAGGTTATACAGTACACTATGTTCTCATTCAATATCTTTAAAACAACTATATATCAGTCTGCTCTATATCCTGCTACTTCAGGATTGGACTGCATTTTCTATAAACCAGCTAAACAGACTTTTTGTCCATGATCTTTTTAACCAAATCAACATACAGTGGCTTGACACGAGGAATGTGACAGTTGCAGCCTAGGTGGCTCTTGAAGGAGTCCACTCATTGTGAATTACCCACAAATTCTTGAATGGCCTTTGCTTGACAATCCTTTCAAGGTGCTTGTGCACCTTTTTCTACCACCCTTTTTCCTCCCACTAGCTTTCCATTAATATGCTTGCATACAGCACTCTGTGAACAGCCAGCTTCTTTAGCAATTACCTTTTGTGGGTTACCCTCCTTGTGGAAGATGTCATTGACTGTCTTCTGGACAACTGTCAAGTCAATAGTCTCCCCCATGATTGTGTAGCCTACTAAACCAGACCATTTAAAGGCTTAGGGCTCATGCACACGACAGAGAAAAAATGGCTGTGCGACGGCCGTCTAAGTAGCGGCCGTCACACGGCCATTTTTAGCACCAATGAAAGCCTATGGGGCTATTCACATGGCCATTTTTTTTTTAACGGCCAGTGAATAGCGTCCGTCCAAAAATAAGACATGTCCGATTGACAGGAGTGCTCCCGTCTAACGGCCGTTAAAAACTGGTACACTATGGCCACTCACCTTCCCCACTTGCTCGCGCTGCGCAGTCTCTGGTTTCTTCATTGAGCAGGCCCTGCAAGAGACTGCTGCAGCGCGAGCAATTGGATAAGGTGAGGGTTTTTTTTGTTTTTTTAAATCATCAAAAAGCAGCTGTGGGGGCATTTATTTAAAGCATGGGGGAAATTTTTAAAGATGGAGGCCTACATGGGGGACATTATTAAACTTGGGAACATTAAAAAGAATTCCTACACTATGGGGGACATTATTTTACCAGGGGGCCTACATGGGGGACATTATTTTAGCTGGGGCACTATAAAAAATTATTTACACCGTTGGGGACATTATTTTAGTTAGGGGCACTATGGAGGACATTATGGGCATCATGGGGGTCATGATTATAGTTGGAGGCAAGAAATAACTGTCAATCCAATTCATTAATTTTTCATGTCTGTTTTTAACGGACATGAAAAACTGATGAAAAACGGATGCAAAACAGACATTAAAAATGGACACACGGCCAGAAAATGGATGCACACACTGATGCAAAATGGCCATGAAAAACTGACAGTGTGTCCGTTTTTAACTGACTTTTTTTTCACTGTCGTGTGTATGTAGCCTTAGGAGACCTTGGCAGGTGTTTTCTGCTGATGAGCTCATTACAGTGTGACATATTGAACATTCTCACAATATTCTCATTTTCTGAGATACTGACTTTTAGGTTTCCATTGGTTGTTAGCCATGATCAATATTAAAAAGAAATAAACAGATCACTCTGTGTGTAATGAATCTAGATAATATATGAGATTCACTGTTTGAATTACTGAAATAAATTAACTTTTCGATGATATTGTAATTTATTGAGATGCACCTGTAGCTATCAGTTTAATAAATGTTCCTTAAAGGGAACCTGTCAGCTCTGAAACACCCCCTGAACTAGAGTAAGCGTTGTATAGTGTAAGTGATGCTAAATCCGAATATGTAAGTTTTATCTTCATACTCACTTCCATTCTGATGCTGTGCTCTGACAAACCTGCAGTAAAATGCACTCACTGGACTCCGGTGCTCACTCACATAATGGAGAGGACTCAAAGAAGAGTCCAGTGAGTGCATTTTACTGCAGGTTTGTGGGAGCACAGCGTCAGAATGGAAGTGAGTATGAAGATAAAACTTACATATTCGGATTCAGCATCACTTACACTATACACTACTTACTGTAGTTCAGGGGGTGTTTCGGAGATGACAGGTTCCCTTTAAAGTGGACCTGTGGACTAAAGACAAGCATACTAATATAAATATAATAAATGCATCAGATAGAACCGACACAGTGTGCAACCAGGATAGAGAGGTTTTCACAATTGCAGTCACATACCTAGTATTCTTTCAAGCTCTTCACACTTCTTAACTTCACCAACAAATTTCCTCTGGAAGGCGCTGACATGAGGGTTGAGCTAGAATAAACAAGCAATGATTACAGGTCTGGATTTCTCAGGTACCCTCAAGAATACTTGTACAGTACTGCACCCTGGTCTCTGGATTAGTCACATGAAGCCATGCGTGTTCTGCTCAGAGAAAACGTCCTGAATTGATGTGAACATTTTACATGATGTCTATGAGAACACAACTGCCCAAAAGAAAAGGTAAACTGAAAACAACTGATGTTTGAACGACGTACAATGCATTTCACTTTTTTCACATTTTGTTATGTTGTAGCCTTGCGCTAAAAATTCAAGTTTTTCCCCATCATTCCGCACGGAATTGCCCATAATGACAAAGTGAAAACAGAATGTTAGTACTTTACTCAGTACTTTACTTAAATGAAGCACCTTGGGAAGGGATTATAGCCTGCAGTCTTCTTGGGTATGATGCCACAAGGTTTGCACATCTGGATTTTGGAGGTTTTCTACCATTCTTCTCTGCAGATCCTTGCAAGCAGTGTCAGGTTGGATGATGACCGTCAGTGAACATCCATTTTTAGGTCTCTCCAGAAATGTTCATTTGGCTTCACGTCAGGGCTCTTACTGGACCACGCAAGAAAATTCACAGAATTGTCCCTAAGCAACTCATGTGTTGTCTTGGCTATGTGCTTAGGGTCATTGTCTTGTTGGAAGGTGAATCTTTAGCCCGGTCTGAGGTCCAGAGCATACTGGATCAGGTTTCATTAAGAATATATCTATACTTTACTCCAATTCAGCTTTTCCTCAAACCTAACAAGCTTCCCTGTCCCACAACTCCTTAGCATGATGTTGCCACCACCATGCTTAAGAATTATGGAGGCCATTGGGTCCTATTCTCTTCAATATATTTATTAATGATCTTGTAGAAGGCTTGCACAGTAAAATATCAATTTTTGCAGATGACACTAAACTGTGTAAAGTAATTAACACAGAAGTGGACAGTACACTGCTACAGATGGATCTGGATAGATTGGAGGCTTGGGCAGAGAAGTGGCAGATGAGGTTTAACACTGACAAATGTAAGGTTATGCATATGGGAAGGAATAATGCAAGTCACCAGTACATACTAAATGGTAAAGCATTGGATAACTCTGACATGGAAAAGGACCTAGGAATTTTAGTGAACAGCAAACTAAGCTGTAGAAACCAGTGTCAGACATCTGCTGCCAAGGCCAATAAGATAATGGGTTGCATCAAAAGGGGCATAGATGCCCATGATGAGAACATAGTCCTGCCACTTTACAAATCACTAGTCAGACCACACATGGAGTACTGTGTACAGTTCTGGGCTCCTGTGAACAAGGCAGACATAGCAGAGCTGGAGAGGGTTCAGAGGAGGGCAACTAAAGTAATAACTGGAATGGGTGGACTACAGTACCCAGAAAGATTATCAAAATTAGGGCTATTCACTTTAGAAAAAAGACGACTGAGGTGAGATCTAATAACTATGTATAAATATATCAGGGGTCAGTACAGAGATCTCTCCCATGATCTATTTATCCCCAGGACTGTGACTGTGATGAGGGGACATTCTCTGCGTCTGGAGGAAAGAAGGTTTGTACATAAACATAGAAGAGGATTCTTTACGGTAAGAGCAGTGAGACTATGGAACTCTCTGCCTGAGGAGGTGGTGATGGTAAGTTCACTAAAAGAGTTCAAGAGGGGCCTGGATGTATTTCTGGAGGGTAATAATATTACAGGTTATAGTTACTACAGAGGAGTCGTTGATCCAGGGAGTTATTCTGATTGCCTGATTGGAGTCGGGAAGGAATTTTTCCCCCTAAAGTGAGGAAAATTGGCTTCTACCTCACAGGGGTTTTTTTGCCTTCCTCTGGATCAACTTGTAGGAAAACAGGCTGAACTGGATGGACAGATGTCTTTTTTCGGCCTTATAAACTATGTTACTATGTTACTGTTCTCTTAGGAACTTTTAGTGCAGCAGATTTTTTTTTACACTTCTCCAGATCTGTGCCTCCACACAATCCTGTCTCTGACCTCTACAGGCAGTTCTTTTCTTCCCTTGGCTTGGTTTTTGCTCTGATGCATTGTCAGCTGTCAGACCTTATACAGACAGGGCTGTGTCCTTCCAAATCATGTCCAATCACCTGGATTTACCACAAGCGGACTCAAATCAAAGTGTAGAAACATCTCAAAGATGATTAGGAGAAATGGAAAGCCCCCAGAGTTAAAGGGGTTCTCTGGGAATCAAGAACATAAAAATGCTGAGGCCAAAAAGTTCAATCTTGGTTGCATCAGACCAGAAAATCTTGTTTCTCACAGCCCGAGAGTCCTTTAGGTGCTTTTTGGCAAACTCCAGGTGGGCTTTTACAGTTCTTCTACTGACCAGAGGCTTCTTTTGTCATAAAACCCAGATTAGTAGAGGGTTTACAGTTGGTTAAAGTTTTAGAAGTTTCTCCCATCTGTAAAAGGATCTTTGAAGCTAAGCCAGATTGATGATTAGGTTCGGCCCACCTCTCCTTCCCAGGGCCTTCTCCCATGACTACTTGGTCAGGTGGGGTGGCCAGCAAGAGGAAGAATCTTGGTTCTTCCAGACTTCTTCCATTTAAGAATTATGGAGGCCACTGTTCTCTTGGGAACTTTTAGTGCAGCAGATTTTTTTTACACTTCTCCAGATCTGTGCCTCCACACAATCCTGTCTCTGACCTCTACAGGCAGTTCTTTTCTTCCCTTGGCTTGGTTTTTGCTCTTATGCATTGTCAGCTATCAGACCTTACACAGACAGGGCTGTGTCCTTCCAAATCATGTCCAATCACCTGGATTTACCACAGGTGGACTCCAATCAAGGTGTAGAAACATTTCAAAGATGATCAGGAGAAATGGAAAGCCTCCAGAGTTAAAGGGGTTCTCCGGGAATTAAGAACATAAAAATACTTAAATATTACTTTATTATAAATATATTCTCAAATAGCTTTCATTAGTTATAACGGCTCATTTTGTCTGGGGATCAATCACTAGGAGATACAAAATGGCCGCTGTTCTATTAGTCCACACAGAACCTGTCCTAATCACAAAGGAGGACAAGTTACTTCACAACACTGAGGTAAAGAGCTGCCTCATCCTCCTCTCTGCTCTACATCCCAGGGATTATGATCCTGAATACTGGTGAATTTAGTTCATGAGGAGACATGAAGTACAGAGAGGACGGACAGGGCAGACTATGGTAATGGAGGCTACATACAAGAGCTGCTGCTCATTACCCACATCCCCACCTCCTCTCTGTACTTCATGGCTCCTCCATTCCTTCAGAGATTCAGCTTTAGATTTCATCAGCTGTATTCAGGATCATAACTGACCAGCAGAGCAGAGAGAAGGATGAGGCAGCTCTTTACCTCAGTGTTGTGAAGGAACTTGTCCTGCTGTGTGATTAGGACAGCGGCCATTTTATTTCTCCTAATCATTGCTCCCCAGACAAAACGATCCATTATAACTAATGAAAGGTATTCGGGAATATATTTATTAAAAAATAATATTTAGGTATTTTCACTTTTTTTTTTTTTAATTCTTGAAGAACCCCTTTAAATATCCGGGTCCAAATACTTCTATCCATGCGAAAGTTTAGTTTTTCCTTTTTAATAAATTTGCAAACATTTCTAAAATTGTTTCCACTTTGTAATTATGGGGTATTGAGTGCAGATTGACAGGAAAACTTGATTTTCTTTTTATTTTAGCACAGGGCCGCAACATAATAAAATGTAAAAAAGGTGAAAGGGTCTGAAGACTTGCACTGTAGATACATTCTACAGTTATCTGAAAGATACAAGGGTCACACACCAGTGACAGAAGGAAGTAACAAATACCCATACATGCCCACTCAGAGGGTGCCACAACACTTTACATGGCCAGCCAAATGGTACTAACTTCAGAAGACAGCAGTGAACCCCAGAGCAATGGTAGCCTTTGAATTTTGACTTATATTCTGTAGGTGACAATACTATACATGGAAGGGAAGGTTAGACTATATACATCCATTTTCACACAAGGACAGTATTTCCCTGACATCTCCTGACTTGTGGTCACCGTATTATGCGAGTACAGTTCAGGAATTCACAGCATCATATATCATTATGATGCTGTGAGTTCACATCATGGGAGCAGTGTTCAGTCTGGGAACTTCAGCTCCTAAATGGCGCTTCTTTCCTGGACCGAATACACTA
The DNA here is from genome assembly GCA_900303285.1 of Rhinella marina. Lineage (NCBI taxonomy): Eukaryota > Metazoa > Chordata > Amphibia > Anura > Bufonidae > Rhinella > Rhinella marina. The sequence goes on from ONZH01004287.1 coordinate 318,022, forward strand.
ACCTGAAACTGGCCTTACACACACTGGGAACAAAATCACACTCCTCAGGGGTGTTGACAATATAATGTCGGCACTGTGAGGGAGGGGGCCAGGTCAACAATGTTATGTTGCCACTGGAGGGAAAAGAGTCGAAAATATCACATTGGTAATGAAAGAGTTGACCAAAACCATTTTCATTGGCGGGAGGAGGCAACGATATTATACTTAGGGGAGCGAGTGACGTCACGCTGGCGCTGAGGGGAGCGAGTGACGTCACGCTGGCGCTGAGGGGAGCGAGTGACATCACGCTGGCGCTGAGGGGAGCGAGTGACGTCACGCTGGCGCTGAGGGGAGCGAGTGACGTCACGCTGGCGCTGAGGGGAGCGAGTGACGTCACGCTGGCGCTGAGGGGAGTAAATAACCACCACACTGAGGGGAGTAATGGACATCACCAGAACTGAGGGGGGTAACATTAAGCACAATATTATAGAGGGATCAGGTATTATATCAGGCTGGTATTACTCTAGAAAAGTATCCCTGTAATGCCAAATACTCACATCCCTGAACTCTGCCAACCCCATCTCTCCGAGCTCGCTGACACAGTCATAGGCAGAACCAGACTGCAGGAAGAGCTGCGCCAGGCACATAGCCTCACTGCGGAACAGAGACCCCATCCTGGCACACCGCGTATCCGGCCGCAGATCCTGCCGGTGACATCCGCAGTCACCAGATCCCACTGCACGACACTGCGTGACCGGCTTTCACTGCTGTCTCCACGTCGCTTTCCCCAGTATCTCCACACAGGACTTCCGGGATGTGGCTCGTCCGTGATGTCTACGATCACGTGGTCGGTATCAGAGGGGAGGAGTAACCAACAGAAGCCCTCTGTGTATAAGTCATGTAAGCGCTGCTAGGAGAATCACGCCCCGTCCCCCTGCAGTGCATATTGGGAACTGTAGTTTCACCACAGCTGGAGCGCAGCAGGTTGCTGTCCCCTTATATAGTGTGACCTCTGCATGGCACTTTTATACCTTGGATAATGCCCTTACCTGAGCTCTGGGTGGTGGTATAATGTGCACAACTTTGGATGCTTTATATAGCTCCTATATGGCAGGCAAGGCAGCATGTGGTAATATGATTTCAGCACTGTTTTTTGTTTGTGGGCACTGTAAAATTGTACAGGATGTTTTACAATTGAGGTGGAGAGAAAGGGCTTCCAGGTTAATTGCAGTTTTCTCAGCATTGTATGGTGGCATTAATTGAACAGGTAGTAGTGGTGGTAACGGTACATAAATACTAGCTACATGATGTAAAATGATACAGCCCAACATGTAGGACGTCAGAATCCTTTCCTGGACCTATCACCAGGTTGGACTTGTGTCTTTTTCCAACCTTAACAACTATGTAACTATATATCACAGCATAAATGTGGACATTTCATTGCTTGAGTAGACCACACTAAGGGGTCATTTATCAAACAGTAAAACGCCTAAATTAGACGTATTTCTGGCACGGATTTCTGCTCAGGGCAGGTCTAAAAAAGAGGTCAGGGAAAGGAACGGGCTGTCTAAATGTAAGACAGCTCAGAAGCTGTCTTACATTTAGAAGTGGTTGAGGATTCGCCAAAGTTATGCAGAGGAGCCTCTTCAAGGGGTTGTCCGAGTTATATTTACTTTATCTAATGGGGCTTGTAACTCAGATATGAACACTTTTCTAATGTACAGTCTTCTTTTATTCTGCCGTGTTTCCACACAGCCGATGCCGGTCACGTGACTGCTGACGTCATCCACCCGGCTCCTGTGGTGACGTTTCGTGTACAGGCTTCTCCCTGCTTGAGGGAGTGGCCAGGTTCTGTACACGAAACGTCAGAGCCTGGCCGTAACGGGGGTAGTGGTGAGTAGGTGTAATTACACCTAACCACCCCATTCATTCCAATAGGAAGGATCGCTCCCATACAAGTCTATGGAAGCGATTCTTCCCTTTGAAATGAATGGGGCGGTGAGGTGTAATTACACCTACTCACCACTACCCCCGTGTCGGCCAGCATGTAAACAGTGAAGAGGAGGCAGCGCTGATACGGCGCGCGCCTCCTCTTCAAACAGCTGATCGGCGGGGGTGCCGGGTGTCGGACCCCTGCCGATCTGATATTGATGACCTATCCTGAGGATAGGTCATCAATATTTATAACTCGGAGAACCCCTTTAAGACCAGCGTCTAAAATGCCGGTCTTAATAAACGTGCCCCTAAGTCCTCATGCACACAGCCGTGTCCGTATTGCATTCTGCAAGTAACAGATCCACAAAATACGGACCTTTCCTGTGTGAATTCCACATTTCTGTCACGCCCATCAGTAGAAAGGACCATTCTTGTCTGCAATACTCAATTCTGTAATTTGCGGAACTGCCACATGAATCCGCAAACAATTGTGCATGGCCTCATAGAAATGAATGGGTGAGTGTGCTATTCACAGGAAATGCAGATAGCACACGGATAAAAAATAAAAGTATGAATGAGGCCTTAAATGGATGGACATAAGTAAAACTGTTCTACGTCATGCCCAAAAATAATATAAATATGGTATGGGTTGGTGCAGCAGAGCATGGCTGACCCCGAGCTCTCTGCACCATCTGGACACCAGATCTCAGACATACATCCTACAGGTGCACACAAGTCCCTGCAGTACCTCCATAATAAGTGTCTCATAGATAGAAGCTTCTTTATGAAATCAAGGAGACAATAGACGGGGTAGACTGGGGAATTAAAGTGGCCCTGGAAAAAAAAAAACAAGTGGCCAAAACTCCAAATTGACGAAAGGTGGGGCAACAAAAGTAGGCAGGAACAACATAATCCACATAAAATACTGCACTATCACCATACTAGGGACGGTGATTCGGTTGAATTCAGGAGGGCCCCTGCGACCATTGGCAGGCTGGCACCTGAAGCTCCTACTTTAATTAAAGAGGCTCTGTCACCAGGTTTTAACCTATGTATTTTAATACATAGGTTAAAACCCCTTAACTTGTACATTTCTCACATACCTTTATTGCAGAGTATAGCGCAGCGGTTGTGCTGAAAAACAAAGTTAAAACATTATGCTAATGAACCTTCGGAGCACCGGGGGGTGGGCTCTTTCCTCCTGAGCACCGCTTCTTCACCGCCCCCCCTGGCCCGAGGCTCTCCCCCATGCCGAAGTCCACGCCCCTCTGTAAAGTGACTGACAGCGCTAGACCGTTTGGCCTAGCGCTGAAATCCCGCGCCGGCGCGATCGGACTGCAAGCGCTTCCATCCTTGTGCGCACGCGCCGTCACTTCGCTGAACCCGGAAGTGACCGGCGCAATCGGACTGCGCAGGCGCAGGATTTCAGCGCTAGGCCAAACGGTCTAGCGCTGTCAGTCACTTTACAGAGGGGCGTGGACTTCGGCATGGGGGAGAGCCTCGGGCCCGGGGGGCGGTGAAGAAGCGGTGCTCAGGAGGAAAGAGCCCACCCCCCGGTGCTCCGAAGGCTCATTAGCATAATGTTTTAACTTCGTTTTTCAGCACAACAGCTGCGCTATACTCTGCAATAAAGGTATGTGAGAAATGTACAAGTTAAGGGGTTTTAACCTATGTATTAAAATACATAGGTTAAAACCTGGTGACAGAGCCTCTTTAATACTGAGAGCTTCAGACTGTTATGTACCTGGCCAGCGGCTGTGAGGAGGGCTTGGGCGGCCCTGGGGCATCAGACCACTGGGAAATTTGCCTGTAGGGTCTATGTCCAGTTTGCCCCTGCCAACAGAAGTCTGTGGCTGTACCATGACTCCATATAACTCTGAGTTCACATAGAACCATAATACGACAATGTGCATTAGTCCTAGAAGTGCTCGAGGGACATGAGAAGATCCTGAGGCTCCCCTCGCCGTTATCTATTTTTTGTATTTTCCCTGGTTTTAAGCCACTTTTACATGAGCAATGGGGAATGTGTGTGTTATTAGAAAATACAGAACGTTTTGTATGCAAGTTGAGAGACTTTTGTCCATGATTGTCTTCAGCGTTTCCATTTTTTTCTGTCTAGAGTGCATCCATTTTTCATGCACATGAAAAAAACAGAAAAATAACACATCTCCTAGCATGGGTCAGTGAACGTTCAACTGGAGTTTGTATGCTGTGGGTTTTGTTTTTTTTCACGGACCATTGACATGAATGGACTGGACCTAGGTGAAAAGTGAATGAAGAGAATGCTGTGCTTTCTCCTGAATGGACAGATGGTCAATGAAATACAAGGCTCATGTGCACATACCCATTGAAATTAATGGGTCAATGTTCAGTCAGGATGCTGACCCATGTAAAACATACCACATTTGGACAAAAACAAAACCCATTTGAAATAAGTGTTAGGGTGATCGAGCACAGAAAATCATGGTTCCTATGCAGTAGATCGAGGTGTATAAACAATGATCTGCTGTGCTCAATGGGGACAAGCAATCGCTGTCAGCTTGTCCCTGTACAGCGGAGATGATTGCTGCATGTAAAGGTAGCCCTCCTCTCTCCTGATGATCTGACATATCAGGAGTGTCTACTTCATTCCCAATAAACTATCAGATCCATCAGTCTGTGTAAAAAGACAGGGATCAGCAACCTCCGGCACTCCTGCTATTGTGAAACTACAACTCCCAGCATGCTCCATTCACTTCTATGGAAGTTACAAGAATAGCTTAGCAAGTTTGAATACTGGGAGTTGTAGTTTCACAACAGCTGGAGTGCTGAGAAGCTGCCATCACTGGTTTGTGTGCAGTAAATCTGTAGCATACAGGATTACAGAACTAGCAAAGTGGATGAGAGTCTAGTAAATGTCATCCACACTCTACCCAAAAAATTTGCAGCATGAATTGACATGAAGTATGTATTATTAGTATCATGAAGCTTTCATGATACTAATGTTTCGCCCACTGGTAATAGTATGATAAGTATAGTTCACTGAAGTACAGCTCTGTAAGAAGCACCGCGGAAAAAGATGGAAATTTTAAAGAAAAAAGCCAGACATCCAGTTTTTAGAAATCATACTTAAAATATATTTTATGTGAAAATGGCATTAAAATAATTTCAAATGCTAAAGATATTTACACCATTCTATTCAATTACAAGAACGCAATCCAGTATTTACAATATAAAGAACTTAGTCCCATCTCAGCCTGGAAACAGCGAGATGAGACAAGCCCCTTAGGCATTTACGTGAGGACCTGCCTCTTCAATAGACCAGGTTAGAGTATTCTTATATTTCGTTGTTAAAGGGGTTCTCCGAAAATTAAGAAAATGAAAATACTTAAATATTACTTCATTATAAATATATTCCCAAATACCTTTCATTAGTTATAATGGCTTGTTTTGTCTATAGAGCAATCATTAGGAGAAATAAAATGGCCGCCGTCCTATTAGTAGTCACAGAACCTGTCCTAATCACACAGGAGGACAAGTTACTTCACAACACTGAGGTAAAGAGCTGCCTCATCCTCCTCTCTGCTTCACTTCTCAGGGATTATGATACTGAATAAGGCTAATAAGATCTTCAGCTGAATCTCTGTAGGAATTGAATTTATGAGCAGATGTGGCTGATAAGCAGCAGCTCGTATGCGGTCTCCATTACAACAGTCTGTCCTGTCCATCCTCTCTGTACTTCATGTCTCCTCATGAACTCCATTCCTATAGAGATTCAGCTGAAGATCTTATCAGCTGTATTCAAGATCATAATCCCTGGGATGTAGAGCAGAGAGGAGGATGAGGCAGCTCTTTACCTCAGTGTTGTAAAGTAACTTGTCCTCCTGTATGATTAGGACAGGTTTTGTGTGTACTAATAGGATGGTGGACATGTTGTTTCTGCTAATAACTGCTCCCTAGACAAAACGAGCCATTATAACTAATTAATATATTTATAATAAAGTAATATTTTCATTTTCTTAATTCACAGAGAACCCCTTTAACCTCTTTTAAAGGGTAGTTTCATTCCAAGCTTTACGGATTCTGCTCCATGGTGCTCCAAGGACTGCCGCACTTATGAAAAAGAAGACCAGGATCAATCCTTTAGCCAGGGTCAGATGTTGTGGTTCTCCTAAAAATCAGACATATGTAATCAATGAACAGTTCTTATTAAGGAGTGCTAGAGGACTGAGCATATGAGGAGCTGATCTACGGACAGTGATACCCCATCACTTACTATGGTGGGAGAATGTTTTTATATCACTTGAAGCAGTCATAGCATAGACATTTGGAACATGATGGCTTATTTTACAGAAACCATCTGTTTCCGTGCGTTAATTTGTCGCTTCACATGAAAACGTTTGAACCTGATGGACCCGTGTCTGTTTTCATTCTCCTTGCATCCTCCTCCCCACCTTACATTTCTGACCTGCATTCCCGATACCTCCCCACCCGTAATCTCCAATCCTCACAGGACCTCATTCTTTGTTCTCCTCACGTGCACCCCCCATACGCACAGTTCATGTTGAAGATGAAGCACTGACCTTCTCTGCTCCCACGCATAATATTCCATTTTCAGAAGACTTTCTTCTCTTCTCTTGTCTGTTCCTCACATGCATCCCCCATACTCAGGACACCAACACATCAGACTCCCTCCCCAACATCCAAACTTTCAAAAGCAACCTGAAAACCCACCTCTTCAGAAAAGCCTACCACCTACAATAAGTATACAGCTACCACAGCTTTTACCTTCATCTATGGTGTCTTTCATCTCTCCCGTATAGATTGTAAGTAGTCACGGGCAGAGTCTCTCCCCGTGTCCCAGTCTGTTAACGGTTTCATGCTTATTGTACTTGTGTATCTTAGATGTTTCAAATAAATAATAATAATGACATACACTCACCGGCCACTTTATTAGATACACCTGTCCAACTGCTCGTTAACACTTAATTTCTAATCAGCCAATCACATGGCGGCAACTCAGTGCATTTAGGCATGTAGACATGGTCAAGACAATCTCCTGCAGTTCAAACCGAGCATCAGTATGGGGAAGAAAGGTGATTTGAGTGCCTTTGAACGTGGCATGGTTGTTGGTGCCAGAAGGGCTGGTCTGAGTATTTCAGAAACTGCTGATCTACTGGGATTTTCACGCACAACCATCTCTAGGGTTTACAGAGAATGGTCCGAAAAAGAAAAAACATCCAGTGAGCGGCAGTTCTGTGGGCGGAAATGCCTTGTTGATGCCAGAGGTCAGAGGAGAATGGGCAGACTGGTTCGAGCTGATAGAAAGGCAACAGTGACTCAAATTGCCACCCGTTACAACCAAGGTAGGCAGAAGAGCATCTCTGAACGCACAGTACGTCGAACTTTGAGGCAGATGGGCTACAGCAGCAGAAGACCACACCAGGTGCCACTCCTTTCAGCTAAGAACAGGAAACTGAGGCTACAATTTGCACAAGCTCATCGAAATTGGACAGTCGAAGATTGGAAAAACGTTGCCTGGTCTGATGAGTCTCGATTTCTGCTGCGACATTCGGATGGTAGGGTCAGAATTTGGCGTCAACAACATGAAAGCATGGATCCATCCTGCCTTGTATCAACGGTTCAAGCTGGTGGTGGTGGTGTCATGGTGTGGGGAATATTTTCTTGACACTCTTTAGGCCCCTTGGTACCAATTGAGCATCGTTGCAACGCCACAGCCTACCTGAGTATTGTTGCTGATCATGTCCATCCCTTTATGACCACAATGTACCCAACATCTGATGGCTACTTTCAGCAGGATAATGCGCCATGTCATAAAGCTGGAATCATCTCAGACTGGTTTCTTGAACATGACAATGAGTTCACTGTACTCAAATGGCCTCCACAGTCACCAGATCTCAATCCAATAGAGCATCTTTGGGATGTGGTGGAACGGGAGATTCGCATCATGGATGTGCAGCCGACAAATCTGCGGCAACTGTGTGATGCCATCATGTCAATATGGACCAAAATCTCTGAGGAATGCTTCCAGCACCTTGTTGAATCTATGCCATGAAGAATTGAGGCAGTTCTGAAGGCAAAAGGGGGTCCAACCCGTTACTAGCATGGTGTACCTAATAAAGTGGCCGGTGAGTGTATGTGAAATCGTATGTGTACACGGAAAATTAGTGCAGACAACACCGCTCTTTTCAAAGTTTTGGTCACAAATCTACATTACTGAAGTTTAACCCCTTGACGACCGCCATCTGTGTATATACGTCCTATCTGCACATGCCCCGTGCAGATAGGACGTATATATACACGTGCAGGCGGCCCTTTAATCCCAAATTAAAATAAAGCTCCTGCAATCTAGCAGGAGCAGGTCGGGTCCCGGCTCACAGACAGAGCAGGAACCCTGAGGAGAAGACAGGAGCGGTTTATTACCGCTTCTGTCTTCTCCTCAGCCGGAGGACAGCCGTACCTGGGCGCATGGTGGAGCAGGAAGGAAGCGGCAGTGTAAAAAAATAAATAAAACACGCAGTCGGCAACGGAAACAGTCACCATAGTCACCCCGTTCAATAAAATCTATACATGTTATATATCAAAACGATCGTCATCAAATAGGGAACCCATTGCAATAATTAATTTGTGTGTCAGTTTTAATATTTAAAAAATAAAAATCTATAATTAAAAATAATTACTTTTTTTTTAATAAGAATTAGCGGTTTTCGTCCAAATTACACCTAAAAAAAATATAAAAAATCTTTTAAAAAAACATTCTAATAAAAAGTCCTAAGTGTCAAGTAAAAAAAAAAATTTCAAAAATTATTTTCGTATTCAAACAAAAAAAAAAAAATTAGGGTCACTAAACCACCATGTGCCCAAATCACAAAAAGTTGCCTGGACATTTAGGCCTTTTATAGGTCCGGTCATGAAAGGGTTAATAAGTTGTTTGGATTATTGTAGATATTGTATTACGCCTCTTACCTGTGTAATACTTAGTCAGTGGATAAGCAAGCTGCTGCCAGCACACGTCATTCTTCTCACAGTCATATTCTGTATTTGTGATTTGAAATCTAGATGTATAAGGGATTAGATCATTACCAGAGGTGGATAATTAAATGGACTATATATATATATATATATATATATATATATATATATATATATATATATATATATATATACACACACACACACACACACATATATACACACACACAAATCAGCAATAACATTAAGGGTAAGACCAGACTGTGTGGCTGAATGCACATGGTCAAGCTCTGCCCATCCACAGCGGCCCACAGATGCAGCATTTTTTGAACTTAAGATAGACAGCCATCACCTACGAGGGCTGCAGGGTTGTGTGCGTTCAGCCACACTGTCTTTTATTACGCTAAACCCACTGGCATGTAATGTGAATTATACTGATGTACACATTATGTAGTGACAATGGCATCTGTCAAGGTGTCGGGTATATTAGTCATCAAGTATCCTGTGAGATCCTGAAGTGTAATGTGTTAAAAGTAGGAAACATGTGCAAGCGTAAGAACCTGGGCCTGGTCAAATTTGACTACATAAATGGGTCAGAGAAACAGAAGGTCTTGTGAGGTGTTCCCGACATGCAGTGGTCCTGGGGAGGACAACCAGTATACTGGCAACAGGTCATAGGCTCTTAATGCTTATTAATGCACATGGGGAACAAAGGTTAGCTCATTTGGTCCATTGCCAAAGGTGCCTAAAAGAGGCATGTGAGCATCAGAACTGAACCATGGAAGAAGGTGGCCTGGTCTTATAAATTACTTTTTCTTTTACAACATATGGACACCTGGATGCCATCAGGATTCACTGTGGAAAAGGTAAGTAATGTTCACCTGGGAAATCTTGGGCCCTAGCATTTAGGTGGATGTTACTCTGACATCTGCCATCTGTCTAAACATTGATGCAGGCCAAGGACACCCCTTTCATGGCATTGCTGTAACCTAATGGCAGTGGCCTCTTACAGCAAAATAATTTGTTCTGCAAGACTGCAAAAACTATTCAGAAAAGGATTCAGGAGCAAGACAAATACTTAGTTTTTTTAGGGATAAGCCATACTTTCTAATGGCACCATTTAATATTTCATATGATGTAGTGGGAAGCTAGAAAAAATCCAAATGAGGTGAAATTGGGAAGAAAAAAAAAATCCATTTTTCTTTCAGGTGTTTGCTTTTTCCATCGCTCACTGTGTGATAAATGTGATATACATCATGGTGCAGGAACGATCACCCAACAGTGATATACATATTTGTCATAGGTCATGAAACATAGTTTCTAGGTAAATACATTGTAAAAGCAATATGTAATTCATTAAATCAGGTTAATATTAAATGTTTGCAAGTGATTAACCCAGTCCCATTATTACGGTACCTTGTGATGCTTACAGGCACCTGGGCTGGTACTCTGATGAACTGCACAGAGGCCATCAGTGGAAGTGACAGGTTACAGGCGGACACGCAATTTACATTAACTGTTAAGAAGCTGAAAAAGAAATATATGAAATGCCAACATTGTGTCAAAATGACCTATTACTCAATAATAAAACGCATTTGTTTGGAATGTTATAGTCCATTAAAGTGGCTGTCCTGCTACACACACTTATCCCCTAGGTGGAGGATAGGGGATAAGTGTCTGGTCAGCAGTGGTCTAACCAGTGGGGCCATGCCAATCACAAAAACAGGCGCCCTGTGTTCCCCTATTTCAGGCATGGCCAACCTGCGGCTCTCCAGCTGTTGTAAAACTCCCACCATGCCTTGTTGTAGGCAGTCTGGGCATGCTGGGAGTTGTAGTTTTACAACAGCTGGAGAGCCTCAGGTTGGCCACCCCTGCCCTATTTGAATGAAGGGGTGGTCACACATACAGTATTCGGCCCCCTGGAACTTTTCAACCTTTTGCCACATTTCAGGCTTCAAACAAAAAGATATAACATTTTACATTTTTGGTGAAGAATAAACAATAAGTGGGTCACAATTGTGAAGTGGAACGAAATTTATTGGATCATTTAAACTTTTTTTGTAATAATAAAACTGAAAAGTTGGGCGTCCAAAATTATTCGGCCCATTTACGTTCAGTTCAGAAAACTCACTCCAGAAGTTCATTGAGGATCTCTGAATGATCCAATGTTGTCCTAAATGACTGATGAAGGTAAATAGAATCCACCTGTGTGTAATCAAGTCTCCATATAAATGCACCTGCTCTGTGATAGTCTCAGGGTTCTGCATCATGAAGACCAAGGAACACACCAGGCAGGTCCGTGATACTGTTGTGGAGAAGTTTAAAGCCGGATTTGGATACCAAAAGATTTCCCAAGCTTTAAACATCCCAAGGAGCACTGTGCAAGCGATCATATTGAAATGGAAGGAGTATGAGACCACTGCAAATATACCAAGACCCGACTGTTCCTCTAAACTTTCATCTCAAACAAGGAGAAGACTGATCAGAGATGCAGCCAAGAGGCCCATGATCACTCCGGATGAACTACAGAGATCTACAGCTGAGGTGGGAGAGTCTGTCCATAGGACAACAATCAGTCCAACACTTCACAAATCTGGCCTTTATGGAAGAGTGGCAAGAAGAAAGCCATTTCTCAAAGATATCCATAAAAAGTCTTGTTTACAGCTTGCCACAAGCCACCTGGGAGACACACCAAACGTGGAAGAAGGTGCTCTGGTCAGATGAAACCAAAATCCAACTTTTTGGAAACAATGCAAATCGATATTCTTGGCGTAAAAGCAACACAGCTCATCACCCTGAACACACACCATCCCCACTGTCAAACATGGTGGTGGCAGCATCATGGTTTGGGCCTGCTTTTCATCAGCAGGGACAGGGAAGATGGTTAAAATTGATGGGAAGATGGATGGAGCCAAATACAGGACCATTCTGGATGAAAACCTGTTGGAGTCTGCAAAAGACCTGAGACTAGGACGGAAATGTATCTTCCAACAAGACAATGATCCCAAACATAAAGCAAAATCTACAATGGAATGGTTCAAAAATAAACGTATCCAGGTCTTAGAATGGCCAAGTCAAAGTCCAGACCTGAATCCAATTGAGAATATGTGGAAAGAGCTGAAAACTGCTGTTCACAAACGCTCTCCATCCAACCTCAAAGAGCTCGAGCTGTTTTGCAAGGAAGAATGGGCAAGAATTTCAGTCTGTAGATGTGCAAAACTGATAGAGACATACCCCAAGCGACTTGTAGCTGTAATCACAACAAAGTATTAATGCAAGGGGGCGAATAATTTTGCACGCCCCACTTTTCAGTTTTATTATTACAAAAAAAAGTTTAAATGATCCAATAAATTTCGTTCCACTTCACAATTGTGACCCACTTGTTTTAAAATGTTATATCTTTTTGTTTGAGGCCTGAAATGTGGAAAAAGGTTGAAGAGTTCCAGGGGGCCGAATACTTTCGCAAGGCACTGTACACATTAAAGCTCCATTCAACTCTATGGGACTAGTCAAGTCACACAGCGGCAGCAATCATGCATAACCATTCAAATGGAGAAAACATAGGGCCCGCATTCTCATGATCTGCAGGGAGCACACCTAAGGGGCATATCTTGTAGATAGAGTATAAGGGTTTGTGAACAGCCCTTTAATGCCCCTTTCACACGAGCGGGAGACTCGCATGTCTCCCGCAACGCATCTACAGGGCTGGACTCCGGCACTGACTGGGATCGCATATAATGCTATGCGATCCCTGTCAGTGCCGAGTCCAGCCCTGTAGATGCTTTGCGGGAGACATGCTAGTCTCTCGCTCGTGTGAAAGGGGCATAAATGTGCATAATTTCCAACAGATTGGCCCTGAATCTGCATACTACAGATCCCCTCCAAAAACTTGGTGAAAGGTCTTTTAAATTATAGCAGAAATAGACTTCACAAACTGAAGCGGTTTACTGACTTGCATAAAAAGCTGACCAAGGGAGGAAAATGTGATAAAACAATAAGGCTGCGACTGCACAGTGGCTTTGGCTGTGACACAATCACAGTGTAGCGCTGAAGTTAACAGGGCCGCAAGTATCCACAGCCTACAGTGGTCATGTGGATATATGGTCAAGCCACCAATGCAGCCAGGTAAACAGACTGCCGAGGAGAACAACAGTGGCAGATTGGCAGGTAAGTATTGCTTCCTTTATGATTTTATCACATTTCATCTTCTTGTGTAGTCTGTTGCCCAATTTAGAAAACTCCTTTAAAAAGGCAAAATTGTCAAGAATTGAGAAGCAGAGGTAAAAACAATGCATGAAAATCTTGACATGTTTTGTTACGACTATAACGCCTTACAAGCACATTTAATAGTGGACGCTCTAGTGGGAAGCTGCCACCTATGTATGAAGGCTAAAAGTGTAAAAATATCTAAAAAAAATAAGTCATGAACACCAATATACTATGGATACTGACCTAACTTTAGCCGCCAGGATCTCTTCCTGGGGAATGCCCTCGACAGCGCCCGTTACTGCTGTTAAGATCTGAATGTTGAGATTTGATGGCACCTTTAAACACATTACATTTTCTATGCTGCAGTTCTCTGTACATGTTGTGTTGGGGTCTTCATCTATCAGAAACAACATCAAATTAAAGATTTTCTACTTTTTTTTTTAAACTGTTTTATTGAACAAGAGAATAAATATACAGTTCACAGTTAGATGTAAGCAAAAGTATCCTGCTTATACAGCAAACAGTATTATGCACAATGTAAACATAAGTATAGTGCATTGATTAACAATTTATAGTTAGCACACCGTTGCATGTTTCAATTTGAGTATACGAGTAATTAATACTGCCGCCAAGGAAAAGAGGTAAGTTTCACATACTAGTAATGGATAAATCATCCTTAAGCGTTTTAATTTGTATTGATTCGGGCGGTTAACAGGGATTGTCTGAGTCTAGGGATTGCATATAAAGTGAACGCTGATTCACACCAAATGTCCCATACCTTATTAAATTTTTCTGGCTTCTTTCTATGCTTATAAGTTATTGCTGTATATGGTAGCATTTGATTTATTTGCAATTTCCACATACTGAGTGTCAGAATATTTGGGCTATACCATCTTAATGCAATGCATTTGCGTGCCATAAACAGGGATTCTCTCAAGAATACGGTTCTATAGTGATCCCAGTTATCTTCCTCTAGGATTCCCAAAAGACATACCTCTGGAGTGTTAGCAATCGGGACAGGAAGCAAGATTGACAGGAAATCGGTTATTTTTTTCCAGAAAGAAGCTATGGGAATACAGGACCAGATCATGTGCCAGAAATCCGCACCCAATTCACCGCACCTTGGGCAAGATTTTCTACTTTTATATAAATAAAACACAACTATTGTATAATGGTGCATTTAAGGCCCACCCCTCCATCAACTTTCATCAACATGTAGGAGATTATTTTTTCTGGGTGAGTAGGAGCACTGGGGAAGACTTATTAGACCTGTCTAATATTTAGGCATTGTAAACTTAGTCTAGACTAAGTCTAAAGATTGTTAGGCACGTTTGTCTAACCTTACACCATCTATTAGTTGGGTTACTTTGCACTACATATATATATAGCCGTATACATAAATGTTGTTGTGCTATGGTGCATCTTAAGACACACCCTTTTACTGGTAAGCCACACCCCCTTCACATTAAACCACGCCCATTGTTGAGTTATGGCCAAAAAACAAATAGAAACTGTGGTGCAAATTTCAGTGTCCTTGTGCAAATTGAGGGGCATTTAACAAGCTATTCGTGCCATATCTGAGAATTCTGAGTTTCTGGACACTTTTCTAAAGTGCGAAGAAAAAAAGTTGAGCCTAGTGGGAGGGGCGGAACCTACAGAGACCCGCCAAATATACTAGAACTTACACCAAATAATATGCAAAAGAAGAACAGCAATATTAGCTTCAGCTTTTGAAATACAAATTTGAAAAACAAAAAAAATCTCTGTCCGTATCCTTAAACAATGTACTGAGGCTGAACACTATTACTTGTCACAATCCAGAAGTAACTTTACTGTATTCTTCCAAAAGCGGCGGGAAAATGGAAGTGCTTCTTATGGTGCAAATGCTAATGGCTGCTTCCATTATTGAAGTGGTGATTAGTATGCAGGAGACATGGAGGGCGGTGAGTGAAGCACTGCGCTGGCTGTACTCTCCGCTCCCTGATCTTCTTCTGGGCAGCGCACTACACGTGTCCTGACTGCGTACAGCATTAGGACGTAGTGCACATAGCCGGTAAGTAAAATAACGTTTTCCATCAATTTTTGTATTTTTTACCTAACAAATGTCATCTTCATAGCTACTTAATTGCTGCGCCACTTAATGACTTACATATGATTGATACCCATTCGCTTGGATCACTGACATTTGAGTTTCCTCTGATGGCTATGTGACTGACAGAAAACAGTGAACTCTGAAACCAGGAAAGTACATTTCCCCTGCAAAACAGAAGATAATGACATACAATATTCTTATTGTTACAAGTACAGAAAACCAACTATATCATTTGGATAAAGGGCATTATTATTTTATTAGTAGTAGTATTAATTTTAAAGCGCTATTAATTCCAGGGCACTGTACATATTAAAAAAAGGGATTTAAGCACAATAACAAGAGTGACAGACTGGTAGAGAGAGGTCCCTGTCACGAGGGCTTACTGTCTACAAGAGAAGGAAACAGTAGGTGCGGATAGAAGCTGCTCAGATGGTAGTGTAATGACAGCTGGGTTCATTTTAGGTTGTAGGCAGGTGGGTTTTCAGGTTGCTTTTGAAGGTTTGGATGTTGGGGGAAGAGTCTGATGTGCTGGGGTCGGGAGTTCCTGACTATGGGGGATGCACAGGAGAAATCTTGGAGACGATTGTATGAGGAGCAGATGAGAGAAGTTCTTATGGATATTATGCATGAGAATGTAGTGGTAGAGTAGGTCAGAAATGGAAACGAAGAAGAAAGTTCAGCTCCTTAAATAGCAACTTCTTTATTTCAAGTGGTAAAATCCATCAGGAGTACAGTATATGTCTACGTGTTTCGAACCCCACAATTTTGGTCCTTACATGAGCCATTTGTATATTTTGGTGAGTCTACCTATTCATTAATTTGTAATACAATGGGTAGCCATTGAACAGAGTTTCTGTGCAACCTCTTTAACTGGAGATCTTTAAAGAGGTAATCTGGTTAGAAACACTTTCTATGCTGCAACAGACCTAATTGGCCATGAACCAGGTTCAGGTTGGACTGAAACGTTGGCCGTATCAACAAAATAATTAAAAACCTAAAAGCAATTTAATTCCTATCCGAGTGCCGTGATACTTCATCATATTATCATTTGGGGATCACCCTATTACTGAGCTTACCACTAACCTAACCACTAACCTGGAGAGCCAACCATTCATTTTTCTTTAGTTACAGGGAGAGACCTGCAGCAGAAAAGACACGCCCCCTGAGAATGGACACACCCCTCAACTACAGCTTGAAATAATCTAGCAGAGTAAATGGAACAATGAAGAGGGAGATCTCTGGATCCATGTGAGGTACAAGGCTGGTTGTAGTGTTCTTAGAAAGATATTGTCATGTATTATATGATATCTGATCTTAATTTTTTACATTAATCATGGGGTAACCCCTTTTAAATAGAAGTCACACAGCCCCACTGTGCCCCCTATGACAGTGCCAACCACACAGTGTCCCCCCACGACTAGGCCAGTGCACCATTATCTGTCCCTGTGCTGTGCACCATTCCTCGCCTCACCTCTCCTCGCTAACATGGAAGATACTGTATATGAGGGCAAACATCAGAGGCCATTCACATGTATCTACTAAGCCCTGCAATGATAACGATGAAGCCTATAGTTATGAGAGAACTGAGCTGCTGTCTCATGTAGACACTGTTGGTCCTCCTCATCAGAACCATGAACTTGTGCTCTGACAGCCGTACATTTCTTACCTCCTAGGACAAAGATAAGTGTGTTTATGTCCCAATGTTTGGAGACGTGGCTGGACACAGATTGTGCACCCCTGTTTTAATGTATAAATACATGGTATTTGCCATTTATTTAATTAATGAAAATAACAATTCGAGATTACCTTAGCTGTGTGCAGTTCTCACTGACTACTTTGAAGAGGCACCCAGAAAATGAATTTTCTCCAAAAAGAATAGGTGTCTGAGTGATGCTTGAGCATGAGCTATCAAAAACTGAAATAGATGACATAAAAGGCATTTTAATAGCACACGTTCATATGGCATCCATTACATATTAAACATGTATTAAATCTCAATTAACATGTTTACCTGGTTTCCAGACATTAAGAGTGGTCTTGGTAAATGGTGCACTCCCATTAGAAGCTATTACAGGTTTTCCAATCTGATATCCTACACAGAAAATTGTTAAGACTTAGAAATACTGTACAGTATGTACTGAATCGTGAATGGACCAAAATGTATTGCTGATGCAGTAATGCAAAACACAGTTCTCTGAAAAATGAGAGTGGAGTTCAGAAGAAGCATTCACAACAGTTATGCTTAAAAGGGCATCTGTCAGCAGATTTATACCTATGAAACTGGCTGACCTGTTACATGTGCGTTTGGCAGCTGAAGACATCTGTGTTGGCCCTATGTTCATATGTGCCCGCATTGTTGAAAAATTATGTATTAATATATGCAAATGCGCCTGTAGGAGCAATGACAATACCCCTGTTGCTCCTAGAGGCTCATGAACATATATTAAAACTTAACCCCTTCCTGACCAGCGCCGTACATATACGGCGCTGCGGGAAGTAACTTTCCGACCAGCGCCGTAGTACTACGGCGCGCTGATCGGGTGGGTGCAGGAGCTGCGCCCGCCCGATCAGCTGCGGGGGGCCGGCTGTTCCCAGTAGCCAGACCCCTGCATCGGTGAAAACACCGATGCGGGCGTATTAACCCTTCATGTGCCGCGGTCAGCGCTGACCACGGCACATGCGATGCGGGTGGTTGGAGGGGGTGTCCATCGGGTCTCCGCGCTGCTGTGACGGGGACCTGATGGCTTAGATAGCAGCCGGATGCCTTCCTTAGGCACTAATGGTACTAATCAAACAGTCATCTCGTCCCGCATAAATGTAGACCCTACCTGAGACAATCGCCCAAAAAATAAAAAAAATATGGCTCTCAGAAAACAGCAACACAAAAAAAAAGATTTTATTCTGTTCAAAAATGCATCTAATGTGTAAAACTTTCCAAAAATAAAAACGTTTGACATATTGGGTATCGCCGCGTCCGTAACAACCTGCTCTATAAAAATATTACATGAGATGGCCCCCCCAGGTGAATGCTGTAAAAAACATTTAAAGAAAACTATGCCATAACAGCCATTTTTTTTCACCTTGCCTCACAAAAAGTGTAATAGCAGGCGATCAAAAAGGCGTATTTACCCCAAAATGGTATCAATCAAACCGTCATCTTGTCCCGCAGAAATGTAGACTCTACCTGAGACAATTGCCCAAAAAATAAAAAAATATGGCTCTCAGAAAATAGCAAAACAAAAAAAAGATTTTATTCTGTTCAAAAATGCATCTATTGTGTAAAACTTTCCAAAAATAAAAATGTTTGACATATTGGGTATCGCCACGTCCGTAACAACCTGCTCTATAAAAATATTACATGAGATGGCCCCCCAGGTGAATGCTGTAAAAAAAAAAATTAAAAAAAAATATGCCATAACAGCCATTTCTTTCACCTTCCCTCACAAAAAGTGTAATAGCAGGCCATCAAAAAGTCTTATGTACCCCAAAATGGTACCAATGAAAACGTCACCTCATCCCGCAAAAAATTAGCCCCCACATAAGACAATAACTCAAAAAAATAAAAATCAATGGCTCCCGCAAACCAATCCATCAAAATCTGTGCTGCAAAATCCATATGGCGCTCCTTCTGTTCTGAGTCCTGCCATGTGCCCCCACAGCAGTTTACCACCACATATGGGGTGTTGTCGTATTCAGGAGAAAATGGGGAACAAATTATGGGGTGCTTTTCTCCTGTTACCCCTTGTGAAAATAAAAAATTTGGGGCTAAAGCAACATTTTAATGGAAGAAATGAAACTTTTCATTTTCACAGCCAAGTGTTTCCAAATTCCGTAAAAGGGGGTCAAAGTGATCAGTACCCCCCTTAATATACTCTTTGAAGAGTGTAGTTTCCAAAATGGAGTCAATTTTTGAGGGTTTCCACTGTAGGGGTACGTCAGGGTCTCTCAATTACAAAATGGTGCCTAAAAACCATTGTAGCAAAATCTGCCTCCAAAATCCGTATGGTGCTCCTTTCCTTCTGACCACTGCCACATGCCCATAGAGCAGTTTACCACCACATATGGGGTATTTCTGTTAACTGCAGAATCATTTTAATGTATATTGAGGTTTAGTTTGCTGTTAACCCTTGCTCTTTTGCAAGAAAAAAATTATTAACATGAATAATCTACCAAAAAATTTCACCTCCATTTTCCATTAATTCTTGTGGAACACCTCAAGGGTTAACAAAGTTTGTAACAGCAGTTTTTTATAATTTGAGGGGTGTAGTTTTTAAAATGGGGTCATTTATGGGTGGTTTCCATTACGTAAGCCACTCAAAATCACTTTATATCTGAATTGGTGCTTAAAAAAAATGGTTTTGGAAATTTTGTTGAAAATTTGAAAAATGGCTTCTAAACTTCTAAGTCTTCTAATGTCCCAAAAAAGTAAAATGACATTTATAAAATGATGCCAACATAAAGTAGACATATGGGGAATGTAAAATAATAACTATTTTTGGAGGTATTACTATATATTTTGAAAGTAGAGAAATTAAAATTTGGAAATTTTTCCAAATTTTTGGTAAATTTGTTTTTTTTTTAAATAAATAAAAATGAAATATTTTGCCACAAATTTACTACTGTCTTGAAGCACAATATGTGACGAGAAACAATCTCAGAATGGCTTGGATAAGTAAGGGTTCCAAAGTTATTACCACATAAAGTGACACATGTCAGATTTGCAAAAAATGGCCTGGTCAGGAAGGTGAAAACAGGCCCGGGGTTGAAGGGGTTAATTTTTCTCAGCAATGTAGACAAATATGAACATGGGACCAACATAGATGTCTTCAGCTGCCAAAAACACATGTAACAGGTCAGCCAGTGTCATAGGTACAAATCTGCTGACAGATTTCCTTGAATGTTTGATGACAAATAGGCTAGGACAATATCAGAGGTTTTCTGACTGTAATGACAGTGGACTACTGTAGATACCCCAAAATAATCTGATAATATCTAGCACTAGTTTGTTGAAACTGCAAAAACATGTCAAGACCCGTTAAATAGAGTGTGTGATCCCTTAACAGACATGCCACCTGCCTTCAGAGACACAGCCTCGGTGGGCCTCTCCTCACTTTACTGCAGGTTCCAGCACCGTTTTGCTCTTTCCAGCAGGCAGTTATTACATACATGGAACTCCATTCTCCTGTGGTAACAGCAAGTGATCTGATCTAGTTGTCTCTATAGATAAGATTTTCAGTCAGAGGCTGATCAGGCCACAACCTATTGGAAATTTCCAATAAGACTATATCATGAGGAATTTAATTTTGCAATATTGTCATATATTATTGCATACAGAAATAGCAGGGTAATTATCAGCTGTAATTATCATATTCTATACAGAACTATTTTTTTCAATATCATTTCCATGTGTCACAATCTTGTATTTTTCTGGTTAGCCAATAAAAGGTATCACTGCTATAATCACTACTATATTACTGAACACCCCCCTCCCCCGCTCCCTGCTCTTAGGGCTGTATTATATACAGCGATGGAGCAGACGATTGTTGGGAGGGAGGCGTTCCTTCTCGGTAACCACCTGTTTCTTACTGGAGGAGACTGCTGCTATTACATGCAGTGATCTTCTCCACAGTATGGGGAGGAGCAATTGCTAATGCCGTCACTTGTCCCCATACTGACTAGTTGTTTGCCGGCAGCAGATCTTGATTAAACAGCACAATCTGCAGCTGGCAAATGATGAGCGTGCTTAAAAATCTGGATTGCCTGATAAACAAGTGTTTGCTTGTTCATCAGGTAATTGGCGGCAGTATTACACTGACAGATTATAATTACAAACGACAATCAGCCAGTGTAATACTGGCTTTAGTGAAGGTTTTGTCAGTCTCCTGATAGGACACTATAACCATCGTCCAGATCAATCAAGAGACTTCTAGATCCATCACTCAGAGCAGAGGGGAGGGATTACAGAAGGCACTGAACACAAAGGGACCACCTCCTTGACACTTGTGATTATGGTGCAACTTAAATGTTGGATTTTCTTTGTTGTACAACATGCATGACCATCACCCCAGGTATTCTTACACTGCTCCACTGTCACCTATGTAGCAAGGTCAACACTGCTGACAGACTCCCTTTAACATCACATGCAGTCTAATCTACAATGATATGAGGGAAGAATATACATGGGATATTAAAGGGAATCTGTTGCCAGTATTATACTGCCTTATCTAAGGGCAGCATTAATTGGTGATACACAACCTGATTTACACAATGGGTAAAACCCCTATTAAAGAGGACCTTTCACCACTCCTGACATGCCTATTTTAATAGCTTCATGCATTCCCAAAGTACTAACAATTCTGGAACATCTATTCTTATGTCTTTATGTTTATTATTTGCACTAGAAGTTATGAGTGAATTGCTATTTGCCTTCAGTAAAGGAACAGAGGGGAGGTAACCAGTTGGGGGTGTGTACCTGAACAGTCTGAACATGACAGCACTGATTGGATAGAGTCAGTCTGTGCAGGTACACACCCCCAACTGGTCACCTCCCCTCTGTTCCTTTACTGAAGACAAATAGCAATTCATTCACAACTTCTAGTGCAAATAATAAAGGAACGGCACAACATACAGACATAAGAACAGATGTTCCAGAATTGTTATTACATGGGGAATACATGAAGCTATTAAAACAGGTATGTCAGGAGCGGTGAAAGGTCCTCTTTAAGCAGCTCCTGAGCTGGAGTCTGCTCCATACACAACATGTGCTTGTGGGTCCTCATATTCACAAGCTCCTGGCTCTCCTCATCCAGAGACTGACCACTTCCTACAGCAATCAGTGACAGGAGGCAGAGCATGAATATGACTCCTGAGTGAGTGCCCTCTACTGAACAGACTCCAGAACTGGGCTTGCACTAGAGCTGCTCAGTAGTGATTTACGCAAAAAGACTGGGTCAATTCAAGTAACTGACCCAGCATTTCGCTTAGGCTTCATTCACACGACCGTATTTTGTTTCCGTGTCCGTATGCAGAACCATTCATTTCAATGGGTCCGCAAAAAAAACGGAAGGTACGCCGTGTGCATTCCGTTTCCGTATGTCCGTATTTCCGTTCCGCAAAAAAAATAGAACATGTCCTATTCTTGTCCATTTTGCTGACAAGGATAGGCATTGTTACAATGGATCCGCAAAAAAAACGGAAACACGTCCATTTTTTTTGCGGATCCGCAATTTGCGGACCGCAAAACACATATGGTCGTGTGATTGAAGCCTTAGGGTGTTTGTCACCATTTTATGCTGCCTCAGATAAGATACTG
This sequence comes from Rhinella marina, assembly GCA_900303285.1. NCBI lineage: Eukaryota > Metazoa > Chordata > Amphibia > Anura > Bufonidae > Rhinella > Rhinella marina. Next base: position 340,521 of record ONZH01004287.1, read on the forward strand.
GTGACTGATCCCTTTTATTCATAGTTGGAAAGGTGATATTATCATGAGACCATCGTTCCTAGAAAGAAGTGGATTGATGATCTGTGCAGATTGTCCTTCTAGCTGTTTCTGCTTGAATGGCAAAACATCTTGTACTCTAATGTCTATGGACACCGTAAGCCGTGGAGTGACAACTTCTTTGTACAGGTTACCAATATTTGTTTATGAGTTTCTTACTTTGTAGATTTATTTTTATTCACTATTGTTATACCTGGATTTCCAGAGAGGACCTCGGTAGTACTGTTGCTGGTGAGAAATGTAGCTGTGAATCTCTGAGCTAGTTTTGCTGTGATAAAAATAAATACAATATAATTAACATACTTATTTACAAAAGAGTGCAAGAATTCATAAGAACAAGCAAACATTCACTTGCACAACTAAGAGGAAATGTAACTGCTTGATAGCTGACCTAGGGTTGGCGTAGGGCTGGTGTAGTTAAAGGGAGTCTTTCACCTGTTTTTCACCTATATAACTAACAGCACTGCCCCACAGAAGATTGCAGACACATCCCAGACATACCTGTGTGCACTTTGTGTCTGTATTCCATGTTCAGGAAAAGCACTTTTATTCTGCAGGAAAACAGCTCCCAAGTGCCCAGCTAAAAGTGAAACTAAAAACAGCTTTCTCTCCCGACTCGATTTCTAACAGCTATATCTTCTGATATACTGGATGTAATGCTGTGATTTTGGTATCATTTAAAGCTTGGAATGCCAGCTTTCAAAAACGGTCAGGTTTCTATCTGCTACCAATCCCAAGATATGAGCAGCTAAAGCAGCCCTCCCCTCTTCAGTGTGGTTTGCTTTGGGCACTTGCAGCAGCAGAGCCGGGCACTTGGGAGCTGTTTTCCTGCAGAATAAAAGTGCTTTTCCTGGACATGTAATACAGACACACAGTGCACACAGGTATGTCTGGGATGTGACATGTAATACACACACACAGTGCACACAGGTATGTCTGGGATGTGTCATGTAATACACACACACAGTGCACACAGGTATGTCTGGGATGTGACATGTAATACAGACACACAGTGCACACAGGTATGTCTGGGATGTGACATGTAATACACACACACAGTGCACACAGGTATGTCTGGGATGTGACATGTAATACAGACATGCAGTGCACACAGGTATGTCTGGGATGTGACATGTAATACAGACACACAGTGCACACAGGTATGTCTGAGATGTGTATGTAATTTTCTGTGAGGCAGTGCTCTTAGTTATATAGGTGGAAAACAGTTGAAAGACTCCCTTTAAGTTTGTCACCAGGCCTGACAGACGAAGCACCAAACGTATGTAGAGGCCTATGCCCCTACGTCATTTTGGTCCTTCCTCCGGCAGAGCAGAGGGACTTGACATCGGAGTGGAAAACACCAGTCTTAATAAATGTCCTCCTATGTCTACAATCCATTCTAGCCATTATAACACTGGCTTTGTCTACAGCACAGTTATTCATACACCTGGTCAGGGCCGCCATCAGGGGGGTTCAGCAGAACCTGCTGTGGGGGGCCCGGGCGCAGAACCTGCTGTGGGGGGCCCGGGCACAAGGCCGGCGTCAGCACCCGGCAAACCCGGGCATGTGCCGGGGCCCTGAGCTCCTCGGCAGTGGCGTAGCTATAGGGGTCGCAGCGGTCGCAGTTGCGACCGGGCCCCTAAGCTAGGGGGGCCCCGAGGGCCCCCCTTGCCATTTGCAGGGCCGCACCGCCAATTAGGCAAGGTGCGGCGCGGCCCTGCAGAGGGAGATGAGCGCTTCCACAATTGTGGAAGCGCTCATCTCCATAGTCATCTGTATCGCCGTCCTCAGGACAGTGATACAGATGCCTGTACTGCGGGGCAGGCGAGGGAGAGGCGTCTCCCCTGCCCGTTCCTCTGATAGGCTGCAGGCACTAGGCCTGCAGCCTATCAGAGGCCGGCTCAGGCAGCGCGATGACGTCATCGCGCCGCCTGAGCCGTACAGCGTGGGACACAGGCCGGAAGAGGCCTGCATCGCATCGCTGCCAGCCTGATGGAGGTAAGTATAAGGGTTTTGGGTTTTTTTATTGCTGAAATTGCAGACCGGAGCTTTATTGGGGGCACTGGGGGCATTTTTACAGGCACTGGGGGCATTTTTATGGGCACATGGGGGCACTAGGGGCATTTTTACTGGCACATGGGGGCATTTTTACTGGCACATGGGGGCACTGGGGGCATTTTTACTGGCACATGGGGGCACTGGGGGCATTTTTACTGGCACATGGGGGCATTTTTACTGGCACATGGGGGCATTGGGCACATTTTTACTGGCACATGGGGGCACTTTTACTGGCACATGTGGGCACTGGGGGCATTTTTACTGGCACATGGGGGCATTTTTACTGGCACATGGGAGCACTGGGGGCATTTTTACTGGCACATAGGGGCACTGGGCATTTTTACTGGCACATGGGGCACTTGGGGGCATTTCTTACTGGCACTAGGGGCATTTCTTACTGACACATAATTTGGGGGGCATTTCTTACTGGAAAATAATTTGGGGGGCATCTATGGGGGTGGGACACTTTACTGGCACATGATTTTGGTGGGGAATCAATGGGGGGAACTTATGGTGCATTATTGGGGCGTTTCTTACTGGCACATAATTTGGGGGGCATCTATGGGTGGGGACTACTGGCACATTATTGGGGTGAAATTTTGGGGGCACTTCTGGCACATTATTGGGGGGTAGTAAACTAGTAAACTTAGTAGTAAACTAAGATTTTTTTCTGTCAAACTGCAGAGATGAGAAATGGCTGAAAAATGGCGTCTGGTCTGAAAGGAGAAGATGAGGAAAGAGAAGATCTATATTAGGGAGACGACACTGGATGTACGAGGTATGGGGCGCTGTATTATACTGGATGTAAGAGGTATGGGGGGCTGTATTATACTGGATGTAAGAGGTATGGGGCGCTGGATTAGGCTACATTCACACGAACGTTGTGTTTTGCAGTCTGCAAATTGCGGATCCGCAAAAAAAGGATGATGTTCCGTATGGCATCCGTTTTTTTTTTTTGCAGATCCACTGTAACAATGCCTATCCTAGTCCGCAAAACGGACAAAAATAGGAATGGACATACAGATGCGGACAGCACACAGTGCTCATTGAAGTGAATGGGTCCGCATCTGAGCCGCAAAATATGCAGATCGGAGGCTGCAAAAACAACTGTCGTGTGAATGTAGCCGGGGGGGGGCCCAAGCTGAACTCTTGCACCAGGGCCCATGAGCCTTTAGCTACGCCCCTGCTCCTCGGGGGGCCCACTCAGCCGCTGGCTTTTTTTTTTTATTCATTTTTTATTTTTGCTGCTCCCTCCCGAGTCCCGTCCCACTGAGCCGCTTTAATGCCGGCTCCGAGTCCTCACTCACCCCACTGCCCTTTAACAGTGCCCAGCCACAGCCTTCTCCGCGGCTCAGCAGGTGCCGCCTACCTCCTTGCCGCGCTTCAGCTGTCTCCTCCTTCCCACCGCCACCAGCAGAGGAGGAGACAGCTGAAGCGCAAGGGAGAGATGAAGACTGAGGCGGCGCCATCTTATTGGCAGGTGCAGCGACAGCAGCCCAGCAACGCAGTGCAGTAAATAACTTGCCCCAGCCAGCCCAGTCTGAAGGGTCATTTTACTTGTATTTTCATCTCCAGCTCTGGGTCATTATTGAATAAGGTCATGTTCTGTACTTCTGCATTGCAACCTGGGGGATGTAGGTCTGATGGGGGGCACAAGATGCCAACCTGAGGTCTAATGTGGGGGGGGGGAGAAGACACTGACCTGAGGTCTGATGGGGGCACGAGACGCCGACCTGAGGTCTGATGGGGGCACGAGACGCCGACCTGAGGTCTGATGGGGGCACGAGACGCCGACCTGAGGTCTGATGGGGGCACGAGACGCCGACCTGAGGTCTGATGGGGGCACGAGACGCCGACCTGAGGTCTGATGGGGGCACGAGACGCCGACCTGAGGTCTGATGGGGGCACGAGACGCCGACCTGAGGTCTGATGGGGGCACGAGACGCTGACCTGAGGTCTGATGGGGGCACGGGGGGGCCCGCAAAATTTGCCCGAGATGGCAGCCCTGCACCTGGTCGTAGAGTGAAGTGTTTCATACACTGAAAGGTGCTTCCCATAGGATATCAACCCAGCAATTAATGTATCTCATGAATTTAGGAAGGGTGCAGATTGTCCAATCCTGCTTCAAGTCCTTAAAGGGGTTGTCTCTTTTCAGTAAATGGCATTTATCATGTAGAGAAAGTTAATACAAGGCACTTACTAATGTATTGTGATTGTCCATATTGCTTTCTTTGCTGGCTTGATTCATTTTTCCCATCACATTATACACTGCCCGTTTCCATTGTGACAGACCACCCCGCAATCCATCAGTGGTGGTCGTTCTTGCACAATATAGGAAAAAAGCACCGGCCTGTGCACACTTCCATGGTACGCCACTAGAGAGGCTGATTTTTCCTATATTGTGCAAGCATGACCACCACTGATGGATTGCAGGGTGGTCTGTAACCATGGAAACGAGCAGTGTATAATGTGATGGAAAAATGAATCAAGCCAGCAAAGGAAGCAATATGGACAATCACAATACATTAGTAAGTGTCTTGTATTAACTTCCTCTACATAATAAATGTCCTTTGCTGAAGTGACACAACCCCTTTAATAGTCAAGAGTAGCATAAAATAGCTTTTGTACCAAAAAAGGACCCATTCTGATCCCCGCAAACTACTATGAGGACTTGAAGAATTATGTGCAATAAACAGAATTTTATTTTTTTATAGTTTTTCCCCAAACAGTTTATAAATGTATAAAATAACGATAAAAGAATAATACTCACCAATCTCCTGCCGATCCTGTGCCAGTGCTGATCCACCTGCTGGCCTCTGATTACCAGGCTCCAGCAATGAGGTGGCATGTCCACCAATGACCGCTGCAGCCAATGACTGTGTTGACCCCACTGAGGTCACCAGTGCCACTGATGACTGTCTACAGCAGTCACATGCTGTGTGCACAGGTGAAGTGAGACCGGCAGGGGATCAGGGAAGCATCAGCACAGGGGGATTAGCGAGTATTATTCCCTTAGTTATGGTACTTTATACCATTGCATGTTGTTGTTTTTTTTCTTAAATTGTGGAGTTGTAAAATAAATTTTAATGTTTAAATTAGTAATAAAAATAATGATACCCTGATGAGTAAGAGTGATATTGGCAGTCTCAATGGTGACTTGTATCTCCTTAATTTTATTAGCTTCCCATATAAATATGTAGTCTGCTGACACATTCACTTCACACTGCACGATTTGTGGTAGAGCAGGTCCTACAGAGAAAAGAAGTGTTAAAAACAGTTACGCACACGACAGCATCTGTTTAGCAGTATGCAAACTGCAGATCCACAAAATATGGATGTGGTCCATGTGCCGTCCACATTTTATTTGCAGACCCGTTGTTTTCAATGGCTCTGTGGTCCACATTTTGTGCTTTCTGCATCCGTATGTCCATTCCACAAAAAGACAAAAGGGGGGAGATTTATAAAACTGGTGTAAAGTAGAAATGGCTTAGTTGCCCATAGCAACCAGATTCCACCTTTCATTTTTCATAGCTCTTAGCCAGTTTGATAAAACTCCCCCAAGATGTTCTATACTTGTCCGCAAAATGTGGACCGCAGACCCATTGAAATCAATGGGTCCACAAAAAATATGGGTACAACATGGATTGCATCTGTATTTTGCAGATCTGTGATTTGCGGACAGCAAAACGGATACAGTCGTATTCATGGGGCCTTATATGAAATCAATTCAGAACAAATACTTTACTTAAAACAAATGCACATTCGGAACTGTCTGCGAGAAGGTGGCGTTGTATGCAGATGACCTCCTCTTGTTCCTGGAGGACTGGCAGCAGTCGCTGCCCCGGGCAATGGCCATTATTGACTCATTTGGTAACCTATCAGGGTTACGTATCAATTGGACCAAGTCAGTCCTTCTGCCACTAAAGGGTACTGGGACCATTATTAGCCCGGCGGTCACTAACTTGCAAATTGTGAGGGAAATGAAGTATCTAGGCATTAAGGTCACACTAGATGTCAAGGATTATGAGAGGCTAAATGTGCAACCACTGTTATCTTCCTTTCAGCACAAGGTCCAGGTCTGGTCACGGCTACAGCTATCAATGGTGGGAAGAATAAACCTTATTAAGATGGTTCTGATGCCGCAGCTGTTGTATGTGCTCCACAGCGCTCCGGGGTGGGTTCCTCTCCGTGTTTTCCATAAGGTCAATGCTATATTTCGGGATTTGATTTGGAAAAGGGGAATACCGCGTATAAAATTGGATACGCTGCAGCGGGCCAAATCAGACGGTGGCTTGGCGGTTCCGAACCCCTGGCTGTATTATTTAGCAGCCCAACTGCAACATATTCGAGGATGGGGAGATATGGCGGGTCTAAATAAATCTGGGAGGATTGTGCAGTATCTCCTTGGGGTAGACTCACTATTGACAGCTCTAGAAGGGGGCTCCTTCCTGACTAAGAGTCCCATGTATCCTATATTGGGGACCATCCATAAAGTTTGGTGGAAGGTGAGAATGGTGGCTGAGATGAAGGGATACTCGATGTTTACTCCCATTTGGCCTAATTCTTTGTACCCGGAGATACAGAAAGTAGAGAGTCTCTCACTCTGGAAGGAAAAGGGTTTAGTATATCTGAGGCAGCTATACTCTGATGGGGTCCTAAAATCTTTTACACAACTGCAACAAGAATTTCAACTGCCTGGTACCTCCTTCTTTAAATATTTACAATTAAGGCACGCCTTACAAACTCAGGAGGCTTCAGTTAAAGTGGAACAGGCACCCCGTAACTCTGTCCTTGAATTAACTAGTACTAGTGGGGGCACAGGGGGGGTTATTTCCCTACATTATGCCTACCTACTAGATAAATGTCATAAAAAAAATCCTATGACCCTGATTGACAAATGGAGAGTAGATGTACCCGGCCTGAAGGAAGATCAATGGGTGGAGATTTTAAAAAACTTTCTAGATATTTCTGTGAGTGAAGCCCACCGGGTCTCGCAAATGCTACTCATTCATAGAGTATATAGGACTCCAAAACTGTTGAGAACCATGGGGTACCGGCAAGACGACAATTGTCCGAGATGTGCAGCCCCATCCACGGGATTGATTCACTTAATGTGGAACTGTCCGCGTCTTAGGAGGTATTGGGAGGAGGTAATAGGCCTCATAAATGACCGGTTTCGAGTACAACTGGAAGCATCTATCCTTACGTGTATACTAGGGTGGGTGAACTCACTGGATCTAGTAAGGGGTCATAAAATAGCTGTTATGCGGCTTCTATATCAAGCTCGTAAGCTTATTGCTTACCATTGGATAGATCAGGAGCCGCCAACTATTCAGGAGTTCCAAGTGAGAGTACGACAATTGCTTAAATTGGAGAAATATGTCTACAAAAAAAGGGGTAGTGTTAAAAAATTTGAAAAAATATGGAATCAATGGATGGAGGAGGATCTGGTAGCAGTGTCGTAATTGGATGAGGAGTAGATAGGGGAGAATGGAACTGACTGGTGGGATTAGATAGCATGTGGCGTACATATACCTCGTGGGCTGTTATACGCTGGTGGGGATGGTTTGCTGTACGGAGGGGCCACTGATACATACCTTTGGGTGGAGGATACTTCAGACCTAGGTGGAAAACATGTATGTCTTGTTTTATGGCGGAATGTCTTGCCTTGCTGGGAGGGGAGGTGGGAGGGAGGGATTGGAGGGGACTTACTGTATACATTGTATGTTTTTGTTCATGAAACCTTAATAAAAATTATCTGATTCAAAAAAAAAAAACAAATGCACAAAAAATATAACTTCTTCTTTAGAGAATGTCCTACCTGTAGGAACAATATCCTGTGTAATGTTTTTAAACTGTATGTTAATAGGAATGGTACCTGAAATAGATACGACGGTAGATTAACTAAGAGTGGCAAATTACAATGTCCATACTAGTAATTTCTGTTGCTACAAAATTAATTTCTGATTCCTTGTTCTGTACACATAAGTTTTCAGTACTTATTATTATCACCATAGGCAGAATTACAATGACAAGTAACACCTCTATATAGATAAGATAGAATCCACCATTCACAATAGGTGATATCACAGCTTATCTACTCCCTCCTGATCTCAGTACAGGTCACAGAGCATGCCTAAAAAAACTGTCCCATACAAGTCAGTAAGGTCCCCCTTGTGTCTACCGCCCATGTAGATGCTCTCAAAAGACAGGAAGTCTTAACATTTTTTGGCATGGTGGCTAGTGATAAAATTTTCCCCGCCAATCATCTGTTTGAAGAGAAAGCAGCGTTCGTACAAGCACTGCTTTCTCTGCTCTGTTTATCTGCTCACTGCAGCAATTGCATTGGTGAGCAGGTGTAATTAAAAGTATGTTGTCCCCATTCACTTATATGGGACAGCTCTTTAGTACTCACTTGAACAGACAGAGCCGTACCAAGTGAATGGGGATTCCATACTTGTAATTACACCTGCTCACCACTGCAATTGCTGTGGTGAGCAGGTAAACAGAGCAGAGAAGGCAGTGCTCATACAAGCGCTGCTTTCTCTTCAAACAGCTCATCTGATATAATAAGCTCAATCTGAAATTGACGTCCTATCCTAAGGTCATCAACAGTAAAAACTGGACTGCTCTTTCACACGAGCGGATGCCGTCCGTGGAATCTGCTGCGTGACAGAAAGCCAAGCCCTGTTCCAGACAGCAGACATGAAGCATTAAAATGATTGACAATGCTCCTTGCCTCTCTGTGACCTTTTTACTACAAAATCACAGTGACAACTTTATCTCAGTGTGATTTTGTAGTAAAAAAAGATCACAGAGAGGCACGGAGCATTATCAGTCATGTTAATGCTCCGTGTCTCTGCTGTCCGGAACGGGGCTTGGCTCTCTGTCACGTAGCGGATTCCATGGACAGCATCCGCTAGTGTGAAAGAGCCCTTAAGTTATAATGAGATATTGGGAACAATTAGACAACCAAAGGTAGGATCCCCTTCTTCTGCCTCTCTTACATGATTGTCTTTAGGTGGAGGCTCAGCTAACAAACCTCACTGAAGAGAATCCAATATTGGGAAATCAGAAGTCAAACACTACTTATAAGGATTAATTCCTATTCTGCCTAAAGTAATAAAATTAAGTACCAACCTCCGCTGCCATCCTTAACCTTCACATCACCCAAATTAAATGTCCATGCATCTGAGCACACCGTTATATCAGTGATACATGTAGCACTGAAATCTCGAAGATAAGCCACTGGTGCATATCCCACGCATGTCCCAATAGCAGATTGCTGGGGGGAAAAAAAAGATAAAGATGTCACTTGTCAGAACACTGACTGACTGCAGTTTACATTCTAAACATACCTTGAGAGCACGGACACGTGTGGAGGGTCCTCCGCGGATTTCTACCAGCAGAGAATGTGCAGCGCGTCTGGCTGTAATCCACAGTGGCAATATCCACATCAAATCATGTGGTTTTTGCTGCAGATTTCAGTGCAGAAATGTTGCAGAATCTACACTGCAAAGTGCGAAAACCGTGGTGGAAATCCCTTTTCTGCTTTGTCTCCCTGCTTGACCTGCTGCCAGAGTTGAAGGGGTTATCCAATATTATAAACTGCCCCCCATATGTCAGGCCCCTCACAGGGAATATACTTACCCCGCTTCCGGTCCCCGCACCACCGCTGCTGCTTTTTCCTGTGCGACAATGAAAACATTCAGTGTCGGGGAAGCAGCCAATGGCAGACGGAGGCAAGCCTCCCTGGAGTCACCCACAATGCTAGGGAGGTTTGTCCCTGTCTGCCATTGGCTGCTGTTCCCCTGACACTGGATGTTTTCATTGGCGCACGGGGAGAAGCAGCTGCGGCAGTACGGGGACCAGGAGCGGCGCAGGGAGAGTGGGGTAAGTATATTCCCTGTGAGGGGCCCGGCATATGGCGGGGGGGGAGAGTTTATAGTATTGGAAAACGCCTTTAACCACTGACAGCTCTGCTTCTTTATCTCTTTACCCTGCGATTCTCTGTTACTGAGTGCAGGGAAGAGAGAACAGGATAGTGAGTGCTTAGTGCTGACAGCTACGCTATGTTCCTGTATACTCACTGTCAGTGCTAAGCCTCATTCTCCTCTCTGTTAGTTACTGAGTGCATGGAGGAGAGAGGAGAATGGGGGTAATAGAAGGTATACATAGACATGGTTCACATGTCAGCGATAAGCAATGGCAGTTCTGTCCTCTCTCTTAGGGCTCATTCATACAGACATATGCTGTCCACAAAAATGTGTTGTGTTTTTTTTGCAGACAGTTCAGCATGTCTGCAAAAAACGTATTGCCGTCCGCATTTTTGTGGACCCAAAGACTTCAATGGGGCCACGTCCTGATTTTCACTGACAAGCATAGGACATGTTTTATTTGTTTTGCAGAGCCATAGAATGGAAGAAAAGGGCCCCATAGAAGTGAATGGGTCTGCAGCTAATCCGCAAAAAAACAGATCCGCATTTTTGCGGACAGCATACAGCCATCTGAATGAGCCCTTACTTGCACTCAATAACAGAGAAACACAGGGAATAGAGATAAACCAGCAATCGTCGTCTCACAGCAAGTCAGATTAGCAGGAACACAGGCAGATATGGAACATATAGGGAAGCAGGCGCTGAGGTATTAAGCTGAGAGTATGTATGTTCCACATAGTCTAGAACACTGGAGATGGACTCTTCCTGGCAATAATGTTGTAAGGAGACTCTTTACACCCTGTTTTTAGTAAAAAAAAAAAAAAGAAACCGCTTTCCCTAATATAATTTATTACAAAAATGTCTAACAACCCTGTTCCTACACTATTACAAAAAAGATAACAATGACAGTTACACTTTAAATTTCTAAAAATGCCATAAACAGTCTTATTGCAATCATACATGACTTTTTATTATGCCCCAGCGGTGACAGTGAAGGCCACCGGTTGCTCCAGTATCAGCGGTTTAAGCAGAGAAACTCATCATCCTCCGCGTCCATAGGATACATGGTATGCGACAGTCAAGTGACTTCTGTACGAGGGCTGTTCCAGCCTTACGGTTCTTGGTCCCCGATGTGGTCATGCATGGCACATGTGCAGATACATACAGCACACCCCCCTGTATCTTAACAGGATACAACCACTTATATGATTGTCTTAGCTGGGCAACCCCTTTAAAAGCTGAATTCTACTGCACTTTCTTGGAGTTTCTAAACTAAAACTGTCTACAGCAAGTGATAGAAGCAACTTTTGAGTGTCTGTACTGTTTAACAGGACTATAGTAGAGCCAGTTACACTATTGCTTAGTGATAACAGAACATTACATAAAAAAGGGTTTTCACAACTGAACTGTTAATATTGATCAGCTGATTATCACATGTCTGCCTGCTCAACCCCCTGGCTATCAGCTGAAAACCACATATTTACTCCACAGCGGCAGATAAGTTCATCACTGGTAGTATTTTTATATATATATATATATATATATATATATATATATATATACACACATATACATACATATACACACACACACAAACATACATATATATATATATATATATATATATATACACACACACACACACGCACTGTATATATATTACACCTATTTATGCATATTGATTATTAATATCCCACAAAATAGTAATTAAATATACCCTTTAATATATATATATATACACACACACACACATATACATACGCACTATATATACACATACTATACTGTATACATACAATAGTCTGTGACCTAAGGCAAGCAGTACCTGTGGAATTGTAAGATATTCATTGAACCCGTTTAGATCGATTAATATTGCATCTCCTTGTTTATAACCATTGAAGGTGCTTTGATAAATGGACTGAAAGCTCAAATTAAAAGATGGCGTCTGGGAGGGTGTTCTGTGCAATGTCAAGAAAAGAAACAAATTATGATTAGTTTAAAATACTACGAATCACATTCATCTCATACGTCTTATTATTATAATATGTTTATATTGACCTTTATAGATGATAAATACTTAAAATGGCATTTATCATGTAGAGCAGTGATTTTCAACCTTTTTTGAGCCGCGGCACACTTTTTACACTTAAAAAATCCCGGGACACACCACTAACCAAAATGGCACAAAATGACACTAAAACAGTAGATATTATACATATAGTTAATAATATAGATTCTAAATGTATTTATACTCACTCAGTGTGAAACCTGGGCCTGTTTCGATGAACACAAAAGGGATATCCTGGCAGGAATGGTGGAAAGACACACACGAAGCTCTTCCTCAACAGTTCTCAGTCTCTCCCTGTTTTTAGTTTTTATCGCAGTCAAGCTTGAAAAGCCCAGCTCACATAGATATGTGGTTGAAAATGGGAGCACCTCAGATCAGCTTAATGTGCCCCCATCAGACCTCAGATCAGCGTATTGTGCCCCATCAGACCTTAGATCAGCGTATTGTGCCCCATCAGACCTCAGATCAGCGTATTGTGCCCCCATCAGACCTCAGATCAGCGTATTGTGCCCCATCAAACCTCAGATCAGCCTACTGTGCCCCCATCAGACCTCAGATCAGCGTATTGTGCCCCATCAGACCTCAGATCAGCGTATTGTGCCCCCATCAGACCTCAGATCAGCGTATTGTGCCCCCATCAGACCTTAGATCAGCGTATTGTGCCCCATCAGACCTCAGATCAGCGTATTGTGCCCCCCAACAGACCTCAGATCAGCGTATTGTGCCCCATCAAACCTCAGATCTGCATATTGTACCCCCATCAGACCTCAGATCAGCGTATTGTGCCCCCATCAGAAATCAGATCAGCTTAATGTGCCCCCATCAGACCTCAGATCAGCGTATTGTGCCCCATCAAACCTCAGATCTGCATATTGTGCCCCCATCAGACCTCAGATCAGCGTATTGTGCCCCCATCAGACCTCAGATCAGCAGAATGTGCCCCCATCAGACCTCAGATCAGCAGAATGTGCCCCCATCAGACCTCAGATCAGCAGAATGTGCCCCTATCAGACCTCAGATCAGCCCACCCAGCCACATAAGATAAAAATAAAAAATCTTACTTACCTGTTCTGTGCTGCGGCTGCCCTCCGGTCCGCGCTCCGCTCTCTTCCCTGGCCCGCGCACACTATAGTAAGATTTTTTATTTTTATCTTATGTGGCTGGGTGGGCTGATCTGAGGTCTGATGGGGGTCTCTAAATACAAGGGGAACTTTCCCCGCGGCACACCCGACCATGTGTCGTGCCGCGGCACACTGGTTGAAAATCACTGATGTAGAGAATGTATTGTGATTGGTCATATTGTCTCTTCTGCTGGCTTGATTAATTTTTCCATCACATTATACATTGCTCGTTTCCATGGTTATGACCACCCTGCAATCCAGGAGCGGTGGCCGTGCTTGCACGCTATAGGAAAAAGCGTTGGCCTATCTGGTGGGCCACGGGAGAGTGCATAAGCCTGCACTTAGCTTAGCTATATAGTGTGCAAGCACGTCCACTGCTGCTGTACTGTAGGGTGATCGTAACCATGGATACAAGCAGCATATAATGTGATGGAAAAATGAACCAAGCCAGCAAAGGAGGCAATATGGACAATCACAATACATTAGTAAGTGCTTTGTATTAACTTTCTCTACATGAGGTAGTGCCATTTGCTGAAGTGAGACAACCCCTTTAAGTATTTGTTGTCTCCCCCAGTTAACCCTCACTGCACAACTGTACGCATGACTACCGCTTCATTAAAACTCTAGCTCCAGAAAGCAGTGGGAGTCCAATCAGCGAGGCCCTCAGTGGTCATTTATCACTTATCATCTGACTAGGTGATAAATGTCCTTTGTGGGGCAACCCCTTTAACTATACCTTCTGTTATCATCTGTTCCCAAGAGAGCTGCAGTATGAATGATATGGAGCCTTTAATGATGGGAATTTATCATGTAGAGCAGTGATTTTCAACCTTTTTTGAGCCGCGGCACACTTTTTACACTTAAAAAATCCCGGGACACACCACCAACCAAAATGGCACAAAATGACACTAAAACAGTAGATATTATACATATAGTTAATAATATAGATTCTAAATGTATTTATACTCACTCAGTGTGAAACCTGGGCCTGTTTCGATGAACACAAAAGGGATATCCTGGCAGGAATGGTGGAAAGACACACACGAAGCTCTTCCTCAACAGTTCTCAGTCTCTCCCTGTTTTTAGTTTTTATCGCAGTCAAGCTTGAAAAGCCCAGCTCACATAGATATGTGGTTGAAAATGGGAGCACCTCAGATCAGCTTAATGTGCCCCCATCAGACCTCAGATCAGCGTATTGTGCCCCATCAGACCTTAGATCAGCGTATTGTGCCCCATCAGACCTCAGATCAGCGTATTGTGCCCCCATCAGACCTCAGATCAGCGTATTGTGCCCCATCAAACCTCAGATCAGCATATTGTGCCCCCATCAGACCTCAGATCAGCCTACTGTGCCCCCATCAGACCTCAGATCAGCGTATTGTGCCCCATCGGACCTCAGATCAGCGTATTGTGCCCCCATCAGACCTCAGATCAGCGTATTGTGCCCCCATCAGACCTTAGATCAGCGTATTGTGCCCCATCAGACCTCAGATCAGCGTATTGTGCCCCCATCAGACCTCAGATCAGCGTACTGTGCCCCATCAAACCTCAGATCAGCCTACTGTGCCCCCATCAGACCTCAGATCAGCCTACTGTGCCCCCATCAGACCTCAGATCAGCGTATTGTGCCCCCATCAGACCTCAGATCAGCGTATTGTGCCCCCATCAGACCTCAGATCAGCGTATTGTGCCCCCATCAGACCTTAGATCAGCGTATTGTGCCCCATCAGACCTCAGATCAGCGTATTGTGCCCCCCAACAGACCTCAGATCAGCGTATTGTGCCCCATCAAACCTCAGATCAGCGTATTGTGCCCCCATCAGACCTCAGATCAGCGTATTGTGCCCCATCAGACCTTAGATCAGCGTATTGTGCCCCATCAGACCTCAGATCAGCGTATTGTGCCCCCATCAGACCTCAGATCAGCGTATTGTGCCCCATCAAACCTCAGATCAGCCTACTGTGCCCCCATCAGACCTCAGATCAGCCTACTGTGCCCCCATCAGACCTCAGATCAGCGTATTGTGCCCCCATCAGACCTCAGATCAGCGTATTGTGCCCCATCAGACCTCAGATCAGCGTATTGTGCCCCCATCAGACCTTAGATCAGCGTATTGTGCCCCATCAGACCTCAGATCAGCGTATTGTGCCCCCCAACAGACCTCAGATCAGCGTATTGTGCCCCATCAAACCTCAGATCAGCCTACTGTGCCCCCATCAGACCTCAGATCAGCCTACTGTGCCCCCATCAGACCTCAGATCAGCGTATTGTGCCCCCATCAGACCTCAGATCAGCGTATTGTGCCCCATCAGACCTTAGATCAGCGTATTGTGCCCCATCAGACCTCAGATCAGCGTATTGTGCCCCCCAACAGACCTCAGATCAGCGTATTGTGCCCCATCAAACCTCAGATCTGCATATTGTGCCCCCATCAGACCTCAGATCAGCGTATTGTGCCCCCATCAGAAATCAGATCAGCTTAATGTGCCCCCCAACAGACCTCAGATCAGCGTATTGTGCCCCATCAAACCTCAGATCTGCATATTGTGCCCCCATCAGACCTCAGATCAGCGTATTGTGCCCCCATCAGAAATCAGATCAGCTTAATGTGCCCCCATCAGACCTCAGATCAGCGTATTGTGCCCCATCAAACCTCAGATCTGCATATTGTGCCCCCATCAGACCTCAGATCAGCGTATTGTGCCCCCCAACAGACCTCAGATCAGCGTATTGTGCCCCATCAAACCTCAGATCAGCCTACTGTGCCCCCATCAGACCTCAGATCAGCCTACTGTGCCCCCATCAGACCTCAGATCAGCGTATTGTGCCCCCATCAGACCTCAGATCAGCGTATTGTGCCCCCATCAGACCTTAGATCAGCGTATTGTGCCCCATCAGACCTCAGATCAGCGTATTGTGCCCCCAACAGACCTCAGATCAGCGTATTGTGCCCCATCAAACCTCAGATCTGCATATTGTGCCCCCATCAGACCTCAGATCAGCGTATTGTGCCCCCATCAGAAATCAGATCAGCTTAATGTGCCCCCATCAGACCTCAGATCAGCGTATTGTGCCCCATCAAACCTCAGATCTGCATATTGTGCCCCCATCAGACCTCAGATCAGCGTATTGTGCCCCCATCAGACCTCAGATCAGCGTATTGTGCCCCCATCAGACCTCAGATCAGCAGAATGTGCCCCCATCAGACCTCAGATCAGCAGAATGTGCCCCCATCAGACCTCAGATCAGCAGAATGTGCCCCTATCAGACCTCAGATCAGCCCACCCAGCCACATAAGATAAAAATAAAAAATCTTACTTACCTGTTCTGTGCTGCGGCTGCCCTCCGGTCCGCGCTCCGCTCTCTTCCCTGGCCCGCGCACACTATAGTAAGATTTTTTATTTTTATCTTATGTGGCTGGGTGGGCTGATCTGAGGTCTGATGGGGGTCTCTAAATACAAGGGGAACTTTCCCCGCGGCACACCCGACCATGTGTCGTGCCGCGGCACACTGGTTGAAAATCACTGATGTAGAGAATGTATTGTGATTGGTCATATTGTCTCTTCTGCTGGCTTGATTAATTTTTCCATCACATTATACATTGCTCGTTTCCATGGTTATGACCACCCTGCAATCCAGGAGCGGTGGCCGTGCTTGCACGCTATAGGAAAAAGCGTTGGCCTATCTGGTGGGCCACGGGAGAGTGCATAAGCCTGCACTTAGCTTAGCTATATAGTGTGCAAGCACGTCCACTGCTGCTGTACTGTAGGGTGATCGTAACCATGGATACAAGCAGCATATAATGTGATGGAAAAATGAACCAAGCCAGCAAAGGAGGCAATATGGACAATCACAATACATTAGTAAGTGCTTTGTATTAACTTTCTCTACATGAGGTAGTGCCATTTGCTGAAGTGAGACAACCCCTTTAAGTATTTGTTGTCTCCCCCAGTTAACCCTCACTGCACAACTGTACGCATGACTACCGCTTCATTAAAACTCTAGCTCCAGAAAGCAGTGGGAGTCCAATCAGCGAGGCCCTCAGTGGTCATTTATCACTTATCATCTGACTAGGTGATAAATGTCCTTTGTGGGGCAACCCCTTTAACTATACCTTCTGTTATCATCTGTTCCCAAGAGAGCTGCAGTATGAATGATATGGAGCCTTTAATGATGGGAATTTATCATGTAGAGCAGTGATTTTCAACCTTTTTTGAGCCGCGGCACACTTTTTACACTTAAAAAATCCCGGGACACACCACCAACCAAAATGGCACAAAATGACACTAAAACAGTAGATATTATACATATAGTTAATAATATAGATTCTAAATGTATTTATACTCACTCAGTGTGAAACCTGGGCCTGTTTCGATGAACACAAAAGGGATATCCTGGCAGGAATGGTGGAAAGACACACACGAAGCTCTTCCTCAACAGTTCTCAGTCTCTCCCTGTTTTTAGTTTTTATCGCAGTCAAGCTTGAAAAGCCCAGCTCACATAGATATGTGGTTGAAAATGGGAGCACCTCAGATCAGCTTAATGTGCCCCCATCAGACCTCAGATCAGCGTATTGTGCCCCATCAGACCTTAGATCAGCGTATTGTGCCCCATCAGACCTCAGATCAGCGTATTGTGCCCCCATCAGACCTCAGATCAGCGTATTGTGCCCCATCAAACCTCAGATCAGCGTATTGTGCCCCATCAAACCTCAGATCAGCATATTGTGCCCCCATCAGACCTCAGATCAGCCTACTGTGCCCCCATCAGACCTCAGATCAGCGTATTGTGCCCCATCGGACCTCAGATCAGCGTATTGTGCCCCATCAAACCTCAGATCAGCCTACTGTGCCCCCATCAGACCTCAGATCAGCCTACTGTGCCCCCATCAGACCTCAGATCAGCGTATTGTGCCCCCATCAGACCTCAGATCAGCGTATTGTGCCCCCATCAGACCTCAGATCAGCGTATTGTGCCCCCATCAGACCTTAGATCAGCGTATTGTGCCCCATCAGACCTCAGATCAGCGTATTGTGCCCCCCAACAGACCTCAGATCAGCGTATTGTGCCCCATCAAACCTCAGATCAGCCTACTGTGCCCCCATCAGACCTCAGATCAGCCTACTGTGCCCCCATCAGACCTCAGATCAGCGTATTGTGCCCCCATCAGACCTCAGATCAGCGTATTGTGCCCCCATCAGACCTTAGATCAGCGTATTGTGCCCCATCAGACCTCAGATCAGCGTATTGTGCCCCCCAACAGACCTCAGATCAGCGTATTGTGCCCCATCAAACCTCAGATCTGCATATTGTGCCCCCATCAGACCTCAGATCAGCGTATTGTGCCCCCATCAGAAATCAGATCAGCTTAATGTGCCCCCCAACAGACCTCAGATCAGCGTATTGTGCCCCATCAAACCTCAGATCTGCATATTGTGCCCCCATCAGACCTCAGATCAGCGTATTGTGCCCCCATCAGAAATCAGATCAGCTTAATGTGCCCCCATCAGACCTCAGATCAGCGTATTGTGCCCCATCAAACCTCAGATCTGCATATTGTGCCCCCATCAGACCTCAGATCAGCGTATTGTGCCCCCATCAGACCTCAGATCAGCAGAATGTGCCCCCATCAGACCTCAGATCAGCAGAATGTGCCCCCATCAGACCTCAGATCAGCAGAATGTGCCCCCATCAGACCTCAGATCAGCCCACCCAGCCACATAAGATAAAAATAAAAAATCTTACTTACCTGTTCTGTGCTGCGGCTGCCCTCCGGTCCGCGCTCCGCTCTCTTCCCTGGCCCGCGCACACTATAGTAAGATTTTTTATTTTTATCTTATGTGGCTGGGTGGGCTGATCTGAGGTCTGATGGGGGTCTCTAAATACAAGGGGAACTTTCCCCGCGGCACACCCGACCATGTGTCGTGCCGCGGCACACTGGTTGAAAATCACTGATGTAGAGAATGTATTGTGATTGGTCATATTGTCTCTTCTGCTGGCTTGATTAATTTTTCCATCACATTATACATTGCTCGTTTCCATGGTTATGACCACCCTGCAATCCAGGAGCGGTGGCCGTGCTTGCACGCTATAGGAAAAAGCGTTGGCCTATCTGGTGGGCCACGGGAGAGTGCATAAGCCTGCACTTAGCTTAGCTATATAGTGTGCAAGCACGTCCACTGCTGCTGTACTGTAGGGTGATCGTAACCATGGATACAAGCAGCATATAATGTGATGGAAAAATGAACCAAGCCAGCAAAGGAGGCAATATGGACAATCACAATACATTAGTAAGTGCTTTGTATTAACTTTCTCTACATGAGGTAGTGCCATTTGCTGAAGTGAGACAACCCCTTTAAGTATTTGTTGTCTCCCCCAGTTAACCCTCACTGCACAACTGTACGCATGACTACCGCTTCATTAAAACTCTAGCTCCAGAAAGCAGTGGGAGTCCAATCAGCGAGGCCCTCAGTGGTCATTTATCACTTATCATGTGACTAGGTGATAAATGTCCTTTGTGGGGCAACCCCTTTAACTATACCTTCTGTTATCATCTGTTCCCAAGAGAGCTGCAGTATGAATGATATGGAGCCTTTAATGATGGAGAAATGATGCTGCACCTACTGAAATCTAAAAGCCAGGTCCTCCAGAGAGAGACGTTCTTTGCAGCAGGATAATGGTAGGAGAACCGAAGCAGAGATCTCCCTCTGACATCCATATGGAAGAGGGTTGAATAAAGTAAATGACTCCTCTGAAAGTGCACATGAGCAGACAGAAACTTACCCAGTGGATCCATGGTAGAAAAAGCCCAAAAATGGGGAATTGTCCATGGAAGACTGGACGCACAGGAACGGAAACCAATCAGGAGCATGGTTCTTTTCTTGAACACTACAGAGTTGGTCAAAAGGGGGAGAGACATTTCCACCAAAAACACCAGAGTAACAGGATCCATTAAACAGCTCCTTCATGCTTAGGCTGCAGTCCTATCAAAAAGCAAGTCAATGAAAGTGGCTCAGTGTAATATCATTATTTCAAGTTAGCTCTGGACATTTCAGAGATATGACATAGATCAAAAAGATAAATACCACTATACAAGTACAGTCTCAAGGTTGTGACGTGGAATGAGTTAGGAATTAAATTAGGAAAGCAGAATTCAGCAGCATATTTACTTATAAGAGCTGAACAGAAGACTAAAAGAGTGGACATTCAGCAAGGCAGGCCTTTTTCAGGCTGCGAGTTTGGTGGAGCTCAACCCCAAGCAAACATACCACTGCGACCAATGTTCCTCTGTGGGCATCTTTATCTAGGCCTATTAAGAGTACAATAGAGCTGTCATACTGTTGTCCTAATTCTACACCTACTATTACACTAAACTAACTAGTGAAATAGTAGGTGTAGAATTAGGATAACAGGATGACACCTCTACTGTACTCTTAATTCCTTTCAGCAGCAGTAAACTAACAATGGGTTACTTATCTACACAGGAACTAGGGTTGCACTTGGTATCGAATTCTCAATACCCAATCGATACTTTTGTCCCGTTATCGATACGATACTGGGATTTGCCTGTTACCGGTAACTAGGCTGTGCTACTGTGCAGCCTAGTATCAGAGAACTCCATGTTCCCTCAGCAGCACAGGTGAGAAGGAAGCTCTACCCCTCCCCCCCCTGTGCTGCTGCTGCCACCAATGAGAGGTGGGGGGCGGAGAAGGGGAGGAGTTGTGGCTGATGCGCCACCAATGAACATTACTATCATTTAATACAAGTGCAGGAGCACTTTCTTACAGGTCGGGTGCCGGCTATGGGATTTTGCGCTGGCACCCGACCTGTAAGAAAGGGAGCTGCGATCAGCGGTAGTTAACCCCTCAGGTGCCGCACTGCAGCGTATCGCAGCTCCCTATCATGGGTGCCGGCTATGTGATTCTGCGCCGGCACCCGCTCCTGCACTTGTAAATGATATGATAGTAATGTTCATTGGTAGCGCAGTGCGCCCCCCCGCCAACTCCCCAGTATTAAATCATTGGTGGCACAGTGCACCCTCCTCCCCAAACCCACAGTATAATAAACATTGCTGGCAGTGGCCACAGGCACCCCCCCCTTCCCCTCTTCATTGGTGGCAGCGGTAGATTCCGATCAGAGCCCCAGCAGTATAATCGCGGGGCTACGATCAGTTACTATGGCAACCAGGACGCTACTGAAGCCCTGGCTGACATGGTAGGCTCCCTGCTGCTGTGTGCACTAAGCACAGGACAGCAGGGAGAGTGTAAGTTCTATGCACCCTAATAGATCTCTATTAGGGTGCATAGGACAAGGGTTCTAGTCCCTAAGAGGGCTAATAGGAAATACAAAGTTTAAAAAAAAAAAAAAAAAAAAACACCAAAATATTAAGTTTAAATTCTCCCTTCCCAACTTTACATATAAAATCTATAAACAATAAATAAATAAACATATTAGGTATCGCCACATCCGAAAAGTCCAAAGTATTAAAATATTAAAAAATATCTCCTATGCGGTGAGCGCCGTAATAGAATAAATAAATAAAAACGGCACGATTCCCCATTTTTTAGTCACCTTGTTCCCCCCCAAAAATAGGATAGGGCTGTTCTATTATGGGCTGGACGTTTTATAAAATGCGGAATGCACGCGGCTTTTTTAGGTGTTTTTATTTTTTTGCGTGGTATTGAATGGTATCGAGTATCGCAATACTTTTTTATGGTATCGAAAACGAATCAAAATTTTAGTATCGTGACAACCCTAATAGGAACTTTATCTCTCTGGTACAGGATATAGACTTTTTCATTCATTGAATGTAAGAAGGGTTCACATCAAGCACATAAGTTGCTGAATCCTGGGTGACTGAAGGTGCTTAACCTGTAATAACTACGGCATTGGTGTCCAATTAAAATTAGTCATCCTCATAACACCTCATCTTACTAGTATATAAACCTAAACATAAATAATTAAAGGGAGCCCTATCATAGCAGCTGGACCCCCAGCCATTACACTGAGGATAGGGGATACATTTGAAAGGGACACTCGTATAAGAAAGGGCTATTATTTTTAAACTTAATATTCATATTCAATATTGTCCTGTAGCAGCACAGAGGTAAAACTCCTGTACAGATAGGTAGCCCACTGTTAGCTTATAGCTGATGTAAGGAAAAGATAGTAGATGTAGAATTGGGATAACAGTATGATATCTCTATTGTTCTCTTGACAGGCCTAGAATAAGATGTCCACATTGCACTACTACTTGAGTCACGCATCCCCTCTCCTCCCTTGCTGGCCTCAGTGATGGTCTGAATGAGAGTTAAAGAGGACCTGTCACCACTCCTGACATCTCTGTTTTAATAGCTTCATGCATTCCCCATGTAATACTCTACTAGAAGTTATGAATGAATTGCTAGCAGTCTGCAGTAAGGGTACAGAGGGGAGGTAACCAGTTGGAGGTGTGTCACTGCACAGTCTGACAATAGCAGAACTGATTGGATAGAGCGAGTCTGTGCAGGTACACCCCCCCCCAACTGGTTACCACCCCTCTGTACCCTTACTGCAGGCTGCTAGCAATTCATTCATAACTTCTAGTAGAAATAATAAAGGAATGGTACAACATAGAGCTATAAGAATAAATGCTTCAGAATTGTTATTACATGGGGAATGCACGAAGCTATTAAAACAGACATGTCAGGAGCAATGACAGGTCCTCTTTAAGTAAGTAAGTTAAAGGGGTTGTCCGGATTCAGAGCTGAACCCGGACATACCCTTATATTCACCCAGGCAGCCCGCCTGAACAGGGCATCGGAGCATCTCATGCTCCGATGCCCTCCCTTGCCCAGGGCAAGGGCTCTTTTATTTACATAACACACTGCCAGGCGGAGGCTAGGGCAGCTAATTAGCGCAGGGCAAAGGAGGGCATCGGAGCATAGGATGCTCCGATGCCCTGTTCAGGCGGGCTGCCTGGGTGAATTTAAAGGTATGTCCGGGTTCAGCTCTGAACCCGGACAACCCTTTTAAGTAAAGCAAGGGTGAGCCAGGACAGGGAGGAGTATATATGGGGTGATTTATAAAAATATTATATCCAGAAAACCACCCGCCTGTTTTTTTTTTTTACATAAAATATTCAAATACAGGCTGTTAAGATGTGACAAAAAGTTTTGACATTAGTGTCTCTTTAAAGTGGTTTTGCAAGAATGTGGGGGATTTTGGCAAAGTCCCCGACTTGGCCGGACCTGTAAAAGGGAAGATTACTTACCAGCTTCCTGGCATTGGCTCCCTTCTCCTTTTCTTCCAGGCTGGCGATGCTCCTCTAGGCTCCCTCGCTGTAAATATGCGGTTTGACATTGCAACAGCCAATCAATAGCTGAGGTAGAGCCCGGGTCCCATTAAGTCATTTGACAATTTGTCATGATGTAAGGATAGCAGGTCATCGCCACCGCCAGTAATTGGCTGCAGGCGATGTCAAACCAGATGTTTGCAGCGAAGGAGCCCAGCGGAACATCACAGGCCTGGAGGAGAAGGATCGGGGAGCCAGTGCCAGTAAGCAGGTAAGTAAGCTTCCCTTTACAGGTCAGGCCAATTGGGGAGGTTACCCCCCCACCACCATTCTTGCACAACCCCTTTAATCTATTTCAGATAACACACACGAGTGTATTACACACAGTTTTATTACAATGAAAAAATGTAACAAGAACATGAGCACAAGAGCAGCAAAGGAGTTACCTGATCACAGCAGCAGCGGACATCACAAGCCCCAGTCGTCAGATTACAGGGACAGTGTCCTAGTGGTTGGTACACTTGGTTAGGGATCACAGTTTTATTATCTGTAAAATAAACAGCTCTTCCAGATATAAACGTCTACTATTCAGTAAAGATATCTGCACATTTTCATTATCATCTGTGACAGATTTCAGTCATTGTTCTATCAGGGTATACTGAAAGAGCTTGTCCAGTTGGAAGAACTGCTATAGGCTTCACTATGTTGGCGCAGCAGCCACCCAGGCTGAAACCACAACCACATGCTGTGGGCAGGAGGTTCAAATACAGTTAATCAGCCACACGATTTTGCCCATATTACCACGGTTTCACCTGCTAAACTGTGCAGCTATTAACATGACTGCTGTGTTACCAACAAAATTGTGCAGCTGATTAACACTCTATTAGAGGATCAGGCCTACAGCATGTAGACGTGGGTTCGGCCGCATATAACTGTGGGCTGTAAAAGCACAGTCTTGAGGGGGTTGTCCAGCCAATGCACAGTTTTATAAAACAGGCTCAGACTGGTGTAAAACAATAAAATACATGATACTCAGCGTACCGATCCCTCATCGTCCCTCTGGCTGAGGCATGCCCACTTATTGGAAGAGCAGTCATTTCCTGCATATTGAGAAGGATCAAGAAGCAGAGACCAGCATGGTGAAGGGGGACCAGAAAGCATTGGACTGGGAGCAGAGGGTGAATATTGCTTATTTTATTGTTTTACACAGATCTAAGCAGGGGCGGACTGGGAACTTAAAGTGGCCCTGGAAAAAATACTAAAAGTGGCCCCATTTTGTAGTTGGGTCCAAATTGATGGAAGGCAGGGCCAGCAATACCATATTGTGGCACATTATACCATCCCAACAGAGCCAAATACCACAGTCCATCACAAAATACTGCCAGCAGCACAAAATACATCCCCAAAAACTTCCACTTGCTGGCAATTAGGAGGGCCCAGGCAGCCCCCCGGGCATCGGCCCACCGGGAAATTTCCCTGTAAGGTCTATGGCCAATCCGCCCCTGGATCTAAGGCTTGTTTCACACTTGCGGTACAGCCTTCCGGCAGGCTATTCCAGCTTAGAATGGCGAGAATCAGCCAGACAAAAGCTGTTGCTTGCAGTGTTCTTTTTCCAGCTGAATCCCAGCATATTTATCAGGTCACCGCCACATCTCAGCCGGACCCCATTATAGCTAATGGGGCCAGCGTGTAATCTGGTAACATCCAGCAATGTCGGATCAGGAGAAGTCTGGCAGGCTGTTCTCTGCCGGAAGGCTGTGCCGCAAATGTGAAACTAGTGTAAGCCTGTTTAAAATTATTTATTGGGATGGACAACCCCATTAGGGCTGGGGCTACATGGCAACAGTTGGCCAGGTATAAGATTTTATTAAAATCATGAGATTATTGCAAAGTACCCCCCTATGAGAAAGAAGGTTGAGGCTGAACTTGTGACCGTCACAATACGTTTTTCCCAAATGTAGTTAATATGATAGTCAGAAGGTCAACCGTAAACTTGTCCCTGTGGGGAAACACTGGGGTTGTGTTCAGGGGCAGATTGGCCATAGAACCTACAGGGAACTTTCCCGGTGGGTCGATGCCCTGGGGGCCACCCAAGTCCTCCTCTTTGCCAGTGACCGGGTACATAATGACCTCTCAGCAGTAATCAACGTTATGGGAATCACCCAGCTAGTGACCGCATATGCCCTCCTGAATTCAACTGGCCTGCACCTCACCTCCTAAGACCCTTATACATGGGCAACTGGAGGAGGAGGACAGAAGACAGTAGCTATTGGTGGCCACCACAGAGGTCCAGCTTTTGGGTCAGTATATTGTGTTATTTGGTTCTGCTGGGAAGGTATTTTGCACTATGGTATTGTTGACCCCGCCTACTTGTGTTGCCCCGCCTTCTGTTAATTTGGACCCGCCGACAAAATGGGGCCACCTTTATTTTTTTTTTCCAGGGCCACTTTAAGTTCCCAGTCTGCCCCTGGTTGTATTGTATTAATCCCATCACTCACGCACAAATGTCACCTTGTAGCCCCATCTGAAATCTTAGCAAAAATGCACAAAATGTCACACAAACAGAAAATCTATAGTTCAAATATTCAAATCTACTTCTATTTTAAAATGTTACCAGTTATTTTGTTTGTATTCCAATTTCTATGGTTTTACATGTATAGTGTGTAAAAGGAACATGATATGACATCCTTCACCATATAATACATACCCAGCACAGCCTCAATGATACAGTGCTGTGCCCCTTACCTGAGACAATCCCTACAGAAGTGCTATTGATAAAAATCTCTGCATGGACGAGCATGCTGGCTATGGGTCGGTTATTCTCACAGGCGGTGACTTGAAGGGTTTCCACAACGCACTGAACCTCTCTGCAGCAATTTGTTTCATTGCCTGAACATAAGGTCAGATTCTTCCTGAAGGCGACCATAACTTTCGCTACAACCTGCAAATAAAACACAAAATAGCACGGCATCATCAGACGTCATCACATTATAAAAGCATTATCTACATGAACTTTTAACACCCCTTTAAATGCAATGAATTCATTTAAAGTTTTAAACTTTTCACATTCGTGCACAAATTCCAACATATTTGAAGGAAGGAATAGCATCACATGCAGTACTATTATTCCCCCCAAAATTACCAAGAAGGAACCCAACAGACAATGGGGTGTGTCAGGTGCTGGTGGTATCTGTCCAGGGGTGCAACTATGATTTATAGGGCCCCATAGCAAAATAACATGGGGCCCCCGCCAACTACTTATTTTCTACTGTGTCCCTTTGTCTTTTTTTCCTTACTTCCTTTATTTCTCAGCCATCTATCTTCAATTTTCTACAACTCGTTCCATTTTTTTAATAACCATTTTTATTAAATGTTTTTTAAGATTTTTTAACACTTATCATTCATAATCCAATGTAGCATAAGGTAAAAAGAATCAATAAAAACCACATGAAAAAGCCTGACAGTCTAGGTGTGTCTAGGAGACGTTTTTGCATGTATCCATTTCAATCATCCACAGTTATACTGTACCACACCTCAGGCTCTGAGTGGACATAGCCCTCCTTAAAGAGGTTGGCCCATCGCATATATTGGGGCATATTCCTAGGATATGCCTCGAATGTCTGATAGGTCCCAAAGGTGGGACCCACACCTATCTGTAGAATGGAGCACAAAAAGTAAAGGAGAGCAGACCACGCATGCACGGCCGCCCTCCATTCATTTCTATGGGGCTGACAAAAATAGCCCAGTGCTCGGCTATTTTTGGTAGTCCCATAGAAATGAATGGAGGGCAGCCACACATGTGCAGTCCTTCACTTTGTGGGCTCCATTGTAGAGATAGGTGCAGGTCCATTGTGATATGCCCCCAAAGTATGTATGAGATGGGCCAACCTCTTTAAAGTGGTATTCTCATCTTAGACAATGGGGGCATACCACCACTGCCAGTGGCCATAGCCAGTGCTCGGCTATTTTCGCCGGCCCCATAGAAATGAATGGAGGGCGGCTGCGCATGCGCAGTGCGCCCTCCTTTACTTTGGGGGCTCCGTTCTCGATATAGGTGCAGGTCCCAGCGGTGGGACCCGCACCTATAAGGGCTCTTTTACATGAGTGGATTCAGTCCGAGAAATCCGCAGCGTGTAGGAGAGCCAAGCCCCGTTCTGGACAGAAGAGGCACGGAGCATTAGCAATCATGTTACTGCTCTGTGCCTCTTCTGTCCACGCTCCTACACGCTGCGGGTTTCTTGCGGACTGAATCCGCTTGTGTAAAAGAGCCCTTAGACAATGGGGGCATATCCTAGCGATATGCCCCCATTGTCTAAGATGAGAATAACCCTTTTAACTGTTGGGACCCATAGCAGTTATCATCCTAATATTTATGTCCATGACTGCTGTATATAAACGTATCAGAATATTTCACAGATTCAGGAATGTTATACTGACGACTCTAATATAATGGGGCTATGCAACTCCTTGGAGTGTCACCAAAACAGTTCATGGACCCCATATTTCAGAAGATGAGGTTGGCGGTATTTTTACTTTACCATTCTGTTTATTCCCCATTAGGGTGCATTCACATGACTGTATCCATTTTGCTGTCCACAAATCGCGGATCCACAAACTACAGATGAGGTCCGTGTGCATCGCACAATTTTTGCAGGCCCTATTGAAAAAATGCCTATTTTTGTCTGTAAAACAGACAAGAATAGGACATTCTCTATAATTTGCGGCCTGGCCACACAGACATAGACAGCACATATATGACATCAGTGTGCTGTCTGAATTTTTTGTGGCCCCATAGAAATTAATGGGTCCGTGCACAATCCTCAAAAAACGGGTTTCAGTCGCAGACCAAAAATACGGCAGTGTGAATGCACCCTTAATATTATAATTTCACTGACCAACTGTGCCCCAGTATCAAAGGATTCCAGACTTGATGACCAGTTCTCTGTGGTATTCCCTCCAATACAACTTGGAGATGGTATAGAAGCTGGAAAGAGACATAAAAGGAATAAGACATACACAAAATGACATGAACTACTTATTATTGCAGTTACACAATGAAAAAGGAGGCAAATAACTGAACTTACTTGTATTGGCAATGACTGCCAGAGATAAGTGATCAGAGGATACATTGGCAACAAGGAACGTTGTCATCTGTGGTCCAGACAATAAGACATTGGAGGGATAGAAACCTAAACACAAAAGTACAAAAACCTCTGCAGAAACTTTCTGTTATCATTTATTATTGCAGAAGGGAACCTGTCATCAACTTTATGCTGACCTCACTGAGGGCAGAATAAAGTAGTGACAGAAATGCTGATTTTAGTGGTGTGTCACTCAAGAGCTAAAAGTAAGTGGTTGCCGAGAACCAGCATCATAATCATTGCAGCCCACGCCTTGAAAAGGGTCAAATCTACCTGAGAAGAGTCATGGTTATTCATGAATTCCTGCTCTACCCGCCCACCTGCTGATACTGACAGTCTTCTACCTAGTTTTCTCCCTTTCTCTCTAGGAGAGAACTGCCAATCATCAGCAGATGGGTGGGAGAGCAGGAGATAATGAATAACCATGACTCTTCTCAGGTAGATTTGACTCTTTTCAAGGCCTGAGCTGCAATGATCATGGTGCTGGTTCTCGGCAACCACTTACTTTTAGCTCATGAGTGACACACCGCTAAAATCAGCATTTATGTCACTAATTTATGCTGCCCTCAGTGAGGACAGCATAAAGTTGATGACAGGTTTCCTTTAAAGGTCTGTAAAATGCCGGTCTTGATAAATCTCCCTGGCTATGATTGCTTTGTGTGTTATTTGTTAGCTTTTCCTTCCTCCGTTCCTAGTCCAGCTGTATTTTCCGTAATAAAGGAAGAAAAACACAACTTAAAGGGGTATCGTCTTTGGAATGGGTCTGGCCTGCAATACCAAGAACAGGCGCTATACAATGTACAGTGCTGTGCTTGGTGAGCAGAGAGAAGGCCTTGGTGGTGCTACTGCAATCACCGATGCCTTCTCAAACAGCTGATGGCAGTGGTCATCTCTCCCTTCCCCTGTTAATATACTGATGGCCAGTATAAAAGGTTTCCAATATAAATAATATAATACACTTTCCAGAACAGATTAGGACGTGCAGAACCAGCAGAGTACACTGCACTACAGCAGCTCACTATGGGAATGGGATAGAAGCAGCGGCCTGTCTGTGATCTCAGAGCCCCACTGATTAGACCGTTCTCCGCTCTTAATGCTCACCTACAACTGACTGTGCCCCAGCCTGGGTTATTATTCCGACCACTGCCAAGGTCACCAGGCCCGGCGCACACCGAGGTAGCATCCTACCAGGTCCTTTCACTACACAATACCGCGCGCCCAGGTTGCTAAGGCGCCATGTCAAGCCAGCGTTGCGTTCCACGGTAACCAAGCGCACTGACCAATCAAAAAGAGAAGGTAGATCACATGGGCTGCAGCGACCCTCGACAGCCAATTGGGTATTTAAACGCTGTGTTTGACTGTAACTGAAGGGAAGTGAGACCCCTAGTGGTCAGGAGGGGTTCCCCTTCTGGTTGGATCTATGAAAAGCCTCTTATGTGGCTGATCAGAGACTGATGCTGCTGCGCTGAGAAGTTGGATTGTCCTTGAACAAGTTTTAATTTTTAAAAGGATTCATTGATTTGCAGCTAATATCAAGTGGTAGATAGAGGAGGACACTGCATAGAATTGTGAAAGGCACCAAAGAGGAAAAAGATGCAATAGTCTTACAGAAATAGCTGCTTGTAAATCTACCAGTAAATTGTTTATTAAAC
This sequence comes from Rhinella marina, assembly GCA_900303285.1. NCBI lineage: Eukaryota > Metazoa > Chordata > Amphibia > Anura > Bufonidae > Rhinella > Rhinella marina. Next base: position 370,829 of record ONZH01004287.1, read on the forward strand.
CACTAGCTTAAAGAAGAACTCCTGACAAAAATTTTATTCCATGTCCTGCTAGAAATGTACATTATATACTCTGTAGTGAATGTCATTTTCTTACCAGTGTCTGAATTTTTGACTTATATCATCCTGAAGTTTCTTATCTGTATCATGTGACCAGCAATTAGACCCACCAACTCACACAGAGACTTATGTGTGGATAGGAAGTCTAATTCTCTTGTATTCCTATGAGACTGAAAGTGAGGCTCCCATAGGAATGAATAGAGCAGTTACTGGCTTTCTGTTCTGGGTCAGTTGGAGGTCATGACCCAGCTACAATAAGAAGAGAGGTTTTTACTTATAGAAACAGTCACTGATAAGAAAATGACATTCACTACAGATTATATCATGCACCTTCCTAACCGGTCAGAGAATAAATTTTTTTGCGGGAGTTCTTCTTTAACCCCTTAACGCCCAGCGCCGTACATGTACAGCGCAGCGGGACGTGACTTACCGCCCAGCGCCGTACATGTACGGCGCGCTGATCAGGCGGGTGCAGGAGCTGCGCCCGCCCGATCAGCGGCGGGGGTCCGGCAGTGCCCAAGTGCCGGACCCCTGGGGAATGCGCCAGCATCGGTGAAAACACCGATGCCGGCGCATTAACCCTTCATGTGCCGCGGTCAGCCCTGACCGCGGCACATGAGGTGTGCGCATATTCAGGATGGCGAGCGGGGGGGGCATCGGGTCCCCACGCTGCTGTGACGGGGACCCGATGGCTTGGATGGCAGCCCGATGCCTTCCTTAGGCATCGTGGCTGCCATCCCTGCGAGCCTGTGCGATCCAGCCCCCTGGATCGCACAGGAAGCAGGCTGTAAGTGTATTACTGTGAGTAATACACTTACAGCCAATACAACAGTATTGTAATGCATTGTAAAGGGGATCAGACCCCCAAAAGTTGAAAGAAAAGGTGAAAATAAAGTTAAAAAATAAAGTTAAAAAAATAATAATAATAAAAGTTTCAAGTAAAAAAAAGAAAAACGCCATTTTCCCCCAATAAAGTAAAAAAAAATGTTAAAAAAAGAAAAAGTAGGCATATTAGGTATCGCCGCGTCCGTATCGACCGGCTCTATAAAAATATCACATAATCCATCCCGCCAGGTGAACACAGTAAAACATAAAAAATAAAAACAGTGCCAAAACAGCCATTTTTTGGTCAACCTTCCCCCACAAAAAGTGTAATACTACGCGATCAAAAAGGCGTATTTATCCCAAAATGGTACTAATAAAATCGTCATCTCGTCCCGCAAAAAATTATACCCTACCTAAGACAATCGCCGAAAAAATAAAAAAAAATATGGCTCTTAGAAAATGGCAACACAAAAAAAAAGATTTTATTCTGTTCAAAAATAAATCTAATGTGTAAAACTTTCCAAAAATAAAAAAGGTTAGACATATTGGGTATTGCCGCGTCCGTAACAACCTGCTCTATAAAAAATATTACATGAGATGGCCCCCTAGACAAATGCTGTAAAAAAATTGTTAAAAAAACTATGCCAAAATAGCCATTTTTTTCCCTCTTGCCTCACAAAAAGTGTAATAGCAGGCGATCAAAAAGGCGTATTTGACCCAAAATGGTACCAATCAAACCGTCATCTTGTCCTGCAAAAATGATACCCTACCTGAGACAATCGCCCGAAAACTGAAAAAAATATGGCTCTCTGAAAATGGCAACACAAAATAAAGATTTTATTCTGTTCAAAAATGCATCTAATGTATAAAACTTTACAAAAATAAAAAAGTTAGACATATTTGGTATCGCCACATCCGTAACAACCTGCTCTATAAAAATATTACATGAGATGGCCCCCCAGACGAATGCTGTAAAAAAAATTGTTAAAAAAACTATGCCAAAATAGCCATTTTTTTCCCTCTTGCCTCACGAAAAGTGTAATAGCAGGCGATCAAAAAGGCGTATTTGACCCAAAATGGTACCAATCAAACCGCCATCTTGTCCTGCAAAAATGATACCCTACCTGAGACAATCGCCTGAAAACTGAAAAAAATATGACTCTCTGAAAATGGCAACACAAAATAAAGATTTTATTCTGTTCAAAAATGCATCTAATGTGTAAAACTTTCCAAAAATAAAAAAGTTAGACATATTTGGTATCGCCACGTCCGTAACAACCTGCTCTATAAAAATATTACATGAGATGGCCCCCCAGACGAATGCTGTAAAAAAATTGTTAAAAAAAAACTATGCCAAAATAGCCATTTTTTTCCCTCTTGCCTCACAAAAAGTGTAATAGCAGGCGATCAAAAAGGCGTATTTGACCTAAAATGGTACCAATCAAACCGTCATCTTGTCCTGCAAAAATGATACCATACCTGAGACAATCGCCCAAAAACTGAAAAAAATATGGCTCTCTGAAAATGGCAACACAAAATAAAGATTTTATTCTGTTCAAAAATGCATCTAATGTAAAGCTTTCTAAAAATAAAAATGTTAGATATATTGGGTACCACCGCGTCCGTAACAACCTGCTCTATAAAAATATCACATGATTTGCCCTCTCTGGTGAATGCTGTAAAAAAAAATTTTTTAAAAAAACTATGCCAAAACAGCTATTTTTTTCACCTTGACTCACAAAAAGTGTAATACCAAGCGATCAAAAAGTCTTATGTACCCCAAAAGAGTACCAATGAAAACATCAGCTCATCCCGCAAAAAACGAGCCCCCACATAAGACAATAACTCAAAAAAATAAAAATCAGTGGCTCCCGCAAACCATTCCATCAAAATCTGTGTTGTAAAATCCATATGGCGCTCCTTCTGTTTTGAGTCCTGCCATGTGCCCCCACATCAGTTTACCACAACATATGGGGTGTTGCCGTATTCAGGAGAAAATGGGTAACAAATTATGGGGTGCTTTTCTCCTGTTACCCCTTATGAAAATACAAAAAGTTTGGGGCTAAAGCAACATTTTATTGGAAGAAATGAAATTTTTCATTTTCACAGCCAAGTGTTTCCAAATTCCGTAAAACACTTAGGGGGTCAAAGTAGCCAGTACCCCCCTTAATATATTTGTTGAAGGGTGTAGTTTCCAAAATGGGGTCACTTTTTGAGGGTTTCCACTCTAGGGGTACGTCAGGGTCTCTCAATTACAAAATGGTGCCTAAAAACTATTCTAGCAAAATCTGCCTCCAAAATCCATATGGCGCTCTTTTCCTTCTGACCACTGCCAGAAACCCATAGAGACTTTTACCACCACATATGGGGTATTTCTGTAAACTGCAGAATCAGAGCAATGGTTTAGTTTGCTGTTAACCCTTACTGTGTTGCAAGAAAAAAATTATTAACATGAATAATCTACCAAAAAAGTGAAATTTTGAAATTTCACCTCCATTTTCCTTTAATTCTTGTGGAACACCTCAAGGGTTAACAAAGTTTGTAACAGCAGTTTTTTATAACTTGAGGGGTGTAGTTTCTAAAATGGGGTCATTTATGGGGGGTTTCATTATGTAAGCCCCTCAAAATCACTTTATATCTGAATTGGTGCTTAAAAAAATGGTTTTGGAAAATTTGGTGAAAATTTGAAAAATGGCTTCTAAACTTCTAAGCCTTCTAACGTCCTAAAAAAGTAAAATGACATTTATAAAATGATGCCAACATAAAGTAGACATATAGGGAATGTAAAATAATAACTATTTTTGGAGGTATTACTATGTATTTTGAAAGTAGAGAAATTGAAATTTGGAAATTTTTCCAAATTTTTGGTAAATTTGGTATTTTTTAAAAAATAAAAATGAAATATTTTGCCAAAAATTTACTACTGTCGTGAAGCACAATATGTGACGAGAAAACAATCTCAGAATGGCCTGGATAAGTAAAAGCGTTCCAAAGTTATTACCACATAAAGTGACACATGTCAGATTTGCAAAAAATGGCCTGGGCAGGAAGGTGAAAACAGGCCCGGGGCTGAAGGGGTTAAACAGGTGCTAGAATTATGGATCGTGGTTCCACTAAATTACATAGGTTTGAGTGGAGGGCAACATGGGCACTGCTGTCCATTCAAACTCTATGGGACTCGTATTATTCATATTTTTTTTTTTTATAACCCCTGTCATAACAGTGACCCCCTTCAGCCAGTGATTGCTTGAGTAGGCCTTTCCTAATTTTTACCGTGTGTCAAGCCAGGACCAAGAAGTGAAAATAGGCAGTGGGGATCATGGGGGCAATGTAAATTGACCTGCGGTGTGGAATTAAATCTGCATTATACGAAATTATGCACGTTTTGCAATGCATGGGGTTACATCAAGTCACATCAAACTTCTGCCACATGGGCACATACCCTTAAAGTGGTTGTGGAAACTCTCTTGCACAATTGCGCACGGAATTGGGTCGGAGGGGAGGGTTGTTATGTTCTTGATAATTCTGTTAATCAATTACTATATCTCCTTACCATAAGATGCCATGTCATTGGTTAATTTTCGACTGTAACTTGCTTAATGCTGTTATGATAAAACAATAAACAGATTTGGAAAAAAAAAAGTGGTTGTGCACCTTTAGGGGCAACTTTAGCAATACAACCCCCCTCCCTTGGGCAGACCTGCTAGGATCTGCCGCTCTCCTCCTCTAATGACACCTCCTCCCCCGATCTGGCTCCCAGTTTCTGTCAAACACACAATAATCATCATAGTCCATACTCTCCCAGCCACTTTTATTATACTGTGATATCTCACAGTGGGCTCCTTTGTCCCCCTTCTGATTCCCAGCTCTGTGTTTGCCCCGACTGTCACTTACCACTGTTCTTGTGACCTCCACAATGGCTACAAGTGCCACTACTACTACTACTACTGGCCACATTACTTTTGATGCTACTACCCATATCCTGCCTTTGAGATGACGAGGCCTGAGCCTTTTGTTTTGCCCTCTTCCATTTTCTAGATATTTTATTATGAGACCTATTAATGAAAAGTCACAGGTTTGGCACATACAAATCATTAAACGGTACTAGCAAAATTGCAAGGGTGTTTTCTGTAATTTGAAGACAGAGACACCTTCTATAAACGCACTGCACACTGGTATTGACAATTTACTTTGAGAATAGGCATTTTTTGCAATGGAAATATATTTCAACTATGCATTTAAAATTAATGAGACTGATCTCTGATGCTTCTGCTAATAGAGATAAAACAACACAGCGAATGGTGTTTTCCATTGAAATAAATTTTGTTCAGTTATGAAACTATTGGACTAAAATGTATGAAAACACTGTGTGATGCAGTAACATGTCCCCTAACACGGATGGAAAAATACAGTTTTTGCAGTGAACTAGGTGTTCAATAATATGGGTATAAAAGTGGCCTTATTGCTGTAAAATGCTTTTGCTTGTCATGTAGTTACCAGTCCGCGCTCGCACTAAGGGGGGTGATAACATCAGCTCTGGGCCACATGGGTATCCAGTGCTAGTGACCCGTGCATGATGATGTCAGCACCAGGTCACATGGCATGCTGGACCAACCAGGTTCTGCAACGGAGCAGCACATTCAGGAAGTGGAGTATTTAAACAGGCTGCTGTCTTGAGCAGTTGCCTCTGATTGTTGTTTTCTCTGAACCTCACTAGCAGATCATCTGACTGATATTCTGACTCTGACCTTGCTTGTAATCCTGACTTCATTTGTGGATTCTAATTTAGCTTCTGACATGCTCTCCTGGTGTTGACCTCGGCTTGGTATTAGGCTGCTTTCACATTAGCGTTATTGCTGGATCCGGCAGGGTTCAGCAATAACGCTTCCGTTACTGATAATACAACCGTGTGCATCCATTATGAACAGATCCGGTTGTATTATCTTTAACATCGCTGGGGCTTCATTAACTCCATTGAAAGTCAATGTAAGACGGATCGGTTTCTATTGTGTCACACAGAACTGATCCGTCCCCATTGACTTGTATTGGGGGTCATGCCATATCCGTCTTGTTCCGAGTCCCTAGGTCGGAAAGCAAAATGCATGGCGATGCAACTGAACTGAACGGAATGCATTTTGGAGCATTACGTTCTCTTCAGTTCAGTTTTGTCCCCATTGACAATGAATGGGGACAAAACTGAAGCGTTTTTTTCCGGTATTGAGCCCCTATGACGGAAAAGAAAATGCTAGTGTGAAATTAGCCTTACTTTGCTCCTCTTCCTGACCTTGGCTTCTAACCTGACTTCATTTTTACACTGATTTGACCTCTAGAACAGAGAACGGCAACCTTTGGCACTCCATCTATAGTGAAACTATGACTCCCAGCATGCACACTTGCTTGGCTGTTCTCTAAACTCCCATAGAAAGTGAATGGAGCATGCAGGGAGTTGTAGTTTCAACACAGCTGGAGTGCTGACCTCGCTCTAGTATTTTGACCCGGCTAGCCTTACTACTGCTTCAGGTATTGTGTGCGTCTGTTTTCTCCGCCTGTGCCTGCCCATTGTTAACCCATTGTGCCTGCCTGTCACTACTTTTATTGTTTTTTCCTCAGCTCTTCCCTCTTATGCCTTAGCACTTACTTAAGCAGGGACTGCTGTCTAGTTGTGGTCCATCATTTAGGGCGGTCGTGCAAGTAGGTAGCGGCTGTGGTATAGGAGGTTTCTAGGGCTCACTGCTCCCTACTGTGACATTTGCTATATCACAACATGTTTAATAACATGGATATAATGCGCCCAAAAAATGTGCTAGTACTTAGCAGCAGAATGTTATTGGAGTGTTGTGATGGCAATAAGCCTATGTAGAAACTTAAGATTTTAAAATGTCCATAAAATATATATATTTTTTATTGCAGCAGCTATATTAAGCAGTATGTCTAGCCCCTCACTCCCTCAAAACTTTCCCTGATCAATGTCCCTAAAATCTACACAATAATTTCTTTCTATTCTTTCCCTAGGCTGCCCCTGTTACTCTAGAATAGTTGTTTGTGTCTCTGCATACTCTAAATAATTTTTGGGCAGACACTGCCAGAGACCCATCAACCCTTATCAGCACTTCAACACACTATGGTGTTTGCTCATTCTACCTTACCGCTCTAGAGAGACATAGTTTTGGTGCGGATCCAAGATAGTTGATTAACCCCTTCTGTGCTGGTACATAGTGAATGGAACATATTGCTAGCAAGCAGTGGTGAGTGTGAAATAACTGCAAGGAGTCTTGTTAACATGATGTGGCTGTGACTTTCACTGAATTCCCTTCAGCAAGGCAACAAATTCTCTTTTAAGGTCCACACAGAAATTAGGCCTATGCTTAGTAAGACATGGAGGCAAAATCCTGTTCGTGACACGAATTTGATGCAATGAGCCCCTGAGGAGCCAGTGCAGACGATGGGAGATGGCAGGGCTCAGAAGGGTAGGAGCGTTACATGGTTTTTGGGGGGCAAAGTTTGATAGAATATTTTTGGGTTTTAATGCTGGATTCCCTACAGTCAAACCCCCCAAAAATGACCTCATTTTGGAAACTACAACCCTCAAAGAATTTATCAAGGGGTATAGTGAGTGCTTTGACCCCACAAATGTTTCATAGAATTATGAAACACTTGGCTGTGAAAATGAAAAATTATTTATTTTTTTTTCCACAGGAGTAACAGGAGAAAATGTACCACATATTTGTTAAACATTTTTTCCTGAATACAGTAACACCCCATATATGATTGTAAACTGCTATTTGGGGACACGGCAGCGCTCGGAGTAAAAGGAGCAGCATTTGGATTTTATAACATGGAATTTGCTGAAATGGTTTTTAAAGGAAATGTGTCACCACACATTATATCTACCAGTTTAAACCATATCCTTTTATTGTAATCTCTTTTTTTTTCCTGTTTGCAGGTTTATTTATTCTATTTCCTGGACATGATTATGGAGGAGGCCATCTTGCCTAAGCTGTTCTTAACAGAATTTAGAAAGCAATAAGAAAATTACTTTTTGGCAGCCCCATGGGCTATAGACACAATGGTCTAGAGGGGACCTCATTAACTTCTATGGGAGAGTTTTTTAGGCATGCTCTGTGACCTGTGCAGAGGTCATTGTACAAGGAAAGAATAGATAACCTTTGCCAATCACCTATTGTGAATGGTGGATCCTCTTATCTATCATTCTAATCTTGCCTGTAATAATATCACCTATGTGTATAGATAAGCAGGTAACTGCAGTAAAGTGCGCTGTACAAGTGCGCATATTATTAGGCATAGTGGTCGGTGCAAAAACTGCAGGATTTTATGGTTTTTGTTTAAATATAGATAGTCACTAGAAAGTTAAAAATATGGTAAACATAAAAACATGATTTAAACAATATTCTGATGACACATTTCCTTTATGGTATATATGATATGATAACTTGATTCTGCTGATTGATACGATTATGATGATAACAAATGTATATAGTTTTACTACTAGAGATGAGCGAATCATTGAAAAAATTATTCGCCGAACATTCGCCGAACTTTTCCTAAAATTCGTGTATTCGACGAATAGATTCGTTGTATTTGCGTACAAAATATACGTTATTATGTGCTATTAGCGAACATTCGCTCACTAATAACGATCGTTCATTTACAAAATGTCCGCAACTTCTTAAAAGATGTACGCATGAGCGTACAAATAGCTTACGAATCTCAGCGTACTATATTGTCTAAGCGATTACGTAATATGCAGGCACGTACGAGGAGAGGCCGCGGCGTGCACTCCTCAGAGGCAGAGCACATATTCAAGACACATATATGGTAAATAGTGTAAATACATTATTATAAGTATAATATAAACATTTTAAATATCACCTACCTAGTATGCTCACGGACATGTTTAAGTCCCTTTTCTTCTGACGCTTGTCATAGAACTGGAGCAGAGTCCCAAACTCAGTCGCAATTTGTAATCCACATAGGCAAAATTGTAATCCAAATGGGTAAAAAAATAGCAGCAAAGGTTCCCTTTAAAAACCCTCTTTCGAGGGGCTCCCCAAATAACCTGAAAAGGGGGAAAAAAGGGATGAGGCGCACGTATGCGCAACTTGGATAAAAAAACTTTTTTTTGATGGGGGGAGTCCTAACAATCCATATAATTCATCCGCCGTCTCCTCATCGCCAATGAAACCGACTCCCCTCTCCACGTTGAACCAAATAACGGTTCACCTTCGGCGCTCCAGCTTAGGGTCACCGGACCGTGGGTGCTCCAACACCTGAACAACCCACTCCTCCACCAGCTTTTTATATTCCCAGAGGGTCTGGGCGTTCCGGGTGACAGCCTCAGGGACCATCAAATTCTGGCATAAGGAGTAGTCCTTGCGCGGCGGAGCGGGAACTCCTGCCACCTCCGCCTTGTCAGCCAGTGGAGTCACCACCTCAGCAGGCACCTAATCCAACTTCCTGTTGAGTTGTGAGAGATAGATCTCCAGTTCCTTCTCCTCATAGGGGTTGTCTGCCCACAACATGCTTCCCCAGTCAGGACCTCGCTGTCTCGCCGCCATCTTACTCTGCTGACTTGCCACATCTTCCTCGCACGCAGGAGAAGTGGGCGAACTACCAGGGAGGAGTCTGCATCGCTGAATAGAATTCGTACGCAACAGCGTGTAGAGTAACTACCAGGGAGGAGTCTACGCAACAGCGTACAGAGTAACTAAATTATACGTAGAATAGTGTATAATTTAGCGGATAAACTACGTAGCGATGCGTACAAAAGCGAGGTGAATCACCTAATATTCGGATTCGCTTCGCAGCTGAAAAATCCCAAGATTCGATACGAATCGACAAATCGCTTCGTTCATCTCTAGTTACTACTTTTGTATCATGAAATCACTTTTTATAAAAAAAATTGTCGCATTTTGGATTGCCATATACTAACATCCATAACATTTCATTTTTTTATTTTTCTGCCAACATAGATGTCTATAGTTTTTATTGGTACTATTGGCACCATTTCAGGATACAAAAGAATTTGTAAATAAGAATTTTTATTGGCACAGGTTTTTTTTCACACAGTATACCCATGTCAGCCCCATTTACAGCACTATATAGCACTGTACAGCCTCATTGCAGAGCTGATACAGGCTGATTACTAGATTTCTGGAGATGGGCTGTTGATCCACGGAGTTATCCTGATTGCCTGAATGGAGTTGGGACGGAACTATTTTTCCCCTAAAATGAGAAAAATTGTCTTCTACCTCATGAGGGTTTTTTTGCCTTCCCTTGGATAAACTTAGCAGGGTGACCGGCAGAAATGGATGGACAGTTGTCTTTTTTCAGCCAACCTTACTATATTACATCTCCTTGCAGTCATGAAAACAAGGGCCTGTGAGGAGGATCGGAGGGGAGGTGCTGGAATGGAGGGGTTCGGAACGGAGGGTTCTTTGATTATTTCAATAGCTTAAGTGCCTTTAAAAAAATAATTCAGAAAGCCCTGTTTATATAGTCTGAAAGGGTCTAAAATTAAAAAACAAAAACAAAAAACAATTCTCACCTGTTACAGTTCCATAGCCAGGCTCCCTCCTCCTAAGCTTCCTGTTTCCACTAGACCAGAAGTATGAATTACCCTCTACATGCATGTCACCTCTGCTGTCCAATCAGTGCCTCAGCAGTGGTGTGTTTAAGTACAGCACATGACCACTGCTAAAGCCATTGATTAACTACCAGTGGTGACATTCATGTAGATGGCACTTCACACTTTCAGTCCAGTGGCGACTGGAAGCAAAGTAGAAGTGAGCTTGGTGTGCCTGTGATAGGTGAGACTTTTTTTCAAACTTTTGCACCCTGCCTGACCATCTCAAAAAGGGTCTCTGATCTTGGAGAACCTCTTTAAGGCTGGATTCAACCACAGTGTTTTGATTTGGTTTTGGTGGCATTTTTCATGCTATTTTTTTCACAGTTATAAATGGTGACTTCATGTTAAAGTCTATAGCAAAAAATTTGTAAAGTTTGCATACACAACATTATATAAAAAAAAAATACATTTCAAGCTAATGTCATTTTTTTGAAAATCAAAATTCAGCATGCCTAGCATTGTACCAATTGTCATAAAAAAATTGTCGTTTTTGAGTTTTTTAACAGTTGTAAAAAATGCCATTAAATGCTTGGAGGTTTTTTTTCTACAAGCATTTTAAAAACTGAAAAAGATACTTTTCACTGCCACATATATAAGCACCATACAGCAATAAACAAGTCTGATATCCTCGTGTCAAATGAAGTAAGCTTTGTTCTAATTGTTCACCCTTATTTCATTTTTATAAAAGGGCTCAGTGAAGCCTTGCGATGAGATTTTCCCATAATGTTCCTTTCAACCACTTCACTCTCACTTATAAATAAACTATTGTCAATGCACAAGAACGTCATTGTCCTTATCAAAGGAACATTATCTCCTTATCCTAGCTCATCAATTATTATCACTGTGCTATTTATTAGGTGAAATCAGATCTGGCCCCAGACTATCACAGCACTGTTTCTTCTCTAAAAGTATCATTAGGTCTTGAAAATAAAGAAGCGGTAACAGTTTTCAGCTGGAATATGTTACTGTCTGAGCAAGTCCATGTTTATACATTGATTTGGAGAAACAGTGAGATGTCCTGAAGAGTAACACATCATTCATTAGAATTATTTCATTCATACACATTAAAGTATGTGATTTCTTATGATTATTTAACCCCTTCAACCCGGGCCTGTTTTCACCTTTCTGCCCAGGCCATTTTTTGCTAATCTGACATGTGTCACTTTATGTGGTAATAACTTTGGAACTCTTTTACTTATCCAGGCCATTCTGAGATTGTTTTCTCGTCACATATTGTGCTTCACGACAGTAGTAAATTTCCAAATTTCAATTTCTCTACTTTCAAAATACATAGTAATACCTCCAAAAATAGTTATTATTTTACATTCCCCATATGTCTACTTTATGTTGGCATCATTTTATAAATGTCATTTTACTTTTTTAGGACGTTAGAGGGCTTAGAAGTTTAGAAGCCATTTTTCAGATTTTCACCAAATTTTCCAAAACCATTTTTTTGAGCACCAATTCAGATATAAAGTGATTTTCAGGGGCTTACATAATGAAACCCACCCATAAATGACCCCATTTTAGAAACTACACCCCTCAAATTATAAAAAACTGCTGTTACAAACTTTGTTAACCCTTGAGGTGTTCCACAAGAATTAAAGGAAAATGGAGGTGAAATTTCAAAATTGGCATCGGGCTGCCATCCAAGCCATCGGGTCCCCGTCACAGCAGCGCGGGGACCCGATGGCCCCCTCGCTCGCCATCCTGAACATGCGGCACACTGAAGGGTTAATGCGCCGGCATCGGTGTTTTCACCGATGCTGGCGCATTCCTCAGGGGTCCGGCACCTGGGCACAGTCGGACCCCTGCCGCTGATCGGGCGGACGCAGCTCCTGCACCCGCCCGATCAGCGCGCCGTACATGTACGGCGCTGGGAGGTAAGTCACATCCCGCTGCGCCGTACATATACGGCGCTGGTCGGGAAGGGGTTAATCAAGTGTAATGAGAAACTTGACAAACGAGAGAGAACTGTAGGCTAGTTGCACATAGAAGCTATTTTTTTCCAGTGCACCGTAAACAGGACCAGTCAACACAAAATGCAGTACAAACTGCAGGCAGCATGTTATAAAACAGGAGGAGCTGAGCAGATTGATATATAGTTTTATGGGGAAAGATTCAGTAAAACTTGTCATTATACATTTATATATCTACTTTTTCTGAGCTTAAGACCAACCCACGTGTACAGTTATCTCTGTATACTCACTTACACATAGAATTCTATCAATCACTGATAAACACATCCCCTGTGTACAACTGAAGTCAGAAAAAGCAGAGCTGTAAATGTATAAATTACAGCTCCTCCTGCTCTATAATATGCTGCCTGCAGATTGCACTGCATTTTGACAGGTAAAACATGTCAGAAACCACCAATTTTGGCAGGGCTGGCCAGCCATGTAATGTGTATGGCAGCCTCCTGACTCTCCTATGACAGCAGATATTGTGGGATATAAAGATTATGCTGTTGGATGCCAACTGCCAATATTTATGTTTTCAGGGATAAAAGCCACAAAGCCAAAGATGTCTGCAGCAGCTTTCTCCCTCTCCCCATATTGGACATTTGCATGCTCTGCCAAGCTAAGCATACATACAGTATGTAAGGTGGGGTTAGTAAAGATAGCTGTCAGCCCTATCTAATATCTGCAGCTGACCTTAGAAACATTATAAGATTATTAAGATAATAAGATTATAATATTAAGATAATAAGATATAATTATTATTTATTATTATATTATATTATTATATTATATTAAATTGTTATTATTATTATATTATAATTATTAAGATCATAAGATTATTATATAATTATTATTAAGGTTATTCTTATTATTATAAGGTGGCCAACCCCTTTAAGGACACCAAACATTTTATCTACCAGTTAAAACCAGATGGTAACACATATCCTTTTTTTCTAATCTGTTTTTATTTTCTGATTACAGATTTATGTATTCTGTTTTCTGAACATGATTATGGGGGCGGCTATCTTGCCTGAGCTGTTCTTAAAAGCATTTAGAAAAGCATTAACAAAATTGCTTTATGGCAGCCACATGTGTCATAGCCATTGATGTCTATGGGAGGGTTTTCTAGGCATGCTGTGTGACTTGTGCAGAGGTCATTGTACAAGGAAAGAATAGATACGCTTTGACAATCACCTGTTTTGAAAGGTGGTGAATCCTGTTTATTTCTATACTTGTGCTAGAGTAGTGTCCACCTCTTGGGCTGATTAATGCCTGATCCTACTGGATCATATTTGGTGTGCAGCTTGGAGCTCACACTGTATGTTGAATTTCCAATTCTCAGAAGAGACGACTCTGAGGGGGTCAATTTTGAGTTCCACCACATAAGAGGACCCTTCTTCTTGTTAATTCCACATTATTGTGCTTCTACTAGGTTAGGATATAAGGGAAGCATTGATTTCTAACATTAATCTGTTTTCCCTTAGTCCGACCAGGAGCACAAGCTTTGTGTTCTAAGTATGTTCCTTCTTTATAATAAACACAGGTTAGGAGGGGTTAGATATCCTTACATAGGCTGAGGGTTCTCTATTTAATTAGTGATTAATTTGATTCATTAGAAATTCCACCCGTCCTACTAGTACACAGGGCAGAAATAATAATAATAATAATTATTATTATTTACACAATTATTGTGCTGCTCTTAGGACTAAGGAAAAACAGCTTAACATTAGAAATCAATGCTTTGTGCACTTTGTGTCTGACCCCAAGCTACTAAACTTATATTTGGCTCCATTCACGTGACAGAGACCAGAACATTGTATTTTTGTCCCCTTTTTTCAACTATAAAGGAAAGTGCAGCAAGTTATGCTTTCCTATACAGCATGCCACCTCAAGAACATATACATTGCAATATATGTTTTTCATAATGAGTTCCTACAGATGATGTATATATTTGTATGACTATATATTAGCATATGTACGAGCCTTCTATAGCAGGTATAGGTCAAGAAATCTTCCTAAAGTATACTGCCAACTAAAGGCTATAAGGCAATGTGGAAAAGAAAAATGTGTTTTCAGCCCTAGGGGGTATGTTGCATATTTCTAGACAAATGTTTCTATGCGTCAGAGTTCTAGTTAAATGGCTGCAATATAATTATATAAAAGATGCGATGAGATGAATATTTCCCTTGGTCAGCTCACTGATTCATGAAAGAATAATTGCTGTGATGAAGAGCACCTTGGTCAATCATTAGTCATGCTACAGTTTTTACAAGCAACACTTAGGAAAGGCTTTAAAGCATAGGGCAGGCTGATTAATATTTAGTGCAACAAGTAACTTATACCGCCAAGGTGGCTGTGAAAGCATCTAATGCGAGGAGGTATAGACAGCAGGAATGTCATTGTAGGCTCTAACTTGTGAAGTGTCTGAGGTCCTCGCCAGCACTACACAGAAGGTAATCAGATCCCCTGCTTCACTGCACTTAGATGATTGCTTTACCTCCTGAAGGCTGAGTAAATGTTTGGCTAACGGAATAGCCAAATCTACTAAGACTATCCTGGGAGGTGATGTAAAATTGAAGTGGTTCAGACCAAAGCAGATTGAATTTCACACAGCCCTCCCATAAACAAGCAGAAACCTTGACTGCTATCAGATGAAAGACTGCAGGACCAGCAGTACACTCACTGCAGTGAACTCATCTTACTGACTCCGAGTTGCAGGATTTTACGATTTACGGATAAATTATGGATTCTGACCCAGGTGTATCATTGGCTTTTCTGTATAAAAATGATCCGTTTTATTCACTTTGCCTTTCGGATTTAATGACTGCTCCAAAATATGTAACCAACCAATTCTTGAAGGAGCAAAGGAATCTAACAGAGGTGAGTGATGGATCTGTACATGGACCTGTGCAATCTATTATGATAGACATGGTGGTGCAGTCATTTTGGATTTTGTCTTTGCTAACTCTTTAGGCCTCTTTCACATAACTGTAACGGATTGTGTCAGGGTCTGTTCAGGGAAAAAACTGATGTTTTTGCACCCAAGTTGAATCAGCTTTGTCTGCAATTACATTCAGTGTGTGCGTTTCTTCTATTAGGATTGTATTCGGATTGCATGCATTTTTAATGTGCGTGAAAAAAAATTTAAGAATAACAATCTACATACCATCAGTGAAAAAAAGCATTGCATCGTTTTTCACGCAGCCTCATTCACTTCTATAGAGCCAGGGCTGCGTGAAGAACAGACAATACAGAACATACTGCGATTTTTCCTGAACACAACGATGATGTATGAAAAACGTGTGCACAGACGCATTGGAATGACGGGGTCAGGATTCAATCCAGATGCTGTGCATTCACTAGAAGCATCGCATCTGAGCAGAAAACTCGCTCGTGTGAAACCATAATGTTTTCTATTTATCCAGTTCAAGGCTGGGCAATTTACCCTCCCATCCTAACCAGGCACATTTTCATTTTTGTGTCTTTTTTTTAATTTTTGTTAGTTTATTTAAATAATTTTTGCATGCATTTACTTTTTGTTTTAACAGCACAATTGTGCTAAATACATTTTTTAACTGCCCCCTTTTCATTATGGTCATTGTGATATAGGAGATATATAGTTTAACGCAGACAGGGTACGGCAGCACCTTTTTTTTTTTTTCACACACTTAAGCCTCATTCACACGTCAGTATTTTGGTCAGTGATTTCCATCAGTGATTGTGAGCCAAAACCAGGATTTAAGCCTCCACAGACATAAGGTATAAGGGAAAGATCTGCACCTGTTCTGTGTTTAGAGCCGCACCTGGTTTTAGCTCACAATCACTGATGGAAATCACTGACCAAAATACTGAAGTGTGAATGAGGCCTTATTATTACTGATTTCTCCTGTAACTGGGGCTAACATATTAGCCCCAGTTACAGTGGTATACAGCCCTAAGAGTCTCACTGCAGAGGATAGGTTACTTTCATATATGTTTTGTAATCCAGCTGTCTGGATCCCCATTGACTACAATGGGATCTGCTGTTTTGGCTGGTTTTTCTCCAGCTGAAACCTAGCACTCATGCCAGAAACCGTCTGAATCCCATTATAGTTAGGCCTCATTCACATGTCCGTGAAATTCGTCCGCATTCGATCCGCAATTTGCGGACCGTTTATGCGGATCCATTCATTTCAATGGGTCCTGGAAAAATGCGGACAGTACACCGTGTGCTGTCCGCATCCGTGTGTCCGTTCCGACTGTCTGCATAAAGAAATCCTCCTGTCCTACTTCTATCCTGATTTTGCGGTCCGTTGCCCAATGCAAGTCAATGGATCCGCAAAAATGCGGATGACATGCGGAAAGGCATCCGCATGTCATCCGTTTTTTGCGGATTCCGTTCCTGGAGGGGTGATAAAAAAAAGATGTTATTCATCCTTCCGTTTTTTTTGCGGATCCGCAAAAAAAGGATGACATATGGATACATCCTTTCCGTTTTTTACGGAAAGACGGAACGGATGTCCTGGAAAAACGGAGTTTTTTGCGGAACAACGGATCCGCAAAAAACTGACCGTTTTCCAGGATGTGCAAAAATACGGACGTGTGAATGGGGCCTTAATGGGACTGGTAGTGAACAGCAATATCCAGCAATGCCGGATATGGCAAAATCCTGCAGGCTGTTCCTCTGCCAGAACAGCCTGCCGGATTTAAAAATGCAGATGTGAAACTAAAAAATCAAAAATACAACTGCAGCACAGTAAAGGTGTAATTGGGTGCAATAATGCCCCTTTCACACGAGCGGGAGACTACAGGGCTGGACTCCGGCACTGACTGGGATCGCATATAATGCTATGTGATCCCTGTCAGTGCCGAGTCCAGCCCTGTAGATGCGTTGCGGGAGACATGCGAGTCTCCCGCTCGTGTGAAAGGGGCATAAGTACTCAAAGAAAACTCCAGGCAGGGAGCCCTTCACTGATAGCAAAAAAATCAAATGATGAGACAGCACTCCAGGCTTGTGGAAAGGTGGTTGACCCTTTTATTCCATGGAATAAAAGGGTCAACCACCTTTCCACAAGCCTGGAGTGCTGTCTCATGATTTGATTTTTTTTGCTACCAGGTGTGAAACTAGCCGTGTACTTGAGTCTACTAAGACCTAGCAGCAAGTGCAATTACCCAGAACCTGGTGATCAAGAGATCACTGGGACCAGGGCTGGGAGCAGCCATTGAGCACTGTGTATACAGTGATGGAGAAAGCAAGGACACCAGTCTAAACATATCAGTCTCATGTCCTGGACTCATTGGGAGTCATTTACAAAGACTGGCATCCTCGATTCCCCCCTGTGCTGTTGGAGGATACTCCTAATTATTAGGTGCATGCCTTGTCATAAATTAGGAACATCCTCTAGTCATCTGTGTTAGCTGTGGCTACACAGTGATTCTTGGCGATGACACCCATCAAAAATTGCTGTGTAGCAATGCAGCCTTTGAATTAAAGAGGGTCACAGTGCAATTGCTATTTGCTGTGACTGTGAACCCAAAAATCCAACACAGCTGGATTTTTTTATGATCCGGAGATCTCTGTTGCAGCAACTTGTAATTCAAGTAATGTAAGTCATGCTGCGATCCTTTTCATTTCAAAGGCTGAACTGCTACACAGAGATGTTTGGTCGCGGCCAAGATCACCATGTAGCCCCAGCCTTACAGTATTGTGGGACATCAGAGATCAATATTTACTTTCTACGAAAAAACTCTGTGGGGGAGATTTATCAAACTGGTGTAAAGCAGAACTGGCAGAGTTGCCCATAGCAACCAATCAGATTCCATCTATCATTTTTCACAGGTACTTTGGTTGCTATGGACAACTAAACCAGTTCTACTTTACACCAGTTTGATAAATCTCCCCCTATATTTCTCAATATGTAGTACACCCTGTGATCCCAGTGCTTGTATGGGGTTTAGAAGGAGGCCATATATGGCCATCTTAAAGGTGAAATTAAAATATAGGATGGATGATATTGATTTGTGCCATGGATACATTCAGACTGCCCATCATTTCAGCCACATGAGACTTTAAATGGGCACCTCTTGTGCACCTGGTGATACCTCATGTGCACATGTATGTCATATAAAGGGTCTGTGAAAAGGAAGTTTGTGCACTGCCTATGGTTCAATAACAACACATGTAAAATAAGATGCAGCATTCAGACAACAAACCCAGTTTCGTGTACGGCAGGGGTCTTCCTGTGTACTTTTTGCTATTTCACAATTGCTTTGACACGTCTAATTCAACAACATGGTTCTGTAATACAGGTGCTGTATACACAGTGCATACAAGTGCTATTATCTACCAGTACAGTGCTATATGTGAAGCATATTTTGTCTCTGATTAATAAGGATTCATTTAAAATTAATATAATTTTATATATATGATTATTATATCCTTTATACGTATGTACATATTACATCAGCAGAAAATGAAAAAAGAACCCCTTGAAAAACTTAATGCAAGTGGGCAGAGACTGGCAAAGTATAAACTGCTAGAGGTGCTTGGTCCATAATCACACAACCACGTTGGGGCACCCTCTATTTTGGGTTCTGCAGCAGGGTGGATATTGAGGCAGGGTCACATTAATACTGGGTGGCATTATCTCTTGCTGCGATACAGGCTGGTGAAGGTCATAGAGATGCTAGATATAATCCTGTGGTATGTCATTCCAAGCTCTTCAACTTGAACCCATAGGTGGAGATTTATCAAGATTGGCATTCCTATACGTCAGTCTTGATTCCTGTACGTATTAAGATGCACCAAAGTTATTAAAGGGGCTGTCTCACTTTAGTAAGTTGCATTTATCATGATTGTCCATATTGCCTCCTTTACTGTCTGGATTCATTTTTCCATCACATTATACACTGCTCGTTTCCATGGTTACAGACCACCCTGCAATCAATCAGCAGTGGTCGTGCTTACAAAATAGGAATAATAGGAAAAAGCACTAGCCTGTGTGTGCTCCCATAATCCCGGCCACCAGAGAGGCTGACTCTTTTTCCTATAGTGTGCTAGCACGACCAACACAGATGGATTGCAGGGTGGTCTGTAACCATGGAAACGAGCAGTGTATATTGTGATGGAAAAATGAATCCAGACAGTAAAGGAGGCAATATGGACAATCACAATACATTAGTAAGTGCCTTGTATTAACTTTCTCTACATGATAAATGCAACTTACTGAAGTGAGACAACCTCTTTAAGAGGCAGATGCCTCTTAATAAATGACAAAACAATTAGCCACAGGCCAACGTATTTCACATTTGTCATTTCCTATGCTGGATGTATTAAACTTTCACTTTTATTATGCTATATAAAATTCAAACCATAATTAAATCCCTGGCTTACTATCACTAGTGGTAGCATATTCTCCTGTTTTAGCTTATGAATGGATGCAACGTGCACTACGGCTATTCCACTCTCTTAGCACGTCAGTGCTGTTCACTGGCTTTGGCTGAGAGCATATATTTCTAGTACTAGCGATAGATTGCTCCTAAGGCCCCTTTCACACGACAGTATTTTTTGCGGGATCCGATTTTCATGTAAAAAATGCGGACCCATTCATTTCTATGGGTCCGCAAAAAATACTGAGAGCATACAGTGTGCTGTCCGCACCCGTATGCCCGTTCCGTAGCCCCGCAAAAAAGTTAGAACCTGTCCTATTCTTGTCCGCAAAACGGACAAGGATAGGCATTGTTACAATGGATCCGCAAAAAAAACGGATGCCATACGGACGGCATCCGTTTTTTTTGCGGATCCGCAATTTGCGGACCACAAAACACAACGTTCGTGTGAAACCAGCCTAAAGCTCATACTACACTGCCCCCGACATGTTTTGCCAGATCCAAGTCATTGCCCATTACCCCTGAGAATGCCAGGGTCACACAATCACTCCAGTAGATGGGTGGCATAGAAAAACTGGAGCAGCATTTCTAGACAAAACTGCTAGTTTACAGTTGCACTAAATTGAAAAACATGCGACATTTGATAAATTTGGTGTAAAGTATGCCAACGCAGACTCCTGCAAATCTGACTTCAACTATTACTTTCATGATAAATTCAATATCCCCCCCAGTTTTCCAGTAATCTGCATTGGAATATTTTACATATATTTTGTATTAAATGTCACAATGTTGTTTGATCATTTTCTGCGTCTTTAATCAGGACACTTTTTTCAATCTACTGGAGTGAGCTTGCAACCTTTTTTTTCCCAACATTTAGGCCTCTTTCACACGAACGTATTTTTTGCGGACTCCGATCCGCATTTTTCACATGAAAAATGCGGACCCATTCATTTCTATGCTGTCCGCATCCGTTGCTCCGTTCCGTAGCCCGCAAAAAAAAATAGAGCATGTCCTATTCTTGTCCGTATTATGGATAAGGATAGTACTGTTCTATTAGGGGCCAGCTGTTCCGTTCCGCAAAATACGGAATGCACACGGATGCCATCCGTTGTTTTTGCGGCTCCACAATTTGCGGACCGCAATACACAACGTTCGTGTGAAAGAGGCCTTTGTTAGGCTCCATTCACACGTCCTGTTTTTCTTTCCTGATTCGATCCTGATTTTTTCAGGACCCATTGAAATGAATGGATCCAGATCAGGATCAGGATCGAATCAGGAAAGAAAAACAGGACGTGTGAATGGAGCCTTAGTGAAACTAATTAAGCTATCCGCACCCACTATAACGTGCCTCAATCTCCTACACAGTATGGGGATGAGTGATTGCAAATGTCATCCCTTGCCCTCACACAGAATCACTATTTGCCGGCAGCTAAGCATGATTAGATGGCACAATCTGCTGACAGCAAAAGACAATTTTTTAACATGCCTTAAGGTTGCGAATGCCTGATTGGGCAATCGGCAGCACTATTATGCCCCTTTCACACGAGCGGGAGACTCGCATGTCTCCCGCAACGCATCTACAGGGCAGGACTCCGGCACTGACTGGGATCGCATATAATGCTATGCGATCCCTGTCAGTGCGGAGTCCGGCCCTGTAGATGCGTTTCGGGAGACATGCGAGTCTCTCGCTCGTGTGAAAGGGGCATTACACAGACAGACCATCGAACGTTTGTTGATGATCTGCCAAATTATTGCTAGACATAATACAGCCTTTACTTTTCAACACAATTTCGCACCAGAACTTTGATCCAAAATGTTAAATATTAGGCCATGTCCCCTTTGCAAGGTAGACAAAGATTTTTCTAAAACTAGATGTTCCAAATATGTACAAGGAAAATGCTATTGTACTAGGTTGTGAAGGGGTGTGTGGCTTAGGAGGAAATATGGCATGGCTTATTGAAGAAGGGGGATGGCCTAAGATTTTGCAGCAATTTATGACAATGTCTAGGTGCACTCACATTAGTAAATGTGGGCTACTGGGTCTTCATTTATAATCTGTGGTTTAGGGCTCTTGCACATGACTGTATGTACTTTGCGGTCTGCTAAAAACATGGATGGCGTCCATGTGGAACAGAACAGCTGGCCCCTAATAGAACAGTACTATCCTTGTCCATGATGCGGACAATAATAGGACATTTTCTATTTTTTTGCGGAACGGACATATGGACATATGGAAACAGAATGACACCCATTGAAATGAATGGTTCCGCATATGGTCTGCAAAAAAACTGAACAGACACGGAAAGAAAATATGTTCATGTGCATGAGCCCTTATTGTGATGTTTTTATAACACTTTTTGTTATAAATTGTGATTTAATTGTGATGATGACACAGTGCTTTTTCTCTTTATTCCTAAATTATTTCATTAGCGTGAGGTCACAACGCTATTTATAGGCTGTATTGTATTGTAATGATATCAAACTAGTGTTTGTTTTTACTTCTAGGCTGTACTAGACTGTACTCTGTTCTGATCATATTATGGTGATATCACAGAAGTGTTGTGTTAAAGGGGTTGTCCCACGAAAAATATTCTACAGTTTTCAAACCAGCACCTGGATCTGAATACTTTTTTTAATAGCATGTAATTAAAAATGTTGTATAGCCACTGAGTTAGGCCTCATACACACGACCATTTGTATTTTGTGGTCCGCAAAACACGGAACCATTGTAACAATGCCTATCCTTGTCTGCAAAACATTTCAGTTCAGTTGTCATTTCAGTTTTTTTTTTCCAGACCCTGCAGCCTATCAGAGGCCGGCTCAGGCGGCGCGATGACGTCATCGCGCCACCTGAGCCGTACAGCGCGGGACACAAGCCGGAAGAGGCCTGCATCGCATCGCTGCCAGCTCCATGGAGGTAAGTATTAGTGTTTTTTTTTTTTTTTTTTAATTGTAGCACGGACCGGAGCTCTATTGGGGGCACATGGGGGCATTTTTACTGGCACATGGGGGCACTGGGGGCATTTTTACTGGCACTGGGGGCATTTTTACTGGCACATGGGGGCACTGGGGGCATTTTACTGGCACATGGGGGCACTAGGGGCATTTTTACTGGCACATGGGGCACTGGGGGCATTTTTACTGGCACATGGGGCACTGGGGGCATTTTTACTGGCACATGAGGGCACTGGGAGCATTTTACTGGCACTGGGGGCATTTTTACTGGCACTGGGGGCATTTTTACTGGTGCATGGGGGCACTGGGGGCATTTTTACTGGCACATGGGGCCACTGGGGGCATTTCTACTGGCACATGGGGGCACTGAGGGCATTATTACAGGCACTGGGCCCATTTTTACTGGCACATGGGGCACTGGGGGCATTTCTTACTGGCACATGGGGGCACTGGGGGGCATTTCTTACTGGCACTGGGGGCATTTTATACTGGCACTTGGGGGCATTTTTCTGGCACATGGGGGCACTGGGGCATTTCTTACTGGCACATGATTTTGGGGGGGAATCAATGGGGAGAACTTCTGGCGCATTATTGGGGCATTTCTTACTGGCACATAATTTGGGGTGAAATTTTGGGGGCACTTCTTACTGGCACATTATTGGGGTGAAATTTTGGGGGCACTTCTTACTGGCACATTGGAAGCATTATTACTTCTTGGGCACAGTGGGGACATTAGTACTGTTGGGAGCACTATTACTAACAAGTGCACTCTGGCAGAGAATTATTAGTTGGGACTTTGGGGGACACTATTACTGTGGGGGGCACTATTACTGTGGGGGGCACCTGGGCACAGTATCAGCGCAGTTATTTCAGGGGGACGTTATGTTTACACTATTACTGTCAGGGACACTATTTGCTGGGCACAGTTATTTCAGGACACTGTGTGCCAATAATTATTGAAGGGCACTATCTGTGTGGTACTAGTGGCACAGTACTGAGGGTGGTAGGATGATTTGTCCAGAAGACGGAGGATGATGGAAAAGTAATAAACTAAGATTTTTTTTCTGTCAAACTGCAGAGATGAGAAATGGCTGAAAAATGGCATCTTGTCTGAAAGGAGAAGGTGAGGAATGAGAAGATCTACATCAGAGGAGACGTCACTGGATGTAAGAGGTATAGGGCGCTGTATTATACTGGATGTAAGAGGTATGGGGCGCTGTATTATACCGGATGTAAGAGGTATGGGGCGCTGTACTAGGCTACATTCACACGAACATTGTGTTTTGCAGTCTGCAAATTGCTGATCCGCAAAAAAAGGATGATGTTCCGTATGACATCCGTTTTTTTGCAGATCCACTGTAACAATGCCTATCCTTGTCCGCAAATGGACAAAAATAGGAATGGACATACAGATGCGGACAGCACACAGTGTTCATTTTAGTGAATGGGTTCGGATCTGAGCCGCAAAATATGCAGATCGGAGGCCGCAAAAACAACTTGTCGTGTGAATGTAGCCTTACCCTGTATGTTCTGTAGTGAGACACGTAATGTTAGGAGGAAAAAGGTTAGGGTGAGAATTTGGCGGAGGGGGGGCGGGGTTCAGCAGAAGAAAAGCTAGGTGCACCAGCGCTGGGGGGGGGGTGGGGGCGCCAAGCTGAACTCTTGCACCAGGGCCCATGAGCCTTTAGCTACGCCCCTGGCAGGAAGCACAAAGCCCCTAAGCTGACAGCTTGAAATAAATATATGAGAGCAATTGGAACAATGAATGGGGAGATCTCTGGTTCCATATTAGGTACAGGGCTAGTTCTAGCTTTGTTAGAAATAGGTTGTCATGTACTGGATTATAATTTTTTGCATTAATCATGGAATAACCCCTTTATTTTCACGATGCCACAGTAATGTCCTATTTTGATGGCATCACAATAGACTGTGTTCATTTGCGGGCAGTGTTCTATTATCGTGATGTCAAACTAGTTGGCAATTGTATATGTCTATATTTTTACGTTATGTTCTATAAGGTTAATTTCTCAGTGGTCTCTCTTTTTATTCCTATGTTGTACTGTACCATGAGGTTATTACAATCATTGGGCTCACTCGTATGCTCTGATAATATGTTAATTCATAAACTGTTTTATTGTTATTAGAGATGAACGAATCTATTCGCTGCTTCGTAGATTCCATACGAATCTACGCAATTTTCCACTCCAAAGCGAATCCGGATTTTTTCAGATTCGCTCTGTTCAATTCGAAAATGTTCTTTAAGCTTTGTACGCATACGCTACGTACTTATCCGATGAATTGTACGCTAATGTTACGTATAAGTTACTTTATACGCTCATGCATACGAATTCAGTTCATTAGTGCACTTTTACTGTAAGTTCGTTATTCATGCGGAAATAGGCGTCAAAAAGCCCGAGAAGAAAGCGGTCCCCTGACCTAGTGGGAAGGGCTTGCTCTGATTCGCTCATAGGCTCGGTAAGCCTGTGATATCAGTTGTGCTGCGACTGCTAAGACATGCAGAAGCACTGTCTGTGTAGTTCTGAAGTTTCTGATCTGAATTGTGGTGTAATTGTTCTGGGCATCCATAATACATACTGTATCAGGGCTAGTGCAGGGCTAGTGGTTAATCAGGCAGGGAGAGAAACAGGGAGAGAGACAAAGACCTGCAGGGTCACAGTCAAGTGAAAATGTCTAGCATGGAAAAGCAAAAGGGTTCCAGTTCCAGCCAGACTCGAGCTCCAAAAAAAGGAGAAGGTGGCACAGGGCAGCAGTGCCAAAGGACATGTAGCCGGAGCTTCTACTTGTAGAATTCGTATTAGTTGGCCACTGTACCACCAGGCTAACCCACCAAGGCGCAAAATTGTAGTGGAGGAGAAAGTGGATGAGGTAGTGGAGTGGATGGCACACTCATCTCAATCACAGCCGGATGATGTGTTTTCTTCTGCTGATACAGTGTCATGTAGCCAGGGGTCATTCCTTCTGCTCCACCATTCCGCTCCAGCAAAGCTTATCGTTGTGCGTGCCTGCGTATTATGCAATCACTAGACAATAGTACGCTGAGGATTCGTACGCAATTTGTACGCTCATGCGTATGTGTTCACATAAGTAGTGTACCTTTAACAATAGTATATTCGTTATTAGTGCACGAATGTTCGAATTAGCGCAGAAAACTACATAATAACGTATGAATTGTACGCAGCTTCGGCCGAATATAGATTCGTATGAAGTACGAATCTACTGAAAAATTCAACAAACATTCGGCGAAGCGAATTTTGGATGATTCGCTCATCTCTAATTGTTATGATACCACAATGGTATCTGTGATTGCTCCCAAGCTGTGTTCTGTATGACCTATGTCACAACAGCCTCTCTTACTTTCTTGGCTGTGTTAACTATGGTAATGCTACAAGGGTGATTGTTTTTATTTTTGGTATGTTTGAGCTGACATTATTAACACTGAAAACTTGTAAAAAGTATCCTTGTGAGATGTTACACATGGTAAAATCTGTTCTCTCCATATCTGACAGTCGCTGAAGACGATAGATCACTGCCAGCTCAGCAGAATGACACAATTAAATGAAGAGAAGAAACAGTTTACTCTACTGATGAGGCGGAGGTTGGTCCCAAGAGCTATTCGTCTCTCCACTCTGGATGGATACAGAGAGACTAGGAGTTTATCTACAATGAACTTTACAGATCTGTCATCTGTCAAATCCAGTACTCAAAGCTTTGATACTATGTCAACAGCATCCAGATACAAAAGAGAACCATCAGGATCTATATCATCTTGTAGTACTGAATGGTACAATGGCAAGGGTCACATGAAAGTAAGTATGGTTGTCTGATAATATAGATTTGTAGAAGTTTACTTTATGCAGTGCTGCACAGAGATTATCAACAGTCACACCAGTCCCTGTCATTGCTCACATTCTAAATTTCAAGTACATCAGTATATTTTTTTGAGTGTAAGAGGAAACCAGAGTACCCAGAGGAAACCATTGGAAACACGAAAAGACTGTGTAAGGCTACTTTCACATTAGCGGCAGCACGTATCCGTGCTGCCGCAGGTGCACGTGTGGGGCTGGAACCGTGCTCCGGCCCCACACGTGTCAGACAGTGTCATACATACATAAACCTACATACATACATACATATATACTTACATAGGTCCGGACAGCAGGAGGAGGAGGACGGAGCGCACAAGGGTAAGTTTACCCACAGCGCCACCTGCTGGAGGGAGGGGAAATTGCAGGGAGACGGATCCGAAATGACCCCCATTGAAAGTCAATGGAGGATGGATCCGTTTACCATTGTGTCACACCAAACGGATCCGTCCCCATTGACTTGCATTGGGGGTCATTCCAGATCCGTCTTGGTGCGGATGCCCAGACCGGAGAGCAAACCGCAGCATGCTTCTAGGAGCATTCCGTTCTCTTCAGTTCAGTTTTGTCCCCATTGACAATGAATGGGGACAAAACTGAAGTGTTTTATTCCGGTATTGAACCCCTATGACGGAGCTCAATACCGGAATTCAAAAACGCTAATGTGAAAGTAGCTAATGTGAAGTTGCTGCCTTTGCTTTGATTCAAACCTAGGAAACCAGTGCTGCAATGCAACTGTGTAAACCACTTAGCCGCTATGTATATTGTTAGGTTCTGCAGCAGCTGTGGAAACTTTATATTACAAACGGCAACTACTGCAGAACCTCTTAGTGATGAAAATGTCACTGTGTAGCAGCACATTTCGGTATTTTCTTGACAATCACACAGTAGAAGAAGCCCATACAAAGTAGAATGTCAAATGGTCAGGGGCGGATTGGCCATAGACGTTACAGGGAAATTTCCCGGTGGGCCGATGCCCAGGGGGCCACCTGAGTCCTCCATAGGGCCGGCCAGTGGATGTTTTTGGGGATGTATTTTGTGCTGCTGGCAGTATTTTGTGATGGACTGTGTTATTTGGAGTGGTATAATGTACCACAATATGGTATTGCTGGCCCCGCCTACTTGTGTTGGCCCTGCCTCCCATCAATATGGACCCGACTACAAAACGGGGCCACTTTTTCCAGGGTCACTTTAAGTTTGCAGTCCACCCCTGCAAACGGTAAAGCTAAACAATAGGGATGCCCTTTGTCACACTAAAGGTGCATTTAGACTATCAGAAGAGCAGCAGATTGTCTTGAAGGAAGCGTTCATTCCCAACAGTTGGCTGCTCGTTAAGTGGAGGTGAAGTGCTGCATATACATGCAGCGATCATCTCCACAGTATGAGGACGAGTTATCACTACTACGGTCGCTCATCCTCCTACAAATTCGTTTCTCCTGGGCATTAGATCACAGTTTAGACGGCACAATCTGCAGCCCAGGAATGATGATTGAGGTGCCCACACCTCCAATCATTTCTCCTGATTAATGGGCATTTCCCTCATTCATCAGATGATCTTTAGACGGGCAGATTATCAAGAACGAGCATTCATAGGAACGTACATTCCCAATAATTGGCACGAATATTGGGCCGTCTAAATCCAGCTTTACTTAGCTGCTGTTCTCTAGTATAGTAGAGGGAATGATATTCAATCTCTACTTTTCTATTCACAAAATAATACTCACCAAAGAACAAATGTTGTTCCCCTTCATTTGTATGATGTTAATTGCGCTCCTTTACATCTTGTTTTCCTCAGGACTCTCAGTATTTCTTTGTCACTCTGCTACCAGTCGGAAGAGATCAGTATGGAAAGACGCATAAACCACCAAGAAACGAGAGAGGTTTGCCCTCTGTTCAGAAAACAATGGGAAAACCGAGCAGCTTAAAGGGTCAAATAAGATGATAAAGAAATACAATATGTTTATGCTTCACAGTGGGTAGAGAAGCTGCAGTCATATAATATCATAATTATCATATAATGCTGTCATTGTCCATTAATGTTATTAATGTACTCACAGTGATAAGAGTCGACTGCCTACACACCTGTACTTATACAAACCACTGACTGTCCTGTTTTACACTGAATTGATCCTACTGTTCATGCTAAAAGAGGACCTGTTGCCTATCCTGACATGTCTGTATTAATATCTTCATGCATTCCCCATGTAATAACAATTCTGGAGCATGTATTCTCATGGCTCTATGTTGTACCATTCCTTTATTATTTCTATTACAAGTTCTAAATGAATTGCTGCCAGTCTGCAGTAAGGGTACACAGGGGTGGTAACCAGTTGGGGGGGGGGGTGTACCTGCACAGTCTGATTGGATAGAGTGAGTCTGTAAAGGTACACACCCCCAACTGGTTACCACCCTTCTGTACCCTTACTGCAGACTGCTAGCAATGTATTCATAACTTCTAGAAGGAATAATAAAGGAACAGCACAACATAGAGCCATAAGAATAGATTCTCCAGAATTGTTATTACATGGGAAATGCATGACGCTATTAAATGGAGTCTTTCACCTGTTTTTTACCCTTATAACTAACAGCACTGCCCCACAGAAGATTGCAGACACACCCCAGACATACCTGTGTGCACTGTGTGTCTGTATCACATGTCCAGGAAAAGCACTTATTCTGCAGGAAAACAGCTCCTAAGTGCCCGGCTCTGCTGCAAACCAAACTGTAGAGGGGAGGGCTGCTTTAGCTGCTCATATCTTGGGATTGGTAGCAGATAGAAAAATGGTTCTGACCTTTTTTGAAAGCTGACATTCCAAGATTTCAAATAGCATTATATCCAGCTTATCAGAAGCTATAGCTGTTACAAATCGAGTCAGGAGAGAAAACTGTTTTTACTTTCACTTTCAGCTGGGCACTTGGGAGCTGTTTTCTTGCAGAATAAAAGTGCTTTTTCTGGACATGGAATACAGACACACAGTGCACACAGGTATGTCTGGGATGTGTATGCAATCTTCTGTGGGGCAGTGCTGTTATATAGGTGAAAAACAGGTGTTTTAAAACATGCATGTCAGGAGAGGTGAAAGGTCCTCATTAAGTATTACAGTATGATTTGGTGTCTCTGAGGTCTCAGATTTCACTGGTCTTTAGCTAGCAACATACATTTACAGAAAACAAAATATCAGATTAAGACAATTTTTTGAAAATAAATTTCTTTACATAACTGCATCAACCCTACAGGCTCCCACACATATTAGTGTATGATCGATAGAGCCCATTTTTGCTGAGACCAGCCAACAACCTAATATGTATGGGGAGCTTCCAATTTTCCTCTGAAAGATGCTGGGAGAGAAAAGGATCAGTTGATCCCAGGAGGTAAGTTGCAGCCAGAGGTGTCTGACAGTGGCTTTCTCCTGTACCCACTGAAAGCACATACACACTTGGCCAAGCTGAGCATGTATGGGTATGGGGGGTTGGAAGAGGTGACTGTCAGACGAATGAGTGTTTGACCGACCTATTGAAGGTGTATGGGCATCTTAAGCTAGGCTGAGTTCACATCCCGTTTTGCCCTACGTTAAACATAATTGTATAAAGAAAACTACGCAATTCAAGGCTTTATCCATTCAACTTGGTTTCTTCCAAGGCTGGAAACAGATTTGTGCTCAATAAACTATATAAAGTTTACAAAAAATTTTCAAGTTTTAACATACACACAAACACTTTTGTCCAAAACCAAAAATCTTTTCCATTCTGATCTGAAGATTACTTTCCTAAAGGGCCCCGTGCGCTCACTCGTTGGCGATAATCTGCCTGTGCGAATGTGCCGCCAATTACTCGATGAGCAAGCGTAATAGATCATTGGTGCGATCACCTCAATCATCATTTGCTGGCAAAAGATCGTGGTGTCTAAATAGCACTCTGCTACCAGCAAACAATGATTCTGTATGGGGATGAGCGATGGCACTGGTGATTCCTGCCTATACTGTGGGGAGGAACTATGTAAATGCAGAAGTCTCCTCCACTGACGAACAAATGACTGAGGGGAAGAAATGCTTCCTTTCCGACAATCGCTTGATACATCGGGCCATGTAAAGGGGCCTTAACTTTTTATACACTGTGATATAAACCACTCTGCAGATAATTATCTGTCTTCTATTGTCTACTGAAAAGGTTTACATGTATGTCCAACTTTAGTATGAACATTTATATTACATTTGAAATGTGTCATCAGAAAATGACCAGTTGTTTAAATCACATTTTTAGGTTTAACATTTTTTAAAAATTATTGATAGTTATTTTTAACAAATATAACATCCTGCAGTTTTCACACTGGCCACTAAGCCCAATAATAGGTGCCACTTCTGCCTATGCCTATGGCCCATGGGGCTGCCGTAAAGCATTTTTTTTAATGCAGCACAGGCAAGATGGCCGCCCCCATAATCATGTTCAGGAAATAGAATTAATAAATCTGCAATCAGAAAATAAAAACATTCGAAAAAAAGGATGTGTGTTATTATCTGGTTTTAACTGGGAGAAAACATTTTTGGTGACACATTTCCTTTAAAGGGCTCATCCAGATAAGCGATTTTCACATCTGTATGCTGCAGAACGGAGAGCACATGACTGAACACTGACACATTAAAGTCAATGGGTCAGTTCACATGTCTGATTTTCTTCACGGACGATTGGTCCATGTAGTCCACAAACTATTTTGCTATGATTTTAATGCTAGACTCACCCATACAAGTCAAAAATGAATGACATACGGATGCCATATGGATGGGAAAAATGGACAAGTGGAGAAATAAGGGATTCAACATGAAAGGAAAATCACCCGTTTTTAGCTTGTCTGAATGTCCCCCTAGCACATTAAAAACTGATAGCATTTTTATGAGAATTAATCAGTCAAAGGTAAAAAAAACAAAACAAACAAACTTAAAATTGTAACAGAATCCTGCAAAATACAACCAGTATTAATGATGAGGTACGTGTGATAAGTTCAAAAGCATAAAAATTAATATGTATGTATTTTATGTGTCTAAGGCCCCATTAACACGACTGTATGATTCTGTGATCCGTATAAAAACGGAACGGAAGACATGTGGAAAGTCTTCCGTAGTGTTCCGCAATTTTGCGGACCCATTGACTTTAATGGGGCTACTTCCGTGAGATATGGGATGCGGAATGTACACGGTGTGCCTTCTGCATTTTTTTTCTCCTATGGAAAAATGAATGGGTCCGTATGGTTCCGCATCTTATCCGCAAAAATGCGTTTAAGATACGGAAATGAACATACGGTCGTGTGAATGGGGCCTAAGTGTATACATCCTCGATAACACTTCATAAACTGTCCACATTGTTTTTTTAAATTTATTTTTGTACAAAAATTGTGCATGTATAAATAACGGAAACAAATAAAAGTATCACATACAGCGGTGTTCTTTTAGGTTTACAACACAGTATTGTGTGTGATTTATAAACTCTTGTAATTATCCAGAAATGAGTTCTTATGACTTGTGCAGGCAGCTGTAATAAGCATTAGCTGAATGCCGCGTCCGTTGTGACAAGTGATCTGTGGTTGTCCTGTTGTTTGATGCTCTGTTGTTAAAATATGATACAGGCTTAGTTATTAAAGAAGGTCCAACAAGTTCATCACGGCCTTTTTGTAATAATTTGCATAGCAATTAATCTTTTTCCTAAAATAAAGGTTTTAATTTCTTCTTCTTTGCCTTCATTACTGGTGGCAATGAGATCTTAAAAGCAGTCCTGTAAAGAAAGACAGATTATATTATTCTTTAGAAACATAAATGTGCGTACATATAATATTTCTGGACAATGGTGTTATTTTTTTGTCCTTTGTATGTTTCTAACTAGTCAAATACAACAGCTTTTCCATACACTTTCTGCTTCTAAAGCTGCTGGTTTGTCAGGTTTCAATGAGGGTCACATGACCTGTGATGTCAGCTTGCCACTCTGCTAATCTTGCATTCATGCACCAGCAGATTAGAGCCTGTACACGAGAGTCACTGTGCTGGCCACGCCGCAAGGCTTTACAACAGCAGCTGCAGATGTAAAGAGACACAGGATCTGCTTTCCTCACCCTACAGACACAGAGCTGACTGGAGCTGATCTGGAGGAGATGCAAAGTATTGTATAGTACAAGAACAGGTAGGGGGAAGACCCTGTGTGTATCAGCAGTGTCATTGTACAGCTGGGACTTGTAGTCCTACACATACAACATGCTGCTGAGTATTCCAGCAGACATGTCACTCAGGCCAGCTCTTGTATTCACTGCCTTTGCATAGCAGGAAGGGGAAGGGGCAGAGATTATTACTGCATGTAAACATAGGGCAGAGGAGAACCAGGAAAATTAGGAAATATAGATTTTTTTGCCTAAAATCTGCTTAACTTAGTTATATATTGCTGCCCATCAAATTTACAGTACTATACATTTTTTTTCATAACTCGGACAACCCCTTTAATGGAATACTACTGTGTGTAACTAAGGAGGGAAAATTCCTTAAAATCACATCACTCAAAAAGCCAGTAATCAGTGGAAATTCAAGTCAAGAAGCAGAGGACTGAGTAAAGGTAACTAATTAGGAAATTCCTAATCAAGAACAGAGCTAAAATAGCATATGGTGTACACGGTGACTTATGTAGTTTTTATGACTATCCAATATAGCAGAGTATCTGACTATATGTCTCCAATTCGGTGCCATTGATCCCTGATTAAAGAATTTTGTCATAAAATTTAGACGGGTTTCCTGAGTTTTAACAATAACGGTCTATTAACATGCCTAGAGCTGCATTCACACGACTGTGCCCATTTTGTGGACCGCAAATCGATCCACTAAACACGGGTATCGACTGTGTGCACCCTGCATTACAGTGTATACCCATTCACTTCAATAAGTTCGCGATCCACAAGATGCAACGAAAGATAAGACATGTCCTATCTTTTGCTTTACAGAGGTACGGATCCGGAAACTCACGAAAGGCTCGTGTGTTTCTGGGTGCTGCCTGGTCTGTACCTCCATGCTGCAAAACACTGGACAAGTCCTATCTTTGTCTGTATCCTGTGCATCGCGGACTCATTAAAGTCAATTGGTCTATACCGTGATGCGGGGTGCACATGGCTAGTGCCCATGCTTTGTGGTTTCACAAAACAGGCACGGCAGTCACACGGTTGTGTGATTACAGCCTAATGATCATACCCTGAAAGGTAAAATACTTGGGACTGCCGTGCCTTTCTCTGCCTTTGTGCCTCTCTGGACGTCATTCCTGAGGATAATGATTGTAAAGATAACCACTTTAATCTGATTTAAACCACAGTACTGGACCTTAAAGGCCCTTTTACACAAGCCAATGATCGACCAATTGAACCCTCATTCCTGATCATTGCCCCATGTAAACATGCCAAGCGACAGACATTTGTGGTTGATCACGACTTTTATATGGGCACAAAAATTATTGTTTGCTGCAGCAAATCTACTCGTGTAAAAAGGGGATGTGCTGCCAACACACAATGAGTAAATGATCGCCAATAAACCTTCTATATTATACACTGGTGCTCGTTATGAGCAATACTCAGGAGGTCAAGGAGAGACAATCAATTCAGAGACCCTCTGATTAAAGTTGTGCATGCTCTATGGCTGTTCAGTATCCTGGAAAATGTTATGTGACACCTTCCACATCCTGATGATGGTAGATTTTCTGTGGCTCCAATCCCAAGCTCTAATGACTCCTTGCATTGCTCATACATCTACTTCAGAGGACAGATTGGTACTGGATGAGTTCAGCTATATATGTGCACGGTATTCCTGGGTGGTTTTGGAGGTGTGGGTCTTACATCTGGTTTTGGCCACCCTCTGATCTATCTGATGTGCTAGATATGGGGCACAAATCACAATACTTACTCGCAGGTTGTGCAGATGGGACTGAAATTACAGAATACTAAAAAAAGACAAGGAACAAACAGTCAGTAAAACTGTGTTAGGTGTTGGTTACAAAGTAAAAAAAACTACAAATTATCCCAACAGATCAGTGGTGTCTTCATTTCTGTATCTGGACATGAACAAGTGAACATCATTAATGAGTAATTATAGGCCTGCAGGCATTCCAAGCATAAAAACCACATAATATAATCCCAGAAATGTGTTAATAAAAGTGAGGCAGTTGCCTACAGCAACCAAATTCATGTTTTCCTTAAAAGGGTTGTGTCACTTCAGCAAGTGGCATTTATCATGTAGACAAAGTTAATACAAGTTACTTACTAATGTATTGTGATTGTCCATATTGCCTCCTTTGCTGGCTGGATTCATTTTTCCATCACATGATAGACTGCTTGTTTCCATGGTTACGACCACCCTGCAATCCATCAGTGGTGGTCATGCTTGCACATTATAGGAAAAAGCGTTGACCTTTCTAGTGGCTACGACCGTGGGACTTACATTAGTAAGTGTCTTGTATTCCACTACACAATAAATGCTATTTGCTAAAGTGAGACAACCCCTTAAATGTTAGTATGAAAAAAAAAATTGACACTTTTTGTTCCGCCAATGATTTTGTAATCAAAGCAAAGGCCTGATTTATGTATATAAATTATCCATGAAATAGAAATTAAAGGGGACGGTCCAGCATGTATGTCTTCTTCCAAAAACAGCACCACATCTGTCAACAGACTGTGTGTGGTATTGCAAGTTAGCTCCATTGAAACCAATGGGGCTGAGCTGTAAAACCATGTAAAACCTCTGGACAGGTATGGTGTTATTTTTGAAAGAAAGCTGATGTTTTTCAAATCCGACCGGACAACCTCAGGCTTGTAGAACTTACAGACTCAGGTATGTCTATTCCAGGCCTTGAGGGAATGGAGTAAAACTTGGCTCAATCAGGGAGCCAGGTAAAGGAAAAAGACCCAAAAATACCACACCAGGCTTGCACAAAGTGGCATATGATGGAGCCAATCATGGCAAACACATGCAGTTGTAGCTGTTCCAACCTGACATATAATATTTTTAGCAGAAAAAAGTCTAATCACAAACAATCGTTTGCATTAAATTTTCAATTGATGGTTGGCTGAATTGGCCAAAACTGCCCATTTCGGATGACTGTTATCTTCTGGCTATGGACAGCTTAAGAGCAGCAGAGAGAATCTCTGAGGCACTGCAGTACGCACAACACAATGAATGCCTTTACAAAGTAAAAGATTTTCATTAGAAGATTCTTACTTGAGAGACAAACAGAGCAAACATAACCAATTTCTATCATGTTCCGATGGCAGAAGCAAGCTGCCCTGTAGTCCACATGGACAGGAGGGGGAAGATTCAGCTGTGATCTTTGATCCGGACCAGGAAGGAAGACCCACTATTGAAAGAAGAATACAGAGGTCAGGTACATAAAGTGGTCTTAGTCTGGAATCGCGCCGCCTGAGCCGTACAGCGGAGGACACAGGCTGGAAGAGGCCTGCATCGAATCGCTGCCAGCCTGATGGAGGTAAGTATAAGGGTTTTTTTTTTTTATTGTACAATACCGGAGGAGAGGAGCACTGAGGGCACTTCTTACTGGCACTGTGGGGGCACTTCTTATATTATTGGGGGGCATTTATGGGGGCACTTCTTATTGGCATATTATTGGGGGGCATTTCCTATTGGCATATTATTGGGGGCATTTCCTATTGGCATATTATTGGGGGGCATCTATGGGGCACTTCTTATTGGTATATTATTGGGGGGCATCTATGGGGGCACTTCTTATTGGTACATTATTGAGGACACTGTGGGGGCATCTATAGGAGCACTTTTTACTGGCACATTATTGGGGGCATCTATGGTGGCACTTTTTACAGGCACATTATTGGGGGCAGTGTGGGGGCATCTATGGGGGCACTTCTTACTAGTACATTATTTGGGGCATATATGGGGGCACTTTTTACTGGCACATTTGTGGGGGAACTTCTTATTGGTACATTATTGGGGGCAATGTGGGGGCATCTACAGAGGCCACAAACAAGGGGTATTTTATATGGGGGCACTGTATAGGGGCATTTTATGTTATCAGTGAATCAGTCAACGCCGACAGCACCCCCCCCACCCAACCCTGGGGAAATTGTCTAGCGAGAAACTGGGCCTTGGTGCAAAAAAGGTTGGGGACCACTGTTTTAACCCACATCTGGACACTATGTAAAATGGGGCAGTTACCATTCACGAAATAAGACAAGAATACTTAAAATTTGCAATTTAAACAACTTCTTATATGATTGAAATACTTAATACCAAGTTATAAACCTATTCCCTATTCACAGGGGGACTTATCTGATATATAAGGGAAGATAGAGGTCCCCCCCCCCCACTTAACATGAGCACATGGGTCCAGTGTCTCCCTATATGACTGGAGTGGTGCAAAAGCATGCGTGCTAACGCTTCATTCATCGTTATGGGACTTCCAAAGAGAAGCAACATACAGTACTGAGTAATCTCCGGCAGTTTAACTGAGATGAAAGGAGCACAGCATGCATGCTCTACAGCTGCTTCAGTCATATAGGGAGACAAAAGACCCTGTTCTCCTGATGATCAGAATCTTACTCCCTATTCATGGATAGGGGATCAATTCAAAACTTGCCAAAAACCCTTGAACTACTTCAAACAACATATGACATATCATTAAGACATGTCAGATGTGACTGTACGGGTCCACGTGCCGATACTCCTAGTGATCACCAGCACAAGGCACAAATTTCTAACCTATGGTAGTTCTAAAGCAGACATCTTCTCCATGGAATATCAGAGGTTAAATATTAGCTGTAGCATGAGGAGATAACCTGCTAGTACAGTGGCTGACGGACCATATATGTCATTGTGTTCAATGTCTCACAATTACTGGTGCAGGCGTTCAGTGGTAAGTTTTGAAAGGATCCCAAATTATTTAGCCCATATCCCGTTCTTGCACAAAGCCCTCTACTGTTATCATGACAGCTTACCCAGGTGCAGCACTATCACAACTATGTTCCTGCCACGTAAGCTACTGTGACATCACAAATGTCCTGCAGTCAGGGAAGCTTCTGTGACATCACAAATGTCCTGCAGTCAGGGAAGCTGCTATGACATCACAAATGTCCTGCAGTCAGGGAAGCTTCTGTGACATCACAAATGTCTTGCAGCCAGGTAAGCCTCTGTGACATCACAAATGTCTTGCAGCCAGGTAAACCGCTGTGACATCACAAATGTCTTGCAGTCAGGTAAGCCTCTGTGACATCACAAATGTCCTGCAGTCAGGGAAGCTTCTGTGACATCACAAATGTCTTGCAGCCAGGTAAGCCTCTGTGACATCACAAATGTCTTGCAGCCAGGTAAACCGCTGTGACATCACAAATGTCTTGCAGCCAGGTAAACTGCTGTGACATCACAAATGTCTTGCAGCCAGGTAAGCCTCTTTGACATCACAAATGTCTTGCAGTCGGGTAACCTGTCATTTATACACTGAAACCTCTGCTCTTACTGAACTTAAAGGGGTATTCCGGTTTTATAAAGTTATCCTATATCCTCAGGATAGGTTCTAGCTATTAGATCAGAGGTATTGCTGATTCAGATCACCAGAATGGGAGCACTGTAAGTTGTGGAGCCCCCTGAAATGAACGGAGCGGCACGTCATTCATTTCTATGGGAGTTCCAGAGACAGTTGTGCGCTGTTCTAAGCTATCTCTGGAACTCCCATAGAAATGAATGGAGCGGATGTGCTTGACCGGACGCTCTGTTCATTCTGTTGGATGGGGGTGGGGAGACAGGGGGACGGCTCCACAGGGTATGGGTCCCATGATCAAGTAATTAGTGTGGGTACCACAGTTAGGACCCCACTGATTGGGGCTAACTTTATATAACCAGAATACTCTTTTAAGTCCGCCCCAGCGCACAGCTATCAGTGACTGACATCTCTCTTTGTATACACACTTACACAGAGAATGCTATCTATCACTCATAACACCTGCCCCGTATTCAACTGAAGTCAGAACAGAGATATAAATGTATGAAATACAAGACTTATTGAACCTTTTCCCACAAAACTATATATCAATCTGCTCAGCTCCTTCTGCTCTATAACATGCTGTCTGCAGATTATGCTGCATTTCATTGTGATTCAGTATGATGCACTGTGAGAAATCTGGTGCAGGTCTAGACAGTCTGTCTAAGATTACATCATCAAACAACCCCTTTTAGGGGACAAGTCCATGATACTTTTATCACAGTTCAGGAATTATATGCCAGCACTTCCTCCATGTCCATCAAACCTTATCACACTAACAACAGGTATGTGAATATTCTATGTATTTTTTAATATATAAAAAAATGGGTGGCTGTTTTTCTGGATATCATTTCTGAAGTCACTTCATGTCTACTAGTTCCTGTCCAGAGTCTTTTAACTTCCTGTCTAGAATTTTAGCATGGCAGAGAATCTCACTTACCACTCTGTCAGACCATCACTTAGAGCATAGAGAAATGAGGGGTGGTGACTCAGTTAGAGCACCAAACCTCCCATATGCTATCCCAGTAGTGTGGCTGGTCAGAGTTTTGTACATTACACAAACCAATGCATTCTGCTTTCATGTTTATCTAGGCCTATTAGGAGAACAATACAGTTGTCAATGTGGCACTCATTCCAGCCCTCCACCTACTAGCTCAATAAAGATTACCTTCCAGATGAACCCTTCGCTGTGCACCTGTACCTTTCTAACGGAAGTGTTACTTTAAAGGGGTGGTCTGAGATTTTGATACTTATGGCATATCTTCAGGATAGGTCAGCAATATCTGAGATCTGATTCTTGGCAATCAGCAGTTTCGCTCCAACTAGTGCTGCGGTCTCTTTACATCACATACACTGGTCGTATGGCCTGGGCGCAGGTCAGCTCCATTCAGTTGGCCACAGAGCACCGTCAAACAGTTGATTGGTTAGGGTGCTGGGAGTTGGATCCCCACCAATCAGATACTGATGAACTATCCTGAGGATAGGTCGTCGATATCAAAATCATGGAGAACCCATTTGATCCCCTCCTTTCCTTAGATCCTATTCAGTCTCATGTTACAATTAAAACAGATATATAACAGATAGAAATCTTCTCCGTGTGTGTAAGGAGCTTAGTCATATCCGTCTCCTATTCACTGTCTTGTATATGGGTGTATGAATGTTTACTTTTATCGTTCATTTCTAGTTTGAGTATTCCTAAGTAATGGTCAGGTCCTCTGAACTCCCACAGTTCACTGCTCTCTAGTAACAGGAAAAATGTTATGTGACCAAAGATCTCTCAACTTTATCTAAATGTGAAATACAAAAAAGAAATATAAGAGGATGTATAGACCATATATCTGTGAGGTCACAGCACTGTCATTTGAAAAATGCAGACCATCATACTGAAATATCTTACCAGTAAGTACTGCAGTAGGGAGCTGACTTGTGGTATCTTCAGATATAGACCACCTGTTATGTCACAGGCCTGCAAACACAAATACAACTGGCATGTACAAAGCACTGCTTCAGTTTTATCCTATACAAGCAACCTATATAATGCATAGTAATGAGACAAGCAGTAAAGCTGACCACTCCCTATGCACTTTTTGCAGGCTCCGTTGAAAAATGCCTATTCTTGTCTGCAAAATGGACAAAAATTGGACACGCTGTATAATTAATGGCTCGGCTGCAAGAATGCAGACAGCACACAAATTAGGCTGAGTTCACATGACCGTTTAGCTTTCCCTTCTTCTGATCCGTCAGAAGAAGAGAGAGAAAAAAAAACAACACGATCCTGTAAAAGAAAAAACGGATCCTGTTGCATCAGTTATGCATAGGATTGCATAGGATCCTGTTTTTTTGCAGGATCCAGTAAAAAAAAAAAAAAACGGATCCTGTTGCATCAGTTGTCATCTGTTTGTGCCATTTCTGTCTGAGATCTGTTGTTTTAGAAGGAAACAAAAGTACAGCATGCAGGACTTTTTTCCCCGTCTTAAAAAAAAACGGATCTCAGACGGAAATGGCTCAAGCGGAAGACAACTGATGCAACAGGTTTTTTTTTTTTTTTTTTTTACAGGATCCTGTTTTTTTTCTCTCTCTTCTTTTTCTTCTGACAGATCAGAAGAATGGAAAGCTAAACGGTGATGTAAATGCACCCTTACATTCATGTGCTGTCTGCATTTTTTGTGACCCCATAGAAATGAACGGGTCCGCGTGTGATCTGCAATGTTTGCAGACTGGATGCGGACCGTAAATACGGCAGTGTGAATGTTGCCTTAGGCCGCATTCAGACAGCCGTAGTATTGCGGGTCCGTAAAAATGCGGACCCACAATACTATGGGTGCTGCAATTTGCGGAACACACGGCTGGGCGCCCCATTGAAAATGCCTATACTTGTCAGCCTCGGCAAGATCGCGAGCCGGCCATAGAAGTGAACAGGCCCGCACCCATTCCGCAATTTTGCAGAATAGGTGCGGACCCCGTTCACACAACCGCCCTTAAAGGGGTTGTCCCACGAAAAATATTCTACAGTTTACAATTGTATGTAATTAAAAATTTTGTATAGCTACTGAGTTATTCTATAAAATGTATCTGTATAGGACCACTTAATTTCTTATTTCTTTGACCTATTCACTGAGAAGGCCGCACATGCTCAGTTTCAACTTTTAACTGCCTCCTGAGCTGTGATAGGGAGAGCTGAGACACGCCTCCTTAGCTGCAGCAGAAAAGACACTCCCCTTGAGCTGTCAGCTTGATATAAATCTAGCAGACAATGAATGAGGAGATCTCTGGATCCATGTAAGGTACAGGGCTGGTTCTAGCTTTGTTAAAAAGAGGTTGTCATGTCCTATATGATGTCTGATTTTCATTTTTTACATTATTCGTGGGATAACCTCTTTAAGGGAATATCAGCAGAAAAAGACTTATTGTTTTAATCAAGTTTTTATGCTAAGGGGGCTATATATCCCCTTCTTCACCCAAGCAGCCCTAGAATTTCATGCTCTGATGCTCTCCCTTGCCCTGCACATCGTTCAGGGTAAGGGCTGTTTCTTTTATGTTTTTACACTGTTAGGCGGCGGCTTCCACCTAGCAGTGTTCCCGGTGACGACACCAGCACTAATGGGCGGGCTTAGCACTGGATTTGGCAGCACTAAAGTCCGCCCATTAGTGCCAGTGACGTCACCTTCGCAACCAATGGCAGGAAAACATGATGCCAGTTTTCTTATGGGGAATAGCAATAACACCACAAATACTAATATCATGGAAGATTGCCTCACTGTAAAAGATATACATGTGATTTACTTATGCTTTTACATGAAACGTAGTGCTACTTTTAGATAATGTATGGGAAAAGGTTTCATGCTTTGTAGATCCATATATTTCCTATAAAAATACTTTTTAAGACAATATAGTAGTTGAAATTCTACATTATTGTAACTAGCCACCTTTATGCACGGTAAATGTTTGTACCATAGTTGAGCATTCAGGCCTAACACCATACCTGCTGCAGAAGCCCAGAATCTGTATCCAGTACACATGCATCAATGAGAATGTTCTGAGGATAAGAAAAAAAAATAATACTGTACTATTGATTTTGAAGGGCAGCATAACACAAGATTTATGGTTCTCTTTGGACGTCCTTTCCACTAATTTAGAAATTACCTGGTTGGGCGTTAAGATTAGCCAACTCTCTTAGCATAATAGCAACAAGGTATACTGTATGGCAACCCCTATTACTTACTAAAGCAGTTTTAATTTTCACAGGATCCACAGAATTGGTTTATAGAAGCCTTGCCCCATGATCTGTGAAAGCCCCTTTACATAGCCCAACAATCTGGGCAATTATTGGGAAGGGGCGTTCCTAGAAATGCTTGTTCCTGATAACTACCTGTTGTAAAGATGCTACCGATCACCTGATAAACAAGCAAATACTTATTCATCAGGAGAAAGAATGGCTGCTGTGGACACCAAAAATATTGTTTCTGCTACCCAGGAACAATGAATCTGTAATGGGGATGAGAGATAACAGTAGTGATTGCTTGTCCCCATATATAGGGGATATGATTGCTGTATGTAAATGCAGCTCTCACCTCCAAGCAGGTACGGTAATTATTGGCAGCAAACAGTTTGTTCCTGATAAATGCCTGAACAGCCCACGCAAAGGGATCTTAAAAGCTATGTACACCATTAGGGGCAATTTTTTTTTTTCATTGTACTCTTTATTAAAAATATGGAGCCCTTTTTTCTGTACAGAGCTGAGATGCTCTAGTAGCAGCCTGTGGATTTTCTGTCTCTTCAGTCTGTTGGGGAGCTGACGGGCTCCTTATCTCTACGCTCTGACATTGTAAACACTTACTGATAAGAAATGTGGCTCAAATAAGTGTTTATGACCTCTCAGTAGTTTAGAGATAAGGTTTATTAGATGACCAGCACAAAGTGAAAGTACCAGTCACACAGTTAGAAAAACAGTTAACCCTTTGTGACAGAACAAGTTAATGGGGGTCATTTATCAAACTGGTGTAAGGTAGAACTGGCTTAGCTGCTCCTTGAAAGAGAAAGGTGGAATCTGATTGGTTGCTATGGGCAACTAAGCCAGTTCTACTTTACACCAGTTTGATAAATCTTTCCCAATATTTTTAATAAAGGCCAATTGAAAATATGATTTTTAGCCAATAATGAGTAAAATGTAGTCATAAACAAAAATTGGCCTTTAAAATGCCAATCTGTTTGATGGGTTTGTTTTTCCTGAGATATGCAGCTCTAGATACATCTGGTCGCTGCTTGTCCCCATTAAAGAACATTCAGACTAATAGCTGTCACTCCAAATATGTTTATGGCCATCTTAAAAAGCAAATACAAGATGTTTTCCACCCCATGCAAAAAACATCCCAAGAAAAAATACCTGTTTTTGAGCTGCAAATATGACATTCATGAAGTTCATGTACTGTATAGCACTATCTTCTGCCGCCTTAATCACCTACAGAAAGACAGATTGGGGTCATAATGCTTGTCTTTAGAAGTCCATGCACATGAAATGAGCTTCAGCCTCCCCATACTCACTAGTATCCTCGACTTTACTTCTTCTCCAGCTGCGGAGTAAAGGAGGAAATAACACAGGAATGCTATTAATATAGAGATTACACACAATTATCAATCTCTACAAACAATGAAAGTCAAGCCGGTAGTACCTTTAGATTCTTTGCTTATCCTGTTAATATCTGGGACATTTATGATAAGGAAACAATATTCCAAGATCATTTCCATCCACCATTCAAGGCAATTCAGGAACATATATTAAAAAAAAAAAAACTAAAGCACCCTAGACGGTGGGGGCTAGATGAGACGGATATTAGTACTGCTCTATTGAAACATTATTTTGGGTTAAAAAAGTAAAG
Source organism: Rhinella marina (assembly GCA_900303285.1). Classification (NCBI taxonomy): domain Eukaryota; kingdom Metazoa; phylum Chordata; class Amphibia; order Anura; family Bufonidae; genus Rhinella; species Rhinella marina. Next base: position 414,912 of record ONZH01004287.1, read on the forward strand.
TAAGAGTCCTTTTATGCATGCCATGGATTGGGACAATTATGGGGGATGATCATACGAATACTTGTTTCCAATAACTGCCCCGTGTAAATGTGTCAGCGATCACCCGACTAATGATCAAGCGTTCGTTCACTGGTGTGTGAAACTTGTATGAAGCACATAAAATCATTGTTTGCTGCCAGCAAAACATTCTTGCATTATTCCAATACTACAGGTGAAATGAAAGGATACAGCATAGAGCTTTAGCTAAAGATCCCGCCAGAACAGTGTCGGTCCTTTGTCCTTTAATTTCCCCGGCTAAAATGAAATAAAAGAGTGTTAAGTGATAGCAATATTCATATATATTTATCATGTAGAGAAAGTTAATACAAGGCACTTACTAATGTATTGGGATTTTCCATATTGCTTCCTTTGCTGGCTGGCTTCATTTTTCCATCACATTATACACTGCTCGTTTCCATGGTTAAGACCACCCTGCAATCCATCAGTGGTGGTCATACTTGCACGCTATAGGAAAAAGTGCCGGCCTCTCTGGTGGCTGCAATCGTTGGAGCGTGCATAGTCATGCATGCACAGCAGCTCCTGTCCGAGCCACCTCATTAATTGCACTGCAGCTGTGGTCGTAACCCCTGAAAATGAGCAGTGTAAAATGCGATGGAAAAATAAATCCAGCCAGCAAAGGAAGCAATATGGACAATCACAGTACATTAGTAAGTGCCTTGTATTAACTTTCTCTACATGATAAGTGATGAAGTGACACAACCCGTTTAATGCAATTGAGCTGTGATTAACAAAGTAAAAACTGCTAGTGGTGCTTGGCCAATGATCACACAACCAAGGTGGTGGTGTTCCAACAAGATAGTGCCTGCCCGCGCTACACAGCATGCTCTTCAGGGTATATCCAGCAGTTCCCCTGGCTGCTCGATCGCCAGATCATTCCCCCCTTGAGAATATCTTGGACTGGATGTGGTGATGGATCTCCATGCACAGCAGCCAACAACCACCTTGGCTGACAAGGGGTCTAAGTTGAAAGAGCTTGGAATGACATACCACAGGAGGATATCCAGCATCTGTATGACTCTTACCATACCAGAGTGTTAGTCCGTATCACAGAAAGGTGAGATGCCACCCAGTGTTAGGCCCCTGCCTCAATTTATACCTAGAACCCAAAATAAAGGGTGCACCCTGGTTGTGAGATCACTGACTAAGCACCGCTAGCAGTTAATACTTTGTCAATCTCACTTAAATCCCATTATCTGGTGTGCATATATATATATATATATATATATATATATATATCCACAGTAAAAAAGGAAGCAGCACAAACAAAGAGCCGGGTGCAAAATCCCTCAGGATCCCGAGACCAGGGTTCACTTGTAAATATTAAAGGATGAAGGCAGCACTCCAAATATACGTGAGAAAAAAAAGTGGTTTATTCACCCATCAAAATTGATGGGTGAATAAATCACTTCATCCTTTAATATATATATATATATATATACATAGACACATGCAAGCATATCATACGGTATGGAAATTTCAGTCTGTGAAAGAGACAGCTGTGAAACAACAGATACAGATTCTCCATGTTTAAAAGTGCTCACTTTTTGTCATGAGATCTTTAATTTCGTCAGCAATCAGGTCATTGGCGGCAGTCAGTAATTCATATTTGCCATCCTTGCTGCCAGATGCATTTGATTCCAGAACAGCAGATTCTCCGGTCGAGTCTCCACATCTCCACTGCTTGCCTGGAAAAAGAAGGCGACTGCAAAGCAAACAGCAGATGCTATCATTACAATGGAATCCCGGCCTGCAGACATGAAGGGGATCAGTGAGACCATTACCTCTCCTGTACGTGGCTGGCAATTACAGCAAGTTTGTTATTCCGGCCCATAAATAAGTGGGAATTTCCCATCACCATAACTGCATCAATGCATTTTGGAAGTGTGACCTATAAGAAAGAAAGTGTCATTCAAACTGTAACATGCAGAAATATGACAGATTAAGGCCTCTTTCACACGAGCGTGATGGATTAGGTCCGGATGCGTTCAGGAAAACTCGCACTATTTTGCAAACAAGTTCAGTCAGTTTTGTCTGCGACTGGGTTCAGTTGTTCAGTTTTTCCCGCGCGGGTGCAATGCGTTTTGATGCGTTTTTCACGCACGTGATAAAAAAACTGAAGGTTTACAAGCAACATCTCTTAGCAACCATCAGTGAAAAACGCATTGCATCCGCACTTGCTTGCGGATGCAATGCGCTTTTCACGCAGCCCCATTCACTTCTATGGGGCCAGGGCTGCGTGAAAAACGCAGAATATAGAACATGCTGCGATTTTCACGCAACGCAGAAGTGATGCGTGAAAAAAACGCTCATGTACACAGACCCATTGAAATGAATGGGTCAGGATTCAGTGCGGGTGCTATGCGTTCACGTCACGAATCGCAACCAACACGCGGAAAACTCGCTCGTGTGAAAGGGGCCTAATAACCACTTACCGCTGACTGATTGAGCGCCTGCTGCCCCCACCATATAGGGTTCGCATCAACCACGATTACTAGGAGATTAACGTCATCGTCTATGAAAAAATACAAAAAAAAAAAAGCAGTTACCAATAGAGAAGAGAGAAAATAAGGCTGCTCCAAGAAACGTTACCCAACGACCAAGCGTTTCACTCGTTAATCAGCTAATTGGTGCCACTTTAAGGCTAGGGCTACACCCGTCGCAGCCAGGATCCCTGAGTAGCAGGGATCCCATAGAGATGAATGGGATTGCCGTGGTAGTTGCAAGAAATCCAACTCCTGGCTGCAACAACTGTCACTGTGTAGCCCTAGTCTTACACCGCCTAACAAGCTCATTAGTGGTTATCGGGCAGATTCTTGGCCAGTATAACGTTCCCTTTAGACCAAACATTAAAATAATCAGTGCAGTGCTTTCTTGTGTGCATTTTTATCAAGACAGATGAATAGAATAGTTGATATGTCATACTGTTATCCTAATTCTACTCCCACTGTTATACTAACAGATAACATCATCCCTTACAACAGCAGTAAAATAACATTAGGATCCCTATTACTATAGGAGTTTTATCTCTCTGTGTTGACTACTAGAGAAGGACAACATTTAGTATAATTTTCAATGGCATAGTACTACCAAAATAAAGAAGAAAATGCCAGAAATCCTTTAAAAAAATTTTTTTATGACTATTGAGTTAAAAATACCCCTAACAGGTATACCTCTAAAGTCCCACAGATCAGGATCTATTTTTATTTATAAAAACATGATGAAAAAGAACAGTAGGCGGGATGGAAAAGAGGTCACTGCAGGAGCAGACTACACAGATTTGTTTGCTGTCTGTAACCATGGAGACACAGTCTACACAGGAGCTGTATACACAGTGGGATAGTCTGACAACATTTAGAGTTCATTTAATTCATTTTTAGATGTACTGCACTGAAGGCAACCAGACGAGCACAGTCCATGTATGCACAGGAAAGAAATAGCAGCCATGTGTTCTCAACACGTTGATGGATTCATACACAAGTTCTATGCAACAAATGGCTGGACATCAGCAAACGTAAAGCGATCAGAATGTTTGCAGCACCCTCCTGCATACTGTCAGTGACGGGGGAATTCCTGTCAGGTTATGGACAACGCTCACCTGAAGCCATAATAAACTTCTACTACCACAGCCTGGAAATAGGACGCTTCCGTCCCTCTCTGATGACGTCAAATCCAGGAGGTGGGGCCTGTGGGACGCCATGCTGCCGTTAACCCTTTCCCTGCTGTGCGACGTCAAGTCTTGTAGAGAGCATTCTCTTCGGTTTTCCTCGCTTTGCTTCCCCCAGCCTATAGGACAGCGGCCATGAATGAAAGCGGTAACTGCACACGTATTAGCGGGAGAGGATACTGCAGGCAGCCATACCTGTCACCGGCTTTTAAGACACAGCTGCTGTATGGTACGACTGCCCCATAGCCGGGAGTCCAGCAATGGTTGTGCCACAGAGAATACGGCCATCCTGCTGGCACCCCCGCTAGAGCACTGAGGATGGATGTGCTGCAGCCTTATCATATAGGCTATGGCCGAGTCTATGCCTCACATTGGGGGGCCCATAACTCCAAGGGATAGCAAGTCTGTACCTGAAGCTACCTGCGGGGCGGATAATAAGTTCTCTTCATCAGTATATCCTGTACCATAAGACTCTTCTCATAAAGTCAGTGTTTGGTCAGTGATTTCCTCTCATGTTAGGGCATATAGACATGGCTGTTTTCGCGGTCTGCAAATTGCGTAACAGAATGTTCTGCCCTCTATAGAAGGTATCTATAAAACGGACAAGAATAGGACATGTTCTATTATTTTTCTGGGCATGCGGAGAGCTGTCCACGTCTTTTGCGGCCCCATTGAAATGAATAGGTCCGCATCCGACCTGCAAAAAATGCAGATCGAATGTGGGCAAAAAATATGTTCATGTGTATGAGCCAAAACCAGGATTGGATCCTCCACAGACATAAGGGAAAGATCTGCGTCTGTTCTGTGTTTAGTGCTGCACCTGGTTTTGGCTGGAAATCACTGACCAAATACCTACTGTGTGAAAGTGCTCTAAAGCTCCTTTTTTTTTTTTTTTTTCTCCCCCCCCCCCATGGTGGAATCCGTTTTTATAACTGATGTCACTTGGATAGCAATAGAACACCAGTTATTTTAATGGATCAGTGTATCTGTTCTGACATTTTTCGAGTATGTCCTATTCATGTACGCTTTTACTGATCTGAGCCATCCTTAAAGTCTATCGGATCAGTGAAAAACTGAATACACTCTAATGCAACTTGGACGTGAAAAATGGATATGGATCGGATCAAAAACTGAAACAGAAACCATATCAGTCATGAGCAGACAGCCTAAGGCTGTGCTCACACCACATTTTTGTCCTATGGTCAGCGGTGCACCACCAATGAGGCTAGGTGAGGCGATTGCTTCAGGCAGCACCAGGTAGGGACAAGAGGGGGGCAGCAGAAGAGGGATTATCTGTTTCGGCAGTATAGTATTGGGAAGCATAGTATGTGGCACTGTATTGCCCTGTATGCTTTGTAGCTCTGTATGTAATGTTTTCCAAGTATGTCTTTAACAATAGGGCTGGAGGGAAGTGATTAGGCTAAGAAATTGGCATTGGAGGGTTGGGGCGCCATTTCAGTTTTCGGATCAGGGAGTAGAAAGGCTAGGTGCACCCCTGCCCATGGTTAACACTTACATTGGGCAAAAATAAGTTTTTTTCATCTAGCAGAGTCCAACAAAAAAAAGACCTTTTTTTTTTTCGACACAACTCCTATGGTGACAGATACCACTGTACAGCATCTGTCTGACGAATCCATATAACGTATATGTCATGTGTATACAATAACCCCAGGTAAAAAAAAACTGATGTGAACATTGCCTTATAGTTCTTCTGATCAGAATTAGGGCTATGTTCACATCTGCATTAGAGGTTCAGTTTGAAGCTTCGGTCACAGGTTTAACAAACAATTAGCGCAGAGAATAATTCTGCATGCAGGCCTTTATTCTCTGCCGGAAACCAAACAGATTCCATTATAGTCAATGTATCTGTAAGGCCTCGTGCACACAAATGTATTTTCTTTCCGTCTCAGTTCCATTTTTTTGCAGACCGTATGCAGAACCATTCACTTCAATGGATCCACAAAAAAAAAAAAATTAAGTTACTGCGTGTGCATTCCGTTTCCGTATGTCCGTTCTGCAAACAGAAGATTTCCTGTTATTGTCCGCATTACGGACAAAGATGGAACTGTTATATTAGGGGCCAGCTGTTCCGTTCCGAAATATACGGAATGCACACGGACATCATCTGTATTTTTTGCAGATCTGTTTTTTGTGGACTGCAAAAATATAATTTTGTTATAATATTATTATTATTATCATCTCCACAGAAGTGATTATATATTTCAAGCGTCAACTGAAGGAGGATCCAAATGTTGCCACGGCTGTTGCGGCAATAAGGACGTTACTGGAGTTCCTGAGGAAGGATAAAGGTAGATCAGAGGCTGCTGTTGATTTGTGATTTACTGTGTAACTTCACTGCTGTGTAATGTCATCCATTACTGCTGCTACTTCTGAGAGTGTGCTGCAGAGAGGATCCCCTTTTTCTTCATGACCTGTGTATGGGCAGACATGATACCAGCTAGTCTCCAGGATGGGCTGGAAACTTAAAGGGAACCTGTCATCAGCTTTATGCTGATCTCACTGAGGGCAGTATAAAATAGTGACAGAAATGCTCATTTCAGCGGTGTGTCACTCATGAGCTAAAAGTACGTGGTTGCAGAGAACCAGCATCATAATCATTGCAGATCAGGCCTTGAAAAGAGTCAAATCTACATGAGAAGAATCATGGTTATTCATAATCTCCTGCTCTCCCGCCCATCTGCTGACGATTGGCAGTTCTCTCCTAGAGAGAGAGAGAAAACTAGGTAGAAGACTGTCAATCATCAGCAGGAGGACAGGGAGAGCAGGAATTCATGAATAACCATGACTCTTCTCATGACGATTTGACTCTTTTCCAGGCCCAGTCTGCAATGTTTGTGATGTTGGTTCTCGGCAACCACTTACTTTTAACTTATAAATGACAGACCGCTGAAATCAACTCACCTGTCTCTACGTTATTCTGCCGTTAGTATGGGTAGCATAAAGGTGATGACAGGTTCCCTTTAAAGAAGACCTTTCACCACTCCTGACATGCCTGTTTTAATATCTTCATACATTCCTCACGTACTAACAATTCTGGAACATCTATTCTTATGTCTCTATGTTGTATTATTCCTCTATTATTTGTACTAGAAGTTATGAATGAATTGCTATTAGCCCTCAGTAAGGGTACAGAGGGGAGGTAACCAGTTGGGGGGGTGTACCTGACTCTATCCAATCAGTGCTTGCATTTTCAGACTGTGCAGATACACCCCCCCCAACTGGTTACCTCCCCTCTGTACCCTTACTAAAGGCTAATAGCAATTTATCCATAACTTCTAGTAAAAATAATAAAGGAATGGCACAACATAGAGCCATAAGAATAGATGTTCCAGAATTGTTATTACATGGGGAATGCATGAAGATATAACAGGCATGTCATGAGTGGTGAAAGGTCCTCTCTAAAGTGGCCCTAGAAAAATAAAATAAAAGGAGCAGCATTACCATATTGCGGCACATTATACCACCCCAGCAGAGCCAAATACAACAGTGCATCACAAAATACCGCCCCAAAAACTACCCCTTTGTGGTAGGAGAGCTCTCTGGCGGCCCCCTGGGCATCAGCCCACTGGGAGGTTTCTCTGTAGGTTCTTATGCTCGTCCTCCACTAGTCCCTTACTAGCTCAGAAAAGTACAGATTGCAGAGGGAAAAACTGCTACGATACCCATCATAAAATGGGCAGAAATAGCGTTATTCCTCCTGTACACAACGGCCGCTTATTATGAAAGAAGAATGACGGCTACATTGTAATATCTCTGGCTTCTGTTACCAAAGTCAGTTTCTAACTTTGAGTTTTGTCTTCTAGGTGAAACTATACAAGGCCTGATTGGAAGTCTGAAAAATGCTATTGAGACAATGTCAAAAGTGGATTCCTCTGTATCAGTGTCTTCTGGAGGAGAGCTCTTCTTAAGGTTCATTACCCTCACTTCTGAGCTGGAGCATTCTGTAAGTGTCTCAAAGGCAAAATGTATTTACCCTGATTGCCCAGTAATCTGTTTTATCTGAAATGTTCATTGTGGAAATGAGTATGCATCAATAAGATTAAAAAGTAACAGTACGGTATCATATTTAACTTTTTAAGAGTTAAGAATAATAAAGATGTTGTACTCGCCTCCACCTAGTCCCCGATATCCTGACACTGTTTTGGGTCCAGCTTCTCTCCACCTCCTGTTCAAGCTCAATACGCCAGAATTAGCAGGAATGCACCCTCCATATACTTATTTTGACCTAAAAATCACGTTTTCAATTGCTCTTTATTAACAATATGGAATCCTTTTTTGTGTACACAGCAGATAAGCTGTACTAGCTGCCTGTTGATTTTTTTCTCAATTCCATCATCTGAGGAGCAGACTTCTTATCTGTGCTCTAAGACCTCATGAACACTCATTAAAGCTCAATCCTTACCTTACTGATAAGAATGTGGCTTAAATAAGTGTTTATGACCTCTCAGTAGTTTACAGATAAGGGTAATTAAATGACCAGCACAAAGTGAAAGTACCAGTCACCCAGCTAGACAAACAGTTAAAGGGGTTCTCCTAGTTACATTTATTGATGACCTATCCTATCAGATCTGTAGGGGTCGGGTACCCCCGCCGATCAGCTGTTTGAAGACGAGGCCGTGCCTTACCAGCGCTGCCTCCTCTTTATTGTTTACACGCTAGCCGTAACAGGTAGAGGTGAGTAGGTGTAATTACACCTAACTGCCCCATTCATTTCAATGGGAAGGATCGCTCCCATAGACTTGTATGGGAATGAGCCTTCCCATTGAAATGAATGGGGCGGTTAGGTGTAATTACACCTGCTCAACTCTACCCCTGATACGGCTAGCGTGTAAACAATAAAGAGGAGGCAGCACTGGTACGGCGCGCGTCTCCTCTTCAAACAGTTGATCATGGGAGGTGCTGGGTGTCGGACCCCCGCCGATCTGATATTGATGACCTATCCTGAGGATAGGTCATCTATAAATTTAACTTGGAGAACCCCTTTAACCCTTTGTGACTGAACAGCTCAATATTTTTAATAAAGATCAATTGAAAATATGATTTTTAGCCAAAAATAAGTTAAATGCAATCATAATTTTTAAATTATTATTGCATTATACTCTATTATATTTTGAGCTAAAAATCATTTTATCAATTGGACTTTATTATAAATATTGAGCTGTTTTTCCTGCACAGCCTTGAGTTTAGTATCTGGCTCTGAAATTTCTCTCTGCTCCTTCAGGAAGGGAGCTGATGGGCTCTTTATCAATAGACTGTCATAAAAAAAATTTGCATCAGAAGAAGACTTTGCTGAGATGGTCATATCCTATCCATTGTTTACAGGTGGATTTGCCTACTTTGACATACTAAGGTTGTGTTTATATGCTGTGGGGGTCCGACTCCCAGCACCCCTGCCGATCAGCTGTTTGAAGAGGCCTCGCTGCTCCAGTGTGCACCGCGGCCTCCTCGCAGCTTACCCTAGGCCATAGGTGGCCAACCTGTGGCTCTTGAGCCACATGTGGCTCTTTGCCTCTTCAAGTGTGGCTCTTGGTGGAGCCGGGAAGCAGTCAGGCCGGCTCACTCTCCACCCCATGCTCAGATCTCTTTTCCTGATTGAGCATGTTGCTACTCTGCAGCTCCAGCTCACTCTTCACTACATCCCGATGCGCACAGTGTCAGAACATAATATGTGGAGACGCGCGCTATCACCTGGCATTGTGTGCATCAGGTCACATTGGAAAGAGTGAAGCAGGTGCCTAATCAGGGGAGGTAGATTTTTCTAAATTATAGAACTGAGAATAAGCGTTTGATCTAGGCATGGGGATCTGATCTGAGCATGGGGGATCTGATCTGAGCATGGGGGATCTGATCTGAGCATGGGGGGGATCTGATCTGAGCATGGGGGGGGATCTGATCTGAGCATGGGGGGGATCTGATCTGAGCATGGGGGGGATCTGATCTGAGCATGGGGGGGATCTGATCTGAGCATGGGGGGATCTGATCTGAGCATGGGGGGATCTGATCTGAGCATGGGGGGGTCTAATCTTAGCATGGGGGGGGTCTAATCTTAGCATGGGGGGGTCTAATCTTAGCATGGGGGGGGTCTAATCTTAGCATGGGGGGGTCTGATCTGAGCATGGGGGGGTCTGATCTGAGCATGGGGGGGATCTGATCTGAGCATGGGGGGGATCTGATCTGAGCATGGGGGGGATCTGATCTGAGCATGGTGGGGGTCTAATCTTAGCATGGGGGATCTGAGCATGGGGTGGGGGTCTAATCTTAGCATGGGGGGTCTAATCTGAGTATGGGGGGTCTGATCTGAGTATGGGGGGGCAGATCTGAGCATGAGGGGTATGATCTGAGCAAGGGGGTCTGGTCTGAGCATGGGAGGAGATCTGAGCACTGAGGGTCTGACACTGGGAGTCTGATTTCTGTTGAGGATCATATTTTAGGTCACAGATTTTTCATCAGACCTCAGATCAGATGAGAAAAAAATTATTTCTTATTTTTCCTCCACTAAAATCTAGGTGCATCTTATAGGGTGAAAAATACGGTGCCTCATGTGCAAATGTATAGCTTGTGGCTCCTGGTAGTCATACGTTTTTTTTTCCCTGGCTCTTTGTGTCTGTAAGGTTGGCCATCCCTGCCCTAGGCAATCTGTCACGTGGCCTAGGAGCAACTTAGTCCCATTCAGGTGAATAAGGCTGAGCTGCGATACCAACTACAGCTGCTGTACAAAAGGTGGCGCTGTGCTTGGAAAGCTGTGAGGATCTGCAGGGTTACTGGGTGTCAGATTCCCACCGATCAGATACTGAAAACCCCATAAATCAGGATGACCTCTATAGGCTTGTCAGCATGTCATTACTGATGAGCATTCATAAGTATTTATATGTTTTGTTTCAGAATTATGCTTTGTGCAAAGAAAGGATGAGTGAACGAGGTGAACTCTTTCTGAAAAGGATCTCCTTGTCAAGGGACAAGATCACAAAACTCTGCTGCCCGTTTATAAAAGATGGAGCGGTGAGTATGAGGGATTAGGCATTCCTGGCTCTGGCTTCAAAACTGCGTAAAGAAACTGAACATGGAAACCCAACCTAAAGGCTAGGGCTACGCCTAGGGGGAATATATCAAGCTTGTATGCCAGTTTTCTGGCTTACAAAAGTTGTACATTTTGGCACAAGTCTGTTTTGCGCCAAAATTGTGACTTTTACCTCTTCCCCTTTTTCTCCACTCTCGCCACATTTACCAAAAGTGGGTGGGGCCTCCATAGACTGATACATTTACCAATATGTACACCAGAAAACTGGTGCACATTACACCTAAAATGTAGCTGATCGCCAGGTGTGCCGGGAGTCGGACCCCCACCGATCTGACAGATGACCTATCCTGAGGATATGTCATTAATAGTAAAAAAGCGGAGAACCCCTTTAATAATTATGCTGCATTGTACACGGTTTGTTAGTAAATAGTCACTGTCTTTTCATCAGACAATGCATAAATCAATAGTACAGGTGAATATAAGAGTCTGTAATAAGGGAATCATTAATGTATATACTTTTTATATTTTAGTACTTTTTTTTTTTTTTTTGGTTAAAGAACTTCTATACTTCTGTTCTTTTTGCAGAAAATTTTAACCCATGCATACTCGAGGGTGGTTCTTAAGGTCCTAGAAGAAGCTGCAGCCGCTAATAAACGCTTTAGTGTCTATGTGACAGAATCACAGCCAGACTTAGCTGGGTAAGCATGCCGCTATCCTCTGAATATCATTATGGTCCTCAAGATCTACAGAGTGACAAAGGTCTGACAATTTCACCCCTTAGTGACCACCAATAGCATTTTTACAGCGGTCACTAAGAGACCTTAGGCTGGGCCACTGCTTCCTCGTGCAGTTTAGAGTTGGGGCTCCTGCTCTAACAGCCTAGACCGGCAGGAGTGCCGTTCCGGGCTATCTAATCCCTTACATGCCGTGGGCAATGGCGCCTGCCGCATGTAAGCGGTGGCAGAGGGAGCTGACTCCCTCTGTATCCCATCAGCATTGGGGTGCCAATGTGTGTGTATATATGCAATGTACTATAGTGATAGTGCATTGTATTTTAGAAGCAATCAAAAGATTGCCTGTTATAGTCCTCTTGTGGGGCTATTAAGTGGATTACAAAAACATTTATTAAATAAAAAAAATTCCAATAAAAAATATAGATTTTTGATGCTAAATAACCCATAGAGTTCATGAGTGTATTGAATAACACTGCCAGCATTATGTCAGTGTTATACAATAAGGGTCACCTAGCATCATAAATATAATGCTATGGGATCCTATCAGTGCTACATAGGTCAGGACGGGAGATCTCGGAGACATACACTGCGGATTCAATGCATTGAACTCACTCATGTGAAACCAGCCTTAAGGGTAGCAACACACAGATGTTTTTGTAGTAGTTTTTTGAGGCAAAGCCAGGGGTGGATCCAGCGGGAAGAAGTAATAAGTCCTTCCTTTATATTTCTCATTCCCTTCCAACCCATATCTGGCTTTGGCTAAAAAAAAAAACTGCTACAAATAGTTTTCCTGCTTCCAACTAACAGGACCGAATATAATTTTTACCACCAGATATGAGGCTTTCACACAGAACTACTAATTTTTCCCCCAAAAGCATGTTGGGCTTTGTAAAGAGAAAACCCTGGCCCTACTGGATGTAGTGGAGATTATAAGCCTTTATTCTGTATTCACTACTAATTTCTTCCTCATAGGAGGAGTATGGCAGAAGCTCTACAGAAAATTAATATGCCGGTGACCGTGATCCTGGATGCTGCAGTAGGGTGAGTTAGATGATGAAGGTACAAAACTGAATGCCTGTGGCTTGTATAACGTCCATGGTTTCTTTTTGCCAGTTATATCATGGAGAAAGTAGACCTGGTCATTGTAGGAGCTGAAGGCGTAGTGGAGAGCGGAGGAATAATCAATAAGGTAAATTACGGTCTATTTAACTACATATTAGTTGCGGTCTCTTTCCCGGTCTTAGCCATCGATATGGAGAGGTGCAGAGCGGTCATCTGAACGGGGACAGATCCTCTGTACTATAAGCCATAATGGCATAAAAATGTCAGCCAAGTTTACAGTAGTTGCAAATGCGGTGATACAAAATAAGTATAGTTTGTTTTTTTTATGTTTTGTTTTCCAGTAAGAGGATTTTTTTCTTTTTAGTGACTATTATACACCGCAAAACTTCTGTATTCCAGAGTATTATACATATCACAACGCTGACAGGCATCCACTTAGACCCTGTGCTGCCATAGTGACCCATTGACACCCCCGCCGTCTTGTTGCGGAGGGGGGAGGACACTCTATACACATACAGGATTACTATTTCCTTGAACAGTACAAGCTTTCAGTATTTAGGCAGTAAATAACCTGTAGTAACAGCATTTTTATGGATTTTACTGCAGATTGGCACAAATCAAATGGCCATATGTGCTAAAGCTCAGAATAAACCATTCTATGTGGTGGCAGAAAGTTTTAAGTTTGTGCGTCTCTTCCCACTGAATCAGAGAGATGTGCCAGACAAGTTTAAGGTGAGTAATAAAATAATGTATGGTCCTTATATGCTTAAAGAGGTTTTCCTAGATATTTTTATTGATGACCTATCCCCAGGTCATCAGTATCAGATCGGTGGGAATCCGACACGCAGCTGTTTGAAGAGAAGGCTGTGCCAGCGCAGCCTTCCCTTCATTGTTTACCTGCTCGCTGTCCACGTCGCAATAGAACCTGTGACCAAGTGTTATTAAAAGAAGCCATCCCATTCACTTCTATGGGGCAGCTCCTTCCTATAAACCTGTATAAGAATATCCATAAAAATCTCAGAAAACTCAGGGGTTAGTGTGGGGGAGTCAGAAGTTCGTATTGGTTTATATGCGGATGACATGATCTTATATTTGTCATCTCCCGACACATCTCTATCCAATGCGATAAAGATAATAGATGAATTTGGTGACTATTCTGGTTTGCGTATCAATTGGGAAAAATCTGTTTACATGCCCCTGGGCAGATTAAACTGGACAGGTGCTTCACATATGGCAGGTCTGAAAGTAGTTGATTCATTTAAATATCTAGGGATATGTATCACTAAAAAGCATTCCCAAGCCCTAAACCTCAACATTCTTCCCCTCATGGATCACGTTAGGAACAAATTCCAAAATTGGAAATCTCTCCCTATATCTGTGGCGGGTCGTATTAATCTAACCAAGATGATAATACTTCCTAAGGTGCTCTATGCTCTTCAACATACAGAGGTTCATGTCCCGAGATCTTTTTTTCGGGAGTTGGACTCTCTCACCAGAACTTTTATTTGGGGTAAGTCTAGAGCTAAATTGAGTCTAGATATCCTGAAGCGTCCAAAAACCGAGGGAGGCATGGCGTTACCAGACTATAATCTATACTGGGGGTGCACAACATTTTCTGGCTGGGGGCCACATTGGCAAACTAAACTAATCACGAGGGCCGAAAATAAAATTCAAAGGGGTAATAAAAATCAAAATACTGTATTTATGGCATATTGAACACACAGTATATACTATTAATGTCTAGTTACAGTTCCAGGACTCCCATATAATGGAAGAATTACATGAAATATACATGTGAGCAGCTACAAGACATAGACATACATGTCTGTTACCAGATGGTTGGGGGCCGCACAGAATGGTATCGAGGGCCGCATGTGGCCCCCGGGCCGCAGGTTGTGCACCCCTGATCTATACTATCTGGCTGGAAAACTGAGATTAATAGCTGCTTGGTATACTACTGAAGCGCTTCCTATTTCAGAATATTTCCTTAAAAGGTACCTTAATTGTCATACATTGTGGTCTGTCCTAGAATTTCCTCCTTCATTTCCTACCCCATTACTGCCCATACATAAGTTGGCACAATCAGTATGGCGAGAAGTCAAAGTCATAACCCAGTATAATGCGGTAGCTACAGATATCCCGGTATGGAATAATACTTCCTTTCCAAATGTGCGGGCGGTCATGGGAGCTGAACTGTGGCGGGAGGCAGGTATTCAAACTCTAGGTGATATGTATGATCAAGGAACTTTAATGACCCTTCAGAATCTTTTGCAACGATACAACATCCCCAGATCCCATTTCTTTTCCTATCTTCAACTAAGATCAGTCATTCAGACTAGGATTCCCAGCACTGGTGTGACAGTATCTAAATACCCTTTAATAGGTGTAGTCAGAACTCAAGGCCCTAGAGGCTTGGTCTCCGCTATCTACTCCCACTTAAGGCCTCTTTCACACGAACGTTGTGTTTTGCGGTCCGCAAATTGCGGATCCGCAAAAAAAAACGGATGGCATCCGTATTTTTTGCGGATCCACTGTAACATTGCCTATCCTTGTCCGCAAAACGGACAAGAATAGGACATGCTCTATTTTTTTTTTGCGGGCCACGGAACGGAGCAACGGATGCGGACAGCACACGGTGTGCTGTCCGCATTTTTTGCGGGCCCATAGAAATGAATGGGTCCGCATTTTTCATGTGAAAAATGCGGATCGGAGCCCGCAAAAACAACGTTCGTGTGAAAGAGGCCTAATTCACATGAAAGTCAAGCTTAACCCTCTGGCTGTGCTAGATAAATGGAAGAGACAAATTCCACAACTTACAGATGAGTCCATACCAATTTTATTAGAGTCACATTTGCAGGTGTCCCCAGCGATTAATAATAAATTGATACAGCTCTATATTATGCACCAGGCGTATTTAACCCCTATAAAACTATACAGAATGGGTAGAGCCACTTCCACAGCATGTCCCCGATGTGGCGAGCTGGAATCAGATTTCTGGCATATGATGTGGACGTGTACTCCTATTGCGGTATTCTGGAAAGGAGTGACTGATTTTCTTTCATCACTGGTACAGAGTCCAATAGCTCACACTCCTGAGGTCTGTCTGCTAGGAATCCTGGATGGGGATAGGTGGGATCATTATCAATCTATATTTTTGAAAGAAACGTTATTCATGGCCCGGAAATGTATTGCATTAAGATGGTACAGTCCCAACACACCGACGATCAGTATGTGGAAACTACAGATAAATCAAAATCTACCCTATATTGCTATGACCTATAAGCCTCGTAATAAACCTGACAAATTTGGCAAGGTCTGGGGTGACTGGTGCGACTCACCTTACACTCAGTATTCGGTCCCGATACTCGTTATTGTCAGCTCAGCCACTCAACACCTAATTGCTATACTGGAGGCCTATACACTGATAGCTTGTATATGTTTGGTCATTAACAGCCCTTCGGGGGATCATTCTATGTGCCTTGAACACAGTAAAAAGTGTGCTTACATGTATCAACATGCTCTACATTTAATAATGCTAAAGATTATGTAGTATGTAGTTCTTTGGTTTGCTTTACTATATGACATGTTCATAGTATGCAACGATTATTCGATAACCATTGTTTTGTATTTATGTACAATAAGGAAGTTTAAAAAAAAAATAAAAATCTCAGAAAACCCCTGTTAATTGGTTATTTCCATCGTAAATGTAAGGCATATCCACAGGATATGATAGGTACCGCTGGGGCTCACTCCTATCTCAAGAACATGACCATGTTGTCCACTGCTAGGAACGGAGAAGAAGCCGCTCATATGTATCGGCTATTTCATTCACTGCCATGGATCCTCTGAAAATAGGCAAATAAGTGCCCTTATCTGTTTTCAGAAATTGTATGGCAGTGAAAGAAGTGTCTCCTTTTCAGTCCCGTCAGTGTGCAACAGGGCCTTGTACTTGAGAAGGGTGGAAGTGCTGCCTCTGACCTGCTCCTATCAAACATTGATGGCAGAACAACAAAGTTCAGCAGGGAGGACGGAATGGAGGGGGTTCAGAATGGCAAATATATATCTCAGATAGAATACATAAAATACAACCGCACACTGCTGCCAGATAAAGCACAGAATGCCACAGTGATAGAGTATTCCAAAGCTCATGCTATGCTTGTTTGATAAATTAGAGACTCTTGGCAAATATATTTTGTACAAAATTATCTGAGCCAATTCACCGGATCGTCAAGGTGGTCTCTGCAGAATGGGAACCTAACACTATCTCCTACCTGTTACGTGCCAGACTTGGCTTCCATATAATCAGGGGATGTTTTTTTCCACATGCACGTAATGTCCACTTGCCTTTTGCCATTTCTGGTACTTCAAAGGCCTCCCCTACTTCAGGAGTGCAGACACTAACAATATCTCAGATAACCTCTTTAAAGGGGTTATGCCATGATTGATGTAAACAATTTAAATCAGGCATTATGTATGAAATGAAAATCTTTCTAACAAAGCTAGAACCAGCCCTGTACCTCCCCTGGATACAGAGCTTCCCCTATTTATTGCTCTGCTAGATTTATTTCAAGCTGGCAGCTCAGTGGGTGTGTCCTTTCTTCTGTTGCTCTTTCCTTGTAACTGCCACAGCTTCTAAGGGCCCTTGCACACGACTGTATGCCCTCCGAGACATACGGTCCTGGAGTGGCATTGATTGTGCGTACAGCATCATAGATTACAACGATGCTGTGCACGTCAGGCCGCCCGTGGGGCTATTGTCCTGCACTCACAAGATCATATGAGTACAGGACAATAGTCCCTCAGGCGGCCCAACATGCACAGCATAAATCAATCAATGCCGCTCCGGTACATATGGCCCACTCACGGACTGTATGTCTCAGAGGGCATACAGTCGTGTGCAAGGACCCTAACAGAAAATAAGGCTGGTAACAGTTTAAGATTTAAATTGAGCATGTGCGACCACCAAAGTAAGGTGAAAAAGATGTAGGGCTAGTTTATATTTGATTTGGAAATAAGCCACTGTTTACTTACTATAAAAATGGACCCATTTGCGTTAGGATGTATATTCATTTTAGACTGGCCATTTGACTGTCATGCATTTCTTTCAGTATAAGGCAGACACGCAGCAGAAGAAGGACCTCATGAAGGAGCACTCCAGGATTGACTACACATCACCCTCCCTAATCACACTGCTTTTTACAGATTTGGGAGTCTTGACTCCATCTGCTATAAGTGATGAACTAATCAAACTGTACTTATAATATATTAAAATTAACCCCATGATACAAAGGTGTGTTGTAAATAAGAGGTTGCAGAGACATTAAAACATTTATAGAATACATCACTTCCAGGATTTAGCTATATAAAATAACCATGAGATTTTTATTATGTTATTTTTTTTATACACCGTATATATGGAAATACATCAGCAGTTTCCACTTCACCAAAAAATCCTAAGAGGGCATATTTGCATGGCCTTTTTCACATCGTGTCCAGGTCTGTGTATTCCATGGCAAAATTTGAGTAAATTATTTCAGGGTATGATCCGGATGGTTTTGGGCTCATATTAAAAAAAAAAAATAATAATAATAAACCTTTAGAATTAAAAGGTAAGCAACATTTTATAGCTTTGTTCATACCTAGACTTAAAATCCGGGATTGTAAAACTCTTTCTGCTGCGCACCTACAGTAGATCTGCACAAGGAGCAGCCCAATTTTCATTCAGTGGAGCGAAGACCAGTGAATTCAATGCAGGAAACACGCTTTGTGTGGCTGCGTGCTTTCCTGAATTCTGCTCCTCTGACAGGACCTCATGACATTATAATGCTGTGTGTGCCCACCAGACCACAGATCTACTCAATTGTACTGATTGCATTATGTCTGTAGCATTCAGCAGTTACAAGTTTGGCAGGAACACACAGCATTATAAATCTTTATAATGCCATGAGGTCCTGCCAGAGGAACATAATTCAGGATGTAAATCATGCTTCCACAAACAGGGTGTTTCCCACAGTGAGCTTACTCAGGCCTAATCCTTAGGCTCCATTCACACGTCCTGTTTTTCTTTCCTGATTCTTTCAGAACCCATTGAAATGAATGGATCCAGATCAGGATCGAATCAGGAAAGAAAAACAGGACGTGTGAATGGAGCCTTAGTGCCCTCATATGATATACAGTGCCTTGTAAAAGTATTCGTCCCCCTTGAACTTTTCAACCTTTTGCCACATTTCAGGCTTCAAACAAAAAGATATAACATTTTAAATTTTTGGTGAAGAATCAAAAACAAGTGGGTCACAATTGTGAAGAGGAACGAAATTTATTGGATCATTTAAACTTTTTTTGTAATAATAAAACTGAAAAGTGGGGCGTGCAAAATTATTCGGCCCATTTACTTTCAGTTCAGAAAACTCACTCCAGAAGTTCATTGAGGATCTCTGAATGATCCAATGTTGTCCTAAATGACTGATGAAGAGAAATAGAATCCACCTGTGTGTAATCAAGTCTCCGTATAAATGCACCTGCTCTGTGATAGTCTCAGGGTTCTGCATCATGAAGACCAAGGAACACACCAGGCAGGTCTGTGATACTGTTGTGGAGAAGTTTAAAGCCGGATTTGGATACCAAAAGATTTCCCAAGCTTTAAACATCCCAAGGAGCACTGTGCAAGCGATCATATTGAAATGGAAGGAGTATCAGACCACTGCAAATCTACCAAGACCCGACCGTCCCTCTAAACTTTCATCTCAAACAAGAAGACTGATCAGAGATGCAGCCAAGAGGCCCATGATCACTCTGGATGAACTGCAGAGATCTACAGCTGAGGTGGGAGAGTCTGTCCATAGGACAACAATCAGTCGAACACTTCACAAATCTGGCCTTTATGGAAGAGTGGCAAGAAGAAAGCCATTTCTCAAAGATATCCATAAAAAGTCTTGTTTACAGTTTGCCACAAGCCACCTGGGAGACACACCAAACATATGGAAGAAGGTGCTCTGGTCAGATGAAACCAAAATCCAACTTTTTGGAAACAATGCAAAACGATATGTTTGGCATAAAAGCAACACAGCTCATCACCCTGAACACACCATCCCCACTGTCAAACATGGTGGTGGCAGCATCATGGTTTGGGCCTGCTTTTCATCAGCAGGGACAGGGAAGATGGTTAAAATTAATGGGAAGATGGATGGAGCCAAATACAGGACCATTCTGGATGAAAACCTGTTGGAGTCTGCAAAAGACCTGAGACTAGGACGGAGATTTATCTTCCAACAAGACAATGATCCCAAACATAAAGCAAAATCTACAATGGAATGGTTCAAAAATAAACGTATCCAGGTCTTAGAATGGTCAAGTCAAAGTCCAGACCTGAATCCAATTGAGAATATGTGGAAAGAGCTGAAAACTGCTGTTCACAAACGCTCTCCATCCAACCTCAAAGAGCTCGAGCTGTTTTGCAAGGAAGAATGGGCAAGAATTTCAGTCTCTAGATGTGAAAAACTGATAGAGACATACCCCAAGCGACTTGCAGCTGTAATCGCAGCAAAAGGTGGTGCAACAAAGTATTAATGCAAGGGGGCCGAATAATTTTGCACGCCCCACTTTTCAGTTTTATTATTACAAAAAAACTTTAAATGATCCAATAAATTTCGTTCCACTTCACAATTGTGACCCACTTGTTGTTGATTCTTCACCAAAAAATTAAAATGTTATATCTTTTTGTTTGAAGCCTGAAATGTGGCAAAAGGTTGAAAAGTTCCAGGGGGATGAATACTTTAGCAAGGCACTGTAAATAGCATGCCACTTAATTTTCCACCAAGCAGGAAAAAACCTGCAGAAAGTTTCCACTAAATGTTGTGGAAACTCCATTCACAGGATGCGGATTTTGCTGTTGAAACCAGTGTCATTGGACATGAGTAATGCCCCTTTCACACGAGCGGGAGACTCGCATGTCTCCCGCAACGCATCTACAGGGCTGGACTCGGCACTGACTGGGATCGCATAGCATTATATGTGATCCCTGTCAGTGCAGGAGTCCAGCCCTGTAGATGCGTTGCGGGAGACATGCGAGTCTCCCGCTCGTGTGAAAGGGGCATAAATGAGGCTACGCACGTACAACCTTGTTAAAGTTTTTCTATAAAAGCTTTGTTCATATGAGTTCTTCTTACTGTTGTTCTGCGCTATTATAGATTGACAACCACTAAAATTTTGGCTATATAAAAAAAAGTCACTATTCTAGTACACACAAAAAAACCTTCCATACAAAATGTTTTATTCTGGGTGGAAAAAAAATTGATGCAATTGTAAAAAATCATAGCGTAAAAATATATTTGGTTTAGAAAAAAAAATGATTTCCTTTTGTTAACCCATCCCATAAAAATGCCGAAAAGGTGAAAATTTCTATGTTCCCCATAAAGCTGCCAATAAAAAATACAATTTGTTCTACAAAAAACAAGCTTTTATAAAAAGGTATGTTGATGGAAAAATAAAGTGATTGATCGTTGCAACACAAAACTCTTCAGATTGGACAGAAATAACATGAGATGTAAGAAATAAACATTTCAGAAATAGAATAAAACTTATGTTTTAGGGGCTAGTTCACACAGTGAAACACTTCTGGTTTCTATCGCACTATTCCAATTTGAATGCAGCAGACCCAACGCACAATTTAGCTACACTAGTCAGTTTCCAGTGGAGTTTGCACTGACAACATGCTAATAAAGGATACTTTTTTTTTTTTTCTTGGCACAGCCACATGACTGGCAGCACTGATTCCCACTGAAAACAATGACAAGTGGTATAGGTGCATTTATAGGAAGATTAGGACTAGTTCACATCCGCATTGAACTTTCCACTGTTCTGATCTTTCAGAAGAACACAAACATAGATCCATTAAACAACAGACACAATATATTCAGTTTATATCCCTCATTAACCTTCATGTGAAAACAAAAACTGAAAGTGCCATTCCACCAAAACTAGCAGCACATAAACAGCAGATAGGAACCGAACAAAACAGACATTCTGATGGATCAAAATAATGAAAGCTCAATGCAGATGTGAACATGCCCTTATACTAAACATTTTTAAAAATACAGAATTCAGTTGTAAATTTGCACTTTAATTATAGTATTAAAACCTGAATAATCATATATGATAAAACATATGTACACCGAGCCTCAAATCCATACAGCCTGGTCTATATACAATAAATGGGGGGGGGGGGGGGGTGGAATCACAAAGTCTTTAGTGTTCAGTCGGATGCATCTGATTCGCCCTTAGATCTTCCAGCAGTCGTCAGCTGCTTCTCAAATTCTTCTTCTGTGATTTTACCCTTTTTCAGTTTTTTCAACAGCCGGGTATCCCGTAGCAGCTCGCTCACATCTTCATCATCTATGTCAGAGCCCTGTAGGATACATCAGCAAAGTTACTACATACACCAAACCATGATGATAACTATAACTCCGCACCTAGTGGAAATGCTGCAAATAGAGATGAGCGAGCATGCTCGAGTGCCATTTTTGCGTACGCATTTTAAAATTTGTACGCTATTCATACGCATATTTTAATCTATACGCAAATGCGTACGAATAGCGTACAAATTCAATTGTACGCTATTCGTACGCATTTGCGTATAGATTAAAATATGCGTATGAATAGCGTACGAATTTTAAAATGCGTACGCAAATACGCAAAAATGGCTCGGCTGAGCATGCTCGCTCATCTCTAGCTGCAAATTTGTTTGTTTTTTTAAACATATTTCATCCACATATTGAGAAATGATTTCCAATGCGAAAATTGACCTGCAGTTCAGATTTTAAATCTACATGTCAATTCTTTCTGTAAATGTTCACTGCTGATATCACCCCTTCCAACGTAGCAGAGTGAAACCGCAGCAAAAATCACTTGTAAAACATTATCTGGTATGTGTGGACGTATTCTAGATATTAAGAAAGGCTTAGGGTTCATGGACACAAACGTTTTTTTTTTTGCCCGTATGCGGACCCATTCACGTCAATGGGGCGGCAAAAATAAATAAATAAATAAAATTGAACATGTCCTATTATCGTCCGCATTACAGACAAGAATAGGACTGTTCTATTAGGGGACGGCCCTTCTGTTCCGCAGAATGCAAATGGCCAGTAACAGTGTTTTGGGAACCCAAAAGACCCAACGGTCATGTGCATGAGCCCTTATAAAGTGGTTTTCAAGTTTTTCCTCATAATAGGTCATCAGTATCTGACCTCCAGATCAGTTGTTTGAGGAGACCGAGGCGCTCTAGGGATCGCCGCTGTCTCCTCTCATATTACCAAGCATAGTGCCATCCATAGTATAGCGCCTCTGCTTGTTATTGCAGCCCAAACCCATTCACTTGAATGTGGCTAAGCTGCACGTAGGCCAAGTGACTGATGAACGTGACATCACATGGCGTTTGGTAAGCTGCTAGAAGACTTTCTCAAACAGCTGATCGGCAGGGGTCCTGGGTGTCTTGTGATTGATGAAAGTTTCATCACTTGGCCTAGGGAATGCTGTGAGAAGGTTGTGGTGCTACTGCAAGGGCTGCTGCCTTCTCATACAGCTGATTGGCAGGGGTCCTGGGTGTCGTACTGATGATCTAACCAGAGGATAACTCATCAGTATAAAACGGTTGGAAAACCCCTTTAAAATTACATAAGCTGGTGAAATCACTGTACAATGTGTATATAACTGAAACATACTGGGGGTCATTTACAAAGACCAGCATTTTACACAGTCTGTGATTCTCCCCACTGAGTGGAGTAATTGTTCGCCAACATTTCTACCTGTTTCTAGTCATGAACGTTAGCAAATTTGCTGTGTCCAATGTTCCGGCCTCTGCGTGAAAAACGCCAGTGCGACAGAATAATAAAAAGTTGCAAAAAGAGATTCTGTGACTTTTACGCCAAAACCGGTGTCCCTACAGCTGCCATCCCTAATATCTCATCTCAAGGATTAAATTAATAAATACATACTGCACATTTGCCAATTTAATGGGGGATTTCTGGGCCCCCAAACATCTTAATGAAGGCTGCAGCAGTGGCAGAAACAGACTGGGCAGGCGAGTAAGGCCTAGTCAGTGATTACCATCGGTGGTTGAGCCAGAACAGGTGCAGATCTTTCCCTTATATCTTATCTGTGTGTAAGCCCCACTCCCTGGTTTGGCTCACAATCACTGATATAAATCACTAACGTGTGAAAGAGGCCTAAAGGTGAATTTAGACGGGGTGAGAAGCAGATTGTCTGGAAGGAAGCGTTCCTTCCCAACAGTCGGCTGCTCATTCAGTGGTGAGGTGAAGTGCTGTATTTACATGCAGCAATCACCTCCACAGCATGGGGAGGAGCGATGGCTGCTGCTATCTCTTGTCCCCATACAAAATCATTGCTCCTGGGCAGCAGAGTACTGTTTAGACAGCATGATCTGCTGCCTGGGAGCAATGATTGAGGTGTCAATCATTTCACCTGATGAACAAGTGTTTAGCTCCGTCATCGGGTGATCTGCGGCATGTTTAGAACGACAGCTTATTGGGAACAAGTGTTTGTAGAAACATTGGGCCATGTAAATCCACCTTTAGGCTTGAGAACACTCCCAGCCTTCCTTTCATTTATGGAACTGTTTATTATTGGCAGTTGGTATAGTTTTACCTCTTCATGCTTTCTCTTAAGAGCCATCTTTTTCTTCTTTTCCTTTTTGACTTTCTGCTTTGACCAGGCCTTATTTTTTGCAAAATTTTTTCTACGTTCTCCCTCCTGTTTCTGTTTTTTCTCCTGCAACATCTTCTGTCTTTGCTTTTCTCTGTTTTTGTCTTTGTATGCAATAGAGTCTGTATCGATGGTAGTGGAAACAAAGTCTGAAAAGTCCTTTCCTCTCAATTCTGGCATTCGGGGCATTTTCAACAGTGCAAAACCACGGGCAAGAATGGAGAAGTCCAAATCTATAGAAGTAAAACGACTAAGGATCACAAGGGAAAAACACAGATCACAAGGATATTTTTAACATAAGGGGAAAATCCTGAATGTATAGTATACACACCTTTGACTCTGAAAATTAGATTGCATTCATGTTTGGCATAAGCCTGTATATAAGACACAAAAGCCTTCATGCCTTTCTCAAACATTGCACGATCACTTTCCGCCATTACTCGCAATTTTGGAAGATGATCCACGGTACATATGAAGTCAGCCATCTCTTGTAAAGGGCACTGTTGATCAAAAGATTACAAAAATTAGCTACCCCAACAGTAAAAGCATAGGACGAAGAACACACAGCCTCAAGGACAGAGCAAGACACTGACATATATACATCACAAACTAAGGTCTGTGTATTACCCCAACAGATTATCTGACCAATTTCTGTCAGAGTTAAATGTGAATAATGTTTAATTCCAACTTAAATGATTTTAAAGAGGTCCTGACATGTCTGTTTTAGGTTCAACGGAGTGTTACTATTTGGAGACGTGTCCCTACACAGTCTGCCACTGGCAGCACCGAGTGCAAGACTGTGGAGGCCACTAGAGATGAGCGAACGTGCTGGTAACGAGCACTGTAGCGCTCGGCTCCCCTGCGCTCGCATGGGCGCAGGCATCCGGATCCGTCCTCCTCACCCGACGGATCCGGCTGCCTGCGCCCATGCGAACGCAGGGGATCCGAGCAGTACAGTGCTCGCTACGAGCACGTTCGCTCATCTCTAGAGGCCACCCATCCCCCCCCCCTTCCCAACTGGTAACACCCATGTGAACCTAAAACAGACAAGTCAGGAGAGGTGACAGTTCTTCTATTTTTTATGTACATAGCACAAAAAATATGAGGAAACAGACAAAAAAGTAGAGTTACAGAAATCTTTACAATTCTTTAACCCCTTCAGGACCAGGTCAAACTTTTTATTATTAATTTTATTATTTAAGCTTTTTTTCCAAAAAGTAAAAATAAATTTGGGTTAAAAAAAAGCCAATTTTTTTCCATTTCATTTTTACAGTGTTTACTATTTGACCATTTGGTAAAAAAATTACATGACAGACATTCTGCGGGTCAGTGTGAATATGACTCAATAATAATCAAATTTTTATTGGTTTTATTATGTTGCACTACTTTTAAAAAGTTAAAAACCTCTTCTAAAAGTAAAAATTGTGTTCCATCACCATGAGACCCATAAATGTTGGATCCCTGCTGATCTAATAGTGATGGCCTGTTTGGAAGATGGCCATCACTATTGTTGAGTGAACTTGCGATTTGCAAGTTCGACACTCGGGTTATCTAAGAATTCCGTTACCATGGACCATAACGGAATTCGATGACGGCATGAAATCTACAAGAGACATTCCGTCATAATAGTAGTCTATGCTGGCCATAGATTTCTATTATGACAGAATGCAATACGGAATGCCTCTTATGGGTTTCCATGGTGCATGCCGTCACAGAATTCAGTTATGGTCCGTGGTAACAGAATCCACTAGCCATCACTTGTAAAGGAGTGGACAACTCTGCACCTCCAGCATCAGAAGTTACCAGCGCCATCCACTACACAAAGGACAGAGCTACAAGGAAACCGCTTAATGGCGGAGCTGCCGGGTGTCGGCCCCCTGTTGTTCTGATACTGAAGGCTTAGGCTTCATTCACACGTCCGTATTTGTGCACATCCTGGAAAACGGTCAGTTTTTTGCGGATCCGTTTTTCCGCAAAAAAAAAAAAAACTCAGTTTTTCAAGCACATCCGTTCCGTTTTTCCACAAAAAAAACTGAAAAGGATGTATCCGTATGTCATCCGTTTTTTGCGAAAATGTTTTTTTTCTACCCTTCTGGAACGGAATCTGCAAATGCGGATGACATGTGGATGCCTTTACGCATGTCTTCTGCATTTTTGGAGGGTCCATACACTTGTATTGAGCTACGGACCGCAAAATCGGGATAGAAGTAGGACAGGAGGATTTCTTTATGTGGACAGTCAGAACGGACACACGGTGTACTGTCTGCATTTTTTCGGGACCCATTGAAATTAATGGATCTGCATCCTATCCGCATAATTGTCCGCAATTGCGGAAACGGATGCGGATACAAAATACGGACGTGTGAATGGAGCCTTAGGCCTCATTCAGACGACCGTATATTTGCGGGTCCGCATTATTGCGGACCCGCAAATATACGGGGACTGCCCGGGCGTGTGTTCCGCAGCGCTCGGAACACACGCTGTGCGGCCCCATTGAAGATTCCTATACTTGTCCGTGTGTACGGACAAGTATAGGACATGTTCTATCTTTTTATGCGGAGCCGCGGCACGGAGCCGTCTGTGCGCTCCCATAGAGGTGAATGGGGCTGCATGTATTCCGCAATTTTGCGGAATACATACGGCCCCATTCATACGGTCGTGTGAATGGGGCCTTACTCTGAGGATAGCCCATTAATATCAGAATTCTGGAAAACCCTTGAATATAATTTAAATGCATAAGGAATAACTTTTTGATAAATAGCCGACCATTCATTAAAGCTACTAAATGTGTAAAAACAGCATTGTCAGGGAAGAGAGTATAAGGGTATATTCACCTTTTGGTTTATTGATAGAAAATTGACATATGACTCTTCCATAGGGAGCAAAAATACAAGTGCATTGCCATGATTACCAATTCTTGCAGTACGTCCACACCGATGAACAAAAGCACTGAAAGGAAAATGAACATTGGTGAAAGGCTGTGTATAGAAGGACAATCTAAAAGACTCAGCCTCAGTAATGCACTAAAACATGTAGGATAATAGTGAATTTCTGGGTGTTATGTTATGAACATTTCTAGTTGTTTAGAAGCAGCCTACAAGGAAACAATATTAAAAAAACTGGGTGACAACTAATAAGGCGCCATTATAGCTCCCAGAATCTTCAGCCCAAAAGAAACCTAGCTGTGTACTAATCCCCTGCTTTCACATAGCTGCACAAGTAACCAGATTTGCTCGGAAAGCTGGGTGGGAAACGGGTTTAACCAGTGATGCATTAAAGATAACTAAGAAAAGTCCAAGTAGTTAATTTTTTTTAAATTTCATTAACCTTGTTTATTGAAAGATATAACAAAGTACAGTGTGTAACGATAACAGATCCAGTACATACATTTCTGCAACTGTCCTGTTTCTTTGAATGGGGCTTTTATAAATCCATTTACCGTATTTTTTGCCCCATAAGACGACATCTCCCCCCCCCCCCAAAGTGGGGGAAAATGTCTTATGGGGTGAATACTAATGAGCTGTAAGGAAGAGAGTACAATGCAACAGCACTCTGCAAACCAAATAAAGAACAAAAATGCCATACTAATAGTAAATATTCTGGTGCCAATTCTACACATTTAGTAAATTTGAGATTCTTGGCAAATATATTTTGTACAAAATTATTTGGGCCCGTCTGTCAGACGTCAAGGCGATCTGTTATGTGCCCTGACAGCCACCATAAAATTCAGGGAGTGCAGGTTCCACAAGCATGCTGAGCCCACTCTATACCTCACCTGGTGCCAGATGGCTTCCAGTGAGTGCAGGCTACAGCTTTATACTTACACTAATTAAAATTAGCCTATGGGGCAGACAGGCTGGTCAGGAGTGCACGACTAAATGGAGTAGCCACACCTCCAGTAAAAAAATGATAAGGAGCAGAGTGGACCCAGCATGCATGTGGAATCTGCACTCCCTGAATTTAATGGTGGCCATTATGGCATATAACAGGTAGCATTTAGTGTGAGATTCCCATCTTACAGAGATTGCCCTGACGTTTGGTAGACGGGCCCAAATAATTTTGTACAAAAAGTATTTGCCAAGAATCTCAAATTTACTAAATAAGCGTAGCATTAGCACTGGAATACTTTCTATTACTATTGCATTTTTGTACTTTATTTTGTTTGCAGACTGCTGTTGTTTCTAGCCATGGCAGCGTGCACCAGCACACTGGGATGTGCTGACTGACCCCCTTTTTCCTTACTATTGAGCGCTTCCATTATGGAAGTGCTCATTAGTACTGGAGGACTGGGAAGCGGTGAAGGCTCTGAACTCACCGCATCCTGGTCCTCAACTGTCGGCTGTGCACAGCGTGAGGGCGCCCTGTGACCTCACGCTGTGTGTGTGTCAAGTCGTGGCAGGAAGAAGAGAGAGAAGGCTGGAGGTAAGAACTGGCGGTGTCTGGAGCTGGAGTGGCAAGTGGCTCTGTGGCATGGTGGCTGATATGAGGCAATGGGGGACAGATATGAGAGGCAATGGGGGTCTTATTTATATTGGGGCTCTTATCGGGGGTCATTCACATTGGGGTCTGAGCTGAGGTCTGATTGTGGTCTGATTAACATTGGGGGTCTGATTGTTGATCTGATCTGAGGTCTAATGAAAAATATTTTTTCTTAATGTCATCCTCTAAAACCTAGGTGTGTTTTATAGGGTGAAAAATACGGTAGATGGAGCAGATTTTCAGATGCAAATCTGACGAGTTTTACATCTAAGTGCAATGTGTTCATCTGTTACAACGGCCATGAAGCATTACTTTATGGAGAAGGATTATTCAGCCGGCTGATCATAACCTTGTACATTAGGGACCATTAACCATGTAGCAACAGGCTTTTTTTATTTCGAGTTCAGCAATAGTGCGGAAAACAAATACAAAAGAAACTAGAAATATTAGTGAAATTTCTACAAATGTAACAAATGCTAACATTCTGAAAGACTGCTTACCTGGCACTGCTGGGAGGGTCATACTGCAAAACCCAGTTTACTTCTGGTATGTCGATACCTCTTGCCATGACATCAGTGCACACCAAAATGCCACTGTAGTAAAAGGCATAACAACTGATTAAAATCCCACACACTAAACCAAAATCCCGAATGCCATTTCACATGCACACTCCTGATATAACGTACAGCCCTTTAGCAGCTAACAGTTTAGGGCAAACACCTAACTTCCTCCATTCATGAATACCCAATGAGCCAACAAGACGCTGCCTGCATATCTGCAGCAGACCAGTCCGGTCGTCTCACCTTTCCAGCTTCCTAAATTCGGTGAAAATCCTGTTACGCTTGTGTTTCATTTTCCCGTGAATGCTCATGACTTTCACATTCTTCACAAAAGCTTCTAGTGCTTTCCCGTAGTACTCCACACAGGCACAGGTACTGCATAAAAGCAGAAATGGCATTGTAATAACAGATCAATCAGGAGCTTGGTCAGGACTTTACCCACAACTAAGCATTACCTGAAAAATACAAGATGTTTCTCTTGCTTCCTTTGGCGCAGGAAACTCACAAGGTAGTTGAACTTTTCATCAGCTTTGCAAATCTGTTAAAAGCAAACATTTGGAGAAAAATGTCCATATTTATTTAAAGTGATTCTGTCAGCAGGATATGGGGTATAGAGATAATGACATCTCTGTATCGGCCTTAGTGCTGTCATTCCAAATATTCTTACTGTTATGAAAACAGGAATCCTCTTCCTGTTATGAGAGCTGTATTTTGCTTAAAAAAGCGTTTTTTATTCATATTATAATTACTTACATAAGGAGCCCAAGGGGATGTCCTGTAGCCCGGCCACACCGCATATTTTCGAGCCCAGCACCACCCTTCCGCTAATTATTCACGCCCCTTCATCGCTGTGTTCTCCTCCGGCGCATCTCGCGCATGCGCCGTACATACCAGAGTCTGCGCTGCAGCGGGAGGAGAACACAGTGATGAAGGGGCGTGAATAATTAGTCGGGCTCCAACGGCCCACAGGACATGCCCTTGGGCTCCTTATGTAAGTAATTATAATATGAAAAAAAAATGCTTTTTTTAAGCAAAATACAGCTCTCATAACAGTAAGAGTAACATATTTGGAATGACAGCAGTAAAGCCGATACAGAGATGTCATTATCTCTATACCCCATATCCTGCTGACAGAATCCCTTTAAGGCCTCACTGCCTCATGGATAAGGATTAAGAGAGTATACCCATTATAAAGGTTTATGGCATACCCTCAATATATGCCATGTCTGATCTGCCCAGCAACAGAAAGGAAACTGCAAGTCAGTGGCTGGAAGGTAGGGGGTTAAAGGGGAGTGTCCGGCCCTTTAAAATGATTTTAAAAGTGCTCAGAATGGTGTAAAAGAAGAGTAGTAATACTCACCTTACTAATCATCCGATGCTCCCATTTTTTCACCTCCCGGTTCCCCCACCAGTCTCTGTACTTCGCGGACCCTCTCAACATGGTGTGATCGAGAAATACAGAAACTACAGAAACTAGCGTTGCACCTGGGAAGTTCAGAACAGGATCTGCGGGGGATCACTAAGATAAGTATTACGTCTTATATAATTTTACACCATTCTGAAGGGTTTTTTTTTAAATTATTTTAAACCATCACTGTTTCAACAAACTTTACATAAATCAATAATGCTGGTAAATAAGAAACTTTGTAATATATCTTAA
This sequence comes from Rhinella marina, assembly GCA_900303285.1. Lineage (NCBI taxonomy): Eukaryota > Metazoa > Chordata > Amphibia > Anura > Bufonidae > Rhinella > Rhinella marina. Next base: position 445,885 of record ONZH01004287.1, read on the forward strand.
TCAGAGAAATCTGATCTCTCTCAAGACAGATAGCAGAGAATAAGAGTTTAGGAAAGGGGAGAAGGATATATTTTTCTCAATATTACAGTGTGTCTTATATTCATATATACTACTGATTTATGCAAATTGTTGACAGGGACCATTTAAAGAGTATATGTCAGCATGTAGTGACCATATTTCCTCTATCACAAACTCACAGCTACATAATGACTTCAGATGCTGTGAGTTCCTACCCGACCGCAGGTCTACAGTGCTGTACTTATATGATGCCATGAATACAGTACAGTAAACCCACGGTCAGACAGGAACTGACAGCGCCATATATCATTTTGAAGCTGTGAGTTTGGGACAGTGGATTAGTGTTCAATTCAGAGAGAACAGCCATCATGTGGAGTGCGTTTACACCCTAAAACTGCTATTTCCGAATTTACAGATACAAGAGGACCTACCTCCTTATATTCAGGTAAGAGTAATGCACACAACAAACTCCAAAAACAAATACAAGAACCACCATGACTTTTTATGCCAATTTGCTAATGAATTAATCTCATCAGTTATGTTAATCAGGAGTGACCACAAGCTTACCATATAATAATTCTGAAGTCGTGTTGGTGTTTTCTGGGTGCTGGTGGCCGCCACTCCTTTTTCCTTGACTGTGATACGCACTGGATTCCTGAGCCCAGCTCGTACCAGATTCTCTACTTCCTGAGTTTGGGTGGCAGAGAACAGACCGGTCCTCCGTTGCTTGGGCAGAAAGCCCAATATTGTGTTTATGCTAAGGGCGAGAAAGTAGACAGAGGACTTGTCAATATATCTCTGAGCAGCAGTATCAATATGGAAGACGTTCAAATATTTAATATCAACATTTTTATGGGTCATCATAAACACCTTTTTGGGCCTTAAAGTGTCCGCCGATCTGACAACAGGCATGGAAGGATGAAACTGCATGGGGGCAGTACAGTTACCAAGGCCACCATATCACACCCAGTGAATACTGTGCATAAATCCTGATAATTAGAATCCGGACACAAAATACGGAAACCATGGAGAAGAATAGGACATGTATATTTTTTGTGGGGCTATGTTATGGTGTGTGCTGTCCGGATCTTTGGCTGCCCCACTGAGATGAACGGGTCCGCATCCGGTCCTTACAAAACACGGATTGGATGCGGACCGAAACTACAGCCATGTGTATGATGTCTTATTTCATTTCTTCAATAAAAAAAGATTGAACACATAGACCCAGGCACACTACAGTCGTGGGCCTCCTTGCCTGATGTCAGATTGGGTGGATAACACTGGAGGAACAGTATGTAAATTTTCAGGATCAGCAGTTAAATAAATCTTAAGATCATAGGGCAAATGCTGATGCCTACCTAAATAGCTGCCATTTTATGAACTGTCACTACTAATAATGGCCGACAGCATTTCCATTCATGAGAAATTTTAATTAAAGTAATATATCTTACTGTGTGTATGTACAATGTATTCGTACGCTGTCATACGTACGCTTCTTATTCAATGAAACATATCACAATCTATAAATAAAAGATCCAGCACCTTGCTTCAAACCCCAAATCCAGAAGTCTGTCCGCTTCATCCAAAATCAGAACATCCAGGGTCTTCACAGCAGTGACCAAATCCAGCCCATCTGCCTGTCTCCGAAACATATCTTCCAACCTCCCTGGAGTAGCCACAATAATGTTTCCTCTATTGAGAGCAAGGATAATTGTAATGAATAGGAGTTCTGTACAGGTAAAGAAAGTTCAGGCAAATTCAAAGGCTCACTACCAAAGAGCCATGTGTCTGAAGATAGATCACCAATATAAAAAAGCGGACATCCCCTTTAACGGCTTTGCATATGATTTAAAAAGTACTATTCTCTCAAGAATGAAGAAATGGATCGCTAAGGCTACCTTCACACTAGCGTTTTTGCTGGATCCGTCAGGGTTCAGCAAAAATGCTTCCGTTACTGATAATACAACTGGATCTGTTCATAACGGATGCAGATGATTGTATTATCTGTAACATAGCCAAGACGTCCCCACTGACTTGCATTGTGTGTCACGATGGATCTGTCTTGCTCCGCAACCCAGGACGGAAAGCAAACTGCAGCATGCTGCGGTTTGCTCTCCGGTATGAGAACAGAACGGAATACATTTTGGAGCACTCCGTTCTGTTCAGTTACTTTTAGCCCCATTCACAATGAATGGGGACAAAACGGAAGCGTTTTTTTCCGGTATGAGACCTTATGACAGAGCTCAAAACCGGAATATATATAAACGCTAGTGTGAAAGTAGCCTAAGTGAAAGGTATCATGACAATCGGCTGATCTAGGACGACAAGTCCGGCACATCTTTAGAATACAAAACACTAACACTTACCCGTGTTCTTTAAATTTCTTCACATCTTCAACAGGATTACTTCCACCAATAAGGAGGATCTGACTGAAAGAGCAAAACCCCGAACTTAAACTCTTTATTACTTACTGCTATTTTTATAACTCATATACAATGGATTATAAACAGTACGCTGAAATACAAAGTCACTGCATTTGTATATATGACATTACCTCATTTTGTATATAGGTAAAAAGATACATATCTGAAGAATAAAATCAACATGTTGTGGTTCAAAATGAGACACAAAAGATTTACTAATACTGTCTAAAAGTAACCGTGACCATGTCAACTTAGGCAGTATTAAAGGGGTATTCCAGGAATTTGAAGGGGGTAAATATCAGTGGCCAATCTACTGGGATGACAATTGATCATGACAATGGGGAATCCATACCCCGCAGAGTCACCCCAAAGTGAACAGAGTGACATGTTGAGCATGCGCAATGCTACTTCATTCATCTCTACGAGACTGCTGGAGATGGTGCTTGCCTAATTCCATCAGGTCCCACAGAGATGAATGGAAATAGGGCTGGTCCAAGGGGGGCAGAGTGGCCGATGGAGCTAAAAACTGTTCAGTGATATGTTACTGACACAGACTTTGGCCATGGGAGCCACATAAATGAGTTGGACCTATTTAACGAAATTGGAGGCAGGCAATTATAAAGGGCCACTACAGTGAATCGAATGCTTTCATGGCCCCAAAGGAGCTAGTGCCCAAGGTACGCTGTTCTCTTCTACCCAGCTGAAGCAGTTTTAGGGCTCATGCACACAAACAGATTTTCTTTCCGTGTTTGTTCCATTTTTTTTTTTTTTGCGGATCATATACGGAACCATACATTTCAATGGGTCCACATGCATTCCATTTCCGTATGTCCGTATTTCCGTTCCGCAAAAAAATAGAACATGTCCTATTATTGTCCGCATTACAGACAAGGATAGTACTGTTCTATTATGCACACGAATGTCATCCATATTCTTTGCGGATCCGTTTTTGTGGACAGCAAAATACATACGGTCGCGTGCATGAGCCCTTATGCTCGGCATAAAGTCAGCTTGTTATTGCTAATGATATGATGGAGATGGAAGACCTTTACTTATACATCATCAACTTCCCAAAAATTCATACAATAATAAAAAAAATGTTTCTCAGCAGTACAGTCTTACTTCTGCCAAAAAATATTAAAGGTGTTATCCCAAGTAGACAGCCCTCCTCAAAAGAAAGCTGTCCCAGCAATCATCATCAGCTACATCCACCCTGGCTGCTGGGGACATAGTGCTGCTTAGTGTCTACGCAAATGAAACACGTAATACATGGTCAAGATAATAGAAATACGTCCCTAATAAATGCTTGAAAGAATACTATAACTGTAAGGGCTGATAAGAGAGATGTCCATTGAGACATATTATAAGCCCTTTTTCCACTGCATGGAACCAGCTCTGCTGTACTCCACTTTACCTAGTTTTTCCACTAGGCCAAAATTGCAGATAGTATCTGGAACTTGTTTGGTACCGCACACCCAAGGAGGTTCCAAGCAAGCCAAGATGGTGGCATGAAAGTCACGTAACCACATTACTGACCACCAAGTGGTCTGAGAAAATCGTCAGTCCACTGCAACCAGCTACACTGGAGGGATATTATATCCACAGTGGACAACAAAGTACCAGCCACCAAAATGGAGTAGAGGCAAAAAGAGTAAGGTAGAGCCGGTGCCATGAGGTGGAAAAGAGAAGTCAAGGGTAGTCGAGAGAAAACCCTGAAGAATTAGGACTTACCAGAACTGTGGGAAATGTTTGGTGAAGTAAGAGAGCACTTCGTCAATCTGTATTGCAAGCTCCCGAGTTGGAGTGATAATTATTGCACCAACCTACGTGACAGTGAATGGAAAAAAAGTATTAACACCTTAAATAGCATAATAAGAAGCTCTAGTTTGATCCACATTAAGGGTACGATCCGGTTTCCGTGCATTTTTTCCCATTCAGAAAAACCACAGCGTAATGCAGTACCAGCAAAGTGAATGAGATTTGCCAAATGTCACGTACACTCATAGGCTTTCCCTATAGGCTTCAATGAGGTTGTTCACATAAACAGAAAATCTGCACCAAAAACACAAAAATGCTAATTTATATGCAGTTTTGGTGCAGATTTAATCCAGATTTTCGGCAAACAAATAGACACGTGCAGGAAGCCTAAAGGGAACCTGACAGCTCCTAAGGCCACTTGTACACGAGTGAACGTACATAAGATGCACACAAATTTCCGTGTGAAGAAGTGTGTGTTTCTGCAGCATATCCGCACCAAAATCCACAATGTCTAATTGCAGATTTGATGCGGTTTAGCTGCAGATCTTACCTTTCCATTGTAATAGGGTGAAATCCACAGCTAAAACCACAAACATAATTGACATGCTATTTAATTTGAAATCTGCAATGCAGGTCAATTTCCACATGGAAAATTGGGATTAGTGTAATCTCATACACTTTGCTGGTACTGTATTACGCTGTGGTTTTTCCACATGGTCCAGTACTGCTAGCGCCACCTTGTGGAAGTAGCTCCTTATGATTTAAAATCTGGCTTTTTAACAAACTTTGGGACATGACAAGGAAAAATGCCATTTGGGACATGACAAGGAAAAATGCCAAGCCAAATATCCATCTGCAGACAGCTAATTTGGGTTGCTTGTCTCTCATGAGTACAGGGTAGGATTCTGGCTGAGTCCAATGCCTTGGATCCAGACTTAAAGGGGTATTCCCATCTCACAAATGTAGTTTGTATAGTTAGATATAGCCATATCAATATTATAACTAATAGAATGTAATTATAAAAAATGTACATTTTAGAAGATTTGCCTATTTGTATATCCATTGTCCCACACACACATCAGTCAGGCTGTTGCCCCTAGTTACGACCACCGTGGCCATGTAGTAGCGGCGGCCGGCTTGCTCTTGTTCAAACCTGCTCTGAGGTAACTGCTGTATTGTGAACGCACATTACATGAGTATGCGGGGAGACATCTTAGGGTACTTTCACATCTGCATTTTGGACGCTACCAGTCCAAAACGCAATGGTCAGGATCCGTCCAAAACGCAGACTTTATAAACGGATCCTGCTCCATAGAGATGAATTATTCTCGGAACTGGAACAGTTTCTCTGCGTTTTGGAAGCGCAGATAAAAATGCTACAACCCTAAGATGTGTCTCCGCATGTTCACAATAATGTGATGTAATGTAATGTGCGTTCACAATACAGCAGTTACCTCAGAGCGGGTTTGAACAAGAGCAAGCCGGCCACAACTACTACACGGCCGCGGTGGCTGTAACTAGGGGCAACGGCCTGACTGATGTGTGTGGGACAATGGAAATACAAATAGGTAAATCTTCTAAACAGTACATTTTATATAAATACATTCTATTAGTAATAATATTGGTATGGCTATATCTAACTATACAAACTACATTTGTGAGATGGGAATACCCCTTTAAGCAGAGTACTAGCCCTCTTTACAGAGACCAACTATGTACTTAGATGACTGGAATCTGCTACTTCTGTAGGAAGACATTTCAGATCCGCATCTTCGTTCCCGGTACTTAGCAGAGCCTAACACCAGCCATTCTGCTCTTGTCCTTTTGCCATCAGTTCTCGCCTAGAATCTATTGCTGGTTACAAAGGAGCTTTGTCCAATGCAGCAGCCGTTCAAATGCCTCATAGACCAGCGCCTATTATCTGCACAACTCCTGGGTGGTAGGTCTAGGATACCACAGTTCTGCTCATGGTGTAAAACACAATGACATAGGGATCATGCTTTATGTTTTATATATATTCAGATTGTTTTCATCTATCCACCATTATAACAGTTCACGGGGGTAAAATATAGTGATAGGCTCCCTTTGACAGCTAAACTTCCACTTTCCACCAATAATCTAGCACGTGTCCTATGCTGATCATAACGTGCCGACGTGGTTTTTGTAGGTTTTTTTTGTCAGTATTACTTTTACAATTCTTCTTTTTGAATCCACTTCTGTTTCTTGCTGAAAGTTTAGGGATTTTTTTTTTTTTTTAAATCAAGCCATTTTTGTTGAGTTTTATGATCGGAAATAACAAGTACAATAACTCCCCTGAAACCCCTCCCGCCCCCCTCGGTGCAGAGTCTGCTCCTCACACAAGTAGATATCTACAAATTAAACCTTCCATATGAGAATTTACTCTCTCTCCCTATCACTCCACCCTCTGCGTCAGAAGCTCGTATTCACTAATCTCTGTATGGAGTTTGGTGCCCTCGTCAAGTGCTGGGATACCAACCCAGAATTAAAGGGGTTCTGCAGTTGTTTAAAACTGATGATCTATCCTCTGGATAGATCATCAGCATCTGATCGGCGGGGGTCTAACACCCGGGACCCCCGCCGATCAGCTGTTTGAAAAGGCAGCGGCGCTGCAGGAGCGCCACGGCCTTCTCTGTGTTTTCCTCAGGCCCAGTGACGTCACGACTAGTATCACTGGCCTGGGCGGGGCTAAGCTCCGTTCACATGAATGGAGCTTAGCCCCGCCCAGGCCAGTGATAGTAGTCGTGACGTCACTGGGCCTGAGGAAAACGCAGAGAAGGCCGCGGCGCTCCTGCAGCACCGCTGCCTTCTCAAACAGCTGATGGGCAGGGGTCCCGGGTGTTAGACCCCCGCCGATCAGATGCTGATGATCTATCCAGAGGATAGATCATCAGTTTTAAAAAAACTGCAGAACCCCTTTAAGTATCCAGTTTTCCCACTGTTTTGAAAATTGAGTGCCCCCCTTTTCGAGTGTATCCCTCTTTACAACCGTACTGATTTATGATACCAAAAGTTTAGTATTTTTAATACACTCTGTACCAGCAGTGGCAATCTGGATCCCTGTATCCAGGGCTGGGTCACTGCTGGGGCTCCTGAAACCTTGATTTTATTAGGAATCAATTCCCTTCCCTAATATTAGGATTAAAGTAACAGCTTCAGGTCAGGTTAGGAATGAAGACGGCAGAGTGAACAGAAGGATGCCATAGCTGGCCAGGTAGGTAGTACTCACATGTTAGACATAACATTCCTGTACTAAGCAAGATCCGTGAACTGACAATGATATTACCTGATGCTTCTTTAGTTTTCCTTCTCTTCTCAAGAGTATTTCCAACAATGGGATCACAAAGGCCAGTGTCTTCCCACTTCCAGTAATCTGGGACCAAAACACGATTTAGAACAACACTTATCAAACAGAACTGACTACTGTACGGCTCTGTTCACACTTTGTTTTGTGAAAACCTTTGGCCAAATGCATCAGTAGGGTCCCATGCGTAGAGAAAAAGCCAAAAGATCTTCCTTTTAGTAACATAGTAACATAGTTTGTAAGGCCGAAAAAAGACATCTGTCCATCCAGTTCAGCCTGTTTTCCTACAAGTTGATCCAGGGGAAGGCAAAAAACCCTGTGAGGTAGAAGCCAATTTTCCTCACTTTAGGGTTTTTATTTTGTTTTTTTTTACTGTATAGAAAAGTGCAGACTGCAGTGCTTTCCTATAAAGATGGTTACAGTAAAAGAAAAAGTCAGTATATGTTTTGTCCCTAAAAGGAAGACCAACGCATGCCTAAGCACTGGGATCCATCAGAGGTTTCAGTTTCAATTAGATGTAAATCAGGGAACTCTTCTTACATAGACATTCTCATCTCAGAAGCAAGAAACAAAGTGTGAACAGGGCCCACGCTGTAAAGTAGGTTGTGATACTCACAGCTTCTGCAGCGATATCTTTGTTGCTCATAAATAGCGGGATGGTTGCGGCCTGTGTGAAAGGTAGACAATAGGATCAGGGTACAGTCTGGGAATTCCATTTTACAAGTTCTACATTATTTCTATACAATCTATGCTGGAGCTGATTATGTGGTGGGCACTGGGCCGCCAGTGGTTACAGTGGGGGGCACCTGTACTGTCTGGAAGAGGTGTTGCTGACACTATAATTTATAGATGGGTCTGGTAGCACTGTCTACTGGAGGTAGATCCTGTACTTGAGAGTAGGGTTATGCAGCAGGCCAGTAGGAGTGGGTGGAGGGTGAGTGTAGCAGTTTTGGCTCCAGAGGGCCGTGCAGTCACTGGAGGGTGCACCCCTTCTTCCCTCTGTTTATACCCCGATACTGGGGCTCCTGAATGGTGTTGGTCGGGGTGCCCTTGATGTTGGATGACTTACTGGGTGCAAAGCAGGACCAATGGATAGCAGAGACAATGGTCGGGCCCATCTCTCTTTGTCATCTCTCTTTACTAAGTGGATGATAGGGGTAGCAGTACAAATAGCAGCAAGGCACAATTTCACAGTATGTCACAGTGCAATATTCCCTCAACAGCAGCGTATAGACAGCAACAATGATGGCGGTTATAGTACTCTCCTTTCTCCTAACAAAAAAACAACCCTTTACAGTCTCTCAGCAGAATCACAGGCTTGCAATAAGGTTCTGATTGCGCACACAACTGTATTTTTGCAGATGTAGACCCATTCATTTCAACAGGGCTGTCCATTCTGCAGCCGCACAAAAAAAGATAGAACATGTCCTATTCTTGCACATTTTGCAGAAAGGATAGGACATTTCTACAGGGGCCTAAAAAAGTGGCAGCATGCACACAGCCGGGATCCACGTTAAATTTCCCTGCTCCGTTCTCATTGTAGGTGCGGGTCCCAGAGGTGGGACCTGCACCTGTCAGACAATGGGGCATATCCTAGCGATATGGCCCCATTGTATGTGACGGCAAAACCCCTTTAACTTTGTGAATGGCAATAAAGGGGTATTCCAGTTACAGAAAGTTATCCTCTATCCACAGGATAGGGCATAACTATGAGATCAGTGGGAATCCTACTGCTGGGACCCCCCACCGATCGCGACAACAGGAGCCCCGTTGAGACCCCCTGAAATGGACCGGGAGGCTGGTCAGAAATGCAAGCTGCTGCTCCATTCATTTCGAAGGGAACGTGGGAGATAGGCGAGTACATTGCTCCACTATCTCCGAAACTCCCACAGAATTGAATGGAGCAGCAGCACAGATTTCTGACGAGCCACTCAAGGGCCTCCATGGGGTAGGGGCCCCTGTTCTCAGGATCAGTGGAGCTTCTAGCTGTAGGACCCCCACCTATTTAATAGTAGGAGATAACTTTCTCTGACATGAATAACCCTTTAACACATTAGAGCTCTCCTTCTGGGTTACTGCAGTTATGTTTAAAATGACTTTAAAAAAAAAAAAAAAAAAGTCGTCACACGTGCAGCCTCCAGTGTCATCTGTGAGAAGCACAGCAGCGCCCACTGCCCGATCACAGAAAGACAAGATGGAGGGCAGCGCCAGTACCTGCACCGGCGTCATGTGGGTGAAGCGCAGCTCCCTCAGTGTCTGGCGGATCTGATCATTCAGCTTCTCCGGTAAAGAGTCCCAAGTCCCTTCTGTAACGTTCTCCATCTTCCTGCAACCACAGCCTCGCACGTGAGTCCAGTGCACCCGTTAAAAAGTCCCCTTGGAAACTTGAGACCAAGAAACAGGTTCCGAGCATATTAAAAAGATCAGCGAAAATAAATGGAAACTGTGAATGTGGCATTGTTATTAAGCTTCAGCTAGATTCATAAACCAATTAAAATATTCTGTGCTTTTCCACTGTAGGTAGGTATACGTTTACAGAATACAGGGACGCGCCATCCATGAGGCATTTCAGCGTCTACAGGGGGCGCCACGTTCATAATGCTGCCACTCATCCCTGCATCTATCAGTAATTAGCAGTAGTTCTGTAGTTGAGAAATGTAATAACTATACATTAATTTGTATGTCATTATACAAATCTCCCAACCTTTGCAAAGCCCAAGGAGGAACAATATTAGTGGCGCACATAGCAGCTAATGATTTTATTACACTAAACCATACCTCCCAACTTTTTGGACAGTCAAAAGGGGTCACTTAATCTAGGGTTACACGGTGACACTGGTGATGGCAAGGATCGGTGACTAGCACCGATTCCAAATGAATGGTATCCAGGTTTCCGACTAGCCCTAGCCTTATAATTCATTGTGTGAAAGTGAATTTTTCCTGTATATTTATACACTTTAATAGTTTTCTAAACTCACAACAGCGCAAAACATATCTGAATATAGAAATTACAAAAATCCAAATTGCATTAAATAATAGAATAATATACAAGGTGAGTTCAAATATCCAGATAGGAACCAGATGAACACTTTCTGGATCAATATTGTAAATGTAACAATGCAAATCTATAACTCAGATCAAAAAGAGGGACATTTCAGGAGAGAAGAGGGATAGAGGGACTTGGGTCCAAAATAAGGACTGTCCTTCCAAAAGAGGGACATTTGTCCTCGCTTCAAAAAGTTGAAATATAATGATTCTGGCCACAGACAACTGGCACACCATTCAACAGTGCCTAGCCCTGACATGTGGATCCGCCAGCTATCACCCAGTGTAACCTAGCTGGTTAAAGCATTGTGATTCTGCCCAAAGACAGCTGGTACTCTGTTCAGCAGTTCCAAGCCCTGACATGTGGGTCCCCCAGGTATTGCCTGGTACCACCTAGCTGGTTAAAGATGTCTGTGTGGAAAACTATACAGACAAGATATGACTGAAAGAAATCATCATGTGAACTGGTCTGAATGCAGAAGATGAGAGATGAGAAGATGTACATCACAGCAGACACCACTAAATGTTCAAGGCGCGTAGTCTGAATTCTCTTGTATGTTTGGTAGCATTGAAAGACCAAGCAGCTTGCTAAAGGTAGGGTTGACCTTGTGCTGTGGTCCGAGTCTTACCTGCTCAGCCCCCTGCTCCATTTCTTAATTAGCGAAAACGGGAGGAACAGGAGAACAGAACATGGCAGCTGGACCCATTCACCACAAAAGATCTGCTTCTGAGGTGGTATTTTGTACAGCACTGCAGTATTAGGTTCTGCTGGGGCAGTATTTTGTGTTGCACTATGGTATTGCTGGTCCTGCCTACTTTTGTGCCCTGGATCTACTTTTAGGTTTCTTTTCAGGGCCAACGCATCCTGACTCAGTATTGATCGTTTGAAAGAGGCCTTAGGGTGCCTGCATACGGTGCAGATTCTGTGCGGAAAACCACAGCGTAATACAGTAACCGTAAAGTATATGAGATTAGATAAATCTCATACACACTTCCTTTTTTTTTTGGGTGCAGAAATTGACATGTTGTGTGTATTTGAAAATCTGCAGCATGTCAACTATTTTTGTGCGGATTTCACCTTTTTTGAATGGACAAATGAGATCTAGGATAAACGCACAAAAAACATGCCAAACCAAAATAGTGTGAATTTATGTGCTTTTTTGTGAGCTTCTGGTGCAGATTTGCTGCACACAAATCTGCTCCATGTGCAGGTACCCTTAAAGGCTGTCTCACTTCAGCAAGTTGGCATTTATTACGTAGATAAAATTAATACAAGGCACTTACTAATGTATTGTGATTGTCCATATTGCCCCCTTGGCTGGTTGAATTAGTTTTTATACACTGCTCGTTTCCATGGTTACAACCACCCTGCAATCCGTCAGTGGTGGTTGTGCTTGCACACTGTAGGGAAAAAATGCCGGCCTTTCTGGTGATCAGGACTATGGGAGTGCACATTGGCTGCTGCTTTTTTTTATAGTATGCAAGCACAGTCACCACTGCTGGATTGCATGGTGGTCATAACTGTGGAAACGAACAGTGTTCAATGTGATGGAAAATGAATCCAGCCAGCAAGGGAAGCAATATGGGCAATCACAATACATTAGTGCCTTGTGTTAACTTTCTCTACATAATAAATGCTATTTGCTGAAGTGAGACAACCCCTTTCACACGCCTATTTTGAGAATAATAGTAGTCTATGGGGTTATTCACACAGCCGTTTTTTCTGACGGCCTGTGAATAGAACATGGCCTATTTTGTCTGTTTTCACTGACCAACAGCCCCCATTATGACATTTCTCCGAAAGGCATCGACAAAACAAACCTTTTTGTTATTTCTATTTTTTTTTTCCACTGTTGTGTGAATGTAGCCTCAGGCCTCATGCACACAACCGTATTTTCAGTCTGCAAATATATTTTTTGCAGAATGAATCAAATGCAGACTGCAAAAAATGCGGACAGCACGCGGATGTCATCTGCGTGGCTGTGCCACAAATTATAGAACATGCCCTGCTCTTGTCCGTCTTGCAGACAATAGGCATTTCTAAGTTCGGCCCACAAAGAGTGCGGGATGCACATGAAACGCATCTGTATTTTTGCAGATCCACGATTTGAGGACCCCATATGGTCATAAGCAAGCTTTCTCCATCCAAGTGCTTTGGGTTTAGCTTTTCGAACTGAACCCTGACTCATTAACTTCAATGGGTATGGGCACAAATATTGTTTTTCACTGACCATCTATCCATTCAGGAATAATCACGGCATGTTCGATCTGCATCTATTTTTCACACAGGACATTCAAGTCAAAAATCTGACAGCACGTGCATGGTGTCCAGATGCAGTATGTTGGAAAAAACTGAACACAATCGCAGACAGAACTGATTCAACTTGCATGCAAAACCATCAGTTTTTCACTGAACAGGCCCTGACATTCCATATCATTCATGTGTAAGAGGCCTTAGGGTACATCCAGATAGGATGGAGAATACAGAAGTCAGCTTTGGATTTTGCCACAAACCTGCAATGCTGTGGAATTTTATCTTCTTCATTGCAAAGGGTTAAATCCATGGCGTGGAAACTGCAGCAAAAATTGACATGCTGCAGATGTAAAATCCACACCATAATTCCTGAAAAAATAATACTTGAATACCTATCTCTCTCCCCCGTTCTTATTTTCTCCAACTGCAGAGAATACTTAGCAAGTTTTAATGGCGTAACAGTAGACCTCGCATACCATTCTCTCTACTCTCACAACCGAGTAATAAAGGAGGACTGGGCATTTCCAAATTTTTATTTGTATTATAAGGCCATTCATGGTATGAGGGGATTGGAATGGTTACGAGGGAATGATGATAGACCAGATGTGCAGGTGGAGCAAGCAATTAGCCACGTGCCTCTTAGGTCTCTGATTTTGTTCCCACACTCCGTCCCCCATGAGAGATTATCGCAATTGGACCCCCTGACTAAGGCTACAATGACTTGTTGGAGCTCTTCCCTCTATTCTCGTTTAATATGTCCAACTCTTTCCCCCTCTGATACAAGTTCGAGATGTCTTAAACGACTCGCAGCAGCATTTCCTAGATACCCTCTCAGTAGCCAGTAGGAATAATCCCACCCGATAATTGATTTGTACGTGGAAGAAGACTGTTCCATTGAAGAATTGAGAAAATCGGACAGGGTCTCTTGCCTTACAGATTTCCAATTGGCCCATTTATTTACCTTTATGAAAGATAAAATTTCTCATTTGTCGCAGCTAAGCCCCACTACGTTTGAAAAGGCTGTCCTTGCTAAGAACACCCCTAGGAAAACCATATCATTGATTTATTCAGTTCTAGTGGGAAATAATGCTCCCCGCTCATATAATTTCCTGTTAAATTGGGAAAAAGACCTGGGGGTTACCTTCTCTACTAGGGAGAGATCTTATTTAGGCCTCATGCACACGAACATGTGCCGGCCGTGCCCGTGCTGGTGGGCCGCATGCGGCGGGTCCGCAATAAACGGGCACAGGCCGTGTGCAGCCCGCATCACGGATCGCGGACCCATTCACTTCAATGGGTCCGCGATCTGGGAGATGCGGAGCGGAGGCACGGATCGGAACACCACAGAAGCACTACGGTGTGCTTCCGTGGTGTTTCTTGCCGCGCCTCCACAAGTGAATGGGTCCCCGATCCGCATGCGGTGGCCTCACGGTCAGTGCCTGTGCATTGCGGCCCGCAGCACGGGCGGCACACATTCGTGTGCATGAGGCCTTACTGTCTCAGGCGAAAAAAGTGTCGAGATGTGTGCGCCTTCAGGAAGGCTATTATAAAGTACTTACCAGATGGTACTACACCCCTGAGCGAATACATAAGATGTTTCCCACTTCAAGTAATATCTGTTGGAGATGTGGCTCCCAGGTGGGCACCTTTTTCCATATTTGGTGGCTGTGCCCTGGCATTAAACCCTTCTGGGAAAATATTGAAAAATCTCTCAGAGATATTACAGGAAGAAGAGTAGATCTGACTCCTCAACTTGCCCTGCTCGATTTAAGTGATGGGACGTCTCTCTCTCGAGACCAAAGTCACCTGATCTCTTTCTTATGTGCTGTGGCGAGAAACGTTCTTGTCTCATCTTGGAAGTCAGACAAAACCCCTCCCCTGCAGTTATGGGTGCAGAAGTGCGACCAGGTGTATAGGTTGGAGCAAATAGCGCACTGATGTATTTTGCCGATGCCTTTAAATTGTAATATTCTCATTGTCTGATCCTTTGTTTCTCAATAAAATTTTATTTGAACTAAAAAATAATACTTGAGTGTCTTCCCTTAGAACTCCAATTTGTGCAGTTACATTCTGTAGAACAAACATATGGGGAGGACTTATCAAAACTGGTGTAAAAGAAAACTGTCTTACTTGCCCACAGCAATCAGATTCTAGCTTTCATTTTTCCAAGGAGCTCTGAAAATTGAAGTGGAATCGGATTGGTTTATATGGGCAACTAAGCCAGTTTTTTTTAGTTTTGATAGATCTTGCCCTCAGTTTGTTGACGCTAGGTTTTTTTTTTTTTTGCCTAGCCAGAAGTGGATCTAAGGCTACTTTCACACTTGCGTTGTTAATTCAGGTACTGAGATCCGACAGAGGATCTCTATACCTGAATTAAACTGATCCGTTTTGATTTTGCACATCAGGATGCATCCGTTCCGTTAGGATGCAGTTGTCTCATATCAAAACTGAAAAAAAACGGATCAGGCACTAAATACATTGAAAGTCAATGGGTGACGGATCCGTTTTTTTTAGGCTACTTTCACACTAGCGTTTTTAAATTCCGGTATTGAGTTCCGTCATAGGGGCTCAATACCGGAAAAAAACGCTTCAGTTTTGTCCCCATTCATTGTCAATGGGGACAAAACTGAACTGAAGACAGCGGAATGCTCCTAAAAGCATTCCGTTCCGTCTTCAGACCGGAGAGAAAACCGCAGCATGCTGCGGTTCTCTCTCCAGTCCAGGCATCCACACCAAAACGGATCCGGAATGACCCCCAATGCAAGTCAATGGGGACGGATCCGTTTGGTGTGACACACCAGTAATCCGGATCTGTCCTCCATTGACTTGCAATGGGGGGTCATTCCGGATCCGGCTACACATATACAGAGATACATACACATACATACTCACATACTCCAGGCAGGGACGCCGGCAGCATGTCTTCCCGCACCTCCTGCGCGCAGCTATGACGTTTCCCCACTGCGCCCAGCAGAGGGCGCTGTGGGGAATAGTCATCACTGCGCGCAGGAGGTGCGTGAAGACGTGCTGCCGGCGTCCCTGGATGGAGTATGTAAGTATGTATGTGTTTGTGTGTATATGTGTGTATGTATGTTCTCTGTGTCTTGTCCCAATGTCTGTGTCAACATGTGTGGGGCCGGACTGCTGCTCCGGCTCCACACATGTATCAGCGGCAGTACGGATCCGTGCTGCCGCTAGTGTGAAAGAGGCCTTAGTCTCCTAAAAAAACTTATCCGTCACCATTGACTTAGGCCTCTTTCAGACTAGCGGCAGCACGGATCCAGCACCGAAACGTCATAGCTGCGCGCAGGAGGCGTGTGAAGACATGCTGCCGGCGTCCCTGCCTGGAGTATGTGAGTATGTATATGTTTGTGTGTATGTGTGAGTATGTATGTATGTCTGTATGTATCTCTGTACATGTGTAGCCGGATCCGGAATGACCCCCCATTGCAAGTCAATGTAGGACAGATCCGGATTACTGGTGTGTCCACACCAAACAGATCTGTCCCCATTGACTTGCATTGGGGGTCATTCTGGATCCGTCTTGGTGCGGATGCCTGGACCGGAGAGAAAACCGCAGCATGCTTTCAGGAGCATTCCGTTGTCTTCAGTTCAGTTTTGTCCCCATTGACAATGAATGGGGACAAAACTGAAGCGTTTTTTTCCGGTATTGAGCCCCTATGACGGAACTCAATACCGGAATTTAAAAACACTAGTGTGAAAGTAGCCTTACATTGGTTTCAGTACCTGATCAGTTTCTTTCAGTTTTTATGACCGGACACAAAGCTACAGCTTGCTGCGTTTTGTGTCCGCTCACAAAACTGAAAGCTGCCTGAACTGAAGACATGCATTCTGAATGGAAAGAGATCCGTTCAGGATGAGGACAAAACTGATCAGTTTTTTTCCGGTATTGAGATCCTCTGTCAGATCTCAATACCGGAAAACCACAATGCAAGTGTGAAAGTAGCCTAAAAGGAAGGAAAAGTAAAAATTGAAGACCTTAGTTTCTTTCTTTCTTTCTTTGTATACACTCCTGTGATTGGCTCAAAGAAATACATAAAAAATTCAGTGAAAGGGCCATGTGTGAATCCAGCCTAATACAGGAGACCCATTTACACAGAAAAAAATGCAAATTTAGACTCTGTTTTTGTTAAACAAGGTTTTATTTTTCACTGAACCTGGGTAATATTTAGACAAGCATTCTCTTCTTAAATGTACACCTTTGAAATAAATGTAAAAGTGAAACTGAAAACAACAAGTTGGCAAGCAACAGTCCTAACAAAAGAACTAGGTCCATTCTAGAAACCTGCTGCGCCAGAAATGTAGCCAGGGTTGAAAATATTCTTTAAAGACAGAAACCCATAAGAAAACTTATAGGGAGTCTGTCACCCCCAAAATCAGTAAGGCTACCCCCATGCAGCACATGTGCCCCAAAACATAACCATACTATTCTTGTGAAAATCCAGTCCTTTAATCCTGAGAAATACTTATTTTTATGCAAATAAGGTTCCAAGTGCACCATGGGCTGGGTCATGCAGTTCAGTGCACATCCTGTCCCCTGTGTCATCGGTACTGGCGCTGAAATCTCAGAGACCGTCAATCAAACAAGAGGAGGAGGCAGGGGAGGTGTTACGGCAGATTGAAGGTGCACTGAAAACCTTACATGTATAAAAATTAAAATCAAATAGTATTTCTCATGTTTAAAGGACGGGCTTTTCATCAGAAAGATATGGTCATGTTTCAGCGTACCGACCCTACATGGCAGTATGCTTACTTGGAAACTGATTGGGAGGTGACAGACTCTCTTTAATTGTACAAAACAGTTTTGTTGCTCGTCGCATTCTGCGTTCAGAGGAAGAAAGAGACAAAACCAAAAGTAACAAATAACAAGCAATTAATTTACATAATTCACTACTTCAGGCTGGGTTCACATGTTCCGGAAACACAGCGGTTTATGTGCACTCAGGATGCGGCTGAAAACTGTGCCAACACTCATCTTTAACGTCCATTTAGCGGAGATGGTCATACATGCGTAGTGCATGGAGGCCTTCAGGTCTGGTAGCGGCTTTCTTTCATTCACGTATAAATACAGGGCCGAGGGAGTTGGGAGAGATAGGCAAACGAGCGCCAGGCCAACAGCTAACCGTTATCTGAAGTATATGGACTGCGTAAAGGGGTTTTCCGGGAATACATAATTTCTAACAGGCATCAGCAGCCTACCTCCCATACTAAAAGGATCTGCTTCAAGCTGCTGTGGTACTCCGCGCTGCCTCCCACTTCTCCATCTTCCGGTCCGGGGCTTTATTTTCTTCCTCCGGCATTGCCATGGTCCCTGGATTCACTTCAGCATCACAGCTTAAGCCAGTGGTTGGCTGAAGAGGAGCAGGTGACCATGTCCATGCCGTAGAAGAAGGTAAAAATACCCCTTGACTGGAAGATGAAAATGTGGGAGGACTGGAACATGAGAGCGCAGATATGATTCTTTCCTGCCAGCACCTGTTAGAAATGATGTATTCCCAGACAACCCCTTCTTTAGTGCAGAGAAATGCTAGGTCACCATTAAAATTTAAAGTGATTTTGTCTGCAGGTATGCCAGTCTCCATGTGGGCATGCTTTCTGCCAGCATTTTGGGCACACCATGGTCACAGTGCATCCGGAGCATGTTGATTCAGCCTAATCCTGATCCGCACCAACACCAATTTAACGATCCCATTATCAAAACGCCCAATAAAAAACAAAAAACAAAGCGTGTGTATTTTCACAAGTCTTCCAAACTAAAGAAAAACGTAAAGCAGGAGTGGCATTAAGCTGATATCGGAGTATTTCCCCACACTTCCTAGAATCTAGTAGTTTTATTTCAGCAGAGACATTGCACACAGCGTAATGCTTCCCAAACAAGGCGGAAACATATAAGTTACAAGGATGGTGATATAGCCATTAGACAAATGTGTTAAAAATACATTACACAGTACGGGGGCTTCCTCATCTTTGACCGATTCCATCATGTTTTTATGAGGCCAAATATACAACTTGCAGATTCCTTTAAAAATACTTATGGAGTAACCAGTGTATCCAGCTAACTTCAAGCAGTTCTTGCACATTTATCAGTTCCTTACAATCACCCTCTTTCCAGTGTCTTGGAAGAAACATATGTTATGCAAAGTATCCATACTCCTGCAAATACCTATGGATAGTTTCCGGTAGTTGCCTATAAGATGCTAAAAGGGTTGTCTCATCTACCCATTTCAGTAGCGAGATGGTGGCTGTTTCCGTGCTGGCCTTATGGAAACAGCTGCTGTGAAAGGGAGCTACACAAATAGCATAGCAAAACAACCTACATTGCTTCCCTAACTCCGAGAGATATAGAAGTAGCCATAGCTTATTCTACCACGCCATTTGCTTAAAGAAGAACTCCCGCAAAAATTTTTATTCTATGTCCTGCTAGAAATGTACATGATATAATCTGTAGTGAATGTCATTTTCTTACCAGTAGCTGAATTCTTGAGTTATATCATCCTGAAGTTTCTTATCCGTGTCACGTGACTAGGAATTAGACCCACCAACTCACACAGAGACTTATGTGTGGACAGGAAGTCTAATTCTCTATGCATTCCTATGGGAGCCTCACTTTCCGTCTCATAGGAATGAACAGAGAAGTGACTGGCTTGCTATCCTGGGTCAGTTGGAGGTCAGGGAGTTGGTCACATGACCCAGCTACAATAAGAAGAGAGTGGAAACTCTCAATTTCAGCCTCTGATAAGAAAATGACATTCACTACAGATTATATCATGCACCTTTCTAAAAGGTCAGAGAATAAAAATTTTTGCGGGAGTTCTTCTTTAACTCCCATTCATTACAATGGGAGCTATGGAAACAATGGAGTGCTGGCCCACTCAGCTGCATCTGTAAGCCTGGCCTCCTAGGGCAGGACATAGCCCATCTTGCCGTGGACGGCAAGATGGAACAAACCCCTCAATACTTTTTTCAGGCGAGCCTGCCGAGAACAGCAGGTTTGGCCAAACACAATAGTGTAAGGGAAGCTTCCTCCTCTACCTCGACAGATGATGTGGGGGGAGACAAGGATCGGCAATATTAATATTTTCGACCAATCCTTTTGCTTTCTAAGAAGATAGGCCACAGCCAGAACTAATTGGAAGCAGCTTTCCCCATAGCACACACATTTGGGGAAGGCGGGAGAGACAGCTGTCGGCCAACAGATATTGAATATGTATGGCCAGCTTTACGTGTTGATGAAGGTCTTACTCCACGCAGAATTATAGTGTTGCTATTTTATTATACTAGGTGGATGATCTCCCCATCTATAGGAATAAGTTGGAACTCAACCAATGTGCATATATTTATGTCAATGACTTGTCAATGGTCGTCTTTATTGTTGGGTAATCAACCATCATTAAAATAATATCTTACAACAAGACCCCCACCAGACCATTCACTAATAGATGAAGACTACTAAAAAGGATGTTTCATTTACCAAAAGGTCTTATACTCTGGAAAGAAGATAAGATTGGGAAACTAAACATGAAAAGCTTAATATATATCAAAAGTCTAAATGCATTTTTTTCCTGAACACTAAGCAAAAAAAGACAAATGTTAAAATTATTTTCTTTGCATAGCAGGTGATGACAAGAAGTGATTAAACCAATACAGGGCAGAGCACAGAACTAACAGAAGCCTTTAGTACAGCTGTTAATGGTCTAAGGAAGCAACAAAACGGGGTGCCAGGACTAAGAAAATGGAAGCTAATTACTTCCAAAAACATTGCCACACATAGGTTGTGGCCGTTATTGCAGGTCAGCTCCACTGAAGTGAATAGGGCTGAGATGCAATACCAGACACAACCAGGGACAGGTGTGGTAGTGCTTTTGGAGTCATGGACAACCCCTTTCATTGGTTGCTCCACTTTTCATCTGCTCCAGTTTTCAAATATCTACACCAATATGTGTGACGATTCCCATAAAGACACTGAATGTGTTCCTAAAATCAGCATTGCTGAGCATCTTTATACAAAGTGTCAGGCTCTCCAGCAGGCAGAACTTGCTAGGTAATGAATTAGAAAATACATAGGACACAGCACAACAATTCTAGGAATTCAGAGAATTACATTTGCCTGGAACTTATATTAAAGGTTTCGTTTCTGTGGCTTATTTTGAGCCTTTTTTTTATTTTTTACTTATGAATCCCTTTGGCTCTTAGTCTTCATTAAAAAAACAATTGCAAGAGTAAAGTGGTAAGAAAAATTTAACTAGATGTACTTCCAATCCGGATGGGTAGCACAACCCAGACCGCACCCTAGGATCTCCCACAAAATGTCACTTCAGTTTGATGTCAAGAGGACTTTCCTGAAGGTAATAAATGCAGCAAGATGTTTCGTTGTGCTACAACCAGCATTTCCAAAAGAAAAATGGCAAAATAAATTTTAAAGTTGGTCTGGCCAAGTTAACAAGGGGGAAATCTGAGGATAAAATTGGGATCATTATTTTGGGCAAAAAGAAAATCCCCACAGCTTTCTAAACAACTCGTCGTACTTCAAAAAATCTCTTCAGATAGTAGATTTGTCCCAGAGTCATAGCAACCAGTACAAGGGCTTCAAAAAATGACCAAAGCACCACCCTGCTGTTCGTGTTGTCATTAACTGTTGAGAGAAGAAAGAAGAATTAGTGTAAAGTGGACAAGGTGCACACAGAATAAATGTATATGTACACTACTCACAGAAAGCTAGAGATATTTGGCTTGTGGGTGAAACTTCCAGATGAACCTAAAATGCACTCTAACCTTTACAGGTGAACTTAATGTGACCTTCTCTAAACCTTTGAATGCACATGTCCACCTGTTCAATGTTTCACTACTTTTTGCATAATTTGCTGTTCTCCAACAAGGAGTTTAATGCCAAAATTCACAATAGGTGTTTGATCCATAAATCGCCCAATAAATTTCCTGGTTCAATTAAAATTGGTATTTAAACAGTCCTCCTCCTCATCATGCTTATCACATTTTGACATCATGAGACCAAGACGACACCTAACAATAGATCAACATTACCTCGCCATTGCGAGGCTTCATGCAGGATGTTCTCAGACAGAGGTGGCCACTGAGCTTAGAGCGTCAGAGTGTCATCAGCAGGTTGCAACAGAGAGACTGGAAGAGTCAGAGAAAGGCACAGAAGTGGACATCCTTTTGCCACCTCCCACAGTGATGACCGCTTCATTGGAAACAATGCCCTGCGGAACCGGATGATGAATGCCACACAACTCCAGGCACATTTAAGGGAGGTGAGAGATACCCAAGTGTCACCTCAGACCGTTAGAAACCATTTACACCAGCGTGGTCTGCGTGCTATACAGCCTGCAAGGGTACCTGACCACAGGCATCATCATCTTGCATGGGCCAGGGAGCATCTACGCTGGACGAGGGACCAATGGGCCTCAGTGCTGTTCACTGATGAAAGTCGATTTACAATGAGCAGAAATGATGGCTGCCAACAATGGTGGAGATGTCAAGGAGAGCACTAATACACAATACAGAACTGCCCTACACTTTGTGAATGGCACAGGGACAAGCCCATACTACTTGAATAACATCATTAATCCAGTCATTGTGCCTCTGCATGAACAACACAGGCCTAATTACATCTTTATGGATGACAATGCGCCAGCTCATCGAGGTCACATCATTAGGGAATGGCTGCGGGAGACTGGGGGACCTCAAATGGAGTGGTCTGCACTTTCTCCAGACCTGATTCCCATTGAAAACCTATGGGTTCAGCTGAGTCGCCGTTTAGAGGCTCCTAAACTCTGTAACCTGGAACCTCAATGACCTGAGGGCCTTCAAGAAGAGTAGGATGCCATGCCTCAGCAGACAATAAGAAGACTTGTGAACAGCATGAGACGTCATTGTCAAGCTGTAATTGATGCTCAAGGCCACATGACAAGTTACTGAGACACTGACATTTTTGTACCACTGGTGTTGGCTTTTGTTTCAATAAATTGTTTGAGAGGAGGAAATCACCATTGCTGCTTCTACTTAATTTACCTACTTTCATAATTTAAAATCATTATAGTGTGAACGTTTTATGTTTTCCATAAATTTCACCCGAAAGCCAAATAACTTTTTGTGAGTAGTGTGTGTGTGTGTGTATGTGTATGTATGTATGTATGTATGTGTATATATATATATATAAATTTTTGTAAATTTGGCAAGCTGCAGAGGCTCCGCCCCTACCACTAAGCCCTGTCTCCTTTTGTCAACTTAGAAAAATTGAAGGAACACAAGGAGTCACAAATTGTGGTGCCACTATGGCATGTGCCATAGTTTGCAACTTTCTAACGCCACTTTTGTGGTGCCAAAGCCTCTATAAATCTCCCCCAATTCTCCTTTAAAATTACTACTCACCTGTAACAAATAGAAAAATATATATAAATACAGATAAATCAAATTATATTGTCAGGAAATTTCTAAAAAAAAAAACAAACAATAAAACTACTCACTTGATCTGTGTATTCTTTCCCGCACTTCCATGTATTCCTGCTCGTGTTTCACAGCTGTCATGGCCACTGCAAGTTCATTGATCATCTCTTCCAGCTTGTTCTGGTGTGCTGTACAACAGGTGAACAAACAAGTCCTGATAGTGAGTGCAAGTCATAGGAGACCAGGAACATTAATACAGATTACTGATCGCCAGCAGTACTAGTAAGGTCATGTTCACACAGGAATTCAGCTTTCCTTTTATTTGTTCCAGCAAAGAAAAAATGGAAGATCAAGCAGAGCCGAAGCCATCCAGAGTAAAACATACCAAACAAATCTAAAGCAGGCTGATACCACAACATACAAGATATTGACATAAAACACAATTTCTTCCATTTGAGGGAGCGCATGCCACCAATCCCATCATTATTTTTGTGTTTCTTTTATACAGTGTCCACCATGGGGTATAAATGACTATTTTGCAGGTCAGTATGGAAATACGAAATTTATATATTTTATTTTTTACTACTTTCAAAAAAACATTTTTTAATCGTTTTTGTGTTGCAGCATTTGAAGACCCATAAAATTTTTTGGTCAACTGAGCTGTATGAGGGCTTTTTTTTTTTTTTTTTTTTTTTTACAGAGCTTGTAGTTTCCATTGTTACTATTTTGGGGCACTTTTTATTCAGCTTCTTTTAGAAGGTATTAAAAAAAAAATCTCAATTCTGGCAATATTTTCAGGTTAAAGAGGTTTTCCAGGCTTTTACCATTGATGACCTATCCTCAGGACAGGTCATCAATATCAGATCGGCGGGGATCCGACACCCAACACCCCCGCCGATCAGCTGTATGAGGAGACGATGCGTGTATTGGGGGGGGGGGGGGGGGGTCGGGCCCCCGTCGATCCAATAGTGATGACCTACAATGAGGATAGGTCATCGATAGTAAAAGCCCGAACAACCACTTTAAATATTGTTTTGATCTTATAGTTCAGGTTGTTATAGATGTGGACGCAATTCCAAATATGTGATTTTTTTTTCCTTTCATTTTCATCAATAATGCCATATTTTGCGCCAGAAAGATTCTTACATCACAAATCAAAGGTGATTTGTTTCACCTCATTTATCAAAAGGCACGACATTTAATCACTAAAATTGAATAAATTAATGTCGCATCTATCTGATCTGCCGTGCGCCTTTTTAACAATTTACACCACTTCAGAAACAAGCTTAATCTACTGCTACATTTTGCTCCTTTAATCCTAACATACGTTGATAAATGAGGCGCAATATATCCCAATTTTGATAGGCCCCACCCACTTTGACTTTCAAAAGACATTTCTAGCGTGTTTCATTCGTTCTGGCAAAAAATAAGGAGAAAACCAGTTACTTATTTGGGCGCAAATCAAAATGCCATTATTTTTGGTTCATTTTAAACTATAATTCTGGCACAACATGATAAATGTCCCCCAGTATGTAAGAATGAATTTTTTTTTTTTTTTTTTAGATCTCACTATGGGACCTGACCATGTAACCACAAATTACACTATAATATTCCTGTATTCCGCTGTATTATGCCACTTGGGGCCTAACACAAGAATAAAAATGGCCAACCTGGTTGACTTCCTTAGCCTCCTGCTATGATGGAAACCCATCAGAAACTCTGTGAGCACATCATAGAGTTGCTAATGGAGTTACAGAGGGAGTCCCCACCATCTATGAACCACCTCAGTGCAGTGGTTGCAACTGAGATGATGCCATGACTGCGACTCAATGGTAACCTCAATGTTTTTCTGTTGGGGGATGGGGGAGAAGTCCTGGGTGACACGACTTGTGAGCATGATGGAACAAGACTTTCTTCAGGTGATCAAAAAATGTAGCTGAAAAGTAACACAACAAACAGCACTCCAACCCTGAGCAAAACAATGGTTGTTAGGTGAAAGACAACCAAACCAGTTCCTTCATTATACGCACCAACTCACATCACTGCCATGCCAACATAGGAGAGGTGTTAGGTAAAAAAAAACATGGCTGCAAGGTAATGTTAATAGGCACATACACAGTACAGGGAACTCTGCTCAGCTATCAAACAGCAGAAGACATACCATCCCAAGTATCTCCACCACCTAGGAGAAATATCAAGATGAGAACACATGAAGAGAGTTTTAGGCACTACCACCCCTCTGACATCACCTCTAGACATCATTCTGGTTGGACTAGTACTTAGGCCATGTTCACATGGTCGGTATTCAGCCAGTATCAGTAACCAACAGTTGGTCCCAAAAACAGGAGGTGCACATCGTTCCAATACAGTTTCTCTCTCTGTAGGTTCCACTACCGATTTTGGTTTACAAATACTGACTGTGTGAATAAGGCCTAAGGAATGAGGGCAGGGAGTAGTTCTGAAAGAAGTAAAGATTATCTGTCACTAGACCAGGGTTCAGCAACCTCCAGCTGTTCTCAAACTACAACTCCCAGAATCCTCCTTTCACTTCTTCGGAGTTACGAGAACAGCTAAGTTTGCATGCTGGGAATCGTAGTTTCACAGCGGCTGGAGTGCCGAAGGTCGCTGATCCCTGCACATAAAGGTGTTACTGAATGCACTATACTTCAATTTGGGGGGGGTATCCCTTAGACTAAGGACACAGTTTGAAAAAGCGCTGCAGAACCCTGTTTTACCATTAGCCCAGATATCTCCATAGACATGAGATTGCCTGCAGATAGTCTAAATCACAAGACATATACTTATTCAGTCGAGATGCTGCAAAATAAACTACATGACATAGGGATAATCTAGAATATTATACGAAGTGACCCACCTTCTGTCTCCATGTCCTGGCCCTTCGGGGCTTCTCCAATGTCAATAGTGAACATCACTATCTTGGGAGTCATAGTTGACATTCTGTTACTGAAGCAAAACTTGTACGTTCCATCCATATGAGCGGCAAAGGTGTACTTTCCGCTGGATTCCCTGTCTCCTTTATGAATTCCTTTATTGTCAGGACCAGTAATCTGAAACGGGAAAAGAAGGGTCTTACAAAAAAGTAAAAAACGATCTCCTGATATGTCACCGATCAGAAGACTGCACCGGGGAAGCCTGTGAACCGCTTTGGCAAGGCTCAAAGGTATTGGTAATTGAAAATCTTGTTCAACATTACAAAGGGAAGATGTGCTAAGTTTTTAGACCGCTATTCCACCACCTTGTCGCTATACTGGGAGGTAACAACATTGGAAATCGCCAATGAACATTGCATGTTGTATGTAAATTACTGGGGACTGATCCCTAAAAATGGACTTCCTGGCTTAAAGGCTATGGACACCTTTGCAGCAATTTTATTTTACTGTTGCATTTTAATCATTTTGGACTAAAATTCTTTGTTTCAATTGGTCTTTATTAAAAATGTTCAGCCTTTTTTGAGATACAAGAAAAAAAAAAAAAAGAGTCTATCTGCAGACTGTAACTCCCGAGTTTCTTCAGCTGCTGGCTCATGTGAGGCCTTATCTCTCATCTCCTGACCTCAAACACTCATTATATCTAAATTCTTATCTTAAAGAAGAACTCCCGCAAAAAATTTTATTCTCTGAGGCTACTTTCACACTGGCGGCAGGCCTGATCCGGCAGGTGAAGGGTGCTGCCGGATCAGGCCTGCCGCAGTGACATGTGTGGAGCCGGAACCGCGCTCCGGCCCCACACGTCACACAGTACATACATACACATACACACACATATAGACAAACAAACACACATACATACTTACATGCTCCCGGCAGGTCTTCGGAGCGTCAGAGATACAGGACGGCTCACGCAGGTCACGATTCCCCACAGCGCCCTCTGCTGGGCGCCTGGTGGAATCGTCATCTGTGCGCGCCGTCCTGTCCCTCTGACGCTCCGAAGACCTGCCGGGAGCATGTAAGTATGTATGTGTGTTTGTATGTCTATATGTGTGTGTATGTTTATGTTTATGTGTATGTCTGTATGTGTGTGTGTATGTGTCTATGTGTCGCCGGATCCGTAATGGACTCCATTGAAAGTCAATGGAGGGCGGATCCGGTTACCATTATGGTCACACCAGACGGATCCATCCCCATTGACTTGCATTGGGGGTCATTCCGGATCCGTCTTGGTGCGGATGCCTGGACTGGAGAGCAAACCGCAGCATGTTGCGGTTTGTTCTCCGGTCTGAAGATGGAACAGAATGCTTTCAGGAGCATTCCGTTGTCTTCAGTTCAGTTTTGTCCCCATTGACAATTAATGGGGACAAAACTGAAGCGTTTTATTCCGGTATTGAGCCCCTATAACGGAACTCAATACCGGAATTTTAAAACGCTAGTGTGAAAGTAGCCTAACCTGACCAGAAAGCTGCATGATGTAATCTATAGTGAATGCAATCTTCTTATCAGAGACTGTATCTGTGAGTTAACCCCTCTCTTCTTATTGTAGCTGGGTCATGTGACCAACTCCCTGACCTCCAACTGACCCAGGACAGCAAGCCAGTAACTGCTCTATTCATTCCTATGAGACTGAGAGTGAGGCTCCCATAGGAATACATAGAGAAATAGACTTCCTGTCCACACATAAGATTCTGTGCTATCTGGCGAGTCTGATTGCTGGTCGCATGACACAGAAGAGAAGCATCAGGGAGATATAACTCACAAATACAGACACTGGTAAGAAAATGACATTCACTACAGATTACATCATGTACATTTCTAGCAGGACATGGAATAAAATTTTTTGCAGGAGTTCATCTTTAAGGATATGGCTTCAATCATTGTTTATGAGGTCAGGAGATCTTCACCTAAGCCACTCAGGACCACAGTCTGCAAATAGACTGATTTTTGTTAACCCTTGTATGTCAAAAATGGCTAAACATTTTTAATAAAGACCAATTGAAAAAAAAATTTTTAGCCCAAAATTTGTAAAATGCAATCATTAAAGAAAACTGCCCAAAAGGTGTCCATAGCCTTTAATTGATGTCCCACAGACCAGGCTGGTATTGATTAGTATGATCTATCACTGCCTGTGAGACATCAATTAAAGGGGTTGTCCGGGTTCTATGGCAGTTTTTTGGAACAGCCAAACATGCTGGGAATAGTAGTTTCAGTCACTGACATTAAGTATTGTCATATGCTTCACTGGGCGATTATATTGGAGCATCTGTCAAATACTTTTATCATCCAGTATAGTGGCAATTTAGGGGCATAACGTTTCCTTCAAGCAACCTGTCACTGTGTTGAATGGACCTTTGCTTAGATTTTTCAGTATCTGAAATTTGTAAGCAGTGCCAAAGGGGTACTGAGCCTCCTATAGAGCTTTTCATTGTAGAAATCAGCAGTGGCCTAAGATTTATCAGGTTTGGTTAGATGCGAGTAGTACTGGGCAATACAGCTGCAGAAACCCAAAGTCTTGTGTGGGGATATGGGAACTGTACCCCACTGCATCTCTCACTCTTACATCAAGTGGGAGATGACAAGTAAAGGGGCATGTTAAATGTCTCAAAAATGTTCACCTAAATGAAGGAGAAACCTGCAGGGGTCACCTACTCCAACATGTGATCTTCTCACATATTTCTATGAAATACACATGGCCAACCACACATATGTTCTCAATGGAAAGAGGGGAATAAGCCACTGCTGGACAAGGCCTATGTTTCGTGACAACAAAGGATCAGGCATGTTCCCACCAATCATGCCCAATCCTTTCCTCTGACATCTACCATCAGATGGTCAGCTGATCCTAACATTCATCTACCTGCACAGGCTGCAGATTACCAGTGGATCTTTGTGCCGAATAAAAGCAGCAGCATAATACAGGACCAGCAGAGTGATTACACTGGACATTATCTCATGTACATGTTGAGTATATTTTCTGTGCAGATTTTGAAATTCACCGCCTGTCAACTGTTTGCGTGGATTTCGTCAAAATCCGCAAGTAAAACATGGGGATTTTGGTGCAGATACACAGAGAAAGCACGAAAATCTCTACTGAAAATATGTCTGTAAACCCGTGTGCACGTGGCCTAAAGCAAATTTCACACAAGTGTGTCCAGGAAACTCGCTCCGTGTGATGGCGACATTTCCCAGATGCTCCTCTAACCTGAACTCACAGCATCATATTGGCTTAGGGCGCTGTCAGTTCCTGCCTGGCCACAGATACTGTATTCACGTAAAGGGGCTGTCCAAGTTATTTTCATTGATAACCTATGCTCAGGGCCAACACCCGGCATCCCCCCGCGATCAGCCGGTTGAAGAGAAGGTGCGCGCCATGCCAGCGCAACCTTCCCTTCATCATTTACCTGCTTGCCATTGTCAGTGCAGCGGTGAGCAGGTGTAATTACAAGCTGTCACATTCACTTCTATGGGACGGCTCCTTCCTATTCAAGTGTATAGGAACAAGCCATCCTGAGGATAGGTCATCAAGAAAAATAACCTGGACAACCCCTTTAATGCTGTGAATGCAGAACAGACCCACAATCAGACGGGAACCCACAGCATCATAAGCAGTGTTTGGTTCAGGAAATGCGGCCATCACACTGAGTGTGTCTCCGAACACTGCTCCTCCAACCCAAACTTACACCATCATAATGGATTATAAAGCTATGAGCTCCTGCCCAACTGCGGGTCTTCTGTGTTGTACTCAAAAAATTTCAAAAAAGTATAGTCAGACAGTATCATAAGTCATTATCTAGGAGGCACACTCAGTGTGACGGCTGCATTTCCTGAACCAAACACTGCTTAAGATGATGTGAGTTCCTGTCTGATCGTTGGTCTGTTCTATACTCAGCATTATGTGAATACAGTACAGTAGATCTGTGGTCAAGCAGGAACTGACAGCATCTTAAGCCATTACGAAGCTGTGAGTTCAGGTTAGAGGACCGAACACTCGTATGACATTGGCCTTAAAGGGTTCATCCCATCTTGTGCCACCACCAGGCGCAGCCCCCCCGCTGCGCTCATAGAAACGAATGGGAGCGCACCGCGCATGCGCGGCCCCCATTCATTTCTATACTGCCGCAAAAAATAGCCTATTTCCGTCGGCTCAATAGAAATGAATGGGAGCCGGGCCGCGCATGCGCTCCCATTCGTTTCTATTAGAGCAGCGGGGGGAAGGCGGGGGGAAGCTGCGCCTGGCGGTGGTCAGACCCCAGGAAACCCAGGGTCGTCCAGGCTCAGGGCTCCCCGCTTTGTTCTCAATATAGGTGCGGGTCCCAGCGGTGGGACCCGCACCTATAAGACAATGGGGGCATATCCTAGCGATTTGCCCCCATTGTCAAAGATCGGATAACCCCTTTAAGTGTCACCGTAGTTTCAGTAAATTTTCATATGACGGAGTGCTGAGAACCCCACCCCTCTCTAGAATGAGAGGAAAGAAGCACACTCTCCTTGCTGCACCAGAGGGGCCCATCTCTCTTCCTGTCCTGCAGTGAGGACAGAGAGCACTAAGCAAGCTCTTCTCTCCCCTCCTTCCAGAGATCAGTTGAGGTCTAAGCGCTGAGACCCCCACTGATCTAAAATCATATGTCCCTATGACATATCAAGCGTTGACTTTAATCAGTCACCCACAATCACAAATACTTGGGCAGGTGCACACCTGCAGGGGTCAGCCCTGGGTGCGGCCGGTGAGTGACAGCTGCCTGCACACAAGTCCCTACTGCTTAGGGCTGCAACTGACAAGTAGGAAGAAAGTCCTGGTGCAGATCCAGCGATTCTTATGAATAGTGACAATAGAGAGCGGTCAGGGTTTTTTGTAGTTTCCATTTAACAATTCTTAGAAGAATGGAGACGCTGCATGTACAGCCATGACTGGCCAGAGATGTCCCACACACAGCACTGCAGATCCCAGCCCTAGTGCAGAGAGATCACTTGCTTGGGAGCAGCTCTTTGTGTCCATGGCCACCTCTGCAGCTGTGTACTCACTGATTCCCCCTAGAAACCCCGGCGCCATCTAGTGTACCGGGCACGGTAGCCATTACATGCCCGGTACTTGTGAGGGAAGCCCTCCATACTCACCTCCACATCGATGTCCAGGAATCCCCCCTCAGCCACTTCAAAGATCAGGCCCATCTTGGTCCCGGACGTGACATGCTCGTAGTAGCATTCTTCCGCGTGAGCGTCGATGCTTACAAAGTAACCCGAGGCCGTGGCGGAGAAGAAGGCGAGCAAGGCTACGAGCTCTGATACCGTGAACATGTCTGCCATAGGCGGGAGACCGAGCGAGCACAGGCCGGGAACCTTGGTGCGGAGTGTGGGCCTCGCTGTGAAAGAGGCGTCACCGCTGTAGACAGCCGGGGAGCTAGCAGCGAGTGCCACGTAACGGCTCTACGGCGGCCCAGCTGGGACACGATCACATCCGGGTAATGGAAGCGTAGTGTAGACCTGGCAGCACGAGAAGCCGCGCTGTTACGCCAAGCTGTCGGAAGCCGCGGCGGCCATTTTGTTTTAGGGAATACTTCTGGCAGATAAAAATGAAGCTGGTGTAAAAATCTATTTTCTGACAACTTTTTCACCACTGCTGATAGACGCTTCCAGATGTAGATTCAAAATTATCTATTCTCTGCTTTTCTCAAAAGTACCTTTTACATATTTAGTAGGTTCTGTGGCAGTATAGGTGGTTACTTCCTGTCAGGGGCGGACTGGGAACTTAAAGTGGCCCTCGAAAAAATACAAAAAGTGGCCCCGTTTTGTAGTTGGGTCCAAACTGATGGAAAGCAGTCTAGCATTACAAAATTGTGGCACATTATATCACCTAACAGAGCCAAATACCACAGTCCATCACAAAATACTGCCAGCAGCACAAAATACATCCCCAAAGACTAACACTGTCCGGCTGTGAGGAGGGCCCAGGCGACCCCCTGTAGGTCATCAATATTTGATCAGTGGTGTTCCATGCGAGAACTGCTTCTTGTTCATTACACTAGGCGTTGCCTCCTTTACAACAGCGGAATGGAGTGAATGAAGCGAGTACTCGTCAGTACACTGCACTTCCGAGACAAATTAATGAAAAGGAAACAGCTCACATGGTGCGCGGCCTGCTCTTCAAACAGATGATCGGCAGGACAACCCCTTTAAGGACGAATTATTCTCTCGTGACCCCCACTGATCAGCTGTTTGACAAGGCCATAGTGCTCTGTGAGGACACTGTACGTTGGTCACATGGCCTAGGCACAATTCCATTTAGGTGAATGGAGCTAAGCTGTAATGTAAAGCAAAGCTGCTATACAATGGATGGTGCTGTGCTTGGTGAGCTATGAAATGACCAGAGTTCCTTTGAGTGCCACTACTTCTTCAAACAGCTGATCAGCAGGGTTGCTGGGAGCTGATGGTGACCCATCCTGAGAATAAGTCATTTGTATCAAATTCCTGGACAACCCCTTTAATAATGCATGGTACTAAGCCAATAGAGAAAATTAATATAAAACCAGATATGCATAATTAGTTATCCAGAGAAGATAAACTAGTAAAAATGAGCGCTAAACCAGACTCCATATATATCTATTTGCTGTGGAGGAGGAGGAAATATAGAGGAATGGTGCTAGGATGAGATCATTTACTTTTCCTAGCGCCATTTCTCTATATTTCCTTTTCTTCCATAGCAAATACAGTTGAAACCAGAAGCTTACATACACGATATAAAAAGACACAAATGCATGTTTTTCTCAATATCATCATGGAATCAGAATAAACCTTTCCTGTTTTGGTCAATTAGGATTGCCATAATTATTATTATTTGCCAAATGCCAGAATAATGAGAAAGAGAATGTTTTAAGGCATTTTTATTACTTTCTGCAATGTCAAAAGTTTATATACACTAAGATTACTATGTCTTTAAACAATTCTGGACTGCCCATATGATGTCATGTGTTTGGAAGCTTATGTTAGGTTTGGTGGCAACATCTCAGTTAATTAGAGACTCACCTGTGGATGTATATAAATGCACACCTGAAACACACTGCTTCTTTGTGTAGCATCATGGGAAAGTCTAAAAAAATCAGCCAATATATCAGGAAGAGAACTATGGACTTGCACAAGTCTGGCTCAACCGTGAGTGCAATTTGAAGATACCTGAAGGTGCCTTGTTCGTCTGTACAAACAATTATACGCAAGTACAAACAAGATGGGAATGTCCAACCATCATACCGCTCAGGAAGGAGATGGGTTCTGTGTCACAGAAATGAAGGTGCTTTGGTCCAACATGTGCATATCAACCCAAGAACAAAAGCAAAAGACCTTGTTAAGATAATGAAGAAAGCTGGAAAGATTGTGTCAATATCCACAGTGAAACGAGTACTGTATCAACATGGGCTGAAAGGCTACTCTGACAGGAAGAAGCCATTACTCCAATAGAAACATAAAAAAGCCAGATTAATGTTAGCAAATGCACATAGGAACAAAGACCTACAATTTTGGAGAAATATCCTGTGGTCTGGCGAAACTAAAATTGAACTTTTTGGCCATAATGACCATTGTTACGTTTGGAGGAAAAAGGGAGAAGTTTGGAAGTCTAAAAATACCATCCCAACCATAAAACACGGGGGTGGCAGCATCATGTTGTGGGGTTGTTTTGCTGCAGGAGGAACTGGTGCACTTCACAAAATAGATGGCATCATGAGGAAAGAAGATTATGTGGAAATACTGAAGCATCATCTCAAGACATCAGCCAGGAATTTAAAGCTTGGGCGGAAATGGGTCTTCCAAATGGACAATGACCCGAAGCATACTGCCAAACTGGTTACAAAGTGGCTTAAAGATAACAAAGTGAATAGGCAAAGCTGAAAAGGCAGGTGCGAGCAAGGTGACCAACAAACATGTCTTAGTTACACCAGTTTTCTCAGGAGGAGTGGGCCCAAATTCCAACCAACTATTGTGAGAAGCTTGTGAAGGGATATCCAAACGTTCGACCCAAGTCATACAGTTTAAGGTACCAAATATTAACCACCTAGGTCCTAGGTGTTCTGCCCAAGTCCAGCTTGGGCAGTGTGAAAAGTAGCTAACTGGAGGGGGGAGGGCTGCTTTAGATGGTGATATCGTCTCAATAGTAGCAGCTAGAATCATGCACTTGGACAAAGTCCAAGAAACAGAGAAATCACTGTTAGAAATCAAGTCGGGAATAATCGCGAGAGAAACCTGTTTTTACTTTCATTTTCAGCTACATTCACAGCACCCCGAATTCTATCAGTGATATCTTTCTCTGACCTGAACATATTGCTGTCATTTTGGCATTTTTTGAAAGCTTTGAATGTCTGCTTTCAAATAAGACCAGTTGCGTGTTTCTAGCTGCTACCATTTAGGAGATAGCAGCATCTAAAGCAGCCCCCCCCCCTCCAGGTAGTTACTTTCCCACTGCTGTAGCTCCACTCTATCAAAACAGTTAGGGGGTTAATGAAATGTATCTAAACTTTTGACTTTGCAGAAAGTAATACAAATGCCCTCAGGCTACTTTCACACTTGCGTTGTTAAGGCTACTTTCACACTGGCGGCAGGCCTGATCCGGCAGGTGAAGGGTGCTGCCGGATCAGGCCTGCCGCAGTGACATGTGTGGAGCCGGAACCGCGCTCCGGCCCCACACATGTCACACAGTACATACATATACATACACATAAACATACACACACATATAGACATACAAACACACATACATACTTACATGCTCCCCGGCAGGTCTTCGGAGCGTCAGGACGGCTCACACAGGTCACGATTCCCCACAGCGCCCTCTGCTGGGCGCCTGGTGGAATCGTCATCTGACGATTCCACCAGGCGTCCAGCAGAGGGCGCTGTGGGGAATCGTGACCTGTGTGAGCCGTCCTGACGCTCCGAAGACCTGCCGGGGAGCATGTAAGTATGTATGTGTGTTTGTATGTCTTTATGTGTGTGTATGTTTATGTCTGTATGTGTCTATGTGTACCCGGATCCGTAATGGACTCCATTGAAAGTCAATGGAGGACGGATCCGGTTACCATTATGGTCACACCAGACGGATCCACCCCCATTGACTTGCATTGGGGGTCATTCCGGATCCGTCTTGGTGCGGATGCCTGGACCGGAGAGCAAACCGCAGCATGCTGCGGTTTGTTCTCCGGTCTGAAGACGGAACGGAATGCTTTCAGGAGCATTCCGTTGTCTTCAGTTCAGTTTTGTCCCCATTGACAATGAATGGGGACAAAACTGAAGCGTTTTATTCCGGTATTGAGCCCCTATGACGGAACTCAATACCGGAATTTTAAAACGCTAGTGTGAAAGTAGCCTAATTCAGGTATTGAAATCCAGCAGAGGATCTCTATACCTGAATTAAACTGATCCGTTTTGATTTTGCACATCAGGATGCATCAGTTCAGTTAGGATGCAGTTGTGTGAAATCAAAACTGAAGAAAACTGATCAGGCACTAAATACATTAAAAGTCAATGGGTGACGGATCCGTTTTTTTAGTCTCCTAAAAAACCGGATCCGTCACCATTAACTTACATTGGTTTCAGTACCTGATCAGTTTCTTTCAGTTTTTATGACCGGACACAAAATTAGGCTACTTTCACACTAGCGTTAGCACGGATCCGGCACCTAAAGGGTGCCAACGGATCCGTGCTAACGCTATACATGTGTGGAGCCGGAGCAGCGCTCCGGCCCCACACATGACACACATTGAAACAAGACACAAACATACATACATACATACAGACATACATACATACTCACATACTCCAGGGACGCCGGCAGAACGTCTTCACGCGCCTCCTGCGCGCAGTGATGACGATTCCCCACAGCGCCCTCTGCTGGGCACAGTGGGGAAACGTCATAGCTGCGCGCAGGAGGCGCGTGAAGACATGATACCGGCGTCCCTGGAGTATGTGAGTATGTATGTATGTCTGTATGTATGTATGT
Source organism: Rhinella marina (assembly GCA_900303285.1). Taxonomy (NCBI): domain Eukaryota; kingdom Metazoa; phylum Chordata; class Amphibia; order Anura; family Bufonidae; genus Rhinella; species Rhinella marina. The sequence goes on from ONZH01004287.1 coordinate 482,060, forward strand.
ATGTCTGTATGTATGTATGTCTGTATGTATGTCTGTATGTATGTATCTATGTATGTAAGACGGATCCGGAATGACCCCCCATTGGAAATCAATGGAGGACAGATCCGGATTACTGGTGTGTCCACACCATTGACTTGCATTGGGGGTCATTCCGGATCTGTCTTGGTGCGGATGCCTGGACCGGAGAGCAAACCGCAGCATGCTGCCGTTTGTTCTCCGGTCTGAAGACGGTACGGAATGCTTTCAGGAGCATTCTGTTGTCTTCAGTTCAGTTTTGTCCCCATTGACAATGAATGGGGACAAAACTGAAGCGTTTTTTTCCGGTATTGAGCCCCTATAATGGAACTCAATACCGGAATTTAAAAACACTAATGCGAAAGTAGCCTTAGGCTACTTTCACACTAGCGTTTTAAAATTCCGGTATTGAGTTCCGTCATAGGGGCTCAATACCGGAATAAAACGCTTCAGTTTTGTCCCCATTCATTGTCAATGGGGACAAAACTGAACTGAAGACAACGGAATGCTCCTGAAAGCATTCCGTTCCGTCTTCAGACCGGAGAACAAACCGCAGCATGCTGCGGTTTGCTCTCCGGTCCAGGCATCCGCACCAAGACGGATCCGGAATGACCCCCAATGCAAGTCAATGGGGGTGGATCCGTCTGATGTGACCATAATGGTAACCGGATCCGCCCTCCATTGACTTTCAATGGAGTCCATTACGGATCCGGGTACACATAGACACATACAGACATAAACATACACACACATAAAGACATACAAACACACATACATACTTACATGCTCCCTGGCAGGTCTTCGGAGCGTCAGGACGGCTCACACAGGTCACGATTCCCCACAGCGCCCTCTGCTGGGCGCCTGGTGGAATCGTCAGATGACGATTCCACCAGGCGCCCAGCAGAGGGCGCTGTGGGGAATCGTGACCTGTGTGAGCCGTCCTGACGCTCCGAAGACCTGCCGGGGAGCATGTAAGTATGTATGTGTGTTTGTATGTCTATATGTGTGTGTATGTTTATGTGTATGTATATGTATGTACTGTGTGACATGTGTGGGGCCGGAGCGCGGTTCCGGCTCCACACATGTCACTGCGGCAGGCCTGATCCGGCAGCACCCTTCACCTGCCGGATCAGGCCTGCCGCCAGTGTGAAAGTAGCCTTACAGCTTGCTGCGGTTTTGTGTCCGGTCACAAAACTGAAAGCTGCCTGAACTGAAGACATCCTGATGCATCCTGAACGGATCTCTTTCCATTCAGAATGCATGGGAACAAAACTGATCAGTTTTTTTCCGGTATTGAGATCCTCTGCCTGATCTCAATACTGGAAAACCACAACGCAAGTGTGAAAGTAGCCTCAAACATTCTCTCTCTCATTATTCTGGCATTTGGCAAATAATAATAATTATGGCAATCCTCATTGACCAAAAACAGGAAAGGTTTATTCTGATTTCACGATGATATTGAGAAAAACATGCATATGTGTTTTTTTATATAGTGTATTTAAACTTCTGGTTTCAACTGTAGATATGTATGGAGTCTGGTTTAGCGCTCATTTTTACTAGCTTATCTTCTCTGGATTACTAATTTATGCATATCTGTTTTTATATTCTATTAATGTTGCCTATTGTCTTAGTATCATGCATTATGTCTTGATTATACAAATCTCAATATTTAGTCCTTTAACGGGTTTTCCGGATTTTAATTTTGATGGCCTATTCTCAGGATAGGTCATCAGTATCAGATCAAGGGGGGGCCGACATCTGGCACTGCCCGCCGATTAGCTGGATGAAGAGAAGGCTGCTCTCCGTGTGAGCACCATCTTCCCTTCATTGTTTACCTGCTCCCTTTGACATGGCAGTGGTGAGCAGGTGTAATTACAAGAAGCCATCCTATTCAAGTGTATACTACAGAGCCGCCCTATAGAAGTGAATGGGACGGCTTCTTGTAATTACACCTGCTGACTGCTGTGATATTGACAGTGAGCAGGTAAACAATGAAGGGAAGGCTGCACTGGCACAGAGCTCTGCCTTCTCTTTAACCAGCTGATTGGCAGGGGTGCCGGGTGTCAGACCCCCACTGAACTTATATTCATGACCTATCCTGAGGACAGGTCATCAATATTAAAATCCTGGAAAACCCCTTTAACACTATTCATACTGATATTATAACTTCAGATGTCCTACTATTTCAGATGTATCCTTTTGAAAATAATTTTACAGTCCTCGTAACTCTGGATTCCTATATTAATTGCACTTATATACTTATATAATTTATTCACTGCACTTGGAAATTTACTCTACTTGGGATATTGCAGAATCTCTTAGTGTTCTTGTGATCAACCTTTCCAGACTCATTGGATATACCTTCCACTTATATGTACTTTTTCAGATTTTTTTAGTGTTTGATAAAGGTCATTGTTTGACCGAAACATCACAAACAAGATTTTGCACAATAAATATGTCAAGCATTATATAATATTTGAAGTGAAGATAGTCCAGTTCACAAAGTAGGCTGAGGCCTCAAAGCAATCAGCGCATCATTGTTTTGCCTGAGATTTTGGAGCAGATTTATAAAACCTGTCCATCGATATAAAGGATGTGGACAACAGTGTTTTGTTGTATATTGACAGATGGGTGTTACTTTAGTGTGTGCTCTTCCAGCTCACTATACTTTTAAAGGGGTATTCCCCCATACATGTGTGATTGGATACACAGTAGATAGGAGTGGGTTCTATAGGTGGGACCTGCACCTATCTGATATCAATTGTCTATCCTATTGATATGGTATAAGGGTGCCCTTATTAAATAGTAAATGTGATGCACTGTTGCACTCTCTAGCACTCTCCGAATTTTGATGCAAAGGTGACAATCTTGTTTTTATTTATACAGGAAGTGCATACGTGAGGTATTCATTAGATCCAAGGAGAATCGATACGTATAAGATGGCGGTTTGGTATTGACGTTTCAGTCTACCTAGACCTTAAAGGGGTTATCCCATGTCTAAGGCCTGTCAAACACCTGCCACTGTACAGCGGCGGCCTCAGGAAGTGCACGGCGTCATAGCAACCAATGACGCCGTGCGCTCCCGTCCTCAGAGGGAGCACGGTCCGGGCTTTCACGGCCTGTACCGGACCATGTTCCACGGTCGTGTGTGACAGGCCTAATGCAAAAAATGAATCTTAGAAATCATATAGTACATGACAATCTCTAATAAAGCTAGAACCAGACTTATACCTCACATGGATCCAGAGATCTCCCTGTTCATTGCTCTTCAAGCTGAAAGCTCAAGGGGAGTGCCTTTACTACTGAAGCTAAGGGGGCGTGTCCATTCTGCTGCAGCTCTCTCCCTATCACAACTCAGGAGGCAGTTAAAGGGAACCTGTCATCTCCAAAACCCCCCTGAACTAGAGTAAGCGGTGTATAGTGTAAGTGATGCTGAATCCGAATATGTAAGTTTTATCTTCATACTCACTTCCATTCTGATGCTGTGCTCCCACAAACCTGCAGTAAAATGCACTCACTGGACTCCGGTGCTCACTCACATAATGGAGAGGACTCAAAGAAGAGTCCTCTCAATGCATTTTACTGCTGGTTTGTGGGAGCACAGCGTCAGAATGGAAGTCAGTATGAAGATAAAACTTACATAATCGGATTCAGCATCACTTACACTATACCCCACTTACTGTAGTTCAAGGGGTGTTTCGGAGATGACAGGTTCCCTTTAAAGGATGAAACTGAGCCTGTGTGGCCATCTCAGTGAGCAGGTCAAAGAAATAAGAACAAAAACAAACAGCAGGTGGCGATATACAGATGCATTTTCGTTAATAACTCAGTAACTTTATTAAATTTGTAATTATATGCAATTATAAAAGTATTCGGATCCTGGTGCTGGTTTGAAGATTGTAGAATATTTTTTGTGGGACAAATGGTTTAACCTTCTGCGCTGGTAGGGAGTAAAGAAAAGAACATGAATCTCAAGTAAAATAGAAGGTGGGGATGGTAAATAAATGAAGATAAGAGGTACGAAAGTAAAATAGATGGTACAAAATAAATAAATGGTATACAGGTTTACAGATGGCTGGAATCATCCACCTTGCAAGTCTTTCTAAGATTAGAGTCAAGACGCCCATATCCTCATACCTAGGCCAGCTCAGACAGCAACACCTCCCAGGGACCACATTCATTCAGTTTTTTTAGGCAGAAGGGGACAAAGAAACTCAAGAGATGAGCAGGATGCAGGTGTCAGGGGAAGAGGCACCAGGATACAAACAAAATTCCAGGTAAGCAGAACAACCGGGTCATGGAAATTTCCTTCTACACACTAGTAACATAGTAACATAGTTTATAAGGCCGAAAAAAGACATCTGTCCATCCAGTTTGGCCTATTTTCCTACAAGTTGATCCAGAGGAAGGCAAAAAAAACCCTTTTTAGGTAGAAGCCAATTTTCCCCACTTTAGGGAAAAAAATTTCCTTCCCGACTCCAATCAGGCAATCAGAATAACTCCCTGGATCAACGACCCCTCTCTAGTAACTATAGCCTGTAATATTGTTACCCTCCAGAAATACATCCAGGCCCCACTTGAACTCTTTTAGTGAACTTACCATCACCACCTCCTCAGGCAGAGAGTTCCATAGTCTCATGGCTCTTACCGTAAAGAATCCTCTTCTATGTTTCTGTACAAACCTTCTTTCCTCCTGACGCAGAGGATGTCCCCTCGTCACAGTCACACTCCTTCAGATTAAATAGATCATGGGAGAGATCTCTGTACTGTTTTAGTGATTTAAATGCTTTCTGTTTGTCATTTATTGCTTTCTTTACAGTTCTATTTATCCACATTGGTTTTTTCTTGTTTCTTATTATTTTATTCCTATATGGTATGTACCGCTCACAATTAGATATTAGGATGCTTTTAAAAATATCCCATTTTGTGGCTATATTTTTATTTTTGAGGACTTTGTCCCAGTTAGTTAGGCCTATGGCCTCTCTTAGTTGACTAAATTTTGCTTTTTTGAAGTTTGGTATTTTTGTTCCTCCTTGAAGAAACGCTCTTTTGAATGACAGTTGGAAGGTTATTATATTATGGTCACTATTTCCCAAGTGTCCCCCAACCTGCACATCTGTTGTTCTGTCAGGTCTATTGGTTAATACTAAGTCCAGTATGGCCGTCCCTCTAGTCGGGTCCTGAACCAGTTGGGAAAGGTAATTGTCTTTGGTTATTTCCAAGAACCTGTTTCCTTTATGAGATATACAGGTTTCAGTTTCCCAGTCTATATCTGGGTAGTTGAAATCCCCAATAATAATGACCTCATTATGTTTTGACGCCTCGTCTATTTCATTTAGAAGTAGATTTTCTGTGGACTCTGGTATATTAGGTGGTTTATAATAAACCCCTATTAGTATTTTATTATTGTTTTTGGCTCCATTTATTTCTACCCACAGTGACTCCACATCTTCATGTCCCTCACTTATATCTTCCCGGAGTGTGGGCTTTAGACAGGACTTTACATAAAGGCAGACCCCTCCCCCTCTCCGGTTTTGGCGATCCTTTCTAAACAGACTGTAACCCTGTACGTTAACTGCCCAGTCATAGCTATCATCCAGCCATGTCTCAGTTATTCCCACTATGTCATAGTCCTACACACTATCCACCAGTGAAATAGAGGTTCTACAAAAGGGATTATCATTTTGTCCTACCCCATACTGTGACTCTTTCCATTTACAACAAGAGCTATCATGTTTATATAGAACTCTTAAGGGTGTATTAGACACCACAATCACGTAGATGGTTGTCAGGAGGGGCGTAACTACCATAGTGGCAGACCATGAGACTGCTATGGGGCCCAGGGCAAGAGGGGGACCATTTGGGATCATCCCCTCTTCTACTGGGGTGAAAGCTTGGCCCAAGGGTCATTGAAAGGGCTTTAGGCGGAAACCCTTCTGCCCTGTGTGGGGGGCCTGGTTTGATCCTTGCTATTGTGCCCTTACATCTCTATGGACGCCACTGTCTATCAGTATCATCTAGGCAATATCCACATTCAAAAAAACTTGAAACCAGAGTAACAACAGGTATTATCAGGACATTACCATCACAAAGAGGGTGCCATTGTAGTCATGAACACCACAAAGTACAAAGATGAACTCTACCGTCAACTGAGGGACACTAGTACATATAGACCATTACCTTGTGACAATGCACCACAGATTAAAACCAAACCTATTTGAGATCCTTGACACATATCTACAAAATAGTACCATAGATTAAAAAAAAAACCTACACATACCTAAATAGCCCCCACACAGTCACCCTGGTGTTTTATGTACTTCCCAAATCTCTCTGAAATCCACCTGGCAGACCTATTTTAGCTTCCACTGATTCAATCTTCTCCCCCTTGGCCAAATTTGTGGAAAAGATCCTCACACAATTAGAGCCCATTCAGCCAACCGGCCCCATTCACTTCCATGAGAGCGGGCAGCCGCAGCTCCGTAATAAATTATATAACATGTTGTATTCTTGTCTGCAACCGGGCGGCATCCGTGGTATTGCAGATCCGCATTTTTGTGGATCCACAACACTACGGCCGTGTGAACTTAGTCATGCAGACCAAATCCTTTCTCTTAGACACATAGGGGTAGGGGTGGACTAGCCATAGACCCTACAGGGAAATTTCCTGGTGGGCCGATGCCGAAGCGGCCGCCTGAGCCTTCCTCACAGCTGCTGGCCAGGAACATAACAACCTAATGCTCTCAACATTAATTAATGTAGGAGTAGGTCGCAGGTGCCCTCCTGAAGTTAACTATATCACCGTCCTCTGTATGGTGAGGGCAATGATTTACCATTCCATTATAGGAGAATCATTATTTTGTCAGGCAGGGCTAGATAAGAACTTTGCTATGACAGGCTTTAGAGCCTTTAGAAGGGCCAAAGCTGCTATAGCAATCAGACGGCTCCCGAGATCCCACCATGGATGAGCCATTTGGTCACCAGGAGCACACCACTCCTGGTAATTGACCGCTCAGATACTGTGGTTACAATTCACCACGGTACCCACTTAGCACCTGAGCAGGCAACGTTTTACATGGCAGATGTTGGAAAAGGGTTAAAGGGGTTGTCCCACTAAAAAATATTGTTTATAAATAAATTCAGTCTATAAGTCTAAATATTTATTGTATTTCCACTTATTAACAAACATGTTTCTACCCCCAGATACTACATGAATAATGTTAGAATAACTCCACATGCTGTTTCTATTGAACAGTCTTTCTCTGTCCACCTCTCATAGACGCACATGCTCAGTCTTGCTTTTGTATTTGCCACTTTGTGTGAAGAGAGAATCTCTGGTGTGTTGAGTTGCCCGCTTCTGAAGCTGCAGTATCTTCTCTACTCCACAGAAGAGATACAGATCAAGAGCAATAACAGTAATGTTGTCTCCCCCTCATTTATGCCTCATTCACACGTCAGTGTTCGGTCAGTGATTTCCATCAGTGATTTTGAGCCAAAACCAGGCGTGGCTCTAAACACAGAACAGGTGCAGATCTTTCCATTATACTGTACCTTATGTCTGTGGAGGCTCCACTCCTGGTTTTGGCTTACAATCACTGATGGAAATCACTGACCATGAATGAGGCTTAATTACATGGATAGTCAGTGTCAGTAAAAACAAGGGGTCACCCCAGTTTTTCTCAGGTAGGTGTTTAATAACACAATTTATGTAACTTTTCTCCTAAGTCCTTTGGTGTTGTATTGCAGTCACAACTCATTACGTGTATATATCTATATCCTTTTGGTGAGGCTGTCCAGTACATGATTAATGCAGCTTAGTCCGCTTGTGTGTTTATTTTATTAATTTATTTTATTTATTGTTATGGAGATTGCATCAATAAACCACAATGTCATTGCATGTGTGAATAAGGCCTTTGGATGTTTCATAGATTGATTTAGGGTACGACCACATGGTCAGGTTTCCTGATGCAATTTTGGAAGCCAAAATCAGGAGTAGACAGTAAATGGAGAGAAAGTATAAGGGCCCGTTCCACAAAATTGCGGAATAGGTGTGGCCCCTTTCACTTCAATGATATTTCAGAAAAAAATAATAAAACATGTCCTATTCTTGTCCGCAGTAGCAGACAAGAATAGGAATTTAGAACGGGATGCCAGGCTGTGTGTTCCACAAATTGCGGAACACATGCTGGTCAGCATCCGCAATACCATGGCCGTCTGAACGGCCCCTAAAGGACAGATGATATGTCTCCGTTTTTTTTTTTTTTTTTTTTTTTTTTTAATTCACTTCTGGTTTTGGCTTCCAAAACTGCATCAGGAAACTAAATGTGGTTGTAACCATATATCGAAAAGCAGATATTGCATATTGAATCTGAGGATAACGGGTAGTTTGGAAACCCCTTAGTTTCTTGCAGCAGTTTAAAAACTTGCATGCTGAAGACCCTCTTGCGGCATTCTTTAGTCCTAGTGAATGGAGCTAAACCGCGAGCAGATACTCGCTGAGGTTTCCAGCCAAGAATGGACATGTCTATTCTTGGTGCGGTTGTAGCATTAAACTGTGGCCTCATAAAGTGCAGTGAGGCCTCCACTGAAATGGGAGGCAGATTCAGCGCAGCTTTTGGTGACAAATTCTGCTGGCAAAAGGCTCCATGTGAATGGGGCCCAAGACCTCACCGACTGCTCTCATTGTGGACACAAACCAACCGAAAGCCATTTGACGCAAATTGTATATTGTGATATATGCCTAAGACATTTAACCTGAAATATGTAAACTATTTCAGCACACACTGAGAGGAATGCACACAGTAGTAACCTACTTTTTGTATGTTGCTTGGAACAAATAAGAAGTTTAAGTCATAGCTCAGATCATTCACTGAATTACTGTCTAATAATAAGTCACTGGAAAAAAGCCAACATGTTCTATTATTGTCCTGATATAGGCAGTGCACTGTATGCATGTGACAGCACTTCATACTTTCCATCTTCATTTACTTCAAGTCAATATCATTAGCTTGAACAAAACAGTGTATGTTGTTTCATACATTAAAATATCAGAAATGGCATAAATTATATCATTATAGCCAATAATAGGAATACAATGTTATAAACTGAGACTACAATGAAAATGTGTTGGACCTTTTTCAAAATGAGCAAAGAGAAAAAATGTACAAGACTAAAAATGGCAAAACATATTAAAGGTGGATAATTCTGCTGATTTTGTCCCCAGCAGTCCCTCCAACACCAGATATTAGCAGGAAAAAGGATCAGGCGTGTTGAATTTCAATTTGCTAAGTCCTTTGTTCCTGTGGGGGATAAGAGGGATCTGGCAGTGACTTACTATCGCTGCTGCTGGCTGCAGCAGTGACCTGCTCCCCTTGTGTCACCTGTGACATATGCACCCAGAAAGTCCGCCCATGGCAATCACTGGATTTCAACACGCTCGATCCTTTGTTCCCCTGGTTAAAGGGGTTGTCCGTGTTCAGAGCTTAACCCGGACATATCCCCTTTTTCACCTAGGCAGCCCTCTGAGATGAGCATCGGAGCTTTTCCTACTCCAATGCCCTCCCTTGCCCTGTGCTCTATCTCGCAGGGCAAGGGCTATTTTTTACATTTCTAGACAGAGGCTTCCTCCTAGCAGTGTTCCCTGTGACCTCACTTTGCTGGCTTGATTAATTTTTCCATCACATTATAAACTGCTTTTATCCATGGTCACAACCACCCTGTAATCCAGCAGCAGTGACCATGCTGATCTGCCACCCTTACATGCCAGTAGGAAAAAAAAACTCTTGTGACCTGTTTTCATATTTCTCATAGACTTTAAAGAATAACTAAACCTTTATATAACCTTTTAATATGTTGTCCCTAATGCCCTAATAAAACTCTCTCTATTATACTTTATTAATAAATTTTCTATCTTTACTGCCCTTTTTCCTACCATTCACTGGTGCGCTTAAAACTCTGTTCTCTGTACACCTGAGCTGTCAGGGGTGTATGGAGTACAGAGTACATTTTCTAACTCTTGGCACAGCACATGGGTACCCTGTACCCATGTACTATGGCAGGATTAGCTGAGAGGAGCGGGCGCCTGCATGTGCCTGTCAGCTCTCTTAGTTTAGTGAAGCAGGCAGAAGCAGGAGCTCGCTCCGCTCAGCTAATCCTGGCATAGCACATCGGTGCAGGATACCATGTGCTATGCCAAGAGTCAGTAATGGGAGTACGGGCAGGAGCAGCAATGTGCGCTCCTGCCTGTACTCCCAGCACTGCTGCGGCCCATTCAGAAAATGTACTCCGTACTCCGTACACTGCTGACAACTCAGGTGTGCAGAGAACAGAGTTTTAAAGGGTTTCTGTCACCACTTTTGTGCCTATTAAACAGAATGACATTTTCAATGTGCAAATGTCACCTGATGCTAACTATGTAATTTTTTTCTTCTCACTGCCCCCGTTTTTGTTTAATTTAAACATTTATAATATGGTAATTAGCCTCCTAGGAGCAGGGAGGCATTGCCCCTGCTCCTAGAGGCTCCGTTTGCCCACCTCAAACAACGCCCTCATCTTCCTGATTGACAGGGCAAGGCCAGCGTTCGGCTCCTCAGGCCGGCCCTGTCTGCGTTATGAATCTCGCGCCTGCGCCGTCCCATTCAGTGTTCGGCACAGGCGCAGTGAGTGAAGGAAGCTGTGACCTATTCGGAGCCTCTAGGAGCAGGGACAATGCCCCCCCTGCTCCTAGGAGGCTAATTACCATATTATAAATGCTTAAATTAAACAAAAGCGGGGGCAGTGAGAAGAAAATAAATTACATAGTTAGCATCAAGTGACATTTGCACATTGAAAATGTCATCCTGTTTAATAGGCACAAAAGTGGTGACAGAAACCCTTTAAGCGCACCATTGGTGCGCTTTAGGTAGGAAAAAGGAAAGTAAAAATAGAAAATTGATTAATAAAGTATATTAGAGTTAATTTTATTAGGGCATTAGGGAGAACATATTAAACATTTATATAAAGGTTTAGCTACTCTTTAAGGTAATATCTGGAGCTGGCATTCTTATAGCAAAAAACCTGTGTAGGAGCCCACCATAATGCATGAGTGTCTCTGGCTCAGTGCATGAATGGTATATTTAGGGTCAAGGATGGGATAGGATCCTGTCCTTGGAGATCAGGAAAATCTTTTCCTAAGGCCTCATTAACACAAGAGATATGGATTGTGTCAGGGTCTGTTCAGAAAAAAACTGTTGGTTTTGCACGCAAGTTCAGTCATTGCATGCATTGTTTCACACATGTGAAGAAAAACTGAAGATGTCTTCCGTTTTTCATCTAAGCCCCATTCACGTCTATGGAGCCATGAAGCTTTGATACATTTGAGTCCAGTGTGGCAATTTAGGACCAAAGAAATGTGATTTTGTCCTGTTTGGAGCACGTACTTGTATTGATTAATATTAAATATCATCTGCCATTATTCTGATCTATAAACTACATGTGACTACAAATTTCTAATATACTTTTTTTTAACAAAGTTTATTCTTATACACAAAACAGCAAACTTACAAAAAAAAAACCAAAAACTTTTCCCTTCCCAATATTAGGCGGGTCGGGGGTATTGCAGCCAATAGCAGGCCGCAAAGGTGACCAGCCTCAAGGGGATGCAGCGGCGGCCATGCAGGGATCTGGAGTCACACGGGTATTGGGAGCAGGTAAGAATAATCCATACAAGGGGCTCAGACATTGGGGAGGGATATTTTAAATATTGGATAACCCCTTTAAGTCATATAAAATTGGAAAAAAAAGAAAAATAGGCATATTAGGCTCTATGAAAATATCACATGATCTTCCCCGTAAAGTGAATGCTGTCAAAAAATAAAAATAAAAACAGTGTCACCATGCCTCACAAAAAGTGAAATATCAAGCGATCAAAAAGTCATATGTACCCCAAAATAGTATCAATGAAAACGTTACCTCATCCCACAAAAAAAGAGACCCTACATAAGACAATCGTCAGAAAAATGTTACAAATATGGCTTTCAGAAAATAGCAACACATTTTTTTTCAAAAATGCTTTTACTGTGTAAAACTTAATAACAATAAAAATAGACATATTATATATCACCATGCCCATGACAACCTGCTCTATAAAAGCATCACATGATCTGCCCTGTCAGGTGAAAGCTGTAAAAAAATAAAAAAAAACAGTGCCAGAACAGTCATTTTTTGTCACCTCACAAAATACATAATATTGAGCAATCAAAAAATCTCAATATGGTACCAATGAAAACATCACCTCATCCTGCAAAACCTCAATATGGTACCAATAAAAACGTCACCTCATCCCGCAAAAAATGAGCCCCCACATAAGACAATCGCCCAAAAAGTAAAAAAAAATATGGCTTTCAGAAAATGGTGATGCAAAGACATGATATTTCGTTATAAAATATTTTGTGCAAAAGTGGTAAATCGTAAAAAAAAATAAAAATAAACTGTGTAATTGTACTGATTGGCAGAAGAAAGATAAAGTATAATTTTTACCGCACGATGTACGCTGTAATAACAATTGTTGTATTCTTTTATCCTGCTTTCCAAAAAGTGAAATAAAAAGTGATCAAAAAGTTGTATATGCCCCAAAATAGAACCAATGATGATGGAAACTGATCCTGCAAAAAAATAAGTCCTCACATGGACAAAAACATATGGTTGTCAGAAAATAGCTGCACTGGTACTGCACAGACTGTTCAGTAGCAACATGGTGCCCATAAACCAATCTATCAAAATCTGCGCTGCAAAAGCCATATGGTGCTCCTTTCCTTCTGAGCCCTGCAGTGTGCCCCTACAGCAGTCTAGAACCACATATGATGTGTTGCCGTATTCAGAAGAAAATGGGTAACTAATTAAGGGGTGTTTTTTCTCCTATTACTCATTTTGAAAATGAAAAAGGTAGGGCTAAAGCAACATTTTATTGGAAGAATTAACATTTTTTCATTTTCATAGCCAAGTGTTTCTTAATTCCATAAAATGCTCAGTACACCTTTTACTACAATCCTTTAGGGGTGTAGTTTCCAAAATGGGGTCACTTTTGGCGGGGATTCCACTCTAGGGGTACTTCAGTGCCTCTTCTAATACAACATGGTGCCCAAAAACTATTTAAAAAAAATCTGCCCTCCAAAAACCATAAGGCGCTCCTTCCCTTCTGACCACTGCCACGTGCCCATAGCACACTTTACAAGCAGATTTCAAGAAAATTACAAGTTTATTTCTATAAACTGCAGAATCAGGGCAATTAATTTTGAGGTTTGCTTTGCTGTTAACTGTTGCTGTGTTGCAGAAAAAATGGATTAAAATAAAAAATCCTTTAACTCTTGTAAAACACCTCAAGAGTTAAAGAGGACTTTTAACCTCTCCTGACATGCTTGTTTTAATAGCTTCATGCATTCCCAGTATAATACCAATTCTGGAACATATATTCTTATGACTTGATGTTGTGCCATTCCTTTATTATTTCTACTAGAAGTTATGAATGAATTTCTAGCAGTCTGAAGTAAAGGGTACAGAGGGGTGGTAACCAGTTAGGGGTGTGTACCTGCACACACTGAAAATGGCAGCACTGATTGGATACAGTGAGACTGTGCAGGTACACACCTCCAACTGTTTACCCCTCTGTACCCTTACTGCAGACTGCTAGCAATTCATTAATAACTTCTAGTAGAAATAATAAAGGAATGGCACACTATAATAAGAATAGATGTTTCAGAACTGTTATTACATGGGGAATGCATGAAGCTATTAAAACTGGCATGTCTGGATAGGTGAAAGGTCCTCTTTATCAAAGTTTGTAACATCAGTTTTGAATAATTTGAGGGGTATAGTTTCTAAAAAGTTTTCTTGGAAATGTGAAAAAATGCTTCTAAAAATCTAAGCCTAAAAAAAATTAAAATTACATTTACAAAATGATGTCAATATGAAGCATACATATGGGGAATGTAAAGTAATAACTATTTTGTGAGGTATCACTGTCTGCCATAAAAGAAGAGAAATTCAAATCTAGGAAATTGTGAATTTTTCAACATAAGAAAAAAATATTGACCCAAATTTACCGCTAACACGAAGTACACTGTGTCACCAGAAATCATAATTGGTGAGATAAGTATAACCATTACAAAGTTTTTACCACATAAAGTGACAAATGTCAAATTTGCAAAAAATGGGCCTGGGCAGGAAGGTGAAATAGGCTGGGGGTAGAAGGGGTTAAGCAAAGCAGGAAGGTGAAATAAGCCTACGGTAGAAGCAGGGGTAAACCACCTCAGGCAGCACCAGGTAGGTGAAAGAGAGGGGCAGTCGAAGAGCCATGACCTGGGAAGGGGTTAGGTTGAGAAATTGGCATTGGGGAGGGACGGGCGCCATTTCAGTTTTCGTCTCAGGCAGCAGAAAGGCTACGTGCACTCCTGGGTAGAAGGGGTTAAACAAAGCAAACAAATGACATAACCACTGGTGGCACAAACATTTTGCACTTACTAATATTATATATATAACCTTTAACTATACCTATCCTATTAACCCCTTCACGCCCAGCTGACCGCTGCACATGCGATGCGGGCATGCACAAGGAGAGTCCATCGGGTCCCCGCGCTGTTGTGACGGGGACCCGATGGCTTGGATGGCAGCCCAATGCCATCCTTAGGCATCGTGGCTGCCATCCCTGCGAGCCTGTGAGATCCAGGCCGTTGGATCTCACAGGAAGCAGGCTGTAAGTGTATTACACTGGTAATACACTTACAGCCAATGCATTACAATGCAGAAGTATTGTAATGCATTGTAAAGGGGATCAGACCCCTAAAAGTGAAAAAAAGTGGGGAAAAAAGTGAAAAAAATATAGTTTTACAAAAATAAAAGTTTCAAGTAAAAAAAAAGCTCACTTTTCTCAAAATAAAGTTAAAAAAATTGTAAAAAAAAAAGGGAAAAAAAGAAAATTATACATATTAGGTATTTCCGCATCCGTATCGACCGGCTCTATAAAAATATCAGATCATCCACCCCGCCAGGTGAACGCAGTAAAAAAAAACCCCAAAAAACAGTGCCAAAACAGCCATTTTTTGGTCACCTTCCCTTACAAAAAGTGTAACAGCAGGCGATCAAAAAGGCGTATTTATCCCAAAATGGTACCAATGAAACCGTCATCTCGTCCCGCAGAAATTTAGACCCTACCTAAGACAATCGCCCAAAAAAAAAAAAAGAAAAGGCTCTCAGAAAATAGCAACACACAAAAAAGATTTTATTCTGTTCATAAATGCATCTAATGTGTAAAATTTACCAAAAACAAAAAATGTTAAACATATTGGGTATCGCCGCATCTGTAACAACTTGCTCTATAAAAATATTACATGAGATGGCCCCCCAGGTGATTGCTGTAAAAAATTATTTTTAAAAACTATGCCATAACAGCCATTTTTTTCACCTTGCCTCACAAAAAGTGTAATACCACGCGATGAAAAAGGCGTATTTACCCCAAAATGGAACCAGTCAAACCGTCATCTTGTCCTGCAGAAATTTGGACCCTACATAAGACAATCGCCCAAAAAATAAAAAAAATATGGCTCTCAGAATATAGCAACACAAAAAAAAAGATTTTATTCTGTTCAAAAATGCATCTAATGTGTAAAACTTAACAAAAATAAAAATGTTAGACATATTGGGTATCGCCGCGTCCGTAACAACCTGCTCTATAAAAATATTACATGAGATGGCCCCCCAGGTGAATTCTGTAATGTTTTGTTTTTTTTTAAACTATGCCAAAACAGCCATTTTTTTCCCTCTTGCCTCACAAAAAGTGTAATAGCAGGCGATCAAAAAGGCATATTTAACCCAAAATGGTACCAATCAAACCGTCATCTTGCCCCGCAAAAAATGAGACCCTACCTGAGACAATAACCAGAAAAATAAAAAAAATATGGCTCTCAGAAAATGGCAACACAAAAAAAAAGATTTTATTCTGTTCAAAAATAAATCTAATGTGTAAAATTTAACAAAAATAAAAAGGGTAGACATATTGGGTATCTTCGCGTCTGTAACAACCTGCTATATAAAAATATCACATGATTTGCCCCCTCAGGTGAATTCTATAAATTCTTTTTAAAAAAAACTATGCCAAAACAGCTATTTTTTTCACCTTGACTCGCAAAAAGTGTAATACCAAGCGATCAAAAAGTCTTATGTACCCCAAAATGGTACCAATGAAAACGTCACCTCATCCTGCAAAAAATGAGCCCCCACATAAGACAATAACTCAAAAAAATAAAAATCAATGGCTCCCGCAAACCAATCCATCAAAATCTGTGCTGCAAAATCCATATGGCGCTCCTTCTGTTCTGAGTCCTGCCATGTGCCCCCACAGCAGTTTCCCACCACATATGGGGTGTTGCCATATTCAGGAGAAAATGAGGAACAAATTATGGGGCGCTTTTCTCCTGTTCCCCTTGTGAAAATGAAAAATTTGGGGCTAAAGCAACATTTTATTGAAAGAAATTAAACTTTGCATTTTCATAGCCAAGTGTTTCCAAATTCCATAAAACGCTTAGGGGGTCAAAGTGGCCAGTACCCTCCTTAATATATTCTTTGAAGGGTGTAGTTTCGAAAATAGGGTCACTTTTTGAGGGTTTCCACTGTAGGGGTACGTCAGGGTCTCTCAATTACAAAATGGTGCCTAAAAACCATTCTAGCAAAATCTGCCTCCAAAATTTGTATGGTGCTCCTTTCCTTCTGACCACTGCCACAAACCCATAGAGACGTGTGCCACCACATATGGGGTATTTCTGTAAACTACAGAATCTGAGCAATGTATATTGAGGTTTAGTTTGCTGTTAACCCTTGTTGTGTTTTAAGAAAAAAAAATATTAACATGAATAATCTACCAAAAAAGTGAAATTTTGAAATTTCACCTCCATTTTCCTTTAATTCTTGTGGAACACCTCAAGGGTTAACAAAGTTTGTAACATCAGTTTTTTTATAATTTGAGGGGTGTAGTTTCTAAAATGGGGTCATTTATGGGTGGTTTCCATTACGTAAGCCCCTCAAAATCACTTTATATCTGAATTGGTGCTAAAAAAAATGGTTTGGGAAATTTTGTTGAAAATTTGAAAAATGGCTTCTAAACTTCTAAGCCTTCTAACGTCCTAAAAAAGTAAAATGACATTTATAAAATGATGCCAACATAAAGTAGACATATGGGGAATGTAAAATAATAACTATTTTTGGAGCTATTACTATGTATTTTGAAAGTAGAGAAATAAAAATTTCGAAATTTTTCCAAGTTTTTGCTAAATTTGGTATTTTTTTAATAAATAAAAATGAAATATTTTGCCACAAATTTACTACTGTCGTGAAGCACAATATGTGACGAGAAAACAATCTCAGAATGGCCTGGATAAGTAAAAGCGTTCCAAAGTTATTACCACATAAAGTGACACATGTCAGATTTGCAAAAAATGGCCTGGGCAGGAAGGTGAAAACAGGCCTGGGGTAGAAGCGGTTAAACATTATTTGGGATTTCCTTGACTCTACAGAAGTCACAGAAGCCTTTAATCAGTGAATGAGTTAACTTTGCTGCCAGCTTGGACATGCGCAGTAGCGCCCTCTGGTGTCATATAACCGAATCGCGTGCTGGGCGCACTGAGTTGCTCTGCAGTGTTCCTTCCAGCCCAGAAGGCCGGGACCATCCTGAGCCCCAGAGACTATGGAGTGAGGAGGGAAAGCGCTACATGAGCTGAGAGCTGTCTGCGGGAGGAGAGACCACTACACGGGAGGCGGCTGTGTGGAGGGCAGGAAGGAGGTCGGGAGGAGAGGGGAAGTCATGGAGGGGACCTCAGCCCTGGAGAAGAATGTGGCCGAGCTGACAGTCATGGATGTTTATGACATCGCATCAGCAGTGGGACAGGAGTTTGAGAGAGTCATTGACCAGTATGGCTGCGAGGCCATCAGCCGGCTGATGCCTAAAGTTGTGCGGGTGCTGGAGATCCTGGAGGTCCTGGTCAGTAGGAATAATATCAACCCAGAGATGGAGGAGCTGAGACTGGAGCTGGACAGACTGAGGCTGGAGCGGATGGACAGGATAGAGAAGGAGAAGAAGCACCAGAAGGTGAGGAAGAAGGAGTCCACCAGCAGGCAGGGGACACCAGGCACCACATAGTGTCATGGCCTCACATCTACACCAGCAGTGGTCACATGAAGTTTCTGCTGGAACCACAGATGCACTGGTGATGGCTTGTGCTCAGCACTTCTCCTGTGCCTGGACCGCTCAGGGACTAATCCCACTGAGATTAGTCTCATGCTGTCCCTGCACCCCTCCCTCACACCATTGTCCCCTAGGAAGAAGCTTCATAACCTGGGAGAAGGTGCCACATGTCTGGCTGCAGATAGCAGATGTGCAGAACTGGTTTACCAATATGGGGCATGCCCGCTGGGCAATGCTGAGCAGTGCCAGGTTGTATCCCTTACCGCTATGGGAAGGATGGGGGAAGTCTTAGGATGTGAAGTGCCCCCAGTAGATTGAGGCATTGGGGAGGCGGGTATACAGAACTTTTTCACTTTATTTTAATGCATGAATTCATCTCCCCAGTGATTTCACCTAGAACACAACCAGTAAATGGGTTATACCAAAAATATGCCCCAGGGTGCACATTCCCTTTCATGGTGTCTATGGTCACAAATTCTGAATGTTTAATTTTTTTGTGAAGGGTATGTCCACCTCAGACCTTTCACTGTGTTTACTGAATGTGGCGAGAAAGCGAATTCAGGCGGGTCCCGTTTTCCTGACAGATGCCAGATCTATAGGGCTGTTATATGTGCTTAATTCAGCTGTATGTGGTAGCGCGGTAGACTGCACTATGTATACCGTCCAGTAAACATTGCCATGCAGTCAGGGGCGTAGCTAAAAGCTCATGGGCCTTGGTGCAATAGTTCAGCTTGGGGCCCCCCTTCCCTCAGTACTTTGTATGGCTTCTTATGCGCCACAAGTGTCTTTGGGCCCTCTCGGTCCCCTGGGCCCAGTAGCGACTGCTGCCTCTGCACCCCCTATAGCTACGCCCCTGCATGCAGTATACCATTCTTTCAGGCCATTTCATCCATGCGCGGATAGCACACTGACTCTTTCATTTCTATGGGGCCATGCACACATCCAGGTTTTTTGTGGATCTGGTGGGTAGCGATGAGTGAACTCCATTCCATAACAGAATTCTTAGATAACCCAAACCTCATCCCTCTACATGTGGACAATGTGCAAATTCTACATGTCTTATTCTGTCTGTACTGCGGACAAGAATAACCGTTTCTGTTGGGACCCTAGGGGCGATGTATGCCAGTGTGAACACACTTTTATATTTGTCTATGGATTAGGGCTCATGTACACGGCGTGTCCGCAAAACATGGATACCAGCCGTGTGTGCCACATTTTGCGGAACAGAACGTCCGGCCCATAATAGAACTGTCCTGTTCTTGCCCATAACGCGGACAATAATAAGACATGTTCTATATTCTTATGGGTGTCACAGAACAGACATACGGATGTGGACAGCACACCATTGAAGTGAATGGGCCCGCATCCAAGCCGCAAAAATGTGGATCAGATGTGGACAAAAAGTATGATCAAGTGCGTGATATTTGTCATTCTAGGTGCGCCTGTTTTTTGGCGGTTATTTGTCGCATGTCTTGTTGCTCAAAATTCTGTGGCATTCACCCACTTAGGGCTCAGGCACAACGTATTTTCTTTCCGTGTCCGTTTTTTTTTTTTTCCTGTGGAACGGATGCGGAACCATCAATGTCAACGGGTCCGCAAAAAAAACAAAAACGGAAGTTACTCCGTGTGCATTCCATTTCTGTATTTCCGTTCCGCAGAAAAATAGAACATATCTTTTTTTATTGTCCGTATTACGGACAAGGATAGGACTGTTCTATTAGGGGCCAGCTGTTCCATTCTGCAAAATACGGAATGTACACGGACGTCATCCGTATTTTTTGCGGACCGCAAAATACATACGGTTGTGTGCATGAGCCCTTAGGCTGAGTTCACATAAGCGTTCTGTAGAGACTAAAGCAGTGCATGTAGGACTCAGCCTTACTCCATACTTTGCCACTTTTCCAAGTTGTCTGTTTTTTAGGAGAGTTATGCGTTTAGAACTGTTTGAAGGCACATTTACTATTTGCAACTGTTTCCAAAAGTCATAGAAAAGTGTCATCTCCACGACTGGCGACCTCATGCTGTACTTTTACAGACACTTGTTCCAGGTATATTATAACTGTGACATTTCCTAAACTTGGCGCAACCTCACAAGAGCATTATAAATGATAAAATCATTTTATATATATATATACAGTACAGACCAAAAGTTTGGACACACCTTCTCATTCATAGAGTTTTCTGTATTTTCATGACTATGAAAATTTTAGATTTACACTGAAGGCATCAAAACTATGAATTAACACATGTGAAACAACTGAAAATATGTCTTATATTCTAGGTTCTTCAAAGTAGCCACCTTTTGCTTTGATTACTGCTTTGCACACTCTTGGCATTCTCTTGATGAGCTTCAAGAGGTAGTCACCTGAAATTGTTTTCACTTCACAGGTGTGCCCTGTCAGGTTTAATAAGTGGGATTTCTTGCCTTATAAGGCTAGGGCTACACGGCGACAGTTGTCGTGCGACACCCATCGCAGCCAGGATCCCTGAGTAGCGGGGATCCCATAGAGATGAATGGGATCGCCGCGGCAGTTGCAAGAAATCCAACCGTGTTGGATTTCTTGCGACTGCCGCGGCGATCCCATTCATCTCTATGGGATCCCCGCTACTCAGGGATCCTGGCTGCGACGGGTGTCACGCGACAACTGTCGCCGTGTAGCCCTAGCCTAAATGGGGTTGGGACCATGAGTTGTGTTGGGCAGAAGTCAGGTGGATACATAGCTGATAGTCCTACTGAATAGACTGTTAGAATTTGTATTATGGCAAGAAAAAAGCAGCTAAGTAAAGAAAAACGAGTGGCCATCATTACTTTAAGAAATGAAGATCAGTCAGTCCGAAAAATTGGGAAAACTTTGAAAGTGTCCCCAAGTGCAGTCACAAAAACCATCAAGCGCTACAAAGAAACTGGCTCACATGAGGACCGCCCCAGGAAAGGAAGACCAAGAGTCACCTCTGCTGCGGAGGATAAGATCATCCGAGTCACCAGCCTCAGAAATCGCAGGTTAACAGCAGCTCAGATTAGAGACCAGGTCAATGCCACACAGAGTTCTAGCAGCAGACACATCTCTACAACAACTGTTAAGAGGAGACTGTGTGCAGCAGGCCTTCATGGTAAAATAGCTGCTAGAAAACCACTGCTAAGGACAGGCAACAAGCAGAAGAGACTTGTTTGGGCTAAAGAACACAAGGAATGGCCATTAGACCAGTGGAAATCTGTGCTTTGGTCTGAGGAGTCCAAATTTGAGATCTTTGGTTCCAACCACCTGTCTTTGGTTCCAACCACCGTGTCTGTGCGACGCAGAAAAGGTGAACGGATGGACTCTACATGCCTGGTTCCCACCGTGAAGCATGGAGGAGGAGGTGTGATGATGTGGGGGTGCTTTGCTGGTGACACTGTTGGGGATTTATTAAAAATTGAAGGCATACTGAACCAGCATGGCTACCACAGCATCTTGCAGCGGCATGCTATTCCATCCGGTTTGCGTTTAGTTGGACCATCATTTATTTATCAACAGGACAATGACCCCAAACACACCTCCAGGCTGTGTAAGGGCTATTTGACCAAGAAGAGTGATGAGGTGCTACGCCAGATGACCTGGCCTCCACAGTCACCAGACCTGAACCGAATTGAGATGGTTTGGGGTGAGCTGGACCGCAGAGTGAAGGCAAAAGGGCCAACAAGTGCTAAGCATCTCTGGGAACTCCTTCAAGATTGTTGGAATACCATTTCAGGTGACTACCTCTTGAAGCTCATCAAGAGAATGCCAAGAGTGTGCAAAGCAGTAATCAAAGCAAAAGGTGGCTACTTTGAAGAACCTAGAATATAAGACATATTTTCAGTTGTTTCACACTTTTTTGTTAAGTATATAATTCCACATGTGTGTGTTTTCATAGTCATGAAGATACAGAAAACTCTTTGAATGAGAAGGTGTGTCCAAACTTTTGGTCTTACTGTATATATGGTTGCAGCTCACAGCTATTTAGATGGATTATCCATAATTAGAAAAACTTGGCTTCCTTCAAAAAACTGTCAATAGGTTGTCTCTGTTATTGCAGCTCGGCTCCATTGAACTGAATGGAGCAGGGCTGCAATATCGCATGCAGCCTGCGGACAGGAGTGGTGCTGTTCTGTGAAAGAAAAAGAAAAAAGCCAACACTGAACAACCATCCCCCCCACAAACACAATGTCTGGACATGTGATACTGACAATACTTACCTGGTTCCCAACACTGCATCACGTGACGCAAGTGGAGCAGGTTGTGCGGCGGCCTGCTATTGGCTGCAACCGCTTCCCTTGTCTCCCTTGACGGGGGAAATGCAAAGATGACCGTGGAACGATCCAGAAGGAAACCGGTGTTGGGGACCAGGTGAGTATTGTAAGTATCGCAGGTCCAGGCATTGTGTGTGTGGGGGGTGTTGTTTGGTGTTGCATAAACCCTTTTATGCGGTGAGTATAGTACACTAGCCTTGTGGTCATGCAGGAACTCACAGCATCGTAAGTCATTATGATGCTGTAAGTTCAGGTCAGACGAGCAGCGTTCGGGATAGGAAATGTGGCCATCACACGGAGCGTGTTTCTATACTGAACAAGCTTGTGTGAAGCCTTAGGCCTCATGCACGCAACCATATTTTTGGTCCGATCCGCACACCGATCCAATGCCGCATGGCCTCGTCTGGGTCAGGCCCCATGGCTGATCAGTGTATAATTCCATAATATAATGTTATGGAGGGGACTTTCCAACACAATTGTTCTGCAGGTTATTATCACACTGTTTAGCGGCTAATGATTGTTTCTAAATATCTATGTGCATGGTTTACTATTTTTTAAGCTTTGAATTTTGACAGAGATTATGCACAAGAATGAAAACACGCTGCGGATTTTGTTCCAGTACATTCCACGACTGAAAATCGGTTCCATTCACCTGAATGTGGCTTGCAGAAATCCATGTGGTTGGCTCCTCATTCAAATGAATGGAACTGATTTTCAGTCGCAGAAATTTCTGCCACAAAATGTTACCAGGAAATTAGCTATTGGTTAAATCAGGTTTTTACGATAACTGTATTTTTTGTTTGCATGTCACTATCTTTCTTTCTCTATCACACTGATCTCTAGGCCTAAAATATGTCAAGACTTCCTGTTCTTTCAGACCTGTCACATAGGCCATGGGCACAATGGACAGGAGCTGACCCCATAGACTCATCTTTTCTAGACGTCCTCTGTGTCCTGTGCAGATGTCAGGAGGGAACAGATAAGCTGTGATATCACCTTCTGTGAATGGTGGATCTGGTGTTATCTATACATAGGTGATATCTATTATTGTAATCCTGCCTGTAAAAATAATGTGATGGCTACTGAAATATTACCTGAAAAGAACGGGAAGAGTATTATTAGGTTTAGGGCCCATAGGGCTCAATGTATTTTTTGTCTGTGTAGGTTCCTTTATTTTTGCGGCCGGTGTGTGGATTCATTCACTTTAATGGGGCCGCAAAAACCCCCAGAAATGACTCTGTATGACATTCCTCAAAAAATAACATGCTATTCTTATGTGCATTACAGACAAGAATAGGATAATTCTATAAGGAGCTGGCAGTTGTGTCATCAATGAGGCCTCATGCACACGTTCCGTCTGCACCCGTTCCGTTTTTACGGTCCGTATTTTTCAATCCGTTTTTTATCCGTTAAAGCGGACTGCCATCCGTTTAAACGGATCCGTTTTTCATCCGTTTTCCATCCGTTTAAACGGATCTGTTTTTTTTAGTTTAGGTTGGTTCTGACTGGTTCTGTGTCTCCAAGCAACCTATCCGTGAAAACGGATACATACCAGTTTCCATCCGTTTTCACGGACGCTCCTATAGAGTTCAATGGAGCCATCCGTCACGTTTAAACGGATGAAAATGGGACATGCACCAGTGAAAAAGGATCTGAAAAACGGAACGGACAGGCATCCGTGAAAAAACGGATGCCTGTCCATCGCCCATACAAGTGAATGGGTCCGTTTTTTCTATGCTTCTGTGCACTGAGAGCAACGGTGCCGCCCTCATTGCACTAAAGGCATCTTTACATATTTGAAAAAAGACGATTTTATCTGCAAAGGAGCCATGGATCATTGTGCGATTCCGCACCTTATGGGGAGTGGTTTTCTCTATAGACTTCAATGGGGGTTTTTAAAATTGACATAAAATCCGCACTAAAAAAACGTGATAAATAGTGACAATTTGTGTCTGTTTTTTTGCAAATTTTCTGCATACAAATACGCACTGTGTGCAGGTAGTCTTAATATGTCAGTAATAAGGTTTTGATCTTTTAGGAGCTTGAGCTGGTGGAGGATGTTTGGAGGGGAGAAGCACAGGACCTTCTGGGTCAAATCGCTCAACTACAGGAGGAGAACAAAAATCTACTTTCCAATATGTCTCTAAAAGATGTCAATTTGACAGAAGAAGACTTCCAGAAGCATGAAGGTATGGCTTTAACTGTTAGGGCTCTTTCACACGAGCATGTCCTTCGCGGGAATCACACTCTGTGTGAGGGAGGGATCGTGCTGGCAGCTTTAAGTCCAGAACGCACGGTCCCCTTTAAGAGGTCTTTCACACGGGAGTGTGGCTTGCATGTAGAGATACATGATGCAGCATTCATATGGTGAGACACAGGACCTTTGATCTTGTGAATGTTAGGGATCCTAGCATCAACCCTCACCATTCAGACACATCACCTGCCCTGTAATAGATTTAAGTCTTGGAAAAAAAACCTTTAAAGGGGTTCTCCAATTATATGTTTATAGCAAGAACCTTGGGGAAAAAAACCCTGTTAAAGGGGTTTTCTGAGAATAATCAGTTTATAGCAAGTGCCCTCAGTCTGTCTCTAAACAGAGGATTCGTACTTACCTGTGTCCATGTTCTGGTTCCCGCAATGTTGACATCCATGGCAGAGGACCAAAGTGGCGGGAGCAGGTAATTATGAATATTCCGTTTTTTGAGGGGCTGGCTGCAGGCACTAAAAACTGATTATTCCCAGACAGGGCTGTGGAGTTGGTAAACCAAAGCTCCGACTCCAACTCTTGACTCTTCAATTTCCCTTAACTCCGACTCCAGGCTCCGACTCCCAATCCGACTCCCTCATACATGGCGCATGTTTAAGTGATAACTTTAAACAAACTTTGCATAAATTAATAGTACAGATATGTCATGACAAAGCTTGTAATCTATGTTTTACTAGATATATTTACTCAGTATCAGGCTTCTCTGGGTACAGCTCACTAAGGGCTTGATGTATGAAAACTGTCTAGGTCTAAGACTTTCTTTGTTGCCCATAGCAACCAGTCAGAGCTCCCCTTTAATTTCTCCAGAGCACTATATGAAATGAAAGGGGAGTTCTGATTAGTTTCTATAGGCAACGAAGAAACTTCTACACCTAGACAGTTTTCATACATAAGGCCCTAGGTGTTTTACATCAGAGGAAAAGCAAACTAAAACATAAAGCATACAGAGAGAACATGCACTGGACAAGTGATTTATGCACAGTTTATTGAAAGTTTAGATATACTAAGAAGTACTTGCCTTAAAGGGGTTTTCTCAGCACATTGATTCACTGGCTGACAGACAGTTTGCACTCACAAAGTCTCCTCAGGCTGGGGGGTGGGGGTGGGGCTCCAGCAGTTATTAGCATATATTAACTTACACTGACAGAGCAGGAGATTGTGATCTCTAACACAATTACAGGTAAAGCCATGATTCTCAGTCCTCACAACACTTGGACCTTTTGCTTACTGCAGGTAATCACTCAGAGCTCATTCCCATCATTATTCACTGCTCTCAGCCAATCAAATAACAGTGTTTCTGGTCTGCAGGTTACCATAGAAACCTGTGTACAGTGAGAGACCTGCTGAACTGTCTATAGTTCATGACTAAAGTAAAATCTACTGACCACTGTATTTAGAAAATGTCTTCTTTTAACTGTCCCTTTATGTTGAAAGCTAATCTTTGTAACTAGTGAGAAAACCTCTTTAATCCGGTTCTTTCTAGTAGATCTGAGATGAGTGCAGCCATTCTTTCCCAGTGCCTTTTTCCTCTCATCTGTAGCGGAGGAGCTTCTCTTCTGAGCATCTACATAAAGGGCAGCACACATTCATCTCAACTAAAAGCCTAGATCCTAGGACATTTCATCATTTTCCCAAATTCTTATGAAAATGTATTCAGCACATACTGTACTGAACTAAATGCACCAATTTTATTTTTAAACAAATTTATTATATATTTTTAGAGTCGGAGACGGTCCTGAGAACCCATTTTAAAAGGACTGGATGTTTAAAGACATAATTTTACAAATGTGTGTTGTTGTTTTCTCGCATATTAAGATAGTACCTTTTAAGACCCAAAACCTGTTCTACATTAAAGGGGTTGTGTGGTTTCAAGAGGAAACCAGACAACTCAAGGGCTAAAGTATAAATGACTACTTACCTGCCGGATCCCGTGCCACCGTTTCCGTTTTCCTGGCTGCAGCAGTGATGTAACGTCGACAACTTGTGACTACTGCAGTCAATCACTGATCTCAGAGTTGCACTAAAGAGGCCAGTGATTGTCTACAGCACTCAGATGTTTACAACATGACATCACTCCTGCGGCCAGGAAAGCGGAGCTGGGGCCATAGCTTGGTAAGTAAGATCTGCATGGTAAGTAATCATCTATTCTTTATTATACGTCGATCCCCTGAGTTGTCCAGTTTCCTCTTGACACCATACAATCTCTTTAAGAGGGTTAAAACCTTGTTAAAACAGACTATCTTGGCTGGTGTATAACGAGGCTGAATCCTTACTCTGGAGTCTAAATCTAGCACAGCTTCTTCATACGTTCCAGACAGAAATACCGGTCGTGTCCATGTATTGACTCAGAATAGAACAGAGTGTGCTGGGAAAAGATGCCTTTCCTGCTGATTGTAAATACAGATGAGTCCGTGCTATTGGCAGGATCCTGAACGTGTAGAAAGTAACAACTGAATTTATGAAGAAATGCATTTTCTCCACTTCCATGTGTTAACTGCCCAGGGAAAAACAAGATTAATGGTGACATAAAGCATGCTATGAATGGAGACACCTACCACCAACACATCCATATAAAACCCATCAAAGTGTGTAGCATTGTGCCTGTCCACCTAATGAGCTGGATGCTGCTGGTCACACATGCTCAGTCACTCTCCAGGTCTCTGCATAGATATCCTCTTTTCACTACAGAGCAATCAAGAGAAATGGCTTTCTGCCCCGTGTTCCCTATACAGGAGCTGGTAAAAATGGATCTGTTCCCTGCAGAAACCTGGCTGTAGGGGGAGTGACTGAGCATGCCTGACCAGCAGCACTCTGCACGCTACATGGACCTATACATTGCTGTACACTTGGGTGCCATACCAGGCAAGTAATGGCTGTCAGACGAATGCAGCTGTTGAAGGTGTATGGGCATCATTAGGCTCATAACCATCTATTAACCCTTTATTTCATATTATTTCATTTATGTGTTGTGAAGCTAAAAATCTACCGAAATACAGTAGAATACGGTATTTATTTGAAGGTTTGTGTTTTGTATCAAGTGACTGTGTGTGTGCAGTTTACAGTATTATAGTGCCTAGAAATGTGTTGATAAATCTGTTTCAGGAAATATAACTAAATGATGCAGGAAATATTGCAGATTTATAGCAATGCGTTTGGACCTTGAATGTCTATTGTAACGTTGTGACAACATGCTGTGTGCTAAAGTGACACAAAAGATGCTTCCGCAGCTGTGATGTTCCTTCTGATATCAGTCCTTGGTGTGTTCCGGTGCTCGGTGAACAGTACATGCTTTATAGCAGGGGTACTCAAGTACTTATTGTAAAAGTCCACATACCTGGGTGAAGGTCCGAGCCTCCCCACCAAGAAAGAAAATCCTGAGTGCCATATAATAATAATGATGCCCCTTGAACAGTAGGATATCCCTTTGGTGCCCCCTCGGAGCAGAATAAACCCTTAGTGCCCCGACACAGTGTGATGCCCCTTAGTGCTTCCCCACACAGAATGATCTGCCTAAGTGCCCCCTCACAGTAGGATGGTC
This sequence comes from Rhinella marina, assembly GCA_900303285.1. NCBI lineage: Eukaryota > Metazoa > Chordata > Amphibia > Anura > Bufonidae > Rhinella > Rhinella marina. Next base: position 510,357 of record ONZH01004287.1, read on the forward strand.
CCTTACATGCCCCACTCACAGATTGATGCCTCTTTAAATGGTTTCCGCACAGTATTATGTTCGTTTATGCGTCCCCACACAGTATGATGGCCCTTTAATGGGGTTGTCCGTGTTTTTCATATTGATGACCTATCCTAAGCATGGATAGGTCATCAATATTAGATCTGCAGGGGTCTGACACCCAGCACCCCCGCCAATCAGCTGTTTGAGGAGACGGCGCCGTTTCCCTTCTCTCTTCCTGTCTGCTGCTGCTGTCCCATAGACATACAGTGGAGAGCAGGAAGAGAGGAGGGAGACTGCACATGCGCACTGTGCGCGCCTTCTCCTCATACAGCTGATCGGCGGGGGTGCTAGGTGTCGGACCTCCGCCAATATGACATTGATGACCTATCCTGATGATAGGTCATCAACATGAAAAGCCCAGAGAACCCCTTTAAGTTGCACCCACAAAATAGGATGCCCTATTAAGTGATCCCCACACAGTGATGTCCCCTTAAGTCACCCCCTCATAGTTAAAGAGGTTGTCTCACTTCAGTAAGTGGCATTTATCATGTAGAGAAAGTTAATATAAGCCACTTACTAATGTATTGTTATTATCCATATTGCTTCCTTTGCTGGCTGGATTCATTTTTCCATCACATTATACACTGCTCGTTTCCATGGTTACGACCACCTTGCAATCCATCAAAGAGGGCTGTGCTTGCACACTATAGGAAAAAGCACTAGCCTATGTTCGCTCGCACAGTCCCAGCCACCAGAGAGGCTGACGCTTTTTCCTATAGTGTGCAAGCACGACCACCACTGATGTATTGCAAGGTGGTCGTAACCATGGAAACAAGCAGTGTATACTGTGATGGAAAAATGAATCCAGCCATCAAAGGAAGCAATATAGATAATAACTATACATTAGTAACTGCCTTGTGTTAATTTTTTCTACATGATAAATGCCACTTACTGAAGTGAGACAACCCCTTTAAGCTCCCTTAAATGGGCCCCACTCAGTTATGCTCCCTTAAGTGTCCCCCTAACAGACTTATGCCTCCTTAAATGGGTTATGCCATCACTGATGTAAATAATGAAGATCTGATATCATATAGTACAATATCCTAACACAGCTAGAACAATCCCTGTACTGCACATGGGTTCGGTCATCTCAGTCCTTTCCAAATTGTTTAATGCTGGTCACCAGTAATAGGAAAGTGTACTAACATCCTTTAGCTAACAACCTTCCTTAGATGGAAGAGGTTGTCCCACACATTTTCCTTTTTTTTTTTTGGCCGGTTGTCTGTCTGCAGACTTTTGTGGGGCTCCGAAAGATGCGGATAGAACACTGCATGCTGTCTGCATCTTTTCTTCCATTCCACAGCCCCGCAAAACAAATAAAGCTCCAGCTTATCAAGCACACTGTGGTAAATTGTGGAGTGGCCGTGCTTGGTTTTGGAGCATGGGCCCATTGACTTGAATGGGACATTGATGTCATTGTCCTCCACCGATCAGATACTGATGAGCTATCCTGAGGACAGGCCATCAGTATAAAAATCCTGGACAACCCCTTTAATTCAGTATACTCTAGTTCAGGGATTCCCAACCTACGGCCCTCCAACTGTTGCAAAACTATGACTCCCAACATGCCCTGGTAGCTGTAGGCTGTCCAAGCATGCTGGGAGTCATGGTTTTGCAACAGCTGGAGGGCCGCAGGTTCTGTATCCCTGCTCTGGTTGATGCACAGTATCGGAAGACTTTTCTTTTCATCCAGTTTACTACTGAATAATAAATATGTTTGTAGTTATAAATTAAAGGTTCCCAAGCTGTCCTCTCTTTTTACTATTCGTAGGCATGTCCGAGAGGGAGAGGCAGGTGATGAAAAAACTTAAGGAAGTGGTGGACAAACAAAGAGATGAAATAAGAGCCAAAGACCGAGAACTTGTCCTGAAGAATGAAGATGTAGAAGCGGTGAGTAAGCCATAATTCTCAGCAGGTTTTCACTTGTGTTAAAGGGGTTTTCCAGGACCATAGTATTGATGATCTATCACTTAAAGGGGTTTTCAGGTATTGTTGGCCAGACAAAATACCACTGGCAGCAGTAATGAGTCCTGTCTTTTCACTGTGGATGCTCCTACAGCAACCTTTGCCGCAGATGTGACTGTAGCTTGATCAGTCTATACTGTTCGCTGTTGCTAAATTGATTACTAGAATCTAGAATTTTTTATTGAAAGTATGACTAGAATGTAAATATCTAACAAGTCTTTCTGGACAAATTATAGTTACAGCAGCAGCAGAATCGCCTCATGAAGATCAATCACGACTTGCGTCACCGCATCACAGTGGTAGAAGCACAAGGAAAATCCCTGATTGAGCAGAAAGTGGAGCTGGAGGCATATCTGCAAGCCAAGGAGCACGAGTCCGGTAATATGAGAATGGAAATTGCAAAACTGAGAGAAAGGTTGAAAGGAGAACCCATGCAAAATGGGGAAGAGAATAAGGAGCCGGTAAGAGAGATAGTATGTTAATATTTTACTAATTGTGCTTCCATCTGCCAATGTTTTGTACCACGAAAATATTTAGCAGAGAACCTGTCGCCAAAATATTTTTTTTTTTTTTTTTTTTTTTGCTGTGTTTGTATTCATCATTCTGCAAGAATATAATATTTAATATTTCACTATGCTTAAGAGCCCAACTTGTTTGCCAGCTAATCGGATCTTTTATGCATAAAAATGTATCTGTTATTGGCAGCAGACAGTAATCTAATAAACAGCGCATGAATGATCTGATGCTGCTGTTGCTTGTGAGAAAGTCCTTAAAGGAACTGTCACCAAAAATTTTTATCTGCCAGTGAAAACCAGATGGTGACACATATCCTTTTATTGTAATCTGTTTTTATTTTCTGATTCTAATATATATATATATATATATATATATATATATATATATATATATTATATATTTAGAACATGATTATGGGGCTGCCATCTTGCCTGACCTGTTCTTAAAGGGTTTCTGTCGCCTGAATTTTCACTATGAAACTGGCTGACATTAGCGATGTGCTAATGTCAGCTGCACCTAACTCTATTATTGCGTTTCTCCATGCCCCCATTACTGCAGAATTTTTATTCTTATACTATGCAAATTAGCCTCTAGGAGCAGGGGAAGCATTCCTCCTGCTCCTAGAGGCTCCGTTCTCCTACCTCATTCACCACCCTCCGAAGCTTGATTGACAGGGCCAAGCAGCGTTCTCCTCCTCCTGCCGGCATTGTATGCTGGGGAAATCTCGTGCCTGCGCCGTACTCAGCGTATTCAGTGCAGGCATAGTGAAGGACGCTTCCTAACTGCGCCTGTGCTGAATACGGCGCAGGCGCAAGATTTCCCCAGCATACAGTGCCGGCAGGAGGAGGAGAACGCTGCTTGGCCCTGTCAATCAAGCTTCGGAGGGTGGTGAATGAGGTGGAAGAACTGAGCCTCTAGGAGCAGGGGCAACACCCCCCGCTTCTAGAGGCTAATTAGCATATATAAAAGTAAAATTTATGGGGTAATGGGGGCATGTATAGAACTAGGAATAGGCTAGTTAGGTGCAGCTGATATTAGCACATTGCTAATGTCAGCCAGTTTAAGTTGGGTATTTCTCGGTCGTCACATTGGGGGACACAGGACCATGGGTTATATCTTGCTGCCGCTAGGAGGCTGACACTAAAAAACAAAAAAAGTCGGCTCCTCCCAGCAGGATATAACCCGCCTACTGGCAGAAAACTAATCAGTTTAGTTTAGTGTCAGTAGGAGGCAGACACAGGTCTGGGGTTCCCCAGTCCCTTGTCTGTTTTTTTTGTTTTTACTTTTTTACTTTTTATTTCTTTCCTACAGGTTTGGGTTAGCTGGGTGTTCTAGACCCAGCTCCCCCCCTATGTGGCCAGGGCACAGTCCTTATCATGGAAGGTCTGTCAACCCTAGGTCACCAACGGCCGGACCCAGCGCCCAGGGAACTGGACCCCCTCCTGATTCCCTCCGCGGACCACCCATCCGCCTCGTCTCTCTGCTGCCCAGCCTCCCAGAGCTGCGGCAGTTCAGGGGACCTCTGTGCCGGCAGAAGACGTCGGAAGGTGAGTAGGAGTCTTCTGCAAACAGGCAGTTTGCGCTGCCATCGCCGTCTCTCCGCTTCTCCTTTCCGGCGTTTTCCTCCCCCCAACGCGGTCGTGCGGACCATGATTCGGGCCCGGAAGGCTTCTTCTTCGCGCGTTTACTATCGCGCCTGGAAATCTTATTTAAGATTTTGTGAGACTACCTCTGCCCCCCCTTTGTCCTTTTCGGTCTCGCGTCTTCTTGCCTTCCTTCAGGCAGGCCTGGATTCTGGTCTCGCCTTGCGTTCTCTTAAAGGCCAGGTCTCTGCTCTCTCTATTTTCTTCCAGCGTCCTCTGGCTCCTCTATCTCAGGTAAAAACCTTCTTGCAGGGCGTTGCTCATTCCGTTCCCCCGTATCGGTCTCCCACTTCTCCGTGGGATTTGAATCTTGTCCTTGATGCACTCCAGTCGTCCCCTTTCGAGCCGCTCAGGGACGTTTCCTTGGCCATGTTGTCCCACAAGGTAGTTTTCCTTGTGGCTATCACTTCTATTCGTAGAATGTCGGAGCTCGCGGCTCTTTCTTGCCGCTCCCCCTTCCTTGTTTTGCATCAGGATAAAGTGGTTCTGCGTCCGTCTCCTTCTTTCCTGCCTAAGGTAGTCTCCTCTTTCCATCTTAACGAGGATATTGTCCTCCCGTCCTTCTGTCCGTCTCCTGTCCATCCTCGTGAGCGCTCCCTTCACCGCTTGGATGTGGTGCGCGCTCTCCGCACCTATCTGGCCCGCACGGAACCGTTTTGTCGTTCCGACGCCCTTTTTGTCATTCCTGACGGTCCCAGGAAGGGGCTTGCGGCTTCTAAGGCAACGCTGTCCCGTTGGGTTCGTCTGACCATTGCGGAGGCGTATCGCAGCAAGGGTAAGAGGCCTCCTCTTCGCGTGTCGGCTCACTCCACTCGGTCAGTGGGGGCGTCTTGGGCGGTGCGCCATGGTGCTTCGGCCTTACAAGTATGCAAGGCCGCTACGTGGTCTTCTTTACACACGTTCTCTCGGTTTTACCGGGTGAACACTTATGCCTCTGCTGATGCGAGTTTGGGCCGCAGAGTCTTGCAGGCTGCGGTGGCTCCTTCAGCCTGAGGTTTCTTTTTTGGGGCTTTTGTTCCCACCCTGAGGGACTGCTTTTGGACGTCCCATGGTCCTGTGTCCCCCAATGTGACGACCGAGAAAGTAAGATTTTTTTGCTTACCTGTAAAATCTTTTTCTCGGAGTCTTCATTGGGGGACACAGCACCCACCCTCTCTCTTTTTTTCTGAGGTTCGTTGTCTGGCCGGTTGGTATTTCTCGGCTTGAGTTAGACTATTATGTGTTGGCTTCTTCTATTGCTTTTCACACACTGATTAGTTTTCTGCCAGTAGGCGGGTTATATCCTGCTGGGAGGAGCCGACTTTTTTTGTTTTTTAGTGTCAGCCTCCTAGCGGCAGCAAGATATAACCCATGGTCCTGTGTCCCCCAATGAAGACTCCGAGAAAAAGATTTTACAGGTAAGCAAAAAAATCTTACTTTTTGGTGACAGAAACCCTTTCTAGGAGTTGTCTGAGATTTTTTCATTATCTTGGACTAGGAAATCTTGAAAACCGTGCAGAACCTATACAGAAAGTACAGTAGATTGCATAACCCAGCATTGTGCAATGATTACGCTTTATTTGCTGAAAACCTCATTTCTGCTGACATGTCTGTTTTAGTAGAAACTTAAGTATTCGGCAGATATAAATGCTAGAGCGCATTTACTCACACATATACAGAAGGAATAACAGAGGAACTGCACAATGCACAGTTCTAAGGAAAAGTCTCCAAAATTGTTACTTTATGTGGAGTTGAAATTATTGCTAAAATAGACATCTTGGGACACCCTTAATTAAAGCGGGTTTCTGAAAAGTAGGACGTGTTGTAAAATGACAAAAGAGTGCTTACTCATCTGCGCTTGCACACCAGTCTTTGTTTCCAGCACTGCAGCAGTGACTTTCCTGACTACTGCACATGAACACTGCTGACAGTTACTGGCTTCAGCAGTCACACAGGGTAGTCAGGATGTCATCACTTTAGCACCTACATTATTATTATTATTTTTAACAAAATGTCTGCTCATGAATATATATATGAGTAATACGCCCCCATCTACCCACTTAAGATACATAGTTTAACATCTTCTTCTATATACTAATAGTAGATTGGCATGTCAAGTGACCTCATATTCATTGCCGTGTGATAATCTACATGATTGGTCCAAGCTCTCATTAAGGCTTCAGCCTTTAGACTGAACCTCCATATTCTGTCAAGGAGGTTCAGACACAAAATGAAGGATGATACATAAAAGGGAAAGAGGCAAACCTAGGTCAAAGACGGAAAGCAGTAAAGAGGCATAAAGCAGGAAGGAGGTAAGTAGAGGGTCATGTGACCTTCTAAGGATGAAGCATGAAGGGCACACCTGCAAGGACGGAGATAGAACAGTCAAACTACCAGGTAGATAGATGCATGATACATACTAACATACATAGGCTTGATTGTGTTTTCATGCTTTTGTAGACCGAAGCCGTAAATGAAGAGTGTATTTTTGACTCTGAGAAAATATCCCTTGACCTTAAAGACTCCAATCGGCCCCGGTTTACATTGCAAGAGCTGAGAGATGTCTTGCATGAAAGAAATGAACTGAAAGCCAAAGTCTTTATGCTGCAGGAGGAGCTGGCGTACTATAAAAGGTACTATAATTCAGTAGGCGTAATCACTGAATTCTGAGGACCAGAAGTGTGAACATCTAGATATGCAGTTTTAGATGAAATAATCTACTGACAGCTAGTCACGCAGAGGTCGCGCTACATTTTTTCTGGAAGAGTAAAAATACTACTCCTACCATTTTTGAGGAGTATTTTTAGCCAATGATTAGTACGAAAGTTACAATAATTCAAATAGTTAATACGAAGGCCTACATAACATCCTGGGGTTGCTATTTATGCAGGGAAACCATTACTAGTACTCTAGAACTGTCTTCCATGCATAAATAGCAAATTTAGACAATTTTAAATTTAGCTGACATCATATACTAAACATAAGACCACTGCCACCTAAACAGTGCCACCAGTTCTTGCCGGTATAGATGCGAACAGTAGACTTTATTATTACAGTCATTCCTCCAATGCCTAAAGCTGGGGACACTGTAATACTCAGCGGAAATGGAGTTTAGGGGCAACTTGGTACAAAGTACCACACACATCAGAGCTTCCCCCTCTGCAGTGCTCTCAGATTGGATGCTTAGGGTGGCACAAAGGACTCTGCAGGGTCAGGGTGGCACAGTATGAGGCTATGTAGGCTTAGGGTGGCACATAGAACTCTGCAGGGTCAGGGTGGCACAGTATGAGGCTATGTAGGCTTAGGGTGGCACAGAGGGCTCTGCAGGGTCTGGGTGGTAGGCTTAGGATAGCACAGTGTGGTAATGTACTGTATATACTGTTACAGTGTATATAGTGATACAGTATACGGTATATAGTGTAGTATCCTGGACTATAGTGCACATTGTTTAATAGTGTACGCTATATAGAGGGACAGTGATTCTTTTCCTTGGCCACTACTGTCTGTGTGTGAACGCGACCCTACCCCTCATGCAGCCTCCTGTTTCAGGGTGCTTGCAGCATCCTCTCTTCTCCCCCTACAATCTCCAGGATTTGCACTGGCAATGAGAGTAGGGGTATCTGTCAGTCAGTCATGGTGTGACATCTGTGTATCAGCCAGGAGGCTTGTGCTGGGCCCCGCACTGGGTAGACAGGCACATCAGTGTGCTGCATCTATAAACTGCTCCTCCTTTATTTCTCTGGCTACAGGACAATAGAATGACCTGCCCTGAGGGTCTCCCTGCCCTGAGGCTGGTGTTCCTTGCTGCTGGTCTTCTGTTGGCATGTCCAGCCCTGGATGACTTCTATAAGCAGGAGTCTAAAGCGCTCAGCCACTTTTCCTCACTGCTGAGCGCGGTAGTGAAGACGGTCCCATAGATCTTCTATTGAGGCCGTCTTCAGTACCGCGCTCAGCAGGGAGTAGAGACAGCGCTCGGCTGAGCGCTTCAGACTCATCATTATACGGAAAAACAAGGCGCTCAGGCCTGGGACCCCAAGTAAATTTCACTACAGAGCAAGGCCACTTACCCCGCTAGTGACGATGGTGCGACTCCTGCCTCTCCTCAGAGCGCTCCGGCAGCCCACTCAAACTGACCAATAACAAAGCTCCTTACTGTAAGGAGCTTTGTTATTGGTTGTTTCAGGCAGCAGCAGCATCGCTGCGCTGCCTGTGCCGTTCACAGCGCTCACTGCACTGATGAATGGCAGGGAAAAGTCTAAGGCGTAGTGGTACACCTTAGACTTTTTCCAGGGGGCAAAATGGCCTGAGCAGGGATCTATGACGCTTGTACAGGCGTTATTGCGACCTCTGTAGCCACATGAGGTATGTGTGTATATCTTAACTGAACAAAGCACATCTCTGGTTTGGACAATTCCTGCTTGTTAGAAAAGTCACATAAAAAGAACACGTCACCTCCCCTGACACGTCTGTTTTAGCAACTACTTGTAATGTAATAAAAAATTCTGGAGCATCTATTCTTTTAACTCTATGTTGTGCCACTTCATTATTATTCCTGTTAAAAGTTATGAATGCATTGCTAGCAGTTTGCAATGAAGGTCCAGCTCGGTGTTACCAGTTGGGGGTGTGTCCCTGCACAGTCTGATACTATCCAATAAGTGCTGCCAGTGTTAGACTGTACAGGGACAAACACACACACCTATCCGGACAGGTAGCAATTCATTCATAAATTCTAGAAGGAGTATTAAAAGAAAGGCACATCATTGAGTCATAAGAATAGATGTTCCAGAATTGTTATTACAAAGGAGACGCAAGTAGTTACTAAACCATGTTCAGTGGGAGCCGCGCTGCAGCGAAAAGTGTTGTCCTCTACAATGTTGACACTACTCTGTAGCTCTAGCATCGACTGCTGGCGGCTCAACTACACAGAACAGCTGAGCAGTGTGGGTGCAAGGTGCTAAACCCCCCCATCGATCAGCTAGTGATAGGCTATTCTGAGAGTAGGCCACCACTTAAAGGGAACCTGTCATCAACTTTATACTGCCGTTAGTATGGGCTGCATAAAGTAGAGACAGGTGAGTTGATTTCAGTGGTCTGTCATTTATAAGATAAAAGTAAGTGGTTGCCAAGAACCAACATCACAAACATTGTACACTGTGCCTGGAAAAGAGTCAAATCTTCATGAGAAGAGTCATGGTTATTCATATATTCCTGCTCTCCCTGCCCTCCTGCTGATGACTGACAGGCTTCTACCTAGTTTTCTCCCTTTCTGTCTAGGAGAGAACTGCCAATTATCAGCAGATGGGCGGGAGAGCAGGAGATTATGAATAACTCTGACTCTTCTCAAGTAGATATGACTCTTTTCAAGGCCTGGGCTGCAATGATTATGATGCTGGTTCTCGGCAACCACTTACTTTTAGCTCATGAGTGACACACCGCTGAAATCAGCATTTCTGTCACTATTTTATGCTGCCCTCAGTGAGATCAGCAAAAAGTTGATGACAGGTTCCCTTTAAAGAAACTGTGTCACCCAAATTGTTTTTCTGCCAGATAGCAACTATCTAATCTGAGCTGCAGGCACCATGTTGTAGAGCAGGAGGAGATGAGCAGATTGCTATATAGTTTTGTGGGTAAAGATTCAGTATAACTTGTATTTCATTCATTTTAATTCCTGCTCACTCAAGTCCAGGAGTCGGTCCTATCAGTGATTGACAGCTATCTGTGTATATACAGCCATAGAGGGAAGCCTGTCAATCACTGATAGGACTGCCTTCTGGACTTCCAAGCCTGGAATGAATTTAAATGAATGAAATACGAGTTATACTGAATCTTTTCTCATAGAACTATATATCAATCTGCCCAGCTCCTCCTGCTCTATACTGTCCATGGATTATTTCACATTTTTATGGTGACAGGTCCCATGTGAAGAGGTTGTCTCACCTTTGATCGCTTCCCTGCAGGTCCCTGGGCACTGTTACCCTTGATGAATGGCACAGGTAAACCGTGCTGGGATATTTAAATCCGCCCCTTTCATGTGTGTGTGCACGCTTCCGTGGTCCCGAGGCTGCAAGTTCATTACATTAGAAGCCTCGGCACAGCACACTTTTTGCCCTGAAGCTTTCCTAGGGTCATCACAAAATGACAGCAGGCAGTGGTGATCTGTTTTACAGGTCCGGGGCTATTTATGCAAGCCCTGAACCTGTAATATTTTATTCTCTGGTGGAATAGCTGTATAGAACAGCTCCAAGGCTGTAGCATATGCCCTGGAGCTGTTCTATAGTGGGAACGAGGTGACTGTATGCGAGAGGTAAGGCAAGAAGAAATACAAGGTGGTCGGGGACAGGAGTGCGAGTGCGCACGCTCTCTCTCTCGCATGTTTCCCAGCTACCAGACAGGCGGCCGTTTTACTTGTAGTACATAAACATCATGTCTAAATGGATGGAAAATGAAAGGTGATGACTACCACAAGCATTATTGAAAAATTATATACATTGAGCTAAAGAGGACCTGTCACCTCTCCTGACATGCCTGTTTAATAACTACATGGATTACCCATGTAATAACAATTCTGGAACATCTATTCTTATGACTCTATGTTGTACCATTCCTTTATTATTTCTACTAGAAGTTATGAATGAATTGCTAGCAGTCTGCAGTAAGGGTACAGAGGGGTGGTAACCAACTGAGGGTGTGTACCTGCACTGTCTGAACACTGCAGCACTAATTGGATAGAATGAGACTGTGCAGGAACACACCCCCATCTTGTTACCTCCCCTCTGTACCCTTACTGCAGACTGCTATCAATTCATTCATAACTCCTAGTAGAAATAATAAAGGAATGGCACAACATAGAGACATAAGAATAGATGCTCCAGAATTGTTATTACATGGGGAATGCATGAAGCTATTAAACAGGCATGTCAGGAGTGGTGAAAGGTCCTCTCTAAGTAACCTAAAATACCATTATACACATATTAAATGGGACATGATGAGGTGAGGCAACCCCTTTTCTGGAGTGCCACCACTGGTGACATGAAGCATTACACAAAACCAATTCAAATCTATAGGTTGTTTATATAATGCAGGATAGGACAGGTCCTCCAGAAATAAGATGCTATCTGTAACTGCTCTCCCTCTATAACTCTGTTACCTATTAGGGTGTATGGAAATTGATTGTCTTAACTAGACAACCCTACTAAAAGTTTGTTTTTTCTTTTATAATGCTGTATAGCATATCTTGTCTCATTGTGAATTATCGTGACTAATGTGATTTTGATCTTTATACGTTTGTCTTTAGCGAGGAAGCCGATGAGGAGAGCAAGGTTCCACAATCCTCCCCGTCCCCGGTAATTAGCTCCAAACCTACAAACCCACAGGAGTCTGGTATCAAAAGGCTGTAAGTAATGATCTAGTCATTTTATAAGTATTTTAATACATAGTTGTTATTTTGTTAGAAATCTTTATAATAGAATATAACCGAGGGTCGGGCAGGTGCCCAGTTCTTCTCTCCCCTGATATCTGGCATAAAGGAGAGTTGGGAGGTCCTCGTACACATTAGATGTGGCTGATCTTTATCCTTTGTGTATGGTCAGTTTAAAGGACTATGAACTGATGACACTATGCATTGAATATAAAGTATACGACTGACTGATAGCTGGGTTTACATCACATTTTTGCCATCCATTTAACGTATAAAAAAATATACATATTTATACATTAATGGATGCCTCGGACAGATGCCATACAGTGGCATCTATCACCATAAAGTTCTATTGTTTAAAAAAAAAAAAATCTGACTCTTCAGGATGGAAAACCATGGTGTGTTATGCTTTTGTATCCCTTTTTCCCCGATGTATACATTAAATGGATGGCAAAGACGTGATGTGATTTATTTTAGTATTGTATAGATCAGAATGGTGTCAAGTATGTTCCGGGATATTGTGAACGCTTATGTGAACAACCCATGCAGCGGCTGGAGCATGTTCAGTGTGTGTGATTAGACATACTGTACGATTTATAGGGACATTGATATTTTAGCTATCATCACATGCTGTAGAGCTTTGCCTTTGTTAAAGAGGTTCTATCTCATTAGTGGTAATGCAGCACTGCTCCCATTCATGCCAATGGACACTACACAATGGACAGAGCAGTTTAGCTCCGACACGGACTTCCAGCACTGGAGCTTCTGGTGGGGGGGGGCAGGATGTTGGTCCCTCGCCAATCAGATGTTGATGGTCTATCCTAAGAAAAGGCCATCAAGATTAAAGTACCAGAAAACCCCTTTAAAGCTGAACTGGCATGTCAGCTTGTGATGTTTTTTGTTATTTTTGAGATCACAAAGGTAAAAAAAGTGACCTCCAGCCGATAATGAAATCTTGACTACTCCATATATATACTAACTGTATACAGCCTTTCTCCTGACTTCTAGCATGGCAGCTTCTGAAACGGGAAATAGTGGTTTTACACTTTCTGTTGTCAGCCATATTGGCTACCATATTCCATAACTGCTTTTTGCGGTCACTGAAAGAGTCCTCCCCACGTCTGGTCCCTCTGGCAGTCAGTTGCAAACGTTGTTACCCTGCACACTCCCTATTCTGTTTAGTGAATGTGATCTTGTGTCAGCAGGGATGTGTCCGACAGATCAGAACCACTAATCCTTCCTTATCCACCCAGCATGCAGACACTAGTAACTGAATAGTCAGAGATTATGATGTGCCCAGCACTGGTTTCTTTCCATATTGCCTGACATCAGTGACATACAGTGCAATCAGAAAGTCTTCAGACCCTCTCACTTTTTTCATTTTTTTTATTATGTTGTGGCCTTGTGCTAAAATAAATGTTTTCCCCCCATTAATCAGCACTCAATACCCCAGAATGACAACGTGAAAACAGAATGGTAGAAATCTTTGCTAATTTATTGAAAAACTAAAGGAAAAACGAAAATCTTGCATTGACATAAATATTCAGACTTTACTGAGAACTTAGTTGCAGCACCTTTGGCAACGATTACCGGCTCCAGTCTTCTTGGATATGATGACACACGGTTTGCACACCTGGATTTGGGGATTTTCTGGCATTCTTCTCAAGCTCTGTCAGGGTGGATGAAAACAGCTATTTTCAGATCTCTCCATTTAGGTTAAAGTCAGTGCTCTGGCTGGGCCCTCAGGGACATTCACAGAGTTGTCCCTGAGCCACTCCTGTGTTGTCTTGGCCAAGTCTGAGGTCCGGAGCACTCTGGATCAGGTTTTCATTAAGAATGTCTGTACATTGCTCCATTCAGCTTTCCTTCAATTCTGACAAGTCTCCCTGTCCCAACAGCTGAAAACCACCCCACTGCATTTGTTCCTCCACCATGCTTCACTGTAGGTATGGTATTGGGTAGGTGATGAGCAGTGCCTGTTTTCCTCCAGACATAACGCTTAGAGGCCAAAAAGTTTAATCATGGTTTCATCAGACTAGAGAATCTTGTTTCTCAAAGTCTGAGAGTCCTTTAGGTGCTTTTTTTTGCAAGCTCCATATGTGCTTTCATGTATCGTTTAATGATGAGGAGAGGCTTCTTTCGGGCAACTTTGCCATGAAGCCCTGATTGGTGGAGTGCTGCAGTGATGGTTGAAGTTTCTTCTACCTGCACACAGGAGCTCAGCAAGAGTAAGCATTGGGTTCTTGTTCACCTCCCTTACCAAAGCCCTTCTCCCCCAATTACTTAGTTTGGTTGGGCAGCCAGCTCTAGGAAGAGTTCTTTTTGTTCCAAAGTTCTTCCAATTAAGAACTTTTGAGGCCCCTGTGCTCTTAAAGGGGTTGTGTCACTTCAGCAAGTAGCATATATCATGTAAAGAAAGTTAATACAAGGGACCTTGCAATCCAGCAGCAGTGGCCGTGCTTGCACACTATAGGAAAAAGTGCTGACCTCTCTGGTGGCTGAGACCATGGACGCTCACATAGACTGCCTTTTTCTATAGTGTGCAAGCACAGCCACTGCTGATAGATGGCAGGGTGGTTGTAACCATGGAAACGAGCAGTGTATAATGTGATGGAAAAAGGAAGCAGTATGGATGATAACAATACATTAGTATTTAGTTAGTATTTACTGAAGAGATACAACCCCTTTAAGACCTTTCAGTGCAGCTGAAATATTTTGTCCCCTTCTCCAGATCTTTGCCTCCACACAATCCTGTCTGTGATCTCTACAGGCAGTTCTTTCCTCCTCATAGTTTGGTTTTCACTCTGATATGCATTGTCAGACCCTATATAGACAGGGGTATATCTTTCCAAATCATTTCCAATCAACTAAATTTAAAAATTGGAGGCTCCAGAGCTAAATTTCAAGAGTCATAGCATAGGGTCTGAACACATATGTTTATGTGAAATTAGCAGAAATTTCTAATATTTTGTTTCATTATTATTATCATCATTACTATTATTAGGTATTTAGTGCGGATTGATGGGGGGGGACGGGCTTGAGATATATATATACAATTTTTTTAATTTTTTTTTTTGGGGGGGGGGATTTTGACACAAGCCCGCAACATAACAAAATGTGGAAAAAAAAGTGAGAGTCAAGTAGAATACACCCCATTTTACAATGCATTCAGAAAGTTGTCATTGATACAGCACAGTGGCATAAAACATGCAGTTACTAATCGTTTGATGGGGAATGGAGATCCCCAATCCTGCAATAATGTTGGAGGACCGACTCCTGTACTTTATTTAGTATTTGGTTAAATTCATGGATACAGTAGACATTAATCTGGAAATGGATTTGATATGAACTGCAGATCATGATGTAGGTCCAAGGGGGACAACTTCATTTGACAAACACAAATATATATATATATATATATATATATATATATATACACACACATATACAGGGTGGGCCATTTATATGGAAACATGGTTGGTGATATTAACTTCCTGTTTGTGGCACATTAGTATATGGGAGGGGGAAAACTTGCCTATTGTGTTGGATTGTCAATGCAACTCTCTTCTCCCACTCTTCACACACTGATAGCAACATCGCAGAAGAAATACTAGCACAGACTTCCAGTATCCTTAGTTTCAGGTGCTGCGCATCTCGTATCTTCACAGCATAGACAATTGCCTTCAGATGACCCCAAAGATAAAAGTCTAAGGGGGTCAGATCGGGAGACTTTGGGGGCCATTCAACTGGGCCACGATGACCAATCCACTTTCCAGGAAACTGTTCATCTAGGAATGCTCGGACCTGACACCCATAATGTGGTGGTGCACCATCTCAGGGAACCAACTCAGGGAACGTGCCAGCTTCAGTGCATAAAGAGGGAAACACATCATCATGTAGCAATTTCACATATCCAGTGGCCTTGAGGTTTCCATTGATGAAGAATGGCCCCACTATCTTTGTACCCCATATACCACACCATACCATTGATTTTTGTGTTCCAACAGTCTTGGAGGGATCTGTTCAATGTGGGTTAGTGTCAGACCAATAACGGTGGTTTTGTTTGTTAACTTCACCATTCACATAAAAGTTTGCCTCATCACTGAACAATATGTTCTGTGTAAACTGAGGGTCCTGTTCCAATTTTTGTTTTGCCCATTCTGAAAATTCAGTGCACTGATCTGGATCATCCTCATTGAGATGCTGCAGCAGCTGGAGTTTGTAAGGGTGCCATTTGTGAGTAGCTAATATCCTGCGAAGGGATGTTTGACTGATGCCACTCTCCAGTCACATGCGGCAAGTGCTACGCTGTGGGCTCTTGCTGAATGAAGCTAGGACAGCCACTGATGTTTCTTCATTAGTGACAGTTTTCATGCATCCACATTTTGGCAAATCCAACACTGAACCAGTTTCACGAAAATTGGCAAGCCGTTTGCTAACTGTAGCATGGGAGATGGGTGGTCTCGTAGGGTGTCTTGCATTGAAATCTGCTGCAATGACCCGGGTACTGCGTTCACCAGACAGCAACACAATTTCTATCCGCTCCTCACGTGTTAACCTCTGCGACATGTCAATGGCTGTAAACAAAGAGAAGCTTGTAAATAACTCATGAAAGAATAAAGTAACGTTAAAACCAAGCACACCATTGTTTTTCTTGTGAAATTCTCAATAAGTTTGATGTCACATGACCCTCTTCCCATTGAAAAAAACTAAAGTTGGATCCAAAATGGCCAACTTCAAAATGGCCGCCATGGTCACCACCCATCTTGAAAAGTTTCCCCCTCCCATATACTAATGTGCCACATTTATTTATTTATTTATTTATTTATTTTAATTTTCACAACAAATATGTTTATGAAAGATGGTAGACCAGGTACAAAATTCACCATATAATAAAAAATATCACTGTATTCAAAAGTCAGAGCTAGAATGAGTGTGAGAAAGAAATGCTGATTAATCCAAAATGTTGATTGTGTCCTTAATGCTTAAACAGTTTTATCCATTGAAGGTTGCACCATTTCTGTGTTGTTGTTTTTTTTATTTGATAAGGAGAAAATTGGTGGTGGCTGGCTCAAAGCAAGAGAAGAGGTGAAGATATTGAGGCAGTAATGCTCAGACATATAAGCCTGAGATGTCATTGAATTGGGTGATCTGGGACACATGAAGAGTTAGGAACTATAGTGAACCCAGAACATCACATAATCCATGGGGTTGTATGGATTTCATACTCTGCCTTGGTAGTTCTCCCACCTTGCCATGTCTAACCCAAAGCTTCTCTCATCTGTATAGTTGACTTCCCAGAGGGATGTTTAAAGGGGTTATCCCATGACAATCTCTTTCTACCAAAGCTAGAATCAGCATAGTACCTCACATGGATCCAGAGTTCTCCCCATTCATTGCTTTTCTAGATTTATATCAAGCAGAAGGCTTAAGGGGCGTGTCTTTTCTGTTATAGCTCAGGGGGCGTGTCCATGTTCTCCCTATCACAGCTTAGAAGGCAGTTGAAGGATGAAACTGAGCATGTGTGGCCTTCTCAGTGAGCAGGACAAAGATAAGAAAGAAAAAAAAAACAGAAGGTGGTGCTATACAGATACATTTTATTCAATAACTCAGTGGCTGTGATACATTTTTTGCAATGCAATTACAAAAGTATTCAGATCCAGGTGCTGGTTTCAACACTGTAGAATATGTTTTGTGGGACATCCCCTTTAACTTGATAAAATATTCTGCATTAAAGAGGTACAGTCTTCCATTATTAATGAATTATTGTCATAAACCAGTATGAGCATAATTCAGAACATTTCCCAGAGGGCTTCCAGGTTACCATACAGCTACAGGTTACCTTTTCCACTGCATAGAACTTGCTTGAATTTATTGGACTCTACCCTATCTATTTCTACTAGGCCAGAGTTGAAAATAGTACCTGGTACTTTAAAGGGAGTCTTTCACCGGTTTTTCACCTATAACCTATAACAGCATTGCCCCACACATCCCAGACATACCTGTGTGCACTGTGTGTTTGTATTACATGTTCAGAAAAAGCACTTTTATTTTTCAGGAAAACAGCTCCCAAGTGCCCAGCTGAAAGTGAAACTAAAAACAGCTTTCTCTCCTCTCAATTTCTAACAGCTATAACTTCTGATATACTGATATGATTTTGGTATCATGTGAAAGCATGGAATGCCAGCTTTCAAAAAAGGTCAGAACCATTTTTCTATCTGCTACCAATCCCAAGATACGAGCAGCTAAAGCAGCCCTCCCCTCTTCAGTCTGGTTTGCAGCAGCAGAGCTTGGCACTTGGGAGCTGTTTTTCTGCAGAATAAAAGTGCTTTTCCTGGACATGTAATACAGACACACAGAGCACACAGGTATGTCAGGGATGTGTCTGCAATCTTCTGTGGGGCAGTGCTCTTAGTTATACAGGTCAAAGACTCCGTTTAATGATACTTCGGAGGTTTCAAGCCAGCTAAGCTGGTACCATGAGGTCATGTGACCACTCTGTTGACTAGTGTTTGGTTTGAAAGAATCTCCACTACACTGCTTCCAGCTACATGGAGGGCTACCATGTCCACAGTAGAAAACAAACTACCTGGAACCAAAACGGAGTAGAACCAAGTAGAGTAAGGTAGAACTAGTATCATGCACTGGAAAAGTGGTTTCTAATATTGCCTTATGTGGGTACTGACACAATAAGCAAATGAGAGGTAATCAGCGTGCATATACCTAGCCTTTATTATTTTAGCAACCGTATACTTTCCTAAATATTATACCATTGAAACCAACAAAGTTTCCTCAGATTATGGCTTAAAAATGTTATGGATATAATATGAAGTTGTTTTCATTTTTTATAGTGATGAGTTCCCCACAATATACAGTTATTTGCTTATTTTCACATCATGGCTTGTCTGTGTCCTCTCTATGATCACCTTGTCCAGGTAACAAGGCCTTCTCCTTCCTCATGGTTTCCATAGTCCGTGAGCATGTACTGAAACTGCATGAACCTGATGTGCCTCATCAGTGTGTCATCCTGTCATGTCTCCTTAACGGTTTTACACAATTATGTGTAAAATTGTTGTTCATCTGCAACTTCCATTTCCTCAGTAACCCTGTAGATTTCAGAGTCATTGCTCACACATAGGAGAGCAGTTTAAAGGGCATCTGTCAGCAGATTTGTAGCTATGACACTGGCTAACCTGTTACATGTGCACTTAGCAGCTGAAGTCATCTGTGTTGGTCCCATGTTCATATGTGCCTGCATTGTTGAGAAAAACTAAGTTTTAATAAATGCAAATTAGCCTCTAGGGGCAACGGGAGCCTTGCCATTACAGCTAGAGGCTCCACTCTCTCTGCAACTGCCGCATCCTCAGCACTTTGACAGGGCTGGCAGTGTAAACGTGATCACTCCTGGCCCTGACCTCTCCTAAAGTGGTGAGGGCACAGCAGTTGCCCACAGAGAGAGCCGAGCCTCTAAGGCCTCTTTCACACGAGCGTCGCGGATTCGGTCCGGATGCGTTCAGGATGCGTTCAGGAAAACTCGCACCATTCTGCAAGCAAGTTCAGTCAGTTTTGTCTGCGATTGCGTTTAGTTGTTCCGTTTTTTCCGCGCGGGTGCAATGCGTTTTGATGCGTTTTTCACGCGCGTGAAAAAAAACTGAATGTTTACAAACAACATCTCTAAGCAACCATCAGTGAAAAACGCATTGCATCCGCACTTGCTTGCGGATGCAATGCGTTTTTAACGCAGCCCCATTCACTTCTATGGGGCCAGGGCTGCGTGAAAAACGCAGAATATAGAACATGCTGCGTTTTTCACGCAACGCAGAAGTGATGCGTGAAAAAAAACGCTCATCTGAAAAGACCTATTGAAATGAATGGGTCAGGATTCAGTGCGGGTGCAATGCGTTCACATCACGCATTGCACCCGCGCGGAAAACTCGCTCGTGTGAAAGGGGCCTAAGGCCTCTTTCACACGAGCGTCGCGGATTCGGTCCGGATGCGTTCAGGATGCGTTCAGGAAAACTCGCACCATTCTGCAAGCAAGTTCAGTCAGTTTTGTCTGCGATTGCGTTTAGTTGTTCCGTTTTTTCCGCGCGGGTGCAATGCGTTTTGATGCGTTTTTCACGCGCGTGAAAAAAAACTGAATGTTTACAAACAACATCTCTAAGCAACCATCAGTGAAAAACGCATTGAATCCGCACTTGCTTGCGGATGCAATGCGTTTTTAACGCAGCCCCATTCACTTCAATGGGGCCAGTTCTGCGTGAAAAACGCAGAATATAGAACATGCTGCGATTTTCACGCAACGCAGAAGTGATGCGTGAAAAAAAACGCTCATCTGAAAAGACCTATTGAAATGAATGGGTCAGGATTCAGTGCGGGTGCAATGCGTTCACATCACGCATTGCACCCGCGCGGAAAACTCGCTCGTGTGAAAGGGGCCTAAGGCCTCTTTCACACGAGCGTGTCCGGATTTGGTCCGGATGCGTTCAGGAAAATCCGCACGCATCCGCACCAATCCGCACGCAATCGCAGTCAGTTTTGACTGCGATTGCGTACGTTCGTTCAGTTTTTTCCGCGCGGGTGCGAAGCGTTTCAATGCGCTTTTCACGCGCGTGAAAAAAAACTGAATGTTTACAAACAACATCTCTTAGCAACCATCAGTGAATCACGCATTGCATCCGCACTTGTGTGCGGATGCAATGCGTTATTCACGCAGCCCCATTCACTTCAATGGGGCCAGGGCTGCGTGAAAAACGCAGAATATAGAACATGCTGCGATTTTCACGCAACGGCGAACTGCTGCGTGAAAAACATCGCTCATGTGAAAAGCCCCATTGAAATTAATGGGTCAGGATTCAGTGCGGGTGCAATGCGTTCGCATCACGCATTGCACCCGCGCGGAAACATCGCCCGTGTGAAAGGGGCCTAAGTGTAACAGCAACACCCTTATTGCTCCTAGAGGCTCACTTGCATCTAGTTAAAGATAATTTTTCCCAGCAATGTGGGCACATATGTACATGGGTCCAACACAGATTTCTTCAGCTGCTAAGTGCACATGTAATAGATCAGCCAGTGTCTTAGGAACAAATCTGCTGACAGATGCCTTTTTATTTTCTGAAAAAAACATCAGTTGTCGTGGAGGGCTGGGAGATAATTACAGTATATATTGCATAGTATAGCATCTCACCACCATTATGGGAAATAGGATGCAACCCCCCCTATAGATTTCAGGACAGAAATAAAACTTCAGTATTGATTGGCATTGTATTTGCAATGACTTTGTGTCAAAAAAGTTCACTTGGGTCAAAGAATACAGTTTTGGGTGGTTGAGTAGACTGGTATTTGAGAAATGTATAGCAATTGTGTATAGGACACTTCTAGAAGAGGCACTACATACTTATATATAAGATGTGTTGATATATACAATACATACAATATGGGTACATTAGACACTGGATGTTGTCTGACAGTAGTCCTGTGATACACCTTATAT
This sequence comes from Rhinella marina, assembly GCA_900303285.1. Lineage (NCBI taxonomy): Eukaryota > Metazoa > Chordata > Amphibia > Anura > Bufonidae > Rhinella > Rhinella marina. The sequence goes on from ONZH01004287.1 coordinate 531,433, forward strand.
AAAAGCCCTTCATAAGGCATTTACTTACAGATGGTATCTTTGCTTTCCATTTGTGAGCGAACACAGTAGGTAGGCACATATCATGTATACCAATCTGATATACAACTAAGGACCCTTTCACATGACCATATGCCCTCCGAGACATACGGTCCATGAGCGGCCCATATGTCCCGGAGCGGCATCGATCGTGCACATGGGAGCGCACAGCATCATTGATTACAATGATGCTGTGCACGTTGGGCCGCCCGCGGGACATATGCGCATGATCCGGTGCGCACGATCAATGCTGCTCCAGGATACATGTCTCTGAGGGCATACAGTCGTGTAAAAGGGCCCTTACAGTAATAGATTTTTTATGTTTTGTTACTATTCAACTTGTATGGGCAGTACAACTCCACTAGATTCTGTAACTATTACAATAATGAGTGGAATACTGGGCTATTTTTCAGTATAGCGGTACACAGTTGAGTGGCTGTATTACTTAGTGTCAGATCTGCTGGAGACTTCACGTAAGTCTTCTTAGTGCTGCTCAGTGACGAGAGACAGACCAGTGTGTGCCACCATGTACAAAAATTCACTAAAAATTATTCACCAATTTGATAGATATTCATTGCATACATGCACCTGATTGGGATTCGCTAAAAAAAAATTCCTGCACATGCGGCAGAAAATAACAGATGGGTGGAATGGTGTTAGTGACAGAACCTTCTGCAACAATCTGGTCTTGAGGGAACATACTCTGGTCACAGTTGCAGCCATTGATTTTGGCAGTGCTTGCTTTCGTAGGTCCTACTGCAGGGCACAGTAACTGCCAATAATATTCTGCTAATAACAGCCCCTGTAAATTAGGTCACCTTCTAAATGCCTTATGTGTAGTTTCTTTCAGAGGAGGCCCTAATGCTGGTCAATTGTAGTGTGAATTTTGATAGACTGATGGATCAGTCAGTTACTTAACGCGATACCCCAGCCTAAGGTAAACATTTGATGATGCATAGCCAATGCATAATATGCATACCTGGCACCCTTTGTCTTAAAGGGAACCTGTCACATCCCACACACATTTAAAACTGCAGCCATTACCTCATATTAGTCGTCAGTGTGATCCTAATGATGCCTTTATTACATTAATCTGATCCCCCAATATTCATGAAAACGTTCTTTTATTCCCAAACAGCGCGCTCCCTGAAGTCAGCTTGAAGTCAAGGGGGCAGCGGCCTCCTTGCTTCAAGCCAGTAAAACACGCCCCACTTTGCTCTGATTGACATCCCCTTTTGTGCCAGGAAGCGGTGCGCTCCTACGTGTTGCGCGATCCCGGCTCCTACACTCTGCCGGCTTTCATTTATCTGCTGCGCACGCTCAGACAGCTTCAGCGAGCGTGCGCCCGCCCGTCCTCTCCTATGCACGCAAGCCGACCACCCGCAGACACGTCCGCCCACGGGTCCTCAGCTTCATCACTGGGGCAAAAGAGCCAAGATCGCGCAGCATGTAGGAGCGCACCGCTCCCGGGCACAAAAGGGGATGTCAATCAGAGCAAAGAGGGGCGTGTTTTACTGGCTTGAAGCAAGGAGGCCGCTGCCCCCTTGACTTCAAGCTGACTTCAGGGAGCGCGCTGTTCGGGAATAAAAGATCGTTTTCATGAAGATTGGGGGATCAGATTAATGTAATAAAGGCATCATTAGGATCCCACTGACGACTAATATGAGGTAATGGCTGCAGTTTTAAATGTGTGTGGGACGTGACAGGTTCCCTTTAAAGTTAATGCCTCCATTCTGGAGTATGGTTTGCCTGCCTGAAAAATACCCGCCACAGACTATTCTATGTGCAGTGTGCTTAGGAAGTTTCACTGATGATTCTAGCACCATGTCTACCATCGGAAGGCAGGGCGTGTTAGACTTCCTAAGTATACTGGGGCAGATTTACTATTGAAAATGTGCCAGTGTATATTGTATGCTTTATTTTAATGTTACTTGACCTTCCATAATGTTTTTGCTGTCTGTCTGTTTTCATCAGGATGTTTACAGCCATAATGCCCATGGTAGCAGCTGGATTGATTGCAGATGATCCCACTTTGCAGCCAATCAGCAGGCTTATCTCTCTTGTAGGACTCATTTTCATTGCTTTTGCATTGCGTTTGTCACTTTTGTGCATGGAGTGGGTGTGCTCCCGTCATGTGTGTTACCGGTGTCATTCTGACTGGCTGATTGTGGGATTGTTGAAATTAAAATTGGAAAATTGTGCATCCAGCTGCCAATCAGAATGGCCAATCCGTGTCTTTTCACAGTTCTTACGCATTCATGAACAGGACTGTAGCTAATCAGATTTAGAGTCTATCAGCTAAGGCTACTTTCACACTAGCGTTAGTACGGATCCGGCGGGTGAAGGGACCCGCCGGATCCGTACTGAGTAATACAACCTTGTGGATCCGTAATTCCGGATCCGGTTGTATTAGCTTTTAAACGGATCCGGAATAACCTCTATTGAAAGTCAATGGAGGACGGATCCGTTTACAAGTGTGTCCACACCAAACGGATCCGTCCCCATTGACTTGCATTGGGGGTCATTCCGGATCCGTTTAGGTGCGGATAACTAGTACGGAGAGCAAACCGCAACATGTTGCGGTTTGCTCTCCGGTCTGAAGACGGAACGGAATGCTTTCAGGAGCATTCCGTTGTCTTCAGTTCAGTTTTGTCCCCATTGACAATGGGGACAAAACTGAAGCGTTTTATTCCGGTATTGAGCCCCTATGACGGAGCTCAATACCAGAATATATAAACGCTAGTGTGAAACTAGCCTAACAAGAATACAGAGGTATCATGTACTTTGGAGCATTGTATAGGACATCTAGATTAGGTTCTGTTCCCCCCATGTTGTTTATGTTCAGTTTATAAGCCAAAAAAGCTCCTGGGATATGTTCCAAACTGTATCTATAGGTCTTCATTCACCAGATGGGGGCCAAAAATGTGCCCCCTTGACCTCCATAAGGCGGGTCTACTTTTTTTTAGCAGCGTCTGTCACTGCATGCCTATACAGAGATACCTCGCAGCCTTCCATTGGAGGTATACGTCAGGAATTTTCCTGTTATATACTTCCACTGTAGGCTCCAAATATCATATGAAAAGAGCCTTAGAGAATTACAGTGTTCACAAATGATTGACTCTTATTCTCCAGCATAAAGAACAAATTAAGAGATTGATATAGTGTTTCTATTGACAAATATACTTTTATCCATAAACATACTTAAAGGGGCTGTCTAAATTATTGTGCTCAAAGGCCCAGACCCACAAGGGGCCCCCTCAGGAGGGAGATTTTGTCAGGCCCCCCTCAACAGTATTATACAATGACATTATATACAGTGACACTATAGAAAGCGGATGGAGCGGCTGTCAGGCCTTGTCTGGGAGAGCTCAATCTTCACTAGCCACAAGAGTGAGGGTTGCATGTGAGTTCGGGGTTGCGAGGAAGTTTCTGGGGGGGCCCCATTCAAAAATTTGCTGTGGGGCCCAGTTAGTTGTAGTTACGCCACTGTGTATCATCATCATGATGAGGATGGTAATACAGTTGAATTCAGGAGAGTACCTTTGGCATCAGATCTTTACGTACCTGGCCTGTGGTGAATACAACGACCGCTTCAATTGAAGTTGCTCAAGAAGTATTTTATTTCAGCATGCGGCTTAGGTCGTCCTAAGCATGCAACCTAAGCCGCATGTTGAAATAAATACTTCTTGAGCAACTTCAATTAAAGCTGTGGTTGTATTCATCATAGCAAACGGGGTTGGAACGCTACCTACAGCTCCACATAGTGTGCAACAAAGATTTATTGCGAGTACCTGGCCTGTGACTATCAAGAGGACTTGAGTGGCCATCTGGGCATTGGTCCAGCAGGAAATTTCACTGTAGGTTCTACACCAATCTGCCCCAGGACATGACTGCTGCAGTCATTCACTGGACTCAGCTTAATACAGCACAAGACCACTTAGGCCAGTGGTCCTTCCCTTCCATGGGAGGACTATGTATGCCATTTGGATGTGGTTACAATTTTTGCAGATGTATCGGTTTATAACACACTTGTTTAATTGGTCCAATTATTTTTCTTCATCCCCGTCATTTTACATTGTCTCGTGGTTGGAATAGGCTGACCATCTGCAAGATGTATTGCCTAGTGGTAAGGCTTTTCCCTCCTGTCTCACGGTGTATTACATCAGAGTGACTGGGACCTCTTGGGTGATGCACCATTGGGTTTCTGGTCAATAGGTGTGAAAGCAACTACCTGAACTTCTGTCCACAGCTTTAATAAGTAATAGCTTGCACACCTTGCATCACCAGATAACCTTTTTTTTTTCTCCAGTTGCAAACTTCTGCTAGTGGCCGCTGACTAAAAGACCAGTTGTCTATTCTTTTTTTTTTTTTTTTTTTTTTTTTTTTCACTCCCTTGGGGACTGCTTTAGGACTTCCAACAGTCTTTTGTGTCCCCCCAATGACATGAGTGAGTAAATAGTTGCAAAATCCCTTGTTTAGGCTACTTTCACACTAGCGGCAGGGGTCCGGCAGGCTGTTCCGGCGGGTGAACAGCCTGCCAGATCCGTGCTGCCGCTAGTGCAGGTGTATGGCTAGAACTACATTCTGTCCTCATTCACTATAATGGGGGCGGGCTGGAGTTCCGGCAGCAGCACGGCAAACATTCTTAGCGGCGGCCGGACTAAAACTAGCACATGTCCTAGTTTTAGTCTGGCCGCCTCTCAGCATGTTTGCTGTGCTGCGGCTGGAACTCCGGGCCGCACCCATTATAGTGAATGGGGACGGAGCGTAGTTCCGGCCGCACGCCTGCACTAGCGACAGAACGGATCCGGCTGTTCACCTGCCAGACACCCCTGCTGCTAGTGTGAAAGTAGCTTTAGCTGAGTTCATTGGGACAGCTCCCACAAGTTCATTTTCTTTGTTCTGATTTTTGGGCATCTACTATGCTTACTGGCTAGTTCCTGCCCCTTGTTCTCATTGTCCATCTACCATTTGTTCTAGTTTTTACATTTCACCTTCTATTGGCTTCTCCTAGTTGCTCCTACTGCATTTATACAAACTGGTTTAGTGTCTCAAGGAGAGTGAGAGCCTGGAGGAGGAGATATCACTTTTTGTTTAGTGTCTGGCTCCTAGTGATGGCAGCATATAATCAGCAGCACATGGTCTTCTATGTCCCCCACTGAACTCTATAAGAAAAAATACTTTATAGGTGAATAACAATAAAATTCTATTTTAATAACTTAGACAACCCCTTTAAACAAGCTATTTTGCTAAAAAAAATTGCAACTTTTTTTCTGCCATAAATCCTTTGGTAAATTTGCCCCAAACGTTTTGCTTTGCGGGGGATTATTTTCAAAATGCAATATGCTCTAGGTATGATGTTTTTTTCAGGTATTGTAAGTCCTATAGAGAAGTACACGAGGGGAAAACTCCAGGAAAACAAAGTTCGGTAGCAAATAAAAAAAAAAAAAAAATCACCAAAGTGCTTATGAAAAATGCTGGAAAGCCATGGGTAGACACAAGTATGGAATTGTCCAATGGCTTAACAATGATACTATAAGGACTAGTTCATACAGCTGAATTTCCATTTGCCAGAGGGTTTCTGCTGCAATTTTTCAGTTTGAATGCGGTGGACCCGCTTGTGGTTTAGCCCCACTGCCCCAGCAGCATCCGTGCGGACATCGAGCCAAGACATTTCTTTTCCTGTTGCGGAAGATAAACCAGTGGTGCATAAACAGCTGCGCCACCTCCCATTGAAAACGGTTACTGCACAGCCGCCCCTCGGTTTTTGGAACCCAATTCCATAAAAAAAAAAATTACCCAGTGAACTAGCCCTAATTAAACCACGTGGTTCATGGCAACAGCTTTAAAAGTATTGAGAAAGAATTGCAGGGTGGAGATTTTCTGTTTTGACAGGCATGGACATATGCTAGTATTGTTATTTGTGACTGGGAATAGTTGGACAGTATTAAAGAGCAGATTCGCCTATCATTGCTCTGCACTTGGTGTTTCCTCAAGGTATCAAACTGTAAAAAAAGTCACAACCCTTATTCCTTCAGGAAAAAAATAGATCTGGGTGTAACATAAAACTGGCTTAGTTGCCCATAGCAACCAGTCAGATTGATCCTTTCATTTTCCAAAGGACCTCTGAAAAATGAAAGGTGAAATCTGATTTGTTGCTGTGGGCAACTAATCCAGTTTTCGTTTCTGTCTCCTCTATTGGATATAACCATGGCTGCTCGAGGACTGTAGGAAAAGCATAGATTTGGAGATGTTATGGACACATGTGATAAGTTATACTACAGTGAATGCAGTGCAGTGGTTGGGTGTGCACAGTGCATGCAGTGTGGTGTGGCACTCTAACAGCATGCTCCACACAGCACCCGGATTGATGCCTTTTATTTTTTGCAAAGAAATTCACAGATGTCATTCTAACCAGTATTTTTCTTTGTATCAGCAGGAGCCAATTAATTTGAAATCTATAATATGTCCCTCCTCCACAATCACTGCATTTTATGCAGATTATATCCAGTTTTACATTGGACAGACCCATTATGAATATCCACTTGTCCATTTTCAAATTTCAATAAAGCCCCAAGGTGGCGGTGGATCCGCCAAAGTTTTATGAAGAGGCACCGGTCTCTCCATAACTTCAGCAGATCCGCCGCCGCTTCTAAATGTAAGATAGCTTCCTTGCTGTCTTACATTTAGACCTTTTTCTACGCCTGAAACAGGCATAGAAAATGGTAAATACCAGCCTGTCCCCTTCCCTGCCCACAATCTTAGAACTGGCGTGAGCGGGGAGAAGTCGCAGATAGTGGCACAGTCATCTGTGCCTGAAATATGACTAATATAGGCGTATTTCAGTATAATAAATGACCCACAAACCATGTATTATGCCAGGATTAGCTGAGCGGAGCAGGCTCCTGCCTGAGTCCTGCATGTCAGCTCTTAGCAGGCAGGAGCTCGCTCTGCTCAGCTAATCCTGGCATAGTACATGGTTACAGGGTACCCATGTGCTATGCCAGAAGTTAGTAAACCTCTGGGGGGCATGGGAAGGAGCAGCAATGTGTGCCACTGCCCGTACTCCATGCGCTGCGGCCCCATTGATACAATGTGTACTCCATACACTTCTGACAAGTCAGCCGTGTACAGAGAAGTAGATTTTAAGCACACAGCAAAAAGTGTGCTGGGTGGGGTGGGGGGTGGGGGATAAAGTCTATTAAATATACAAAAAACATTAATAAACTATATTACAAAAACTGTTATTAGGGCATTAGTGACATATTCACAAAAAATTATACAAAAGTTTAGTTACTCTTTAAAGGCTTTTTTTCCCAGTCCCTGCCCTGGCTGTCAGTCATACAAACTCAATGAGGAAAATTTATCAAAGCTGGTGTTAAGTAAAACTAGCTTAGTTTTCCATAGCAACCAATCAGATTCCACTTTTCATTTTTCAAAGGAGCTCTGAAAAATGAAAGGTGGAATCTGATTGGTTGCTATGTGCAACTAAGCCAGTTCTACTTTACACCGGTTTTCCCCAATGTGTGTCAGAATATCAAGCAAAACAGTCGATGGACTCCATGCATCGAAAATGGGTTTTACACCGGGGATTTTACTACATCATTCAATATATTATACTGTGAGCATTAGGTCCACAACGGATTCTCTTATTATTAGCGTTGATATTGTATGTGTAAAGTATTTATATAGTAAAACAAACATTAGAATTATATGTTATTACACAGTTGGGTCCAGAAGTATTTGGACAGTGACACAGTTTACATCCTTTTCCCACTGTACACCACCACAATAGACCGGAACCAATGGACGTCCCCAAATACTGAGCTGCCTGCCTTAAGATGCTCTGCCAGGCTAGTACTGCAGTCGCCTTCAGTTGCTGCTTCTTTGTGGGTCCCTTCAATTTTGTCTTCAGTAAGTTTAAATTGGGCGCAGTCAGGATTGAGGTCTGTGGTTGTCTCACTTCAGCAAATGGTATTTGCGTAGACAAAGTTAATACAAGGTTATACTAATGTATTGTGATTGTCCATATTGCCTCCTTTGCTGGCTTTATTCATTTTTCCATCGCATTATACACTGCTTGTTTCCATGGTTATGACCACCCAGCAATCCAGTAGTGGTGGCCGTGCTTGCACACTATAGGAAAAAAGGCTGGCCTATGAGCACTACCATGGTCTCAGCCACCAGAGAGGCCAATGCTTTTTCCTATTGTGATGGCTAACCTCTGGCACTCCAGCTGTGGTAAAACTACAACTCCCAAGATGTACACTTGCTTGGCTGTTCTCAGAACTCCACAGAAATAAATGGAGCATGCTGGGAGTTGTAGTTTCACCTTTCACCGGTCCTGACATTACAATATAAGTACTTGGCACTGTAGGGCATTATTAGTAGATGTCATGACTGTCATTTTTTTCAGCTTGGCTGCTCTGTTGCCCAGATGTGCCCCCCCGCTCTGGTTTCGCAATCTTAATAGGAGGAAACAACAGTTTTTCTCAGGGGGGGGGGCGTCTCCTTCTCCCCGGCTGTGGCGCGGTCCAGTCGCAGCTAGAGAGAAGGTGAGTTTTTTTTTATTTACTCTCTCCGCTGCAATTGGACCCTCCCTCCCCGGAATAAGCTGGCATCTCCTCCTCCTTGTATCGATGCTGTCTATTAGCATATAGGGCACAGCAGGTAAGTAAATGCCATAACTTCACTGCATTTTTATGATTTATAAAAAGAATATGCTGTAATGGTGGGACAACCCTTTTATTAGCTACCTGATGCAAAGTAAGCACTTCAGACCTTCCATCCTCTTAATGTGTTACGTTTAAGCCTGTGAGAATGTAGGGACTATATAAAAAATGGCTGTAATTTCTAAAATGTTAATGCAATATTTTTGTAGACCTCTTGAACTAAAGTAACATCTTGTAGCCTTTGTTTCACAGTTACCGTAGTAGTGTAAGAGGTAAAATGCTGAAAATTGTGTCACTCTTCAAGTACTTTTGTGCTCATCTGTAACTCCTACAGGGCCCCATTCTTCCGATGATGCTGTAAATTCAGATCATTGGGGCCCATTCACACAACCGTGTGAATGCTCCCGCATCTATTCTGCAATTTTGCTGAATAGATGCGGCCCCATTCACTTCAATGGGCGGCGTGCGATCTTGCCGAGGCTCCTCAAGAAAATATAGAACCTGTCCTATTCTTGTCTGCAATAGTGGACAAGAATAGGCATCTTCTATGGGATGCTGGCGATGTGTGTTCTGCAAATTGCGGAACACACACCGTTCGGCATCCATGGTATTGCGGATCCGCAATCCGCATCCGTGGACCCGCTGTCCAACGCATCTACTGTAAATTTCCCTTGTAAAGATCAGAAATCCACGTCTTTGCTAAAACATTCAAAACAACTGAACTGATTTCCTTTCTGTCACAGATCTGCTTGTGAACTAATCCTATGGGGGAAGTTATCATCCTTTTTGCTTTGTATCTGCAGTGGTATAATTTGCGCCAATTTATCCAGTGACATGCAGTGTTTGGGGCAAAGTTGGGGCATTTTTAACTATAAGGGCTCATGCACATGAACGTATTTTTTGTAAACATCCAATCCGCATTTTTTTGTGGTTCGGATGCAGACCAATTCACTTCACTAAGGCCGCAAAAGATGTGATGTGGAATAAGGTTGCACTTTTTTAAATAGTCACGGTGATAAATCTGCAGCGCCCCTAATTAACCTGGCTAACCACTGCCATTTTCCATGCACTTTTTAAAGCGTTGAGAGTGGTACAAAAAAGGGGCGACTTTTTCTGGCGCAAATTGAATGATAAATTCGCCTCTATGTATTGTGCTTATCCATATAGGTAACTGTGTTAATTTTCTTTCTCCAGGTTTAGCTTTTTCTCAAGAGATAAGAAGCGGATGCCCATGACGCAGAAAAACGTCACCTTTCAGGAATCTTTTGGTGTCTGGGCAGATTACAACAGAGACGACGGATACACAGAGCAGGGGCAAGAAGCTTTACAGCATATGTGACGGGACAGGGGACATTACGTGTGCACATGTGGCGGCTGATGTTTGTTCTGCCTTACGTGCCATAACCGTACTTAACAAGCCATGCAGATTTACTAGGTTACCAGAGGTAACATACCAGGCGGTCTGTGCACTGCATGGACATTCATCCTTGTAACCCCAGAACAAGGAAAACCGAACAAAAACCATCTGAAGTAGTAATGTTCTGCATTGTAGGTTGTACCAGGTTACCTCCCAACGGTTGGCACAGCTTTCCCATCAGTATTGAAGAACACCGTGCCTGGCGTCACCTCCATTTTTAGGAATAGTTTGGTTTTATGCCACCTTAATGTCACCAGATCTATATAAACGGATTAAGATCATACCGCGCCTTTGCTTTATGTCTTGAAGTGATGTGAACGCCTTCACTGTAGGTAATGGGGGTACTTTATAATATGCTGCTGGGAATGAGGATACGCCGGAGCCAACGCCAGTAGTTGTGATACTTGCGGATAAGAGCCATCGGAAGGGTTCCCTTTTGGGAACTTTAAAAGTTTTTCAGGCTTTGGAATGATATGTAATCACAGTTTAAAAATCTATTAATCCAGATTACCTACATGCAGATACTAACCGGCCACAGCGAGTGACGTGCAATAGACTTAATAAAGAGGTAAAGGACAGATTTTTTACTAACTAATGGGGGGGGCACTAGTACTAAAGCATTCATTGGAAACTACAAGCACAAGTATGTTTTTTTTTTTTTTTCCCTTTTAACTGTTCAGACTCGACTTTGGGCTGAAGGTCGTTGTCCTCCTGCCTGCAGTACAAACTCGCTTCATGTTGCCTGTGGGTATGACATACATTCTGGACTGGTATGTCTACACAGAGTTGTCATGAATTGCTTGCTGCCAATGACCGAACCGCTCTGTATGGACCACTGATTTGCTTTATAATTTTGCAAGGATGTAAAAACTTCAAGGAAGGAGAATTCCTTTTAATTCTCTTTATACGTGGTCTATAAATTGAGATTTATGAAAACTGGAACAAATCTCCTTTGGTTATAATACAATAATGAGTTAAAAAAAAAAAAAAAACCCGTTTCCGCTACCTTCTCCGGTCCACAAATTTTTTTTTAGAATACTTGCAATAGGCCATCTTTTGCACTGGAGCGTATTTGCCTGTAGATTTAGCTTTTTGCTATTTGCAACCTCTTTTAGGAGACATTTCTGCTTTTTGCTACTTCCAGAGTATGTACTGAATTAAATACCCTTGAGATGAAATTCCAAACTGTGAAAACTGTGAGGTAGATCTTCTAATCCTGCTAATCCGAGATGGTGTAAATTTAGACTAGGCAATCTAAAAATGCACCCAATTTATCCCTCTGACTCGTGTTGTATGATAAATTTGGCGGATCTTTAGACACTTTTAACGTTACATCAGCTATTAATTGGCTTACTTCATATTTATGCATGTTTTCACTATAAGGGAACCTGTCCCCATGTGAATGCAGTGTTATCTGCCAGCAGCATGTTATAGAGCAGGAGGAGCGGAGAAGATTCATATATAGTTTTGTGGGAAAATATTCATTATACTCTGTATTTCATTCATTGCTCATTCTGGGCTTTGAAGTCAAGTAGGCGGTCTGGTCAGTGATTGACAGCTCTCTCTGTATACACAGTCATAGAGGGAAGGCTGTCAATCACTGACAGGACTGCCTCCTTGACGTCAAAGACCAGAATGAGCAGAAACGTAAATAAAATACATGTTTTACTGAATCTTTTCACAACCATACATCAATCTGCTCTGCACTTCCTGCTCTATGCTTCTTGCCTGCAGCTCAGAAGTCTCAGAATTTTAGCACATTTGGTTTAGTAAATCTCCTCCACTGAGGTTACTAGATCTGCTTGGACGCAACCACTGAACATGATAGATGAAAGATCTACATCAAATTAGATATCTACATTACACTTTTTTATGTATAATATTTTTGTACTGTCCAGATTGGCCATACCAAATATTGCTGCACATGGAGAGAATTGACCACCTTCTGTTAGCTTGTTGCCTCATGTCACAGTTGTGTCAAAGGGTCTTTTACTAGATGTCAGCTGTCAACATACTCTAATATACAGATGTACAGAAAGGCAGATTGTCACTGGAGGCGATAGACGTAGCTAAATGCATGTCTACAAGAACCAAATGCTATATCTGAAAGAGGTAATGCTTAGTTTTAATGGGTTATCCAGTACTATGTAAGAAAAGCTTGCCTATTGTGTGATGAAACTGTATGCAACTTTCTAATACAGTGGATCTTCTGCTGCTCTTCAAGCAGCACCGAGACTGGGAGAAACAGCGCAGGAGTGAGATGACAGGTACTTGCTCATTGCAAATCTGCGCTGCTTGGAGAGCAGCAGAAGATTCACTGCACAAGCGCCAAGACTTGGACACATGGTGCAGGCGTAAGAAGACTGGGCTAGATCACAAGTCTGGCCCTATCAATTCTGGGAAGGGGGAGGAAGAATGTGGTTCTGCGAGGGCTCTGGCCAATCCCTTGCTTCTCTAGTAAGCTTTTTTGCATAGTGTTCTGCAGTTTTCTGATCAATGGGGCAATGTACTGTCATAATCAGAGTATTGCTTTTATCAGCATGATCAACCCTATCAGGCTGTATGCCTAGTTTAATAGGGTTGATCATTCTGACAGATGCTCTTTATGGACAGAAACTACCTCTGTTCTTTTTTGAGTCAATCAACATGAAGATCCGTTCTCCTGGACATGAAAAATTCAATAAGGAAATATTAGGGAATGTTTCCCCTCTCCATCTATTTTGATCAAAAAGACCTATGAGCGATATCTCTTGAATGTGATATGCAGGGGACAACTGTTTTACAGCACAGTTTCTAAATCTTTTTCTACTGGGGCCTCACCATTGGTTTAGTCCATCCCAAAAGCTTTAAAAAAATCATCTCAATTTATCTTCATTAAAATTTTATGTTAAAGAGGTTCTCTGGGCTTTTACTTATTGATGACCTATCCTTAGGATAGGTCATCAATATCAGATCGGGTGATGGACCCTTGAGGAGTTGGCGGGTGCCAGTGCCGTCTCTCTTCCTGTCTGCTGCTGCGCTCTATGGCAAAGAACACTCTGGTCTTTGGACCTTTAATTTTTAATTCTAATAAATTACATTGGTAATCGTGAGTGAACACAGCATATTATATACAGTAATTACTGAGGGTTTTTGGAATATTTGGATTTTGACATTAATTTGGAAATAAAAATGTTGCTTTTTGCGCTAACATTTAATAGATATTTTAAAGATTTTTCCAAAAAAGTTTTTTTAAAGCCATAAAAACAGCTTACAGCATCGAGAAAGCTGCAGCTGTTTTTTCATGCAATTTTAAACCCAAATAATAAAAAAACAGCCTGTGTGAACCCAGCCTTAGGCACACGCCATAGTCTTTTTTTTTTTTTTTTTTGTGCAAAAGTGCCAGCTCTAGATGTTACATGGAAGTCTATAGGAAATATTAAATGACACAAACAAGTGTTTTTCTGAGTGGCATTTTTTTTTTTTTTTTTTTTGAATAGAGCCCCTTGAAACAGATGGAGTGGCTGGTCGGAAAAGTGTGCCACCGCCCCATTCAATTTTATAGGAGTATCAGAGATAGCTGAGCTGTACTCCTCTATCTCCAGCACTCCCATAGAATTGACTACAGTGGTGGCATGCTGTTTATACCACCATTTCAGGGGCTCCACAAGGTACAGGGCTTTTGTTTTCGTGATTGGTGGGGGTCCCTCTGGATAGAAAACTTTCTATAACCGGAATACCCCTTTAAGTCCGTAATCCGAACAGTTAAACTATGCCTGTCTTGAGTAAGACCTCTGGCTGAATGTAGATCAGAATTACAGCATGTTAGGCTTTTATTTTTTTCGTAAGGAGAGAAGATATTTAAACACTTTTAAAGAGTATCTGCCAGCAGTATCAACCCTCTTAAACCGGGCATATTGCCTGGTACGGCCTGCTGAGTAAGGATAGGGCTATATGGTGACGTATTTTGTAATGCTGGTCTATTGTGTTGCATCATAGACTAGTGACACCATAGACTAGCATTATAAATTATGTTGTGCGACATGTCACCGTGTAGCCCTAGTCTTAAAACACGAGCGAAAGGACGCAACTAATGCGTGGCCCTGTCAATCAAGGGGAGGGAACAGAGAAGGTAATATGCACCGAGGGGTTAAGTCATGCCCCTTGGTGCGCTTAAGTGTCATTTGTCATAAGAATTAAAAGTTAATTTTCTCTATAACTGCACAATGTATCTTCTAATGAAAGGTATGCTTTTAACCAGCAGGGCCAACCCTAGCAGGCAATATGCCTTCTGACAGATGCATTTTAAAATGCATATGCTAACATATTTCCTTGCCTGTTGGTCTTTTTTTTTTTCTTATGCCCAGAACGGTTCTTACAGGTGTGAATAGTGGCCTGTACTCTGCAGGTTTCTCAGTTTGTGGTATGTCTTTATTAGGGCTTATTAGTGTGTGTGATCCACTTGGTGCCTTCGGTTCCCAAACAGAATAAGGGCTCATGCACACGAACGTGTGCCGTCAGTGCCCGTGCTGTGGTCCGCAATGCACGGGCGCTGACTGTGGGGCCTCTGCATTCAGATCGCGGACCCATTCACTTGAATGGGGTCTGCGATCCGCATCCGACGGTCCACACCGCAAAAAAGTAGTGCATGCACTACTTTTTTGCGGTGCGGAGGCACGGCCAGAAACCCCATGGAAGCACTCTGTAGTACTTCTGTGGTGTTCCGATCCATGCCTCCATTCCGCACCTCCGGAAATGCGGACCCATTCAAGTGAATGGGTCCGCGATGCGGGGTGCTCACGGCTGGTGCCCATTTATTGCGGACCCCGCGTATGCGGGCCGCAATAGGGCCACGTGCCGGCAGCAGCCGTGTGCATGAGCCCTAAGTAGGGAATATTTTACCCGACCACCATGAGAAGTAGAGTGCATAAAAGCACTTTATGGAGTAATCATACGCTGTTTATTCCATAGGATAAATTGCATCAAACTATCCACGTCATATTTATAGGTGGAGGATGTTCATCGTGCCTAATATGTTCTGTACGAAGCATTGCACTTGCCATAGGGTTTTACAGTATTAACAAAGAACTGAATATATTAAAGGCTTTTGCAGTTTTTCAGTTGTATTTATTATAGACACTGGATGATTCTTCCTTATAAAATGCAATGTAACCGGCTCCAGGAACACAAGTGAATTTCTTATGTTTGGATATTACCATCAAAAAAGTTTGAAGTGGAAGTAAAAATAAAGGGAAATTAACAGCAAACATGTGAACGGCTTGTTATTTTTCTAGTAATGGTTTAACATCCTGTTACGATACAAAATGCATTTTCCAGCTGAGATTTAGGCAGGGTTCACAAGTGACTGAAAATCCAGCAACAAGACCACATTTATTACATGCGTTTTTTGCCGCAGAAAAGCCAGCAGATTTCATCCTCTCTGTTGGAAAGGGGGAAATCCGCTATTGAATGCTGCAGATTTAAAATCGTCAATACCGCAGCTTTTCTGCGGCGTTATTTTTACGCAGGATGTGAATTCTGAAATTCTCATCCAGTCTTTCAGTACTGTATAAGGGCTCTTGCACACGACCGTATGCCCTCCAACACATACGGTCCGTGAGTGGGCCATATGTCCCGGAGCGGCATTGATCATGCGCACAGGAGCGCACAGCATCACTGATTACAATGATGCTGCGCACGTCGGGCCGCCCGCGGGACTATTGTCCCACACTCATATGATCATATGAGCGCGGGACAATAGCCCCGCGGGCGGCCCGATGTACACAGCATCATTGTGATCTATGATGCTGTGCGCTCCCGTTCGCATGATCAATGCCGCTCCAGGACACATGGCTCGCTCACGGACCGTATGTTTCGGAGGGCATACGATAGTGTGCAAGGGCCCTAACACTGTGGATTTGCCACATGAAAATCTACAACGGCAAATCAGCAGCTAATCAGTCACGTGTGACCCCAACCTTACGGTGGCTGCACTTGGTGCAGATTTGAGTGCAGGAAACGCACAAGACATGTACACCAAAACCGCACAAGAAAAATCCATAAATCTGGACTATTTATCAGGTATTTAGTGCAGATCTCATCCTTCCATTGAAAAAAGGGTAAAACCTGCACGTGTTCTACATCCAATGTTGTGTACCTGATTCTCTGCACTATATGTCCTGTTGGGGGTCTCTATGTTGGAGAAACAGGACAGAAACGTAAAGCAAGGATTAAGTCCCACTTCCACAGAGTTAGGCTCCATTTACACGTCCTGTTTTTCTTTCCTGATTCGATCCTGATTTTTTCAGGACCCATTGAAATGAATGGATCCAGATCAGGATCGAATCAGGAAAGAAAAACAGGACGTGTGAATGGAGCATTAGAGAAAAAGTTACATTTGCTGTGGCTAAGCATTTCTATAGCCTAGGGCACCATGAAAAACACATGGTAAATAGTAATATTAAAGGCAATTTTAAATCGCAAAAGAGCCAGAAGAATTTGGAAATACAAATTTATGACACTGCTTGACAAGTTGAATATTGGACTGAACTTGTCCCAGGGATTTATGTCACAAAACAAGATCTAAAGAAATTGCTATAAACATAGTGGGAACACCAGGTCTGATATCAGCATCAGCTTAGAGACCATAAAACCTTCACACCGCTTATCTGAAAGATAATTAAGGACTCATTCTCAAAATTTTTGATTTTCTGTTGTTTTGAACAACCGTATGTTCTGTATTTTACAGTCCGCTAAAAATACAGATGACGTTTGTGTTGCATCCGGGTTTTTCTTTTTGCAGACCCATAGTAAAAATATGCTATTCTTGTCTGCAAAACGGACAAGAATAGGACATGTTCTTCTTTCTTTTTTGCAAAACAGACATACAGATGCGGACAGAAAACAATTTTTTTATGGCCCCACTGAAATGAATGGGGCCTTAATGAGAGCAGAACTAGACTTGTTTTCTACTGACTAACAAGGTACCAGATTTTTTTCCTGTATCTCCAGCAGGTTCTTCATTCAGTAAATAATGATAGATAATGACACTAGAATACTAAGTCTTAAACCTTTATTCCCATCAGACATTTATGGTAATCCATAGGATCCACATCTGGGTCACACACCTATCTCAAGTTATGGAAACTGTGGCTCACTACCACCCCTGTCTGCCACGTTCAGCTGGGATGAAATCGCCAAGAACAGAAGTCTTGTTTTGCATGTCTAATACATTTAACAATGATTGTTATACAGACATGTAGGCTGTAAACCACCCCATGAAGTCTCTTATTTGTAGTATATATATATATATATATCATATCTTCATCTTCTGTGATCTCGCTCTCTGCTTCTTTCCCTTTTGCTTTCTCTTCTACTCCTGTCTTTGTCATCTCTGTCTCTGTTCCTTTCCTGCTTGAAATGCCTCTCTGTAGTATGTTCTCTTTCGGATCTTGGTGGCCACCTGCTATCTCGTCCTCTGTCTCTTGTGTACTCTTTCTTCCCTCTTCTGTCATAAGGTCTTTCTCTGGAGCGGGACCTTTGTCTATTTTCTCCATGTACTTCTAGGCGGTTGTTACTTGGGAAAAATGGCAAATTAATTGGTTTTCTAAATGGTCTATCACGGCCTCCAAACCTAAGCTGGCCTGACTCCTTTTTACCACCAAATCCACCTCCTAGCCTGCGGGGGATCCATCCTTTCAGCGTTCTTTCCAGTTCAAAATCCACAAAAACTTCCCGCTGATCGATCACCAGTTTGTTGGCATCTCTATACGCTTTCTTTATGGCATGCTCTTGTTTATATTCAATGAATGCATAGCCCTTTGAAAAACCAGTTATGAAATCCCTAACTAATCGGATCCTCTGGATGTCTCCATAACGAGAAAACACCTCTTTTAGTTTTTCTTCAGTGGTTTGTTGGCTTAAACGAGCCACAAACAAAGTCAACTGGGGATCCCCAACCACCCCTTTATTGGGAACATAGCGGGCCAACATTGCCCGCAGCACAGCACGATCATGAGGTTCTTCATCTGTGCCATCAATACTTCCAGCTTTAAGTGGATCATAGTTCTTTGCTATAGGCGCCCATTCATTCATTTCCTAAATGAAGGAAACATATATTAGAGACATAAAATAATGTATAAGAGAAAATGCCATTAATTACAAATACACGTAATGATTTCTCATAGAGCAGGACTAATAACGAGCTCTTGTTATGGTAGATACATGTCCATCTACATGATTATTCATCCAAATGGCTTTGAATCTGTCCCAGAGTACTTTCACACCAGCATTTTTGCTGGATCCATCATAGATCAGCAAAAACGGTTCTGTCATGAAAATACAACTGTCTGCATCCATTATGAACGGATCCGATTGTATTATCTTTTAAATAGCCAAGACGGATCCGTCATGACCACTATTAAAATTCAATGTGGGACAGATATGTTTTCTATTGTGTCTGAGGAAACAGATCCGTCCCAATTGACTTACATTGTGAGTCATGACGGATCCATTGTTTTTTTGCAAGCAGTGTTTTAGTGTCTGCCTCCAAAGCGGAATGCTGATTGAACTGAAGCAAAACTGATGCATTCTGAACTGATCCTTTTCCATTCAGAATGCATTAGGACAAAACTGATCAGTCTTGAATGCCTCTCGTTGAAAACAAAGGGAGGGAGGCAGGTTAAGAGCAGATTCAGAGCAGTTTTCAGCACCAAATCTGCACTGAAACAAATTCCCAAAATTTGTAGTGTGAATGCACCCCTTAAGTAGAATGAGAGTTTCCCTTGAAAAGTCTACAGAAAGCCTCAATGTGCCAGCAGGGTGAGCTAAAGATGGCATGGTACCGAAGAGGACAGGGAGCAATATAAGGTGGGCACAGTGTATGGGGTATGTAATCTCCCGCCAGCAGCTAATGTGTGTGGCGCAGCCCCCTTACACCAGCTGCTCGCCATGTCTCTGTAAACCGGTCAGCCCCGGTGCCTATGGTGAATATTAAGTTATATTTATACAGGCGTTTGTGTGTAACCTACCGTACACCGGAGTCGCCAGCGGCCAGTGAACCAACGTGAGATCAACGTAGACCAATCAAAATGTCCCTTTCCCTCAATGAGCACATCTATTGGATGGCTTATCCTGAGGCTTGGAACGCAGTACGTTACAGGGTGGCCCTACGACGTTAGGCAGGCGGGGTCTGAGGGAGTGGACAGAAGAATGCCGTCTCCATGACAACCGCCAGCAGAGTCACCTGCTGAGCCACTGGAAAGTGACTTGAGGAAGTGACCAAACTGAGGACAGAGCGGAGGCCTCGGCTGCGACATTTGTGGTAAGACACTTATCCTCAGTTTGTGAATATCATATAGGAAACCACTGATTAATATCTGCTCGGTGTTCTGAGCACCTACCTGCACGCGGCTTCCTGATCCGTACTGTAGGTGGCGTAGTGCTATCCTGGGGAGTACACTGTATAATACACTATTTTGCTGGGCTTCCTTATTCTGGACTTTTTCTTATTTAACCCTGAATTAGGAAGCCAGGAGCAACTCATGACATTTGCCTTACAAATACTGACTGTGTGAACATGACCTAAGGGTACAATCACAGAGCAGAAAAATTGGTTATATATTTGCCTCTCATGCACATGGCTGTAAGTGTTTAGTGGTCTGCAAACCGGCCGAGTGGATGCCACCATTCATTTTTTAATTTCTGTATAAATGTTGATCAGATGTGGACACAAACTACGGTTGTGTGCATGAGCCCTAAATCCACAGCATATGGGTTCATGCACACGGCCGTTGTTCATCCGTACCTGCAAACAGCGGGTCTGCAATACACAATCGACCGTGTCCACCCGGCATCACGAATGCAGACCCATTCAAGTCCGGGAGGTCAGTGCGGAACGGAGGCACGGAACCCCGAAGAAGCACTACTTTTTTTTCCAAATGAATGGGTCGGTGATCCGCATGCGGCGGCCCTACGGCCAGTTAGTGTGCATGAGCCCTAAATAAGAGGCTGACCCTAGGATTTCTAGTTGGAATGGATCCGACCACAGATCAGCCCCCAGTCAGTGGCTCTGATCCGCATGTGGACGTCCTTCTTGCTGCAGTTTTGAAATCCACGGAGAAATACCGCAGCCGTATGAAAGGCAGTTCTGGTTCCAGATGTGGGAGGCGGAAAAGGACGGAATATGAGTCACTTCTTTTTCATTCTATGCCTAGATTTGGCTTCAAAAACTGCATAAAACATGGAAAGTGGAAACAGAGCCGGAGTCGTCCAGGAATCTGTGATGACATTGTTGTGTCCTCCTGTAAATGAAAGGAGTCATTGTTCCAGCACAGAGGAACTTTATTATCCCCACCATTAGATTATCATTCCCAAATGTATTAGTGAACTGCCAAATATCCAAATAGAAATTAATTTAGTCATATCTGGCAGTTATTAGTAACATCAAATCGGTAATGTACCGCTAATGTGAATGATAATTCCGGCAGTCACTGGGGCACATTTATCAAGTGCGTCTGTTTTCAGGCGTAAAGTTAGACTGGCGTAATGGCGTATTTGCTTCGTCTGTCATTTTTTTGTCTAATGTTTATAAAAAGTCGCACAGCGCTCGACGAAGGTGTATTGCTGCTAGTCTGACCTCTGGTGGTTCTTTATCAGTACGACAAGTTCATATTCACTAAAGGCTTGTTCACACGACCATATGTATTTTGCGGTCTGCAAAAAATACAGATGATGTCTGTGTGCATTCCGTATTTTGCGGAACGGAACAGCTGGAACAGCCTTAATAGAACAGTCCTATCCTTGTCCGTAATGCAGACAATAATAGGACATGTTCTATTTTTTTGCAGACTGGACATACGGAAATACAGAAACAGAATGCACACGGGACAACTTTTGTTTTTTTGCAGACCCATTGAAAAGAATGGTTCCGTGTATGGTCCGCAAAAAAACGGAACGGATACGGAAAGAAAATACGTTTGTGTGGATGAGGCCTAAGACTGGTCTAATTAGTATGCCCATGAATAAATTGTGTAAGTGAGCTGGTAGCAGGCGCTCGTCTCCATGAGAGGGCGACCTTTTAGGCAAAATGTGGCTCACTACTCAAAACAGATGTAAAAAAAGTACGCTAGCCCTGGAGTGGAGTAGAAATTAGACGTTTTTTGTGACTAAATCATGTGTATAATAAGGTGCACCTACATAAATAGGTCAGAAAATAGGTGCAGGAATTAGAAAACTTCTGAATTAGTGTAAAAAATCAAAACAGACGAATAAGGGATGAAGGCCTCCAAAACAGGCGCATTTTCAGTAGTAAATGTGACTAAAAAAATAAGTCTGTAAAACAGCATTTTCACACCTAAAAACAGGGGCAGACACTATAGTAAATGTCCTCCACTGAGTTTCATGATCGTATAAAAGCTTGAAGCTGCTAGCCAGGGGCGTGGATAGAAGTCACGCTGATGTGCTGCCGAATCTCTTTATTCCACTGACATAGATGAGAAGTCTTTATACTGTGTATGGGACAGTAAGGGTAAATGCACACGTTCAGGATTTATGTGCAGACAGTCCGCACTGAAATCCGCAGGTGTTCCCAGGGAAATCCATGCGGTCAATTGGTGCAGATTTGCGTGCGGATCTGGGGAACTCCTTAATTTGGCTTACAAAACCATATTAGTAAACCCGACAGTGTGGTCGTACCTTAAAGGGGTTGTGCAGGCCATATATATTGATGAACTATCGTCAGGATAGTTCATCAATATCTGATCGGTGGAGGTCTGACACCGAGCACCCTCCTCTTCATTACACTACGTGACGTCTTGGAAGTTTCGGCGGTGCAGTGTAATGACAAGTACTTGTAATTACACTATGCTGCAAGGGAGATGATGTGTAGTGTAATAAAGAGGAAGCAGCGCTTGCATGGAGCACCGCCTCCTCTGCAGCCAGATGATTGGCAGGGGTGCCGGGTGTCAGACCTCCACTGATCAGAAATTAATGAACTATCCTGATGATAGGTCAACAATATATATGGCCTCAGGGGTGCACCACCAATGAGGCGAGGTGAGGCAGCACCAGGTAGGGGGATATCTGTTTCTGCAGTATAGCATTGGGAAGCACAGTGGGCACAGTATTAGGCGCTGTATTACCCTGTATGGTTTGTATGTAATGTTTTCCAAGTATGTCCTTTAGGGTCCATTCACACGTCCTGAAAATGGATCCGCATCCGCTCCTCAATTTTGCAGAACGGGTGCGGACCCATTCATTTTAAATGGGGCTGCAAAAGATGCGGGTGGCACACAGTGTGCCGTCCGCACTCCCAGTCTGCAGCGCCGCAAAAAAATAGAACATGTCCTATTGTTGTCCAGAGCCACGGACAAGAAAAGGCATTTCTATTGTAGAGCCGGCCATGTGCGGTCTGCAAATTGCGGAAAGCACATGGCCGGTGTCCGTTTTTTGCGGATCCGCGATTTGCGGACGTGTGAATGAAGCCTAACAGTGGGGCTGGAGGGAAGGGGTTGGGTTAAGAAATTGGCATTGGGGGTTTCAGTTTTTGCTTCAGGCAGCAGAAAGGCTAGGTGCACAACCCCATTAACAGTGCTCCAGTGAAAACTGTTCATTTCTGGACACCAGACAAATCTTTTTACTGAACTGCTGCACATACTTGGACACCCCTTTACCTTTCACCATATACAAGTAAATAAGATAGCATATCTCAACCATATGGGACAAAGACAGTGTGAACAGAGCCCTGGGACATGATGAGAGTCATTATTTACATGCATTACCACAGCAAAAGGCCGCAGCCGCCGACCATGTGTTACTGAATTAACATTTGTACCAGTTTCTCGAAAATTGGATTATGCGCTGGATAAACCAAATGCATTCAGTTTGCATTTGTACTAACATAAATAAGGCTGTGTTCACACTAGTGGGGGATGTTTGGAAAGAGATACTTCTGTCAGTGCGGTACTTTTTAGAACTCTTTTTGGCAGTAGTATGCAATTATTATGAAACATCTGTGAGTATTGGGGTGATGTTTAGCTATGGTGGATGAGTTTCTAGAAATAAATCCTAAGTTGCTTTTAAGCCTCATGCACACGGGCGCTTCCTGGCCATGGCCGTATTGTGGCCCGCATACAGTGGGTCCGCAATACACTGGCACTGGCCGTGTGCACCCCGCATCACCGATGTTGACCCATGCACTTAAATGGGTCCGCAATCCGGGAGATGAGGTGCGGAACAGAAGCACGGATCGGAACCCCACGGAAGTACTACGTAGTGCTTCCGTGATGTTTCTGTCCGTGCCTCCGCACCGCAAAAAAATAGAACATGCTCTATTTTTTTGCGGTGCGGACGGATCACGGATGGGTCTCGATCCATCTTACCCGCTGCACGGATGTTGCCCGTGCATTGGGGACTGCAAGTTGCGGTCCCCAATGCATGGAACGGCTGCACAACGGCCGTGTGCATGAGCCCTTACACCAAGGATTTAAGTGGTGTTTTTCTTCACTTTTAAGTTTTTCTTTGGCTGTAAACCCCCCCTTCCCCCTACAATCTATGAAATTGAGGACATTGAGGTTTCTATACTGTCCTTGACATCTACTCATTTGTGAATACAACATTTTGGTTTATATCTTTGGCAGGAAGTAAGTCGATCACAGAAAAATGGAAATTGAGCAAGAGGACATGTCACCAGAGACTGCATTGGAAAAGGACCCCTTTCAGATGACAGTAGAAGATGTGTATGATATCTCACATGTTATAGGCAGAGATCTTATGAAGATCAGCAAAGAAGCCCACGGTGTAACAGACCTTGTGGCTGATCTTCAGTTTAAGATTGTCCGTATTTTGGAGGTCCTGGAGACGCTGGTGAACCAGTCAAATCTTGTTACTGAGGAGATGAAGATGGAAAGGGATAATCTAAAGGGTGAGGTGGAAAGACTGATGAGAAAAAGCCCTCCAGCAGATCAGGTAACTTCCCCTTTGCATTTGGAGTATAAAATAAAAAAAAAACTACTTTTCATATAGTCTTTATTTAAAAAATTTTCGGTGTATGTTCACATCTGCGTACTGAAATCCAGTGGTCTGTTTCGGCAGAGAACAGCCTGCCAGATTTCACCATATCTAGCACTGCCGTTGACTGCTGGATACCCATTGACTATGCCAGAACAGTCTGCCGGATCGCCTAACACTAGTGTGAACCTAGCTGCTGCTGCTGCCGCTCCATGGTAACAGACTACAAGCCCAGTGTGTAGTCTGACTGCAATCCTGTAGTCTGAGTCTGATTACTTGATATTATATTTTACTGGCTATTATACAACCTCTGGCAAAAATTATG
Source organism: Rhinella marina (assembly GCA_900303285.1). Lineage (NCBI taxonomy): Eukaryota > Metazoa > Chordata > Amphibia > Anura > Bufonidae > Rhinella > Rhinella marina. The sequence continues at coordinate 555,869 of ONZH01004287.1, forward strand.
GAATCACCAGTGTCTGAGGATGTTCCTTCAGTTGTTTAATTTTGTTGAAAAAAAAACAGATCACAGACATGACAAAAAACTAAAGGCATTTCAAATGGCAACTTTCTGGCTTTAAGAAATACTAAAAGAAATCAAGAAAAATAATTGTGGTAGCCAGTAACAGTTACATTTTTAGAACAAGCACAGGGAATAAATTATGGAATCACTCAATTCTGAGGAAAAAATTATGGAATCATGAAAAACAAACAAACAAACAAAATAACACTCCAGCACATCACTAGTACTTTGTTGCACCACCTCCGGCTTTTATAACTGCTTGCAGTCTCTGAGGCTTTGACTTAATGAGTGACAAACAGTACTCTTCATCAATCTGGCTCCAGCTTTCTCTGATTGCTGTTGCCAGATTAGCTTTGCTGGTTGGAGCCTTGTCATGGACCATTTTCTTTAACTTCCACCACAGATTTTCAATTGGATTGAGATCCGGACTGTTTGCAGGCCATGACATTGACCTTATGTGTCTTTCTTCAAGGAATGTTTTCACAGTTTTTGCTCTATGGCAAGATGCATTATCATCTTGAAAAATGATTTCATCATCCCCAAACATCCTTTCGATAGATGGGATAAGAAAAGTGTCCAAAATGTCAATGTAAACCTGTGCATTTATTGAAGATGTAATGACATCCATCTCCCCAGTGCTTTTACCTGACATGCAGCCCCATATCATCAATGACTGTGGAAATTTGCATGTTTTCTTCAGACAGTCGTCTGCATAAATCTCTTTGGAACGGCACCAAACAAAAGTTCCAGCATCATCACCTTGTCCAATGCAGATTGGAGATTCATCACTGAATATGACTTTCATCCAGTCATCCACAGTCCATGATTGCCTTTCCTTAGCCCATTGTAACCTTGTTTTTTTCTGTTTAGGTGTTAGTGATGGCTTTCTTTTAGGTTTTCTGTATGTAAATCCCATTTCCTTTAGGCGGTTTCTTACAGTTCGGTCACAGACATTGACTCCAGTTATCTCCCATTTGTTTTGTTGTACATTTTCTGTTTTCAAGGCATATTGCTTTAAGTTTTCTGTCTTGACGCTTTGATGTCTTCCTTGGTCTACCAGTATGCTTGCCTTTAACCACCTTCCCATGTTGTTTGTACTTGGTCCAGGTTTTAGACACAGCTGACTGTGAACAACCAACATCTTGTGTAACACTGCGTGGTGATTTATCCTCTTTAACCCTTTCGCGCCCGGAGGTTTTTTCGGTTATGCATTTTCGTTTTGTGCTCCCTGCCTTCAAACAGCCATAACTCTTTTATTTTTCTGTTCACATAGCTGTATGAGGGCTTATTTTTTGCGGGACAAGTTGTACTTTCCAACGCCACCATTTAATATTGCATATGGTGTAGTGGGAAGCGGGAAAAAAATTCCAAACCGGGTGAAATTGCAAAGAAAACGCTATTCCGCTACAGTTCTACGGGTTTCTTATTTACAGCGTTCGATGTGCATTAAAACTGATCCACTACTTTCATTCTACTGGTCAGTACGAATCCGGCAATACCTAATATGTATAGTTTTTCCTGCGTTTTCATAGTGATAAAATAATTAGAAAGTTGCCCTTTTTTTTTTTTTTCCTTGTCAAATCTTGACCCCTATAACTTTTTGGTATTTATGTGTACAGAGCTGTATGGGGTCTCATTTTTTGCGGGACGATCTGAAGTTTTTATTGATACATTCTGGGGTGTGTATGACTTTTTGATCACTTTTTATTTAATTTTTTTTAGAAAAAAAAAGTGACAAAAAACGGCAAATCGCCATTTGGACGCTTTTTTCCGCCACACAATTCGCCGTATTGGAATTTTTTTTTTATATTTTAAAAGTACGGGCGTTTTCGGTCACGGTGATACCCATGATGTCTATATTTATTGTTGTTTAGGTATTTATTTTTTACTTATACGGAAAGGGGGGTGATTTGAACTTTTACATCTTTTTTATTTTTTATATATTTTTTAACTTTTTTTAATTTTTTTTTTACTATTTGAAAGGTCAAATATGGGCTGATGTATTGTGGCTTTTTTTTTTTTCTTTATGAGCAATCATGGATTTTATAGACTCAGAAATCCATGAGTTGCTCATTTCTTATCCTGGCCTGCCATCTAGTGGCCAGAATAAGAATTGCACTTTGAAAACTGTAATCCTCACCAGCGAGGATTACAGTTTACAGAGGATTACAGAGACTTGCCGGCCATGACGCCCGCCGCACCCGCATCGCCCCAGCGCCGCACATGTACGGCGCTGGGCGCGAAGGGGTTAAGGAGTTTGATAATCCTCTCCTTTTTTTCAATTGACATCTCTGGTGTTGGAGCCATGATTCATGTCAGTCCACTTGTTGCAACAGCTCTCCAAGGTGTGATCACTTCTTTTTACCTGGATACTAACGAGCAGATTTAATCTGATGCAGGTGTTATTGTTTGTAATGAAAATTTGCAGGGTGATTTCATAATTTATTCCCTGTGCTTGTTCTAAAAATGTAACTGTTACTGGCTACCACAATTATTTTTCTTGATTTCTTTTAGTATTTCTTAAAGCCAGAAAGTTGCCATTTGAAATGCCTTTAGTTTTTTGTCATGTCTGTGATCTGTTTTTTTTTCAACAAAATTAAACAACTTAAGGAACATCCTCAGACACTGGTGATTCCATAATTTTTGCCAGGGGTTATAATATCCCTGTCAGCAGGATCAACTACATTAAACCAGGCACATTACCTGGTATGGTTAATCCTGCTGCTTAAAATGATACAAGTTAAGTGAAAATCAGTTGCAGCTTTCACAAGAAGAAATACATTTATTCTATGTGCAGCTGAGATCAGAGGGGCATGGCCAGCAGTGCAAAGCAGAGGGGCCCGACCCCTCCCCTTGTCACTCATTCCCAAAAAGAGTAAGGCTACATTCACACGTCCGTTTAAAACATCCGCAATCTATCCGCATCCGTTCCGCAATTGCGGACGGTTTTTGCTGATATTTTGCGGATCCATTCATTTCAATGGGTCCTGATAATCTGCGGACATTGCACCATATGTTGTCCGCATCCGTTAATCTGTTCCGTTCCGTTTTGCGGATCCGCAAACAGAAATCCTCCTGTCCTACTTTTCTCCCGAATTGCGGTCCGTAGCACAATGAAAGTCTATGGATCCGCAAAAAATGCGGAAGACATGCGGAAAGGCATTTGCGGATTCCGTTCCAGTAGGGGTGAAAAAAAAAGATGTTATTCATCCTTCCGTTTTTTGCGGATCCGCAAAAAACGGATGACATATGGATACATCCTTTCCGTTTTTTACGGAAAAACGGAACGGATGTCCTGGAAAAACGGAGCTTTTTGCGGAACAACGGATCCGCAAAAAACTGACCGTTTTCCAGGATGTGCACAAATACGGACGTGTGAATGTAGCCTAAAAGTCTTTTTATCAGGGGAACACCACAACCGATTTTCACAAGACAAGTATCATATTAAGGCCTCTTTCACACGACAGTATTTTTTGCAGGCTCCGATCCGCATATTTTGCTGATAAGATGCGGACCCATTCATTTTTATGGGTTCGCAAAAAATACTGACAGCACACCGTGTGCTGTCCGCATCCGTATGTCCGTTCCGTAGCCTGCAAAAAAAAATAGAACATGTCCTATTCTTGTCCGTTTTGCAGACAAGGATAGGCATTGTTACAATGGATCCGCAAAAAAAACGGATGCCATATGGACATCATCCGTCTTTTTGCGGACCGAAAAACACAACGTTCGTGTGAAAGTAGCCTAATCCGCAGGAACAACCCTACCAGGCAGTATGCATGTTTATTGACCTCTTCCTCCTGACAGGTGCTCTTTAAAGGGAACCTGTCATCAACTTTATGCTGCCCATACTAACGGCAGCATAAAGTAGAGACAGGTAAGTTGATTTCAGAGGTCTGTCATTTATAAGTTAAAAGTAAGTGGTTGCCGAGAACCAACATCACAAACATTGCAGACTGGGCTTGGAAAAGAGTCACGGCCACCAGAGAAGAGTCATGGTTATTCATGAATTCCTGCTCTCCCCGCCCACCTGATGATGACTGACAGGCTTCTACCTAGTTTTCTCCCTTTCTCTCTAGGAGAGAGCTGGAAATCATCAGCAGATGGGTGGGAGAGTAGAAGATTAGGAATAACCATGACTCTTCTCAGGTAGATTTGACTCTTTTCAAGGCCTGTGTTGCAATGATTATGATGCTGGTTCTCGGCAACCGCTTACATTTAGCTCATAAGTGACACACCGCTGAAATCAGCATTTCTGTCCCTATTTTATGCTGTCCTCAGTTAGGTCACCATAAAGTTGATGACAGGTTCCCTTTAAAACACATCTGTTGTCAGAATATGTTGCCCTATTGATGGGCAACAAACTATAATGATGGTTTCCTGGGCTATTATACCAAATGGCACCAAAAATACTGTGCAATTTTTTAAATAGTTGCTAAAAAAATGAGACAGACTCCATAGTCAGGAGGTGTCTCCCTCCATTGGCATATAAACGTGCCTTCAGTCCAGTTCTTGTGTTGTACTGTGTGACATAGATTTTTGTAGAGCTTCAGTATGCTACATATACTAAGTTGCACCCTTTTTTTTCTAGACTGACCTTGGACCAGACAAGATGGTTATAGATCTCACAGACCCAAACCGGCCACGATTTACATTACAAGAGCTAAGGGAGGTGCTGCAGGAGCGGAACAAGTTGAAGGTTCAGCTCTTGGTTGCTCAAGATGAATTGCAGTGCTATAAAAGGTGATTTCCTGCAGGAGTCTTGAGGATTTAGAAATTGTCCTTCCAGTAATTTAAAATCATGTTTAATATTAAAAATGAATTCTTTGAAAAGTCCAGAGTCCTTCAAACCCATTTCTATAGATACCTACAGGATAGGATTACAATCTAGTGATAGGAACCTGGGCTTTTAATAATAGCAAAGGTTTTATAGGTGAAGTTTTAATCATTTAAAACACTAAATAGTTGATAAATGTGAATATAGGTAATTGTTAGCCTCAGGCTATTTGACGGAGAGTATGAAGGGGGCCTGTTTTTCCCCTATTTGAAAGCATGTGCGCTTCCCCTATATTCAGCTGTATACCGGAACACAGCTGAAAGGATCTTTAATCTCTGTAGGAATGGAGTTCATGAGGAGACATGAAGTACAGAGAAAAGGTGGGGATGTGGATAATAAGCAGCAGTACTTGTATTTAGTCTTCATTATCACAGCCCCACATTACCATGGTCTGTCCGGTCTGTCCTCCCTGTACCTCATGTCTCCTCATGAACTCCATTCCTACAGAGATTTAGATAGAGCTCTCATCACCAGTCTTCAAGATCATGATCCCTGACAAGTAGAGAAGAGAGGAAGATGAGGCAGATCTTTACCTCAGTGCTGTGAAGTAACTTGTCCTCCTGTGTGATTAAGACGGGTTTTGTGTGTTCTAATAGGACGGTGGCCATTTTATTTCTCCTAATGATTGCTCCCTAGATAACATGAGCTATTAAAACTAATGAAAGGTATTTGGGAATATATTTGTAATAAAGTAATATTTATGTATTTTCATAATTCCTGGAGAACCCCTTTAAACAAGCGATAAAACCCCCCACGAGGTTACACAAGATGGGTAGATTGTCTCATTGCAGGTGCCATAGATGTTCCGAAGGTACTGCAGACTTTTAGCACATGATATGGACGTGCCCTTATTTATAGGCTTTCTGGCATAGTGTCACAGATCTCTTATCTCAGTTGGTCTCTAGTCAGGTCCCAGTTAGTCCTGAGATCTGCTTGTTGGGTATTCTGGCGGAGGAAGTTTGGCCTCATCATCACACTCAAATTTCCTACAGGAGACTCTCTTCCTAGCCAGGAAGGCTGAAGCTCTGAGATGGATGGGATCGTCCTCCTACTCTTAGCCAATGGAAATGTGTTGCGAATAGAGATGAGCGAACGTGCTCGTAAAGAGCACTGTAGCGCTCGGCTCCCCTGCGCTCCCATGGGCGCAGGCATCCGCTTCCGTCCTCCTCACCCGACGGATCCGGATGCCTGCGCCCATACGAGCGCAGGGGAGCCGAGCGCTACAGTGCTCGTTACGAGCACGTTCGCTCATCTCTAGTTGTGAATCAAGTTGTACCCTTTGAAACTATAGTACAGGGATCAGCAACCTTTGGCACTCCAGCTGTTGTGAAACTACAACTCCCAGCATGCTCTTTCCTCTTGTGTGGAAAGCAAGTGTGTGTAATGGGAGATATACTTTCACAACACCTGGAGTGCCCGAGGTTGCTGACCCCTGCTGTAGTATATAAGAATAGTCGCTGCCTGCAGATATTCGGGAAGGTGTGATGCGCATGGTGCGCTTCACCTCTCACTAATTCAGATGTAAATGCGATTAATGCCGATGTATCCAGATATGTACGATGATTGTATTATTCATGTGTATATATATACTCATAATTGATGTATCACTGTCTGTACTGATGTACCTTATCTGTTATTTTCTAATAACACGAGTTTTAAAAAAAAGGAATTCTATAAGCAAAAGCATAATTTCTGCATCTTTCTTCTCAGTGGGATCATTCCTCCAACTGAGGACCATATTGTGACATTGGAAAATGAATCCATAATCACCACTTCACCTAGGCCGAATGACAGCAGCAAAGATAAGTCAACTATAAAACGCCTGTAAGTGTGTTACCCTTCTCGGTACATTGCGATTTACTTAAAGGACAAGTATTATCTGCTTGTAAACTATAATTTATCATGTTCAATATCAATTCTATGTATGTAGCACCCAGTGAAAGGAGTTAAAGGGCATCTGTCAGCAGATTTGTACCTATGAAACTGGCTGACCTGTTACATGTGCACTTGGCAGCTGAAGACATCTGTGTTGCTTCCATGTTCATATGTGCCTGCATTGCTGAGAAAAATGAAGTTCAAATATATGGAAATGAGCCTCTAGGCAGTGTAAACGTCACCACTAGAGTTGAGCGAACGTGCTCGTAACAAGCACTGTACTGCTCGGATCCCCTGCGCTTGAATGGGCGCAGGCATCCGGATCCGTCCTCCTCACCCGACTGCAAGTCAGTGGGGACTGAAGCGTTTTGTATGACACACTCGTGTGTCATACCAAACGGATCCGTCCCCATTGACTTACAGTCAGGTGAGGACGGATCCGGATGTCTGCGGCCATTCAAGCGCAGGGGATCCGAGCAGTACAGTGCTTGTTACGAGCATGTTCGCTCAACTCTAGTCACCACGTCTGGCCCTGTCAATCAAAGTGGGGAGGGCTTGGCAATTGCTGATAGAGCTGAGCCTCTAGATGTAACGGCAACATGCAACAGGTCAGACAGTTTCATAGGAACAAATCTGCTGACAGATGCCCTTTAAACTGCCCATGACAGTGCCAGCAGTTAAAAAGTTGAGTAGCCAGGTGATTTCTGCCATGATTTGTAGCCAGCTTTCATTGATGGGATGCAGACCTGGTGTTTAGCATGCACGATTGACAATTGCCATTTTTTTCTCCTCTTTTTCTAGTTGGTTGTCAGATTGAATAAAACAGTAATAATATGGCGGTGTAAGATTGAATTCACACGCTGTGTTTATTGCTGCAAATCCGCAATGAAATTCTACAGCAATTTACAGTATATTATATGTGGATGAGTTTTTTTTTTTAAAAAAAAGGGATCAACATGCAGCAGAAAAATCTGCATATTTGAGGGCACACTGCAGATTTTACAGCATGTGATCTTTCAACAATTGCTTAAAAAAGCCAGGGAGCACCATAGCATGTGACTAGAGATGAGCGAACATGCTCGTTAGGAGCACTGAAGCGCTCGGCTCCCCTGTGAACAAATGCCCGCAGGCATTGCGGATCCGTCCTCAGCTGCATGTAAGGCAATGGGGACAGATCGTTTGGTATGAGTGTCTGAGGACGGATCCGCAATGCCTGCGGGCATTTGTTCGCAGGGGAGCCGAGCGCTACAGTGCTCGTAACGAGCACGTTCGCTCATCTGTACATGTGACCTCATCCTGGAGCTGTAAAATCATTTCAGCAATATGAGATATACTGATTTCTTATATATTTTCCTCTCCTTGCAGGTTTTCTCCCTTCAAACAAGAAAAGCAAGCACAACAGTGATGCTGTTTTCAGTATTTTTACCCTGGGTATTTTTAAAAGATCACTGCTTAATGAGGTTGTTCAGCCTTGAAGACATTTTGGGAAGATCCACCAACATGGCTGGATACTTATCTGATCATTGCCACTGGGTTCCTTTGCTCCCCTGCCATTGCTGCAGGTCTCTGGTCTTCCCACGTCAACATCTGGTTTGATGTGGGTCACTTGGCTGATTCAGCCAATGACTGCCCGCAGCGACATGTGTCCCCATGTGTCACTTGACCTAGTGACATGACAGATGGAGCACTAGAATTACCACTGATCCTGACAAATGTGAGGTATTGATTTATCACATACTTATCATATGGCCTGAGCTTATCTTACCTATATACACATTTAACTGTTTGTTGCTTCAACTGATTAAGGCCCCATTCAGACGGTCGTATTATTGCGGGTCCCGCCCGTCGTGTCTTCCGCAACGCTCGGAACACACGGCTGGGCGCCCCATTGAAAATGCCTATACTTGTCCGCTCTTGTGGACACGTATAGGACATGTTTTATCTTTTTCACCTCTCTCATAGAGGTGAATGGGGCCGCATCTATTCCGCAATATTGCGGAATAGATGCGGACCCATTCACGCGGTCGTTTGAATGGACCCTAAAACTTTATTTTTGTAATAAAACTTTTGCTATTGTTAAAAACCCAAAAAATTAAAAGGAAACTGTCAGCTCCGAAACACCCCCCAGACTAGAGTAAGGCTACTTTCACACTGGCGGCAGGCCTGATCCGGCAGGTGAAGGGTGCTGCCGGATCAGGCCTGCCGCAGTGACATGTGTGGAGCAGGAACCGCTCTCCAGCCCCACACACGTCACACAGTACATACATACACATAAACATACACACACATATAGACAAACAAACACACATAAATACTTACATGCTCCCCAGCAGGTCTTCGGAGCGTCAGAGGGACAGGACGGCTCACACAGGTCACGATTCCCCACAGCGCCCTCTGCTGGGCGCCTGGTGGAATCGTCATCTGTGCGCGCCGTCCTGTCCCTCTGACTCTCCGAAGACCTGCCGGGAGCATGTAAGTATGTATGTGTGTTTGTTTGTCTATATGTGTGTGTATGTTTATGTTTATGTCTGTATGTGTCTATGTGTAGCCGGATCCGTAATGGACTCCATTGAAAGTCAATGGAGGGCGGATCCGGTTACCATTATGGTCACACCAGACGGATCCACCCCCATTGACTTGCATTGGGGGTCATTCCGGATCCGTCTTGGTGCGGATGCCTGGACCGGAGAGCAAACCGCAGCATGCTGCGGTTTGTTCTCCGGTCTGAAGACGGAACGGAATGCTTTCAGGAGCATTCCATTGTCTTCAGTTCAGTTTTGTCCCCATTGACAATGAATGGGGACAAAACTGAAGCGTTTTATTCCGGTATTGAGCCCCTATGACGGAACTCAATACCGGAATTTTAAAACGCTAGTATGAAAGTAGCCTAAGCGGTGTATAGTGTAAGTGACACTGAGTCCGGTAATGTAATTTTATCTTCATACTCATTTGCATTCCAATGATGTGCTCTGACAATCCAGCAGTAAAATGCACTGACAATGCTCCTCCTTGAGTCATCTCCATTATGTGTATGGGCACAGGAGTCCTCTCACTGCATTTTACTGCTGGTTTGTGGGAGTTACATAACTGGACTCAGCACCACTTACACTATACACCGCTTACTCTAGTTTGGGGGTGTTTCCAAGCTAACAGATTCCCTTTAAAACATAGGGGGAGATTTATCAAACTGGTGTAAAGTAGACCTGGCTTAGTTGCCCATAGCAACCAATCAGATTCAACATCTCATTTTTCACAGCTCCTTTGGAAAATGAAAGGTGGAATCTGATTGGTTGCTGTGGGCAACTAAGGCAGTTCTACTTTACACCAATTTGATAAATCTCATTGATAGTGTTTAAACACTGCCCCCTGACATGTTCTGCCAGATCCTTGGCATCTTCAGGGGTAGTGGGCAGTGAAGGCAGGTAATAGGAGCACCAACAGGCAGCGGGAAGCACAGAGCAGCCACCAGGAAACGGGATACCGGTATAATTGGATTACAATCTAGTGATAGGAAGCTGGGCTAAAGGTGAAATTTTAATCAGTTACATCACTAAATAGTTGATAAATGTGAATATAGGTAATTGTTAGCTTCAGTCTCTTTGATAAGTATGATGGAGAGAAGACATGTCACTATTGCAGGCAGTCATTCGCTGCATCAGCCACGTTACCGACCTCAAATATTCCTTCTGTAGGTCTGGCCATGTTGGAGAGCCTGCCCAAAAGGTCCCAGGAAGGGTGAACAGCAACTTATCTCCTATCCACAGGACACCCAACGATGGCTAGAGCGGGGGCCTGTTTTCCCCTATTTGAAAGCATGTGCGCTGCCCCTTTATTCAGCTGTATGGGCTGCCGGAGATAGCCGAGCACTTGTACTCCACAATGTTTGGCATTACCATACAGTTGAATGGAATGATGGACATGCATGCTGCTCCATTCAAATGGGGGAACATAGGCCCCAGTTATAGTATTGGGCGGGGGCCCAGACAGCGTCCGTTCTGTTTTGTTTTTTTTGAGGAAATTACTCTGTGTGCATTCCGTGACTTCATGGCCGTTCTCCAACTAAATAGAACATTCTATTATAGTACGCATTACAGACAAGGATAGGACTGTTCTGTTAGGGGCCGGCCATTCCACAAAATGCACACAGCTGGCATCCATGTTTTACGGACCACAAAACGGTCGTGTGCATGAGCCCTAACTTGTATCGTGTGCATAGGGGATTATTTGTTGTAAAAGGAAAACCCCTGTAAAATGATGTAACTGGTCTATTTCCCAGAACTGGATTTTTTTTTTTTTTTTTTTTTACTAACAAAAACTTTATTGTATACAGTTTATTGAAGAGATGACATTGGAAGAGAAAAACTGTTGAAACAGGAAGTTTCTATATGTCTATGTACTAAAGGACTAACCCAAGACTGGGAAGATACTGGTCGTGTGCTGAACTGACCACTTGTGTATTGCCAGATAGGTTTACATACTTGCCCTGTGTCTACATTTTGTAAATTAAGTATTTTGCCAATGATCACGATTAGTCTGAAAGATTTAGAAGGGGGGGGTTGGGGGGGATACCAGGAATCCCATTTTTGATATGTATCCCCCATACATATGAAAAATGGGATTCCTGGAATGTTTTGCCTATGATGAATGAATTTGCTTTCATTATAATAGAAAAAAGAAGTTCGCCTTTCTTCTTCTTATACTTTTAGTTAAGTGTGAATTATTTGTGTGCTCTTACGTTGGAAAAGGATCCAGAATGTTTTATGTTATATATACAGATGAATGTTAAAATCTGCCTGATTATACTATACATTCCTATATAGTACTATGTTTTTGTAGTTTTTTTTTTTAATGAATGTCTTAATTTATTTCTTTACTGCCAATAAAAAATTTTTTTGAATTTTATTTAGGCTTAGCAAGAAACGGACAGCATGAAAAGTGTTAGCGTTCGGCTACACGTGTCATGCGACATTTCATGTGATGGTTGTGAGTGGTGTCGCAATGCTATATGCTACTTTGCTACTGTCGCAAACATGTTGGATTTTTTGCTGCATGTCACACTTGACTTTAATGTACTTTGCTACTCACCTGTGACTCATGTTGCAGTTGTGTTTCCACAATAAAATCACTGTTCTAAAATAGTCACACAACAGCAATTTTCTGAAGTTGCACATGTTTTGGAGTCACACGACACATGTAGCCGAAACCTTGTGCATCTGTCTGCAATATTGCAGCCATTGAAGTCTGGGACCCTGTTGTACTTCCATATGCCTATTGCATACAGTCCAATTCTATATGAAAAATATAATCTGTGGCCTGCATTATCCTACAATTATTGGTTCTAAGCAAGAATACACTGTATGAAGGCAATCTGCAAAAAAAATACGGATGACTTCCGTGCGCATTCCGTATTTTACGGAACGGAACAGCTGGCCCCTAATAGAACAGTCCTATCCTTGTCCATAATGCGGACAATAATAGGACATGCTCTATTTTTTTTTTTTTTGCACAATGGAGATACGGAATCGGAATACACGCGGAAAGAAAATATGTTCGTTTCGTGTACATGAGCCCTTAATCTTGGTGCAGTTCAGGAAGTCTGTTTACTAGAAACATCTGCTGTAATTTAGGCGTTTTTTTTTTTTTTTAATGCAAGAAATGTCAAAAGTGTTAGGCCATACCAGCCTCCCCCCCATTGCTTCGAAGCCAACTTCTTTTTTTTTTTTTTTAAATAGTGTTATGTACACATTTCAGCTGAAAACCGCACTTGCACCATTTGTGACTCTGCTACACCATCATTAAAAGCATGAATAATTTTTCCCTGCAGAGGAAAAACTATTAAAAAGGGGGGTTTTTCTGAGATTTTTAAACTGAAGACCTATCCTCTGAAGTCCGGGTTCGGTTGAATATAATTTTCCGTTAGAACGTGGTTATAATCAGAAAATAATAGCATTCCTAGGACAGAATGCAAAACCATATGGCCATTTAGAGGTTAAAAAAAGAACAACTACTCGCCTCACCAACTTGATTGCGCTGCAGCGTCTTCCATCTTCACTGAACAGGACCTGTCATTACGCAAGAAGAAGCTGCTGCAGCGCAATTAAGTGGATGAGGCTTTTTTTTTACCCCTAAATTGTCCTGAGAATGCTATTCTCTGTTATAACGGAAAACAAAGTGAAGTTTGGGTCTCAATTGACTTCAATGGGGTTTGGGTCCCCAAGTTCAAGTCCCGAACCTTGACCTAAAGTTCAGCCGAACCCGAACTTCCACAGGTTTGTTCATCCCTAGTCATCAGTATCAGATTGGTCAGCGTCCGACACCTGGGATCCCCAACGTTCAGCTGTTTGAGATAGCAGTAGTGCCTTCTCAAACAGCTGATCAACGAGGGCTCCTGGGTGTCAGACCCCCCACTGATCAGATTCTGATGACCTACAAAAACAAAAGAATCCTGGAACACCCTTTAAACACCAAGTGCAAGTCATATGATGGTCAGAAATAATGCCATTCCTTATATACACACAGCAACCTCTCATGGCTCAAACCACTCTACAGCAAGAAGGAAACAAACCACTTTTTTATCAATAAATATTTATTCCACAGAATCCTCTTCAACTAAATATAAAAAATGTCTTTACAATGTGATATTTTACACTCAATGCATTAAAAAAAAATCTCACTATAGCAAACTTATACATTAACAGCCTGTATGACGTTCTGTACCATGTTTAGGAACCTAACCGCCATAGGCCTCATGCAAAGCCATTATTAATCCATACTATACATCCGTGGAAATCTATGGGCCCTATACTGTACCTCTATATGCGTTCAATTTCATATAGATTCATTCAACTTATGAGACAAGTTCTTGTTGTGTCGCACTGGATAACTCTATATTATAGAGGTATTTTCCCGCAGAAGCACTGCTTCTGGTGGAAGAGGAAGAGTGCCATACGGGCACTCCACTTGTCGATACGCCAAGAGCCTGCACTCAACAGTACAGAATGGTTCTGCCGTGTGCATGAGGCCTTATAGTACATTTCTGGCCACATTATTCTACATGCTGGCAGTTAAAATATTACACTAAAAGGTGTTCTTTTTGAACCACGTCTGGTATTCAAACACCAACAAAAGCACCAAAGTCCGAGATAACAGGTGGCAAAGGTCACATCCCATAGACCTGCGACTATGGATCAGTACAAAACAGGTGATTAAAGCTATTCACATTTCTTTTAAAAGGGCTTCTTGTGGCGAGCACATTAAAATGATTGAAGATGGAGAGATGCAGAACAGTATCCGGAGAGCAGGGACCTTTCAGGTACAGTTCCCTAGTATAGGATTTCAGCTGCTGGAGCTTAATTTGCAACTGTGAAGCTAAAAATACACAAAAGTCGCACTTCTGGTCAGCTTTAGCCATGATGCTCATAATACATTTTATTCCTCCATTATATACCAAGTAGGTGGAAAGAAAAAAACGACTTGTAAACCTACAGTTTAAAGTCTCGAGCAGAATATATTGCTTCATTTATGTACAAAACAGATTGCTTCTTGCTTTAGCCCTATTTTTTTTTCTAGTTTTTTTTAGTTTTTTTAATAGAAAAATGAACTTGCCACTAACGAACATTATTTGTTAGTATGTAGGCATAGCAAAGACTACTGTATTGTATATGATTGAACTACACGCTCAGGAAGCATGGACTCTTCCCTATGACAGTCACAGAATAAAACGGTTCTTGTTCTCTAAGAATGCCTGCATTACATTTAACTGTGCATATACAAGTAGAAAAGGGGGTGGGGGATAAAACCGATTCAAAAAGCAAGGTGTAAAATCCAGTAGTCTATATTAAAGTCAGTTTTTCAGCCATGGATGTGCTTCAATGGAAGACTTGCTTCGATCTCCATAGTCGTACAACAATTCTTCTCCTGCCTTTATGTCCCTTGATGCAATCAATATAAGATGAGGTACGTTGTTGATATCATGTAACTTTGTATGGCAATTTCCATTCTTGCTATGGTTTATTAATCTCCCGAGGCGGTTGGTTTCTTTTGTAGCGTCAACACTGAAAAAAAAAAAAAAATTAGTTAAATATCACAGATGAGACAGAGCAGCGGTACAAGCAAATGGCACATCAACGTGTCATCAGAAAATGACACTTTTTATGCTTAACATTTTTTAATAATTTTTGGTGATGTTATTTTAATTCTGCATGTTGATATCTAGATTTAAACAAAAAACTAAATCACACAGTTTTTGCATGGGGCACCAAGTCCGATAATAGGTGCCACTTCATGGTCTGTACAGATCACTTAACTGCAGTTACCTGCTTATCTGTCATTCTAATCCTGCCTGTAAAGGTATCATCTGTGTATAGGTAACACAGGATCCTCCATTCTTTGTCAGAGCTTATCTATTCTTTCCTTGTACAATGACCTCAGTACAGGTCATTGAGCATGGCTAGAAAACTCTGACCATTGTGTATATGGCCCATAGGGCTGCAGTAAATTCAATAAAAAGGTTTGAACAAAAAAACAACTGGCTTAAAAGTCTACTTCCAGGACATGGAGATGCACGTGTGTGCTAGACGGTACAGTTACATTGTATGTTAGATATGTGAGCATATGGACACCTTTGGGGCATTTTTTCCCCCTTATTCCATGAAGTCTGATCAACTTTGATTCAATCATAATTAAGCTTAGTGTTCAAGAGATCACAGGAGTCGGCAGAACTTGAGCAGATAGCACAACTGACATTTCACAGGGAAAAGCATTCTGCAGCCTGCTCTGTACTGGAATACATGCAGGTTGCAGAGAAAAAATTATTTTGAATTGTTAGAAAAACCAATTACAAAATATTTTTTGTAGCCCAAAATACATGAAATAAAATTAGAACCTTTTCAAAAGTTGTTCATTGCCTCCAAGAACATATTTCCAATAGGTATCTTGTAACAACTTAAAGGGAACCTGTCATCTCCGAAACACCCCCTGAACTAGAGTAAGTGTTGTATAGTGTAAGTGATGCTGAATCCAATTATGAAAGTTTTATCTTCATACTCACTTCCATTCTGACGTTGTGCTCCCACAAACCTGCAGTAAAATGCACTCACTGGACTCTTCTGAGTCGTCTCCATTATGTGAGTGAGCACCGGAGTCCAGTGAGTGCATTTTACTGCAGGTTTGTAGGAGCACAGCGTCAGAATGGAAGTGAGTATGAAGATAAAACTTACATATTCGGATTCAGCATCACTTACACTATACAACACTTACTGTAGTTCACGGGGTGTTTTGGAGATGACAGGTTCCCTTTAAGCCTCCAATACTCACCAGTAGGTTTTATTCAGATACTGAAAATAGTACATATAGCAGCCAGTGGACGAATCCTGAGCATATAGTGCTTCTCGCCTTTTAGCGTCTGTTGTCTCTATGAGGTCTCCATGGTATTCCACCACAAACTCTCCACGCTCGAAGTTCCGCGTGGCAATCACCCCTCTACCTTTACCGGTAATTATGTCAACCTGTCCCGAAGAGGAAAAAGTCACCCATCAGTATAGATATTTTAATTTACACGTTCACAATTAGTTCCTCGAGACTCTACATTTACATTCTAGAGGACTACTGATCATATCTGTACAGTTTTGCTTACAGCTCTTGCACACAAATGTATTTGGCTCTATGCAGAAGTTCTATATTTATAGCAAAGGAAGCCTATACAGATAACATAAAAGGAAACTAAACACTGAAATTAAAGTAACACCACCTATGCCTAGACTGCAAGGAAGGGGCTGTATTAAAGGGGTTGTCCAGGTTCAGAGTCGAACCCGGACATACACCCCCCCCCCCACCCCCCATTTCCACCCCTTCGGGCACCATGATTTGAGCATCAGAGCATTTCATGCTCCAATGCTCTCCTTTAACCTGTGCTGAATTGTGCAGGGCAAAGGCTTAAGGAGATCCAGTGACAGAAGCTTCTGCCTAGCAGTGTTGCTGGTGACGTCATCGGCTAAAGCCCACCCATTAGTGACGGTGGCGTGCAGCATCAGGTCATAGTGTGCGCCGGCCAGGGAGACAGTGGAGCACCGGACCGGAGGGCAGCCACAGCGCGGGACAGGTAAGAAAGGTTTTTTATTTTAATCTTATGTGGCTGGGTGGGCTGATCTGAGGTCTGATTGGGGTCCCTAAATACAAGTGAGCGCTTGTATTCACTTGTATTCGCCTGATAGTCATCCTTGCTGGGCCCCCCTGAGTCACTGGGCCCGGAGCCGTCGCCCCCCGGTAGCTACGCCTCTGGGTCACATATAACATTAACTTTATGCCATCACCGCAGGACCAGCAGTGACCACTAGAAGTACAGTGCATTTACACAGCAGGGTTTTTTTTCCTACCATTTCCTGACATTAGCTAAATTTCTAACATTCACAGACAACCCCACTAATATATCCTACAATCGACATGCTGGAAAGCCCACCAGTTAAAGATTTGCAAGAAAACCAAAGTGAGGGGAATTCTAGGAACAGGCTCTCCGTCCTCGCTTATTTGCTGTTGGGCAACAAGAGGCAGACGTACTCGGTCCACTCCAAGTCCATATGGCAATCTGCCCCCATGGTGCAGACTGCATTCACACTTGATTGAATCTGTTCCTAGGTTTAATAATGCAGGGTGTTTGCTGTAATCTGGTGAAGGCGCCAAGATTATTTATCACCTTTCAGCAACAAAGTATGACAGATACAACAGCAGCAGATATTGTGCAGTACCTACCTTCATCCCTTCTTCTTTGCCACTTAGAATAAGGTCATCTATTCTGTTCTTTTCTTCAGTCTAGAAGAGGAATTGAGGAGACAATCAGCACCATTACATCTCAGGGGGTGGATTTCTTAAGAGATCACTGGTTCCGTTACCTCCAGTTCTTTTTTGCTTTTTCTGCAGCTTCGTCTGACGGGGAAGTAATCTGTAACTTTTCTGTTTGGTGATTTTGTTCCTTGTACCCTACGAAAGACAAAAATTGTAAAGAAAATCCACTACCCATAGTTCGTTAACATTTACATCAGTTTATTGACCCCAAAGCTTTACAATACAAAGACTATAGAGGGTGTTTTCACAGGAAAAGTCCTGATTTAAAGGCAGTTTTCCCCCAAATTCTGATACTGATGACCTATCCTCAGGACCCCTGCTGATCAGATGTTTGAGGAGGCTCAAAGCTCTGCAGCATGATCATTGGATAACGGCAGTGCTTGGTATTGCAGCCCAGCCCTATTCACTTGAATGGGACCGAGATGCTCCATGGCCACGTGACCGTATCCATGAGGCCTAGAAGAGGTGATGTGCATGAGAAAAGTTATCAACCAGTTGTGAATGACGGTTCTGGGTTCTTTGAACTTAGAACCCAGACCCACTGATCACAACAGCTAACATGTCCCCAACCTACTTGAATGATAATGACGCTCTAATACAGTTGACCAATGCGATGGAAAACAAAGTCAAGCAAATGTATCTGCATGGACAAACAAGGCATACTCACTTCCTTCTGTGAGATTTTGTCTTCACCATCTTGTGAGGCGCCGTTGTCTTGTCAGTAACTGGTAACACTTGCTTATGGGTTTCAGGGACCGATTGTTTCTGGTCAGAATTAGCTTCTGTAGAATTACACACCTTAGGTTTGTCTTCTATGGCTTTCACCAGTTCGGATGTGGCAATAGATTTTATTTCCTCAACTACAATGACATATAAAAGCCATGTTTAGCTTTTTCACAATGTAAGCGACACGAAGCCTAAAGAGTTATAATTATTAGAGTGGCGCAACCTCTCAATGCAAAAAAAAATCAAATATTTTTCTGGTGTAGAGGCTTTGCGACTCCATCTAGCTGGTGGTGCTGCAGAATCTGACATAGATCCATCCAATACTCTTCTTAGGCCACTCACATGGCTAATACTTTGCATCAGTGTTTGTAACTCAAAAATAACTTATAATTGAAAGTGTTCTACTTCTGTGTTTTGAATCCACTCCTGGTTTTGTCTTACAAACACTGATGAAAAATACTGATCAAATATTGACCATGTGAAGTAAGAGACAATAGCAGGGTGGAGGAGATTGTTTGCACACTCTAATTTGTGGCATACAGACTAGCAAGATGTACAGGCTGTTAATGGGGAGAATAATCAGACACAAGACATCGCACGGGTGCAAGCAGAAAGAGTAAGAGCATCCACAGTAAACGTCCTCACAGGAAATCTGAAATTAGGAGTAGGATGTACACTACACAGCAAGAGGACTGAAAATGAATGGGGTAAAGATTGAAGACTAAAATTTCAACACAATGTAACCTGAAACATGTAAAAAACATGTCATTTCGGGGGTACGGGGCTCCTTTCTCTCAATTGATGGGGTCACAGGGGTGAACGCCACCAATCTAATAGTTATTCTATATCTGGTGGATAGGGCACATTGTCATCCAACCAGAATACCTCAAAGGTTTTTTGGTACCTCCTTCCCAGCAGATACGTAATCCCTACCCGAAGACCCTTTAGGCTCCCTGTACACGGGTGCTACACAAATTTCCATGCGTTTCTACACAAAATCCGTATGTATATATATATATATATATATATATATATATATATATATATATAAAAAAAAAGCGCAAAAGATTGACTTGATATGGATTTCAAAACCTGCACGAAAAAAACAATGTACATGAGATTTGTCTAATTTCATACACTACTGTACTGTACAACACTTTTTTCCACATGAGAATCTGCAATGTGTACAGGTAGCCCTAAACCTTGAATCAGAGAGGGTGCGGCCATGTGTGCAATTTAACCCTTTCGCGCCCGGAGCTTTTTTCGGTTCTGCATTTTCGTTTTGCGCTCCCTGCCTTCAAACAGCCATAACTCTTATTTTTCTGTTCACATAGCTGTATGAGGGCTTGTTTTTTGCGGGACAAGTTGTGCTTTCCAAAGCCACCATTTAATATTGCATACGGTGTAGTGGGAAAAAAATTCCAAACCGGGTGGAATTGCAAAGAAAACGCTATTCCGCTACAGTTCTACGGGTTTCTTATTTACAGCGTTCGATGTGCATTAAAACTGATCCGTTACTTTCATTCTACTGGTCAGTACGAATCCGGCAATACCTAATATGTATAGTTTTTCCTGCGTTTTCATAGTGATAAAATTAGAAAGTTGCCCTTTTTTTTTTTCCTTGTCAAATCTTGACCCCTATAACTTTTTGGTATTTATGTGTACAGAGCTGTATGGGGGCTCATTTTTTGCGGGACGATCTGAAGTTTTTATTGATACCATTCTGGGGTGTGTATGACTTTTTGATCACTTTTTATTTACTTTTTTTAGAAAAAAAAAAGCGACAAACGGCAAATCGCCATTTGGACGCTTTTTTCCGCCACACAACTCGCCGTATTGGAATTTTTTTTTTATATTTTAAAAGTACGGGCGTTTTCGGTCACGGTGATACCCATGATGTCTATATTTATTGTTATTTAGGTATTTATTTTTTACTTATACGGAAAGGGGGGTGATTTGAACTTTTACATCCTTTTTTATTTTTTATATATTTTTTAACATTTTTTTTTTACTATTAGAAAGCTCAAATATGGGCTTATATATTGTGGCTTTTTTTTTTTTTCTTTATGAGCAATTATGGATTTTATAGACTCAGAAATCCATGGATTGCTCATTTCTTATCCTGGTCTGCCATCTAGTGGCCAGAATAAGAATTGCACTTTGAAAACTGTAATCCTCACCAGCGAGGATTACAGTTTTCATATGGTGTACAGACACCCCGATTGGCCACACGGGGTGTCTGTACACCACCCGGAAGCGAATGCTTCCGGGTTGAAACGCAACTAGATGCCGTGATCACGGCATCTAATCAACCAGGAAGACGCCGCCGATGGCGGTAAGTAGCGGCAAGTCTCTGCTGTTAGAAACAGCAGAGACTTGCCGGCCATGTCGCCCGCCGCACCCGCGAGCGGGCGCCATGTGCCCGCATCGCCCCAGCGCCGTACATGTACGGCGCTGGGCGCGAAGGGGTTAAGATATGGTTGGTTAGTTTATTTTATGCAGTTATAAATGTAAATACATAAAATAAATAAATATGGTAAAGCACACTCACTCATCTGTTTCCGGTTTCAGACATAATCCTTGTATTCATAGCAAATTAATGCTTTTCCATAGACACTTATACCGTGGGCAGCACGGTGGCTCAGTGGTTAGCACTAGGGCCTTGCAAGGCTGGGGTCTAAGGATGACATCTGCATGGAGTTTGTATGTTCTCCCTGTGTTTGCGTGGGTTTCCTCCAGGTACTCCAGTTTCCTCCCACACTCCAAAGACATATTGATAGGGAACTTAGATTGTGAGCCCCATTGGGGACAGTGTGATGCTAATGTCTGTAAAGCACTGCGGAATAAGTCAGCTCTATATAAATGCATTAAATAATTAGAAAAAAAATAAATGAAAACATGTATATTGACCTGGCTTTCCGAAACAGTCATAATGCAAAAGGCAAATAAATTCACAATAGCAGCACTGTAAATACACTGTAATACAGTTCAAGCTTGTTGTGCGATCTCATCTTTCATGCGGCACAGCACCCTGTCTGCTGGCAGCAATGAGATCTGTATGTGGATGAAGAATCACCGTAGCGATTGCTTGCCCCCATACAGAGGAGATGACCTCTGCGTAAGTTCAGGAAATAATCAGGAACATTTGGTTCGCTCCCAATAATTACCATCCGCTTTCTTGTGCACATCCACAGAGGCTTTACCCAGATGTTTGCCCTCATAATGCGTCGCAGAGTTTTCTTCCTGAAGAGGTGGTCTTGAACTGGCAGATTTAGTAGGACTCATATAGGAGTAGATTTTTGACTGCCCCCCATGTCCCAGATCCTGTTGAGACAGATGAAGAAACATGAGCATACACAAATCAGTTGTCCTGGCAGCTCAAACATCTGCTAGATGTGTGTGTGTTGTGGGGGGGGGGGGGGGGGGGGGGTTGACTTTTGAGCACCCCAGCGGATCGGCTTTTTGAAGGGTGCTTTAGCCACTTCATTATTTACATGGCACAGTCCCAGTCACATGAATGATCAGACACCTTCAAGTCGATATTGACAGACTATCTAAGGCTAGGCCATAAATACTGTGAACCTGGAACACCTCTTTAAAGCCTTTTCAAATAAAGTGCTGCTACAGATTGCATCAAAGAATATCAAGTGCATGCTTCTCTTTGGAGCACAGATGCAGCGATACCTATAAGTGAGGACCTAGCGCCACTCCTGACATCTGCTTTACTACACAACTATAAGATGTATTGTTCCTCAGTTCTTGCTACTAGAAGTGTATTAATGAACCTGTAACTAGGCATTTCCAGTTACTCAAATTTCTAGAAGCAATAACTGAGGATCAGAACTAAATTATATGAATAGATGCTCCAGAACAGTTATTGCATGGAGAAAGCAATAAATCGACAGGTCAGGATGCCCTCTTTAAAGGGGTTGTCCAGCCTTCTGGAGATGGTTTAACCATCATGAGCATGTTGCACCTACTGAAAAAAACCCTCATACTGACTGGCTCCTTGCTGCTCCATTTCGCAATCTTCTCAAAGTTTACAAGCTGGGGACTGGAAGGGGTCAATGTTCCTCTACAGACAATGACTGGCCTCAGTGTTGAGGTGTCCCCAAGCAGCAAATCACTCCTGGGTCATGTTCTGCTTGGGGACACAACAACACTGAGGCCAGTGACTGACTGCAGTGGCACAAGTGACCCTGTCCAGAAGTTTACAGGCCAGGGACCAGAAGATTGTGGAACAGGTAAAAGTTTTGCACTAGGTACAATACGCTCCAGGGGTTATCCAAAGTTTAAAACATGCGTCCCAATACCCGGGCCCATCATACAGATTATACTTGCCCCTCTCCCCAGCATCGCTCCTGATCCCCACAGGCTGCCGCTGCATCTCCCTGTCGTGCGGATCAAAAGGTGCAGCCTTCTATTGGCTGCTCCCCCCCAGCCACTGAATGTTTTGACTCTGCGCAACAGGGAGATGCAGCAGTGGCGATGCGTGGATCAGGGGCGACGCTGGTGCCAATGAGTGGGGCAAGTATAATCTATAAGAGGGACCAAGGCACTGGAGAGCATGTTTTAGACTTTGGATAACACCTTTAAGACTACAATAAGGCTAAACAACTCCTTTACGGTCCATTTAGGATCTATTTTATTCATTTTAGTAATATTTTCCAGACTGATAGCTGATCCATTCATTTCAATGGGTCTGTGTGCAGCACGACATTTTTCACACATCTCTGCTTTCAGGGCTCCATAGAAATGAATGGAGCTTGTGTGAAAAACGGAAGGCATCTGGATGCAATACGTTTTTCACTGATGGTTATTCTTCACACGTGTGAAAAATGCATCAAAACTGATTGCATCTGCGCTGAAAATACAAAGACTGAAGACAAATCGTAGACAGAACTGACTGAACTTGCGTGCAAATCCATCCGTTTTTTCCTGAAAAGATCCTGACACAATCTGTATCGCTCGTATGACAGAGGCCCAAATCAGACAGGAAATGCCGCAGCTCTTCCCTTACAGGGTAACCTTGATATGTTCTGGAGTTCACCCTGAGGGGTTTTATGTGTGAATGCAAATAACTGCAGTATCTGTTCCCAGACTTGTTCTCTCCGGAGCCTTAGCACTAAATCCGTGTTTTGTCAGAAGGAGTTTTTGTGAACACAGCAGTGAATGTTCTGCAAAATCACAGTGGGAGTGCTGAAGAACCTGCCCCATGCCTAGGTACCCGAAACATCTCCTGGCCGATAGCTACCGGTGTATGTGTGAAAGGCAAATTCTGGTAAATCTCCAGACCTGATATTCCTGAAATTTTCCGGAGTTTAGGTGGAAAACTGCTCTAGTGTAGCGCTCCTGCTTGCAAAGTGAGCGATTCACACTTCTACAATATTTCAGATACACAAATAAATCCTCCAACGCTCATACAGAGCTCCCGCCCGCCGGCTTCTACACTCAGACCTTCATGGTGGGGACCTTCCTTCACAATGGAGATTACGGCTTGGTAGAAGCAATACAGACCCCTGTACATATAAGGGCTCTTTTACATGGGAACATTTTCTGCCCATCAGGTGGTCAAGGACCTTTTATATGCAGCAATTATCGTATTTGGATAAACAATCGTTAAGACGATCATTCGTCCCTATACGGTTTGCAGGAGGTGTGCTGCTGAAAATAAAAAAAAAAGGCTTTTTACTGCCGCATAAAAGATGCAATCAGCTGAAAAACAAGCATATATGGCGCATTCACATAAGCCATGTGGGCAAAAAAATAAGTAATTCCTGATCAAGGGCCATAATGGTAGGATGTCAAGCAATGGCATCAGTATGGCTACTTCCTGATTTAAAGTGTAACTGTTTTTTTTTTTTTTTTTTTTTTTTTTTTGGGGGGGGGGGGGAACGTGTAGGGGCAGTGATACTAACCACTTTTGTAATGTACTTTACTGAAATCATACATTTCTATTAAAAAAAATAGATCTAAAATGGCCCATTTTGAGCCTTAGCAACGCTTTTCTGTCTTCCGTTTACATTACAGTGGAGACTTGCTAAGGCCTTGTTCACACTTCAGTTATTTGATCGGTTATTGTGAGCCATAGCCAGGTGTGGGTCAAAAACACTGAACAGTGCAGATCTTTCCATTACACCTTATATCTGTGTAGCCTCCACTCCTGGTTTTGGCTCACAATAACTGATGGAAATAACTGATCAAATAACTGATGTGTGAACAAGCCCTAACACTGACTGTGTTATGTAAACAGAAGACAGAGGAGCGTTGATAAGGCTCAAAATGGGTACCGGCTGTTCATCAAACAGTGAAGGGTCTTTTACATGGCCTGACGTCTAATGTAAACATGCTCCAGATAAGCAATCTTATATGCGCCATTAAAAATGGTGTCTGCACCCACTAGCAAATGCAAACTGTATGAGAAAGAGCGATCATATGAACGACAGCTGCCGCACGTAAGCGCCATTTAACAAGCACCGATCATCAGGCCATATTGTTGGCATTAGAAAAGCTTAACACTGACAAAGCACATTCGACTACTTCATGAGGATGATGAATGCTGATCACCCATGTACCCTGGGGGGGGGGGGGGGGGGGGTTCATCTAATGGCAGCCAGGAGGGATGCAGCAGTCTCCTCCATGGACATGACATGCAGCTCTTCTCCCCAAATCCAGCAGCTGCCCCCATCCAGTGTGCCAGCGGCTATGCGGCAGACGCCCTGCAGGGGGCGCCCGGGGGCAGCCATCTATGCACGAGCTCCCAGCCTGAAGTTGGCTCAGCAGAACAAACATGACACACACACTAGCCCACCGACCCCGTTCATTTTCGGGTTGTTCTCATTGGTTCCGCCGGTTCGGCAGGTTTCCGGTGCGTCCCCACTTCTTCCGTTGCTGGGTTTGGACATTTTCTTACCTAGGAGACAGACAGGGTGGGTTTGTTTGCGTTAGCTGTAGTGGGGTTGGTCAGCAACTTATAAGAGAGCCTAGAGCCGCCATCTTTAAAAGGCTAGGAGGCGGGGAAGCAGGGAGGGCTCGGGCAGGAGCTGCCGGAAGACCCGACCCTCCCGGTGCCACCCACTACGGCAGTGCCAGGCCGGCCCAGGGGAGCACGTAACGTGCACGGTTCTACACTGCCACCGGGGGCTTGGAAGGCTGCACCGCCGCTGAACAGCAAACGGATTTTACCTGCAACATGCGTGCGACTGGACAACTCCCATCATTCCCTTATATAAAAGGCTCCGGTGTCATCACAGTGGGCATGGGGTACTTCAGACCAATTAATATTTAACCCCATCAGGACGCAGACAATGTTATCTTCCTGCTTTCCCAGAGCTACAGGATAACTTTTTTCTTCTTTTAATTCATTGGGTTGCACAGGATGTCTTAGTTCTGCCATGACCTCCAGCACTCCAGCTGTGGGAAACTACAACTCCCAAGATGTACAGTTGCTTGGCCGTTCTCAGAACTCCATAGAAATGAACAGAGCATGCTGGGAGTTGTAGTTTCAACACAGCTGGAGTGCAGAGTGGAAAGGACTTTATCCAGAAGCGCTTGAAATAAAGTACCACTGTACCCTCCAACCTATCATACTAATAAAATATTCCGCTTTATTTCAAATCCGCAACAAAATTAGAAACAAACGTGTCACAGACCTTGGTCACAGAGTCACTAAAGAAAAAAAATAAATAAATAAAACCATTTATTATTCATCATTAGGTCTTATGCACACGGCCATATGTATTTTGCTCGGATCCGCAAAAAAATACAGATGACACCCACGTGCATTCCATGTTTTACGAATCTGAACAGCTGGCCCCTAAAAAGAACAGTACTATCCTTGTCCGTAATGCAGACAATAATAGGGCTATTTTTATGCAGATTTTTTCAATTCCGATTTTTTTGCGGACCATATGCGGAACCATTCATTTTAACGGGTCTGCAAAAAAAAAAAAAAAAAACCCCGGAAGTTACTCCATGTGCATTCTGTTTCGCAAAAATAGAACATGTCCTATTATTGTCCGCATTACAGACAAGGATAGTACTGTTCTATCAGGGGGCCAGCTGTTCTGTAAACTAGGGAACACACAGACTTCATCCATATGTTTGTGGACTGCAAAATACATACGTCGTGTGCATGAGCCCCAACGTCCGTTTTTTTGCAGACCCATTGAAATGAATGGTTCCATATACGGTCCGAAAAAAAAAAAAAAAAAAAAAAAAAAAAAAAAAAACCCACACAACAACAACCCAGAACGGACATGGAAAGAAAATATGTTTGTGTGCATGAGCCCTTATACTAATGGCTTCTCATTAGGCTCTGATAAACTGCAGATCCCAGTCTGATTCTTTGATCCATGTTACTTAGCTATACAGTTTCCTCAAACTATGCACCCTGCAGTTTATGTATATTTACTGATAGATGACCCTTGTACTTATATACCATATGGACTGCTGCCACTTCTACTATATGCCTTTGTATCCACAATATTGTACAATGTATCTTCCAGGCCCATTGTAACAATGCCTGTCCTTGTCTGCAAAATTACAAGAACAGGACATTTTATTTTTTTGCAGAACGGACATGTGGACATGGAACGCACACTGACTCATTCGCTTTTTTTTCCAAGTCCCATTGAAATTCAGACGTGTAAAACAAAAAACAAAACTGAAACGGAAGAAAATGATAATTACACTCACCGGTAATTTGATTTTCCTGAACCCATGACAGCACCCCAGAGAGATGGATCCGCCCTCAAGGCTGGACAGGAAACCATAGAGCAAAATAAAAAGGGAACACCCACTTCCTCCTTCAGTGTCGTTTCCAGAGTAATCAGTAGGAGCCGTTCAATTTCATTCTTAAATTTTTCTTCTCTTTTCCATTCCCTTACCTATTTTTTTTTTTTTTTTTTAAAGACAGAAACCATTTTCATTAATCACAAGCGCCCGGGAGGGAATTAGAAGGGGTGCTGTCATGGGTTCAGGAAAATCAAATTACCGGTGAGTGTAATTATCATTTTTCCCATCACCCATGACAGCACCCCAGAGAGAAATACTAGAGAACAAAAAGCACCCCCAGGGAGGGACAGCGCTTACAAGTATTCTATACCAAGAAGACTCCTAGGAGTAAATGGAAACAAAGATAAGGAGGACCGAACCCATCCAAGAACTTTTAACTAAACATTGAACTTCTAGATCAGTCATAATTGTGGAAAGAAGCCACATATGGTTTCTCCTTAAGTGTTTTCTAAAATTAATAAACAGATTTAACCACATATTTCAGAAAGGTACTTATCTTGATACTGGATGATCAAAAAACTGAAGATGCTTGTTGGCAATCTTTCTCGCCCTCTGGCAGACGCCATGGGACCCTACCGTGGCAACCATCCCTCCGGAGGTGCCCACGGATCTGCTGCAAGAGGTCTAAAGAGCCAACCGGACCCTTCAGACCTTCTAGGGACCATAACTCCGGGACTATCGCCCAAAGGACCCCAGCAGACAACCACCGACCCTCCAGGGTTTACCCTCTGGGACTTCCAGATCGGCGGCAAATATTAATAGGGTTTTGCTGGTGCACTACAACTCATATAGGCAACCCAGACAATATAGTCCAGCCCATGCTCTTATTCTCCCAGGAGTCTTATAGGGCTTTGTTGATGCGCCATATTTCCTGTAGGCCAATCCACCAACATAGTCCAGCCCAAACCTTCACTCTTGACAATAGGTTTATAGGGCTCTGCCAGTATGCCATAGCTCCCAGAGGTCTTCCAGACGATAAAAATCAGTCCATCTTCTCACTCCCAAGGAGTGTAAAGTTTTTGTGGGTCACTCCGTTTTCTCAGCCCCTGCAAGTCATGTAGTCATTCACTCATTGCCATAAACATACATCCCAGCACCCTAGTCGTTGCAGCAAGCCTGCATGCAGTCACATCACCAAGTCTGAAACTGCCCCAACACAAAGGAAGGCAGCCAGGAGACCCTGACTCTCAGGCAATCAGCAAGGCATAGAGTAAAAAGAAGGAAGTCCACTAGCCAACCATGCAAGGACACCAGACAAGCAGAATAGATTCAAAGCAGCTCAAAAGCAGTCTATGTAACTTGGCCAGCTCAAAAGGCGGTCAGCCCGACGCCTAAATCCAAAGTCAGCTAGCCAACAGTCAGGTATAAGTTCAAAGCAGTCACTCCGTTAGCCAGGCAAAGACTCAAGGACAGTCATTCAGGCCCAGACTAAAACCAGACAAGCGCAGACACCAAGTCAAGTGTAGACACAAGGTCAGTCAACCAGACAGGCAGACCCCCGGTCAGTCAGGCAGACAGGCGCAAACCACGGTCAACCAGCCAGATCGGCGCAAACCACGGTCAACCAGCCAGACAGGCGCAGACACAAGGTCAGCCGCAGACCCACGGTCAGTCATCCAGACAGGCGCAGACACAAGGACAGCTGCAGACCCCCGGTCAGCCGCAGCCCCATGGTCAGTCCGCCAGACAGGCGCAGACCCAAGGTCAGCCGCAGCCCCACGGTCAGTCCGCCAGACAGGCGCAGACCCAAGGTCCGTCGCAGACCCACGGTCAGTCCGCCAGACAGGCGCACACCCACGGTCCGCCGCAGACCCACGGTCAGTCCGCCAGACAGGCGCACACCCACGGTCAGCCAGCCAGACGCTGACAGGCCCAAAGCCCGACCGGCATAGGCGCACATCCCGACAGGCATAGGCGCACAGCCCGACAGGCATAGGCCCAGACAGGCATAGGCGCACAGCCCGACAGGCATAGGCGCACAGCCAGACAGGCATAGGCGCACAGCCAGACAGGCATAGGCGCACAGCCAGACAGGCATAGGCGCACAGCCAGACAGGCATAGGCGCACAGCCAGACAGGCATAGGCGCACAGCCAGACAGGCATAGGCGCACAGCCAGACAGGCATAGGCGCACAGCCAGACAGGCATAGGCGCACAGCCAGACAGGCATAGGCGCACAGCCACACAGGCATAGGCGCACAGGCCACACAGGCATAGGCGCAAAGCCACACAGGCATAGGCGCAAAGCCACACAGGCATAGGCGCAAAGCCACACAGGCATAGGCGCAAAGCCACACAGGCATAGGCGCAAAGCCACACAGGCATAGGCGCAAAGCCACACAGGCATAGGCGCAAAGCCACACAGGCATAGGCGCAAAGCCACACAGGCATAGGCGCAAAGCACACAGGCATAGGCGCAAAGCCACACAGGCATAGGCGCAAAGCCACACAGGCATAGGCGCAAAGCCACACAGGCATAGGCGCAAAGCCACACAGGCATAGGCCGCAAAGCCACACAGGCATAGGCGCAAAGCCACACAGGCATAGGCGCAAAGCCACACAGGCATAGGCGCAAAGCCACACAGGCATAGGCGCAAAGCCACACAGGCACAGGCGCAAAGCCACACAGGCACAGGCGCAAAGCCACACAGGCACAGGGCAAGCCACACAGGCCAGCCAGACAGGCATCGTTTCCCAGCCAGACAGGCATCGTTTCCCAGCCAGACAGGCATCGTTTCCCAGCCAGACAGGCATCGTTTCCAAGCCAGACAGGCATCGTTTCCAAGCCAGACAGGCATCGTTTCCAAGCCAGACAGGCATCGTTTCCAAGCCAGACAGGCATCGTTTCCAAGCCAGACAGGCATCGTTTCCCAGCCAGACAGGCATCGTTTCCCAGCCAGACAGGCATCGTTTCCCAGCCAGACAGGCATCGTTTCCCAGCCAGACAGGCATCGTTTCCCAGCCAGACAGGCATCGTTTCCCAGCCAGACAGGCATCGTTCACAGCCAAACAGGCATAGGCGCAAAGCCACACAGGCACAGGCGCAAAGCCACACAGGCACAGGCGCAAAGCCACACAGGCACAGGCGCAAAGCCCACACAGGCACAGGCGCAAAGCCACACAGGCACAGGCGCAAAGCCACACAGGCACAGGCGCAAAGCCACACAGGCACAGGCGCAAAGCCACACAGGCACAGGCGCAAAGCCACACAGGCACAGGCGCAAAGCCACACAGGCACAGGCGCAAAGCCATACATGCACAGGCGCAAAGCCACACAGGCATAGGCGCACAAGCGCACAGCCAGACCGGCACAGGCGCACAGCCAGACCGGCACAGGCGCACAGCCAGACCGGCATAGGCGCACAGCCAGACCGGCACAGGCGCACAGCCAGACCGGCACAGGCGCACAGCCAGACCGGCACAGGCGCACAGCCAGACCGGCACAGGCGCACAGCCAGACCGGCACAGGCGCACAGCCAGACCGGCACAGGCGCACAGCCAGACCGGCACAGGCGCACAGCCAGACCGGCACAGGCGCACAGCCAGACCGGCACAGGCGCACAGCCAGACCGGCACAGGCGCACAGCCAGACAGGCATAGGCGCACAGCCAGACAGGCATAGGCCCACAGCCAGACAGGCATAGGCCCAAAGCCAGGCAGGCATTGGCGCACAGCCAGACCGGCATTGGCGTACAGCCAGACAGGCATAGGCGCACAGCCAGACAGGCATAGGCGCACAGCCAGACAGGCATAGGCGCACAGCCAGACAGGCATAGGCTCACAGCCAGACAGGCATAGTTTCACAGCCAGACAGGCATAGATTCACAGCCAGGCAGGCATAGGCCCAAAGCCAGGCAGGCATAGGCCCAAAGCCAGGCAGGCATTGGCGCACAGCCAGACAGGCATAGGCGCACAGCCAGACAGGCATAGGCGCACAGCCAGACAGGCATTGGCGCACAGCCAGACAGGCATTGGCGCACAGCCAGACAGGCATAGGCGCACAGCCAGACAGGCATAGGCGCACAGCCAGACAGGCATAGGCGCACAGCCAGACAGGCATAGGCGCACAGCCAGACAGGCATAGGCGCACAGCCAGACAGGCATAGGCGCACAGCCAGACAGGCATAGGCGCACAGCCAGACAGGCATAGGCGCACAGCCAGACAGGCATAGGCGCACAGCCAGACAGGAATAGTTTCACAGCCAGACAGGAATAGTTTCACAGCCAGACAGGCATAGATTCACAGCCAGACAGGCATAGGCCCAAAGCCAGGCAGACAACCAGGCCCTGAAGCCGTGAGGCAGACCACCAGGCCCTGAAGCCGTGAGCCAGACAACCAGGCCCTGAAGCCGTGAGGCAGACAACCAGGCCCTGAAGCCGTGAGGCAGACAACCAGGCCCTGAAGCCGTGAGGCAGACAACCAAGCCCTGAAGCCGTGAGGCAGACAACCAGGCCCTGAAGCCGTGAGGCAGACAACCAGGCCCTGAAGCCGTGAGGCAGACAACCAGGCCCTGAAGCCGTGAGGCAGACAACCAGGCCCTGAAGCCGTGAGGCAGACAACCAGGCCCTGAAGCCGTGAGGCAGACAACCAGGCCCTGAAGCCGTGAGGCAGACAACCAGGCCCTGAAGCCGTGAGGCAGACAACCAGGCCCTGAAGCCGTGAGGCAGACAACCAGGCCCTGAAGCCGTGAGGCAGACAACCAGGCCTTGAAGCCGTGAGGCAGACAACCAGGCCCTGAAGCCGTGAGGCAGCCGTGAGGCCAAAATTCAATCCTCATAAGGTGTTCCTAGTTTCACAGCCCCGAGAGGCCGCATGCTCCAGGCTCCACTGTCCGGAGGACAGGAAACCACACTGAAGGAGGAAGTGGGTGTTCCCTTTTTATTTTGCTCTATGGTTTCCTGTCCAGCCTTGAGGGCGGATCCATCTCTCTGGGGTGCTGTCATGGGTGATGGGAAAAAATACGTTCGTGCGCACGAGTCCTAAAGCTGAATATTTTATTTGCAGAAGACCTTGGAGAGTGCAGTGGTATTTTATTTCAAGTAAGATACGAAGCACAGCAGCTAGGAAATGGACAGCACTGTGCTTAGCAAGCTGTGAGAGGGTGGAGCACTAAGGCTTCCTGAAACAGCTGACTGACAGAGGTACTAGGTTGATGACCTGTCCTTAAGATAGACCATTAATCTGAAAATCATAGAGAATCCCTTTAATCTCCTTAGGAACTTTAAAGGGGTTGTTCAGGTTTGGCAGCCTTTCTTGCTGCCCCCACCCAACTGGCAAGAGTTGTGGAGGGAAGCATACTTCTACCCTGCCACTGGGTTCCTGCTCCTTTGGTCCACCTCTACAGACTCAATTTCCTAGCGTGTCAGCCAGCACAGATTGGGGAGGGGGCTGGGGGCCAAGCACTGCAGTCAATGACTTGGCAGAGGAGTGATCTGTCCCCACCAAGTGGTAAGTGACCTACTGGCTGTGGCACACACAACAACCCTCCTATCCATCCCAGAAGTTGACAAGCAGGGTTTGGAGTGCCAAGACTGCAGCAGTGGACACCGATACAATGTAAAGTAGTCAGTGTACAGCTTGTATGACAAAGTATCATATCTTCAGTGTTGTCCCATGAAAAGATATAAGAAAATATTCACAAAAATGTGAGTGGTGTACTCAACTTTTGTGAGACACTGTATACAGTGACATGTCCTAGCGATATACCACCATGCAAGATCCACGAACCCCACAGACAACCAATTTAAATTGCCTGGAGCACCATGCTGGTCTTTGTCTACAGCACATTCTCGTGATCGGTGGGAGGTCCCAGCAGTAAAACCCCCACGGATCTGATAGTTATCCCCTAACTTGTGGGCAGGGAATAACTTGTTATAACCTGAATTACCCTTTTAACCCTTTCACTTCCGGAGATTTTTCGATTTCATTTTTCCTCCTCATCTTCCTTGAGCTATAACTTTTTTTATATTTCAGTTCACATAGCTTGATGAGGGCTTATTTTATGCGGGAAAAGTTGTACTTTCTAATGCCACCATTAAGAAAATTGCAAATGGGGTGGAATTGGAAAAAAAATGCAATTCCTCAACCGTTTTACGGGTTTTGTTCCCACAGCGTTTCATTTGCGACAAAAATGACCCATGCTTCATTCTCTGGGTCAGTACGATTACAACAATATCCCATAGGTATAGGTTTTTATGTCTAAATAGTTTAAAAATAAATTTAAACTTTGAAAAAATAATTTATTTATTTTTTTTACAGAATTTTTTGCTTTTTTTATACCTATGTCTACTGAACTATATAGGGGCTCATATTTAGTGAGACAATCTGTAGTTTTTATTGATACCATTTTGGAGTGTGTGACTTTTTGATCACTTTTTTTGGGGCAAGAGAAGCAATGAAAAAAATGGCAATGATTTTTTATATATATTTTAATAGTACGGGCGTTTTCGGTAGCTGTGATACCCATGATGTTTATATTTATTATTTAGGTATTTTTATTATACGGAAAGGGGTTGATTTAACTCATTTTTTATATATTTAACATTTTCTTTTTAATTTTTTTTAATGATTTTGAAGCTCATATATGACCCTATAAATTGTTTAATTTTTAATTTTTTACAATCAGGGATTTTAAAAATGACTTACTGTGAATTGCTCATTTCTTATGTTGGCCGGCCATCTGGTGGCCAAAATTAGAATTGCAGCATGAATTCTATCAGCCTCATCAGTGTGGCTGATAGCATTCAGAACAACCCAAGCCCCATTGGGCGCAGGGGGTGTTGGTAGGAAGCCTGACATCCAGGTTTTTGCGCATTAAGATGCCGTGATCTCGCTTGATCACGGCATCTAAAGCCTTTAGTTACCGTGATTGGCATTATTGCCGGTCACAGTAATTAGCCGCAGACATGTATGGCGCTGGTAGTGAAAGTGTTAACTCTGTCTACGTGATAAATGCCATTTGTTGAAGCAAGGCAACCCCACAAAAGATATGGCCCAATAGAAATTAATAGGTTAGTATGCTAGCTAGTGTGCATGAAGCTTTACACAGTTTTGTACACTAAAAAGAGCTGAATGGGCCTTCTTGAGCTCAGAAATAGTAGAGGTTTAAATAACGAACCTTATTCTGTAAAACTACCCGATTATAAGATGCATCTAGGTTTTAGGCCAGACAGACCTCAGATCACACCCCCAATCCTCTTCAGAACAGACATAAAATAAATGTACTTTCCTCTCCTGCTCTGGATGGCACTCACTGCTCCTTGGTCTTCTGCCTGCACTACGCTGCACTGTAACATGGCACACAGCATCATGTCCTAGTGCACTACGTCCTGACGCTACAGAAAGTAGAGATGCAGTGCTCCCCACACCTCCTGAATACTAATGAGCGCTTCCATAATGGAAGTGATCATTAGTACTCACTTTATAAGACGCACAGCCAACCCAGCGGGGAAAAAGTGCTTCTTATAAATCAACAAATATAGTATATCTCAGTCTGCTCAGCTCCTCCTGCTCTATAACATTCTGCCTGCAGATTACACTGCATTTCACGGTGACACCCATGGTTCTCTTTAACAAGAGCAGTTCCTTCACTGTCTGCCTGTCCAGATGCCGAACAGAAGCTGTCAAGAACCTTAGGAAACAGTGGACACATGCAGACCGCCATGGACCTCAAGAACAGCATGGCAAGTATACATTTTTGGCATGGGGAGAGTGGCTTCCCTCCTGGAAAAAGATTTGTTTTCAGATTTTTTTTCCCCAGGCTCACTTTAATAGATCCTCCTTAATGCAACAGTTCATAAAAAAGGGCCGTCCCACTCGTAACCCAAAATTAAATAATGGCTGGAATGTTTTCAAAATAAATAAAAGCCACTTACCTCTTGCATGCAGCACCGTCCCAGTGCCAACGGTCCCCTGCAGTAGTGCGACATCACATCTATTGTCATTTAATTTTTTTTTTTTGGGGGGGGGGTCTACTTTAAATGCATTACAGACAAATTAATTTGGGGTTAGGGGAGTCAGACAACCCTTTTAAATGGGGTTATACAGTGGTATTACAGTTCTGGTTACATGACACAAGGGGATCCGGTCTCTGCTGCGGCAATGTCAAACTAGATGTCTACAGGAAGTGAGCATGCCAGGAAAAGAAAGAGCGGGGAGCCAGCACCGGGAAGTAGGGAAGTCATCTTCCACTTACAGATCCAGTAAAGTAAGTGTGTGCGTGCGCGCACGCACGCACGCACACACAGCCCCTTTAACTTAGGCGCGCCTCGCTAGAGAGTTATGTCACCACCATTCTGGGGATCCCGTAGGGGGCTTATGGGTAAATGCACATGTTCAGGATTTATCTGCAAACAATCTGCACTGAAATCCGCAGGTGTTCGCAGGGAAATCCGTGCGGTCAATCCGCATTAAAAATCCAGACAGGAAAAATAAAATAAGTTGACATGCTGCGGATTTTAAAATCCGCACAAAAAAAAAAAAAAAAAAATCCACATTGTGTGCATGAGAATTTCAAATTCTCTTAGAATACAATGTACATGACCTACGGTGTGGATTTTCCGCACGCAATCCTGATCGTGTGCACTTACTCTAAAGAAAACCTGGCACCAGCAGGCTCACAAGTGGAATGGGTAATCTTCTCACCGACAGCAATAAATACACACTTCACAGGCTACGTTCACATTTCTGTGACCATTACGTGACGTTAAGATGTACGTGTAGGATCAATGTTTGGCCTGTATATTCCTTTTTACCCTGTGGTATTACAGTTCTCAATAGAAGGCTCACGGGGGGGGGGGGGCTTAAAATAAAAACAGCCACTCTCCACTGTGAATCAGGTAAATATGTTTTTTTTTTTGTTTCTTTTTTATACACCCTGTGAGCCTAGGGTTCGTTCACAACAGCGTTCAGCCTTTCTGTTCAGGAGGATGAGAATAGAAAGGACGGATTTGGCACAACTGAGCCAAACGGAACCTAAGGACCCCATAGACTATAATGGGGTCCATTAGGTTTTAGCTCAGAAGATGATTTTGGAGCGAAGACAAAAGCTGTGCATGCAGGAGTTTTGTCTCCCCTTCTAAAAACTTCCTTCTGAGCTGAAACCTAATTATAGTCTGTGGGGTCCTTAGGTTCTGTTTGGCTCAGTTATTTCCTGACTCCATCCTTTCCGTCCTGCTGCCGCTATAACGGAGCAGGAGAACGGAAAGGCTGAACGCTGATGTGAACGAAGCCTTAGGTTACTTTTACACTTGTGTGGTTGTTTTCCGGTATTGACATCTGGCAGAGGATCTTAAAGGAGTTCTCCAAGTTAAATTTATTGATGACCTATCCTCAGGACCTATCCTAGGTCATCAATATCAGATCGGCAGGGGTCCGACACCCCCGCCGATCAGCTGTTTGAAGAGAAAGTGCGCGCCGTAACAACGCTGCCTCCTCTTCACTGTTTACATGCTGGCCGTAACAGGGGTAGTGGTGAGTAGGTGTAGTTACACCTAACCGCCCCATTCATTTCAATGGGAAGGATCGCTCCCATAGACTTGTATGGGAGCGATCCTTCCAATTGAAATGAATAGGGCGGTGAGGTGTAATTACACCTACTCACCATTACCCCCGTTACAGCCAGCATGTAAACAGTGAAGAGGAGGCAGCGTACAGCTGATCCTGAGGATAGGTCATCAATAAATTTAACTTAGAGAACCCATTTAATACCGGAAAAAAAAAAAAATGTTTCCAGTTAGTGAAAGAGATCCATTCAGGATGCATCAGGACTAGAGATGAGCGTGCATGCTCGGCCAAGCGTACTCGGGAGCAATTTTCAAGTAATAGCGTACGCATTTTATAATCTGTACGCTAATGCATACGCATCTTATAAATTTTACGCTAATGCATATCCAGTATACTTTTTTTTTTTTTTTTTAGGAGATAAGCAATCTGCGCACACGCGTTGAGAGCCGGCGGCCGCCCGGGTCCCAGCTTCATCAATGCGCATGCGCGGATTGCTTATCACAAGGCGCAGGATTTCGCGATCGTACAGGGCCAGGAGACGAAAGAGATGGCTGCCCGGCCCTGTCAATCAACGCAAGGGAGGAGGGGTAAGGGGCGTTATTAAGGCCGCTCCTAGGTGCAGGGTTCACGCCTACTGCACCTAGGGGGCCTAATTAGCATATTATAAAAACGCTATTTTAACAAAAACTACCATACAGTTTTCTATAAAAGAAGGCTTTCTGTCATCAGGTGTCATTTGCGATTTGCAAATGACACTCGGTTTTGTAGGCTAAATTCTGATGACAGAAACCCTTTAAGAGTCCTACAAAGGGTTTATATAATGGGAGAGCTAGTAGGAGGCCATTGACCAGCATGAATTTTCATCAGACATAACAGCAATGAATGGTAACTGGTCCTCACAGTCAAATGGCTGCTTTATAGAACTCATTTCACAGCTCAGGATTAGCAGAAGCGTCTGCAGATCACACCCCCCTCCCTATATTAACCCATCAGTAATGCTCCCCACTATCACTAATATAATCCCCTAGCAGGTACATAGCGAATCTTACCTCTCCCCATGATGTCTACGATACCGATCACGTAATCCCTGCTAGCAAAACCTGAAAAATAAAAACTACAACCAAAAAACAAAGCGCCACATTAGTCTCTACTAGCGGACACCTCGCCGGCAAAGTTTAAAGCCCCGCACGCCGTATCTTTCCGTGCTAGGGGTGGGTACAATACGATCACCGCCTACGTCACATTCGATTGGTTCAAAATGCTGCCAATTACCTTATCAAGTCTTCCCATTGGCAAAAAGAAAGTGACCCGCCTATTGCCCCGCCCACCTCCGCTTCTTACCCACTTATGTGCTGCCTGGAGTTTAAAACTCTGCAGAGATATTCTATTGGTCGGGGCGAAAATGCATCTGGGAGGTGAATGGTAGAATACCAGGAGGCGGGTCACTGCGCCGAAAACGCGCGTCCGATTACTACAGCGCTACTGTTAACCACTTGGTTACCAGTCAGCAAGACGATGGAATGATGCACATTTTTGCATTTCTTAGTCTTTGCGGTGGCAGATTGTTTTCCAGTTTTACATTGTGACTATTTTAGTCGTACAATCTATGAATTTTCCTTGATTGTTTCAGTGGCTACACAATGATTAACCCCATGGAAACCACTGATCACCAAAATAAGGGTTCATGCACGCAAACGTATTTCCTTTCCGTGTTCGTTACGGTTTTTTGAGGGGGACTGTATCCGGAACCATGCATTTCAATGGGTCCGCAAAAAAACGGAAGTTATTCCGTGTGCATTCCATTTCCGTATGTCAGTTCTGCAGAAACATAGAACATGTCCTATTGTCTGCATTATGGTCAAGGATAGGACTGTTCAATTAGGGGCCAGCTGTCCGAATTTTTTTTGTGGATCCATTAAGTTCAATGGGTCCGTGGTCCACATTTTGCGAATATATTCTTTTTGCGGAATGGACATACAGATGCAGAAAGCACATAGAAGATCTGTGTGCTTTCCGCATCCGTATGTCCGTTCTGCCAAGAGACAGAACATGTCCTATACTTAGCAAAAAATGCGGACAACGGACCCATTGAAGTCAATGTACAGTGGAAATACACTCTCCGACTGCTCTGTGGTTCCTAATGGCAAAACATACGTAATAATAGTACAGATGTACCATTTGGCCATTTTAAGGCATCTTTTTTGGATTGGAACTAAGGAAACAATATATTAGGCCTGATTAAAAACAATCGCGCTCAGTCCGGGAAACGCGGTCTGTGTGGAGGCTGCGGTTCCCCAGACTTGAACTGACTGCATCATAGTGATTTATAATACAGGCAGTTCCTATCGCAGATAATGGTAACTCACTGTATCATAAAACGAAATAATGTCGTCAGTTCGGGTCAGGGGATCCGTGGCCAGTCTGGCTGTAGATCTTGGACAGAGCTTGCTAGTGTGAATCAGGTCTTAGACCAGACACACACGAACCAGTTCAATGCGAGGAACAAGTGTGTCAGTGAGAAGTCTCGTTCTGACCTCAACTCCTCTGACAGGATCGCACAGCATTAGTCCTCTTTCACACAAGCAATACGGATTGTGTCAGGATCTTTTCAGGAAAATAACGAATGGTTTTGAACACAAGTTCAACCAGTTTTGTCTGCAATTGCATTATAAATCAGTTTAAGGCCCCATTCACACGATCGTATGCATTTTGCAGATCCACAAAAAATATGGATGACGTTCGTGTTGCATCCGTTTCTTTTGCAGACCGATTGTAACAATGCCTATCCTTGTCCGTAAAACAGACAATAGGACATGTTCTATTTTTTTTTGAAGGACTATAGAACGGACATATGGATGTGGACAGCACACGGTGTGCTGTCCGCATTTTTTGTAGACCCATTGAAGTGAATGGATCCATATCCGATATGCAAAAAATGCTGAACAAAAATACGGTCGTGTGTATGGGGCATAACGCTGTGCGATCATGTCAGAGGAGCAGAGGTAAGAACGGGACCTCACACTGACACACGCTGCAAGTTCCTTGCATTGAACTTGTGTCTGTCCTTAGAGTCTTTACATGAATTTCACTTTGGCGCTTTTTACCTCTAAAAAAAAAAACACCCCAAAACAGAATAAGTGACTGTGGTTTTTTTTACATTTTTTTGTACCTGCAGTTTTTGCTGCTGTGTTTGTGGCATTTCTTGCACACAGTAAGGCCTCATGCACACAGCCATTAGCCGGCCATGGCCTTATTGCGGGCCGCATACGGCGGGTGTGCAATACACAGGCACCGGCCGCGTGCACCCCCCGCATAACAGATGCAGACCCATTCACTTGAATGGGTCCACAATCCGGGAGATGCGGTGTGGTACGGAACGGAGGTACGGATCGGAACCCCACGGAAACACTACAGAGTGCTTCCATGGTGTTTCTGTCTGTGCCTCCGCACCGCAAAAAAATAGATCGCACACAGACCCATTCATAGAAAAATGCAGACAGCACACAGATGTCATCCAAGCCGATCAAATCAGTTCTGTGGATCAATCCTTTTGGAAACTTGAGATTTATCAAAACTGGTGTAAATGAAAACTACCTTAATTGCCCATAGCAACCAATCAGATTCCACCTTTCATTTTCAAAGGCCCTCTGAAAATGAAAAGTGGAATCCGATCCAGTTTTCTTATACACTACTTCAGATTTTTATTTATTAACATTTTTGAAAACCATGTATCATTTTCTTTCCCCCTCCTGCTTGGTGATTCATCAATTGATCTTTTATTTTAGCCTTTCTATACACCACTAATGGTTTTTCAGGTACAGCTGTATTTTGAAATGTAACCTCCAAATAAGGGGGGTTTGAAAGAATAAATTAAGACTTAAAGGGGTTATCCCATCTTGGACAATAGGGGCATATTGCTAGGATATGCCCCCATTGTCTTATAGGTGCGGGTCCCTCCGCTGGGACCCGCACCTATATCGAGAGCGAAGCGGGGGAGCTCTGAGCCTGGAGGACCCAGGCCACCACCAGGCGCAGCTCCCCGCCTCGCTCATAGAAATGAATGGGAGTGCACCGCGCAAGCGTGGCCCGGCTCCCATTCATTTCTATGGAGCTGACAGAGACCCGCAGCTAGCGATATGCCCCCATTGTCCATGATGGGATAATCCCTTTAACTTTTAATAGTCTGTTTAAAATATATGTATTGCACAACAAAACACCACGTTACAAAATATATAGCGGATGAGGGTAATAATGATGGTCTGCAAGCTGTATTTAATATTTAATCTCCTTTCAGAATATGCCGCTGTTTACCCAGTATTTTATTGGATAACTCTCTAATCTCCTGGCTACTGTATATTCAGTAATAAAAGGAACACCCCTCACCTCTTCACATACCTTTTCCTTCTCTTTTATTATTTCCCGCCTCTCCATCTTACCAGCACTTTGTATTACTTGTTCAGTATTTGTATCAGGGGCGTAGCTAACGGCTCATGGGCCCTGGTGCAAGAGTTCAGCTTGGGCCCCCCTTCCCTCAGTGCTTTGTGTGTCTTCTTATGTAGCACAAGGGTCTTTGGGCCCCCTCAGGCTCCTGGGCCCGGTAGCGACTGCTACCTCTGCACCCCCTATAG
Organism: Rhinella marina; assembly: GCA_900303285.1. Classification (NCBI taxonomy): domain Eukaryota; kingdom Metazoa; phylum Chordata; class Amphibia; order Anura; family Bufonidae; genus Rhinella; species Rhinella marina. Next base: position 597,132 of record ONZH01004287.1, read on the forward strand.
CTACGCCCCTGATTTGTATTCATTTCTTCCAATTCCCGAAGGCTCAATCTGTTGAATATGTCAGTACCAGGAGCTATTCCCAGAGGGTTAAATGTGGATGGTCTTTGTAGATCAATATGTACAAGGGGGCTTTGCCCTTTTACAAATTACACTGGTGTGTCCTGTCTTTGGTCCATTATTAATAAAGTATTTTTTAATGTTCAATTTCCTGATATTTTGTATATCAATATATGTCTCACATTTGAGTTATCAGGTAGGACATCTATGGCTACTATATACAATTGTGTCATTTTAGAAATTCCATATCATCCCTGAACAAGGGATCTAACTATGTTGGCTGCAATACTATCAGCTATGTATCAGCTATGAACTATCATTTTGTATTTAGATCCCTAATCAAGTGCTTAGTACAGCATTTGGCTATTTCCAACAGTCCCATAAAGAATGAATGGGGTGGCAGGGTGCACGCCCGACCTGCTGCTCCACAAGGACAGTGGAACGGGATCCTCTTTCTCTGAATTGGTGGAGGTCTCAGCGGTCAACCCACCAATCGGTTAGTCAGCTATCCAGTGGATAGAGGATAAATTGTAGTAACCAAATTACACAGAAATGGTATAAAATACAACATCCTAATATTTAGTCAAAGCTCTTGGACACCCTCTACTGGTTGAATGTTAAAACTTTCCAACTCATTTTTCTCAGTGCAACTCGTATGACAATTTCTTATGTATAATCATACAACTTCGCCATTCACTGCATAATTAGAAGGTATTTTTGGGGACGCCATTTTCAGGAAAAACCCTAGCGTTGCTTCTGCTAGGGGTGTATTTAGGACTACATGAGGACACCAATCCAAGAATAAACTGAATGTGTGTTCACTTTAAAATGGCATCATAACCCTATATTTTTATTACATAACTAATGGGGTTTTCCAGGTTCAGGGTATTCATAAAACACGCCATCAATATCAGATCAGTGGAAGTCCCCGCCAATCAGCTGTTTGAAGGGGCTGTGATACCATCATGTAAGTCACAGTATAACATGGGTTCTGCAGCCCGGATAGGAGACATGTTTACATGTTTATATATTAGTGAATACTTGTGATACAAGGAAATGGTTAATTCTCCTAAACTCAGGTTCTGCTTTGACTGATGTTACAGGTATGCCCTTGTAGAAGAGTTGTAGAATTCCAGATGATTTAATACTTGTATCAGTACATTTTCACTGTCACAATTTCCCTCTTACATAAAAATCATTAATTCTTTCCATTGTGCCAGTAGGGGGGACACATAGAGTCATGGCCAAAGGTTTTCAGACAGAAATTTTGGCTTTCACAAAGTTTGCTGCCTCAGTGTTTTTCAATCTTTTTATCAGATGTTTTTATGGTGTATATATATATATATATATATATATATATATATATATATATATATATACAATTATTAGCATTTCATGTTTTTTTTTCTTCGGACAATGATTTTTCCAAATGTCCCAAACAGTTTGAAGGGGGCTTCAGCAGAGAAGATAACTTTACTGCAGTCCTATCCCTGTACTTACTGCAGAGTGTATGTCCATGATGTTTTTCTGGTAGAGAAGCAGCTTCTTTGCTACCCTTCTTGACTACCCTTCAAATGTATTTGCCTCACTGTGTGTGCACATGTAGATGCACTCACACCTGTTGCCAGGGCCGCTTCTGCCATGAGGCGAGATGAGGATCTCGCCTCAGGCAGCAGTTTTCTGTATTTTTGAGGGGGCGGCATCCACACAGCAGTTAAACACTGCTGGTGGATGCCGCCTGTGTTCCCTTTAGGCTGGGCATTCAGCCCATGCCCCTTCCCCCCACCTCCCGGAGCGCAGGGATCTGCGGGCCTGTCACTTACCTCAGCTCCCTGCGCTCCTCCCCTTCAGGCCAGCGGCCCTCTGAATGGTGAAGCAGAGAAACTTCCTGCTCCACCATTCAGCCTTCACGCAGGGATCGCGCTGCCGGCATGTGTGGGCGGGGCCTACAGCACAGAAATCTGCATAAGCCACGCCCACACAGTAACATAGTAACATAGTAACATAGTTTGTAAGGCTGAAAAAAGACATCTGTCCATCCAGTTCAGCCTGTTTTCCTACAAGTTGATCCAGAGGAAGGAAAAAAAAACCCTGTGAGGTAGAAGCCAATTTCCCTCACTTTAGGGGGAAAAAATTCCTTCCTGACTCCAATCAGGCAATCAGAATAACTCCCTGGATCAACGAATCCTCTCTAGTAACTATAGCCTGTAATATTATTACCCTCCAGAAATACATCCAGGCCCTTCTTGAACTCTTTTAGTGAACTTACCATCACCACCTCCTCAGGCAGAGAGTTCCACAGTCTCACTGCTCTTACCGTAAAGAATCCTCTTCTATGTTTATGTACAAACCTTCTTTCCTCCAGACGCAGAGGATGTCCCCTCATCACAGTCACAGTCCTCGGGATAAATAGATGATGGGAGAGATCTGTGCTGCAGAGAGATCTGTGTCTGCAGGAAAGAGAGGACTTCAGGAGCGGGACAAGGTGAGTAGGTACTGTGTTTTTTGTTTTTTTGTTTTTTTAACACAGAGAGGGCACAGGTGGCATGTCTATTACAAAGGGGGCACCAGAGGAGAGGGCAATAAATACTAAAAAAGGGGCACAGTGGGCATTACTACTACAAAGGAGGGCACAGAGGGCATTACCATTATAAAGGGGGCACAGTGGGCATTACTACTACAAAGGAGGGCACAGAGGGCATTACTATTATAAAGGGGGCACAGTGGGCATTACTACTACAAAGGGGGACACAGAGGGCATTACTATTACAAAGGGGGACAGTGGGCATTACTACCATAATGGGAGCACAGTGGGCATTACTACTACAAAGGGGACATAAAGGACATTACTACTACAAAGGGGGCACAGAGGGCATTACTACCATAAAGGGGCACAGAGGGGATTACTACCATAAAGGGGTACAAAGGGCATTACTACTATAAAGGATCACAAAGTCGATTACTACTATAAAGGGGCACAGAGGGCATTGCTACTATAAAGGGGCACAGAGGGCATTACTACTATAAAGGGGGAACACAGGGCATTGCTACTATAAAGCGGGCACAGAGGGCTTTACTACTGTGAAGGAGGCACAATAGGCATTATTACTATGAAGAGGGCACAATGGGCATTACTACTGTGAAGGGGGCACAACGAAGGCATAACTATTATTGGGGCACAGAGTGGGCATTACTACTGTAAAGGGGCCACAGAGGGGCACAAAGAGGGTATTTCCACTGTGAAAAGGGCACAGATATGTCTGTCCCTCTGTGTGTTTGTCACCATCACCATGCCCACAGTGTTCCTATGTCTTGACGCAGCTGCATCAGGATGTTCTGTGAGGGCAAGAAGAAGACGGAAGAGGAGGCAGCTGCGCCAGCATGGAGTCCATGGAAGAGGCACAGGGAGGCACACTAAGGATGCAGGTAACACTACCACATGATGTACACTAGTGTTATCTGTGGTTTTACATAGGACTGCTGGTAACACTACCACATTATCAGCACTAGTGTTATCTGTGGTTTTACACAGGACTGCAGGTAACACTACAACATTATCAGCACTAGTGTTATCTGTGGTTTTACATAGGACTGCAGGTAACACTACCACATTATCAGCACTAGTGTTATATGTGGTGTTACATAGGACTGCAGGTAACACTACCACATTATCAGCACTATTGTTATCTGTGGTTTTACATAGGACTGCAGGTAAAACTACCACATGATCTACACTAGTGTTATGTGTGGTTGTACATAGGACTGCAGGTAACACTACCACATTATCAGCACTAGCGTTATCTGTAGTGTTACATAGGACTGCACACAGGGGCGTAGCTAAAGGCTCATGGGCCCTGGTGCAAGATTTCAGCTTGGGCCCCCTTCCCTTAGTGCTCTGTGTGTCTTCTTATGCGGCACAAGGGTCTTTGGGCCCCCTCAGGCTCCTGGGCCCGGTAGCGACTGCTACCTCTGCACCCCTATAGCTACGCCCCTGACTGCAGGTAAAACTACCACATGATCTACACTAGTGTTATCTGTGGTTGCACGCAGTTGTATTGAGCCCACTGTATTCCGGTACCCCTGAACAAAATCCAATTTGACCAATTGCCTTCAGAAGTCAACTAATTAGTAAATAGAGTCCATCTGCGTGTAATGTATTCTCAGTATAACTATAGCTGTTTTGTAAAGGCCTCATTGGTTTGCTAGTGAACATTAGTGATCAAACAGCATCATGAAAACCAATGAACACACCAGACAGGTTAGGCTACTTTCATATATGTAATTTCCCTTCCAGTTTTCAGATCCAGCAGAGAATCTCAAACTAGAGGAAAACACTTCAGTTTTGTCCCCATTCATTGTCAATTGGGCCAAAACGGAAGAAACCGGAACGGAGTGCCTCAGAATGCATTCCGTTCCGGTTTGTTGGGTTCTGCAACCGGAGAAAAACTGCTGCAAGCAGCAGTTTTGCATCCAGCATTGGAAACTGAACAAGTCGGAACCAGCACCAAAAACCATATTAGTCAATGGTGCCTGATCTGTTGTTTTTTTTTTGGACACAAAAAATCCAGATCCATCTCCCAATGACTAACAATGGTTTTAGTGCCGGATCCAGTTTCTTCATTTTCAATATAATACAACTGGATCCAGGGGCGGACTGGGAACTTGAACTGGGCCCTGGAAAAAAAATTAAAAGTGGCCTCATGTTGTAGTTGGATCATAAATTAATAGAAGGCAGGGCAACACAAGTAAGCAGGGCCAGCAATACAATATCACAAAATACCATCCCATCAGAACCGTATACCACAGTGCAACACAATATACTGCCCCAGAAGCTGTCCCTTTGTGGTGGGCATCAATACATGTCATATTCTGTCTTTCTTCTCCAGTTGTCTCTGATTAGGATATGGAGCAGGGGGCATAGGAGGCGAGATGTGGGCCACAGTTGAATTCAGGAGGGCATGTGCGGTCACTGTCTAAGTATATGAGTACCTGATTCTCAAAGATTTATTTACTGGGACCTCATTATGTACCCAGCCAGTGGCAGAGAGAAGGGCTTGGGTGACCCCCTGAGCATCAGCCCACTGGGAAATTTCCCTGTTAGGTCTATGACCAATCCGCTCTTGACTGGATCCATTCTGAACGCATACAGCCGACTGTATTATTCGAACAGAAGCCTGCCGGATCTCAACACCAGATAGAATAAATGCTTATGTGAAAATAGCCTTAGGGATAAGATTTTCGAGAAGTGTAAAGGTAGTTTAGGTTATAAAAAAAATATGCCAAGCTCTGAACATCTCACTGAGCATTGCTCAGTCTATCATCGATATCCATGTGTTCAGGGGCGTACATAGAAATCATTGGGCCCCATAGCAAGAATCTGAATTGGGCCCCCTAACCCCGCCCATTGAGGCAAGTGGCGAGGTGGGAGCATGTGAGCACACACTCTGGATAACTGGCACCCCGGGTGTGCGCCTGTATACGCCTGCTCCTGCTGCCTGCCAGTGATACACTGGCCAATCAGAAGTAGGATCTTTGCACACTGCTAAATGCTGATTGGCCTTTGTGCAGTGCAGCAGACGCAGTGCCTGGGATTAGGGAACGCGCAGCCATGATCATGGACAGGTCAGACAGGGGTATTCACAAATACCCCAGAATTAATGAGGTTGTCTAGTAGTTAAAAATAAAATATAGTAGCAGCAAATGGAAAAAAAATCCACAATTCTCAGCTGTTACATCCCCGCCGCTTTAGTCTGAGTGCTTTGCTGCAGTGATGACTAGCCAGTACAGTGTCAGTGATGTGCATAATGATGTGCAGTGGTATGACGTGTGACCACTGCAGCCAATCACTGTCCTCAGCATTAAGCCTCATTCACAGTGTCCGTGCTCAAATCCGAGAGCAGATGGTCAGTGATGGATCCGTTTTGAGTCTGTGTATCCGTTTTTTTGCTGTGCTAAAAACACTGACCCATGGACCGTGCTAAAACACTGATGTCTGAATACACCCATTAAAATGAATGGGAACATGTGCTGTCCATGGAGAAGATGTACAGCACATGACCGTGAAACACTGACGTGTGAATGAGCTTTAGACCACTGACTGATGACTGGCTGCAGTAGTAACATGCCATTTACTGGCAAATCCCTGCCGCAGTTTTTAAATAAGCAGCGGCAGAAGTAATCAGACTGAATCTGCAGAGAATGGCCCTGACCACTAACAAACATACAGGAGGATACAGCACAACATACCTGTTAAGTCCAATGATGTCTCCTCTGATGTAGACATTCTCTTTCCTAATCTTCTCTATCAGTCGTGATCGTCATGACGAGTTCTTTCAGCCACGTCTCGTCTCTGAAGAGTTTGCACACAGGCATCTTAGGTACATCTTCATATTTCCATCATCATCCTCATGCCCCAACAGTATTTGGGCTCATTCAGATGACCGTATGTGTTTTGTGGTCTGCAAATTGCAGATCCGCAAAACACAGATACTGGCTGTGTGCCTTCCACATTTTGCCAGCCCTATGGTAGTAATGCCTATTCTTGTCTGCAATTGCGGACAAGAATAGGACATGCTCTATCTTTTTTGCGGGGGTCAAGAAATGGAAGTACAGATGCGGACACATAAATACGGTTGTATGAATGAGCCCTTATCCTGCTACTCCTGCTGTGCTGCCCAATGCCCCCAAATACTATACTGTAGAGTTCCCCCAGTAATTCTAATGCCCCTTATAGGGTCCTGAGTAGCTTAAATGCCCTGTATTGTGCCCCCAGTAATTTAAGTGATCCCCTTTAGGCTAGGGCTACACGGCGACATGTGTTGCACGACACATAGTGCACAACTGTCGCGCGACATTGATGTTGCTCGACAATTTTTATAATGGAAGTCTATGGTGTCGCACTGCGACATGCGACATGCTGCGACTGCGACAGTCGCAGAAAAATCCATCCAAGATGGATTTTTTGCGACTGTCGTGTTGCAGTCGCAGCATGTTGCATGTCGCAGTGCGACACCATAGACTTCCATTATAAAGATTGTCGCACGACTTTTGAGCGACAAGAAGTCGCGCAACAACTGTCGTCGTGTAGCCCTAGCCTTAGTGTCCCTAGTAGCCTAAACTTTCCCCTATAATGCCCCAACAGCTGAGCAGTCCACTTTAGTGCCCCTAAGCAGCTTAACAGTCCCCTATAGTGCCCCCAACAGCTTAACAGTCCCCTATAGTGCCCCCAACAGCTTAACAGTCCCCTATAGTTCCCCCAGCAGCTCAAAAGTCTCCTATAGTGCCCCCCAGCAGCTTAAAAGTCCCCTATAATGCCCCCCAGCAGCTTAAACGATCCCTTTGGGATGAAGAACACACCTCACTCACCTCTCACAGTCATGCTAGACCAGCGCACGCCCTTCTTTCAGTCCAGAGGACAGAGTTTGTGAGTGACCATGGGGGAAATAAAGCCGTGCTTTTATTGGTGGTAGGTGGTGGGACTCCTCCTCCTGACCTCCTCCTCCACTTCTGATCTTCCGGCTCAGCGCGGACCCAGGCCAGCAGCTTCCTTATCTCCCTGCGCTGCTCAAGTGCACATGCGCAGTGCAGAACTCATGGACCGGCACAGAATCACTGCTGGATGGTTGGCAACCCTGACGGCGCGTCAGATGCTACCTGAGAGGGAGAGGCACAAGTGGGCGGACCGCCTCAATGCGCAGAGTAGATGTAGGGGGCAGGGCCTTCTGTGCGCTCCAGGCCCCCCTGTGCCACATACATGATATGTATATGTAATGTTCTTCAGCAGGTGTGGACTGTATGATGATGATGTTTTGCAACATCTGATGTGTGTGATATGAGTTTCTGAAGCAGCTGAAGCTGTGGCTGTGTTGAGGATGACATGATATTAATGTGAAGCCATTACAATATGGCTCTGGCACCTAGATGTTTACATAGTTTGCATACCAAAGTTTGTAAAATAATGCACACTGCGCAGTTGCCAAGTGTTATCTCTTTTCCTTTCTTTGTATTTTAGCCAATGAAACAATGCCACGAGCCTCAGGGGGACGCCCCCCTCTGATGTACTATAAAACCCACTGTGTACCTAATAAAGCAAGTCATTGCGCTCCTACTCATACTGAGGGAGGATTTCATATCCGAGTTTTGTATTCTGGTGTATTTCTTCCTGCATGCACTCAGTACATCAATTAGGACAGAGGTGGACAAAGGGTTGAGGTCACGTTAGATCTTCTCAACAGCTGTACAGTGACTGAGTTGTGTATTATGGGATTGTAAAGCCACTTTCACACAGTCAGTGTTTGTAGGGTCCACTTCTGGTTTTGGCTTACAATCACTAATGGAAATCACTGATCACACTGATCAAACACTCACTGTGTGAAAGCAGCCTAAGGCCTCATGCACACGAACTGTGCTGGCCATGCCTGTGCTGCGGACCGCCATACGGCCACGGCTGGGCAACGTGCATGAGGCGTAAAGCAAATGAGATATGTATTCTGAAGCAGCAGCTGTGTTTTTATCCTATGATTTTCTATAGCATGTGTGGTCTGTATAAGGTGCTACGGCAGCTGAAGTATGTATTATAAGCTTTTGCAGCAGTTGAGAAGATGTGTGTTATGATATTCTGCTGAAGGTGAGGTATGCATTATGGTAGTCAAGGTACAGTATGATCAGGGGCATAGCTAAAGGTTCATGGGCCCTGGTGCAAGAGATCAGCTTGGGGCCCCCTCCCCATCAGTGCTTTGTGTCAAGGGGCAGGGGAGCACCTAGCCTTTCTACTAACCCCCCCCCCCCCCATGCTCTAACAGTTGATCGGCGGGAGTGCCGGGAGTCAGACCCCCACTGATCTGATATTGATGACCTATCCTATTCATCAATAGTAAAAAGCAGACAACCCCTTTAAAGACATAATTGGAAAACATTATATACAGCTCTACAAATCATACAGGAGAATACAGCATCACATATGTACCTCTTACATGTAGTGACGTCTCCTCTGATGTAGACATTTTCTTTCCTCATCTTCTCCATTCCATCAGACCGCCATGATGATTTTTTTCAGCCTTCCCTTCTCTCTGCAGAGTTTTACAAACAGATATCTTAGTTTCCTACTTTTCCATCATCCTCTCACGTTCCGAACATGCCATACTGCCACACCCAACACTGTGCCTGCTGTGCTCTCCAATACTATACTGCAGAAACAGTCCACCTGAAAAGTCCCACCAATAGAAATAATTATCTGCCAGACTGTATAGTGTTAAGAGTGCCCCCATTGTGCCATTACTAGTAATCATGTACCCCATAACCCTCCAGTAGTAATACTTCTCCATATAATATGTATCAATATAAAAATACCACCCAATATGCCTCAGTACTAAAAAGTACCTGCTTATAATGTACATCAGTGCAAATACCCCCTTATAATATGCGCCATTAGAAAAAAATCCCACTTACCTTTCAGATCAGACCCCCATATCAGACCTCAGATCAGACCCCATAACAGATCCTCAGATCCCCCATATCAAACCTCTGATGAGATCCCCCCATCTCGGACCTCAGATCAGACCCCCATATCAAAACTCTGATGAGACCCCCCATTTCAGACCTCAGGTCAGAACCCATATCAGACTCCAATTTTGCATTCGTTGCAAGCCCTATAGCTACGCCAGTTAGTATGATGTTCTGCAACACTGGTACTGTGTATGATGATGTATGATGATGTTCCACACAAGCTGTTTCACAGCTGCTAAGGAACCTCTTTTTAACATCATAGGGAACACTACATGTCAGACATTGGTTGGCACTTCCTGTAAAGTGATGCCTGAAAAATGGGTTCTCTATGAAATGATAAGCAGCCAGTACATAATATGGAAAGAACAGTTACATGCATTTACAACCTGCACATTCTATTATTCTATCATATAAATGTATGGTATTGTGCAAAGACTGAGGCAGCGAGGTCCGGACAGCACCGCCTCAGGCTGTTGTTACACCCCTGTGTACTACTGAACAGCCTGACTACTGACTGCTGTTTGCGCTAAATTAAGAAAAAAGTTTCAGCAGTGAATTATGGGTAGTACGATAATATTATGCAATTCTGCACACCAAAAGCATCAGATGAAAAAGCCAGAAACAAGTCAAATGACACCATCTGCAATCCAAAAAAACAAAACTATACAAAGCTGAGGCTAATCTTTCAGACATGTTGGATATCTGTGTAATCTGGAACATGTCCACAGCATAACGGTTCATGCACACGGCAATATCCCTTCTTTGTGGTCCACAAATCATGAATCTGCAAAATGTGGATACCGGCCAAGAGCCTTCTGCCATTTTTTTTTTTTTACTCCTTTACAAATGTTCTACCCTTGTCTTCATCTTTTGCAGCCCCACTGGGATGAATGCACGCGCAATAATCTGAACATCTGATGCATTTCCTGATTTCTGCATTGATTTTTTCTCTGCTTAATGTGCATAGGATTTTGAACTCCCCATCCATAGATAGTGTACTATAAACTACCAATGATATTTACTATAGACTCCGCCCTGAAAATCTGCAACATGTCTGAAAAACTTTTGCATTCATCCATGTCAGAATTCATCTTATAGACTGGGGACAGTAACCTTCGACACTCCAGCTGTGAAACTACAATTTCCAGCATGCTCCATTTATTTCTATGAGAGTTCTGAGAAGAGCAGAGCAAATATGCATGTTGGGAGGTTGTCTACCCCTGTTAAAGACAATGCAATCTGGGTGACGGGGCTAAGGGCTTATTTACATGTCAGTGAATCATGGACGTGTGCTGTCAGTGTTGTCTACAGGCACCATGCATCCATTGATTTTAAGGTTTTTGTTCATACATCCTTGTTTTTCCACTGAATGTGGGTCAGTGGAAAAGTGATGGATATGGACTCATGCACCCGGAAATTAGTGCTTTTGCAGTCCACAAATTGTGGCTTCACAAAACACGGATCCCAGCTGTGTTCTCTTTCACATCAAAAGAAATGTCCTATACTTGTCCACAAAACAGATAAGAATAAGACATGGCCCATCTTTTTTTCAGGGCTGCAGAATGGACGGGCAGATGTGGACAGCTTATGGTGTGCTGTGCGCATCTTTTGCAGTCCCATTGAAATTAATCTGTCCTGATCCGATCCGCAAAAAATGTGGATTTGATATGGACCAAACATACGCTCGTGTGCCTGAGCCCTAAAATGAACTACTTAGGTGAATATTGTTGAGCAAACACTCATTGATATCTATGGGATGGGAGAACTACTGACAGAAAATGGATGACATCCATGTTTGATCAGTGGTTTTTGGTGACCATTGCTCGGATGCATGAATAAGGACTAAGCCCTACTGTTAAGAGATTTTAATATACAATGGTGGAGTAGTGATTCTGGGGTAAATCACTATAGTGGTATACTGTGATTTCTTCTTCTAATAGAGTTGCATCACAACGTATATTTTAGATAATAAAACATAAGAATGTGTTTTCAGCTCAATGAAAATAATGAATTTCTGTAGCATATACTGCTGTGCCCCCCTTCTAGGCTTCTCTCTAGACATCATAGACTACTCCCTTCAGCTAGTGACATCACAGCTGATGGAATGGTAAGGCATTGTGATGTGTCCAGCAACTGCTGCAGCAGTTCATTTGTGGCGGCCATTTTACATGCCATCTGACATGTCATTTTAGCTCTTAATCAACACCAGCATTTTCTCCATGTCTGTAAGATCTTCAGTTAATAATCCCAGGCTCTGCAGGAACAGCTCACCCTAAAGTAGTAGGTAAGGATCAGTCGAATTTTGTATGTTTTTCATAAGGCACAAGATAATCAGACTTTCCCCAGCTTGGATAAGTTTCTTCCTTCCACCATGCTGACATGTTCCTTATGTAAGGATATATTTACATGAGACTTTTTTGATTGTGTGCCAACAACCACATGAAAAACAGCAAATGTATAGTTTTACAATGACTGCACACCTTCTAAGGCCTTTTCCACATTTCCGTTTTTCACCGTTGTGTGCTGTCTGCATTTTCCACCCATTGATTTGAATGTGTTTGTTCACACATCAATTTTTTTTTACTTACTGTTGGTCAGTAAAAAAAAATCACGGAGACATGCACTACTTGGTGTGCATGTGGAATATGGATGACAGTTGGAAAGCTAAAAACAGACACATGGACCAACATCTTCACAGTTGAAACACTTGCCATCTTGTTACGGGCATCATCATGGACACGTGAATAAGCACTTCAGATGTTAAAGAGATTTTAAGATACAAGAGTAGTGTAGTGATTAAAGGATAAATTGCCATAGCGCGGTATACTGTGTTTTTTTGCACTAATAGAGAGTTGCGTTCTGATGTATATTTCAGATAATAAAACATAAGGACATTTTTTACTAAAAAATGTGAATTCTTTTAGGATCGGGGGGAGGAGGTACAAAGGCAATTGACCAGGACCCCCAGCTCTAAAGGGCCCCCCCTATCCAGAGTGCAGCACGAGCTTGCTAGTCCCAGCCAGTCCTCTTCTTGGCCTCAGCACCCTGTCAGAGGAGCCAGTGGAGACAGAGCAGAGGCACTGCAGGATTTGATACCGCATCGCATGACTGGCTCCACCTCCACCTCTTGTATGTTGTTGTGTTAGTACAAGACCATGCGGCACATGTTGTCTCCTAGGAGATGGGGGCTGGCCCTGACTCCTGCTGACTCACAACATCACCCACCTTCTCCAAAAACTGCCGTAGAGCTGTTAGTAAATGACCCCCAGTAAATGTATACACCTATCCTACCATGAGCCTCTGCCTACCCTGAAATGGCAGATGACAGAGAGCAGTAGCCTGTGGTCTCCTTTGTTAGCCAATTTCTCCTCAGTTTGGAAAGGTTGATATAACAGGGTAGCAAAATATTTAATTCTCCAATCTAGTCAGCTTCTCCCCAGCCTGAAATGGCTGATAACAGGGAGCAATAGTTTGCATTCTTCTGTCCTAGTCAGTCTCTCACCAGCCTCATTCCCACTACAGTGAAAAACAGCCATTTTCAGAACAAGGGACAGGCCTCATCATAAATGTAGCCTAAGGGCTGTTTCACACGAGTGACTCCATTGTGGGAATGACGCTCCATGTGTGAGAGTGATCCTCCGTTTTGGACTTGCAGGAGCTGACCACATTTTACTGATTTATAATGCTATGAGGGTAAAGTAGAACTGGCTTAGTTGCCCATAGCAACCAAGCAGATTCCTCCTTTCATTCTGGACAGCTCTTTTGGAAGATGAAAGGAAGAATCTGATTGCTATGGGCAACTAAGCCAGTTCTACTTTACACCAGATTGATAAATGTGCCCCTATGTGCCTCTGCTTGACTTTTCTTCTACAGGATCATACTGACAGCTTTATGTCACTACCATCCAGGGGTGGGATTCAAATTTTTAACAAGAGGTTCCCTACTCAACGGCGGACATGTGGCGTCATGACACATGTTTATATATACATCACATATATGCACATATACACAACACTACACTACATACCACCCAACTATTAAAAATCCTAAGGAGCTAAACTATGGAATAGAAGGGCTCATCTCCAGCTGCCAGCCGGATCTGTAATTTTAACAACTGGTTCTGTAGAACCTGAGGGAACTGGCTGAATCCCATGGCTGCTACCATCCGGTAGAATTAGGGTCAAGCAGAGGCACATAGGGGCACATTTATTAAGACTGTTTTAGAAGCCGACGCCAGTGTTGTATGAAAAATTGCGGATCCGCAAAGCATGAATACCGGCCGTGTGCGTTCTGCCTTTTGCGAAACAGAACGTCCGTCCCTCTATAGAACTGTCCATTATACTGACAAGAATAGGACATGTTCTTTTTTTTTTTTTTTTTTTTTTGTGGGTGTTACAGAACAGACATACGGATTGAAGAGAATGTTTCCACATCCGAGCGGCAAAAATGCGGATCAGATGCGGACAAAAACAATGGTTGTGTACATAAGCCCTTGTGGTACTGCCACACTATGGGAGAACTAAAAACCTGGTTATGCAAGTTTTTTTTAGCTGTAACTGAAATTTTTACAGCGGCCTTGCCAGTTTCTGAAAATCAATTTTTACATAATGTTTATTTCTATATGCCCACGTCTTAAGTGCATACAACACTATGGCAGTAATGTACTGACATTATTGTCATGTATTATACCTATAAAGATATATATCATACATGCCTTTATTACTACTGTGCCGTATGCTCCCAAGTAATGATATTACTGCTATTTGCTACTTTTCTATATTGTGTGCTTATGCTAACCAGTAATGCTGTTACTTATTCTGCCACTCATCATATTTTTAACCGTTGTGATATTTTATATCTATAATATGGAGTAATAAAGTTATTTTTTATAATACAATGTGGCTCTATTTTTTGTATACTTTAAAATAGGTAAAGTAAACCCACTAATAGTCACATTAAAATAAAAATAAAAAATTCTGAAAATGTCACTTGGACTAGATGGACCATTATCTTTTGTTCAACCATATCAACTATGTTACTATGTAATTATTTAATATTTAAGCACTGCACTGTTGTAATATTTGGTCCTTGTATAGTGGTAATATTGGACAATTAAATATATGTACAGTATATAAATTTATTTGGGGTGGGAATCGATCTTGAGGCTTTTGCCTCTGATCTGTGAAGATCAATAGTCTGACATACCACCATTCGATCTGACTAAGGCCCCTTTCACACGAGCGTCACGGATTTGGTCCGGATGCGTTCAGGGTGCGCTCAGGGAAACTCGCACCATTTTGCAAGCAAGTTCAGTCAGTTTTGTCTGCAATTGCGTTCAGTTGTTCAGTTTTTTCCACGCGGGTGCGATGAGTTTTCATGCGTTTTTCACGCACGTGATAAAAAAACTGAATGTTTACAAACAACATCTCTTAGCAAACATCAGTGAAAAACGCATTGCATCCGCACTTGCTTGCGGATGCAATGCGTTTTTCACTCAGCCCCATTCACTTCTATGGGGCCAGAATATAGAACATGCTGCGATTTTCACGCAATGCAGAAGTGATGCGTGAAAAAAAAAACTCGCTCGTGTGAAAGGGGCCTAAATGTGAGAGTATTATAATATTATATTATTATATTATAATATTATACCTCAAATTTTGCCCAGGGCCACATATTGTCTGAAACCATCCTTTGTGCAGAGACCCTTAGGGCCCTTGCAGACGAGCGTGACACACGCACGTCTCCCGCATTGCATCTACTGGCCTGAACTCCTGTACTGACGGGGTCACATAGCATTATACTGATTTATGATGCTATGTAACCCTTACAGTTCTGGAATGTGTTCGATAACACTGACATAATGCTGTTAGTGTTATCCAATACATTCCACAACTGTAAGGCCCCATTCACACGACCGTATTATTGCAGGTCCGCAAAACTGCGGACCCGCAATACTATGGGTGCCGCCAGGCGTGTGTTCTGCAACGCTGCGGAAAACACGGCCGGGTGCCCCATTGAAAATGCCTATACTTGTCAGTTCTTGCGGACAAGTATAGGACATGTTTTATTTTTTTTGTGGGAGAACTTCCGTGAGAAAAGGAAGCGGAATGCACACGGTGTGCATTCCGCATTTTTTTTCTCCTATGGAAAGTGAATTTGTCCACATGGGTCCCCATCTTATCCTCAAAATTGCGGATAAGATGCGGAAATGTACATACACTCGTGTGAATGGGGCCTAAGGGTTACATAGCATCATAAATCAATATAATGCTATCTGATCCCCGTCAGTGCCAGGAGTTCAGGCCAGTAGATGCGATGCAGGAGATGTGCCTGTGTCACGCTTGTCTGCAAGGGGTCTTAGGCCTCTTTCACACAATGGATACGGATTGTGTCAGGTTGCTTTCAGGCTGCGTTCGCTTAAACTTGCACCATTTTGCAAACAAGTTCAGTCAGTTTCGTCTGCAATTGTGTTAAGTATTTCAGTTTTTTCCGCATGTGTGCAATCAGTTTTAATGCGTTTTTAACTTGCGTAAAAAAAAGCTGAAGAATTACAAACAGCATCACCTAGCAAGCATCAGTGAAAAATGTGTTGCATATGGATTGAATCCAGGTTACATCTGGATAAAATGCATCTAAATTAAAGCCCCTTAAAAACGCACAATTTAGAACATGCTGATATTCTCACCAACACAGAAATGATGCTTGAAAAAAAAAGGCTCAGGTCAGGAATCAGTGCGGGTGCTATGTGTTCACGTTATGCATTGCACCCGTGCTGAAAACGTAATCATGTGAAAGGTGCCTTTTTGTCACGCAACAAGTGTCACTGTGTCGCTCTACCCGGACATTTCACTTCTCCTGACATGTTTGTTCTAGTAGCTACTTGTATTCTCTGTGCAATAACGATTCAACAGCATCTTTTCTTATGGCTCTATGTTGGTTCATTCATCTGTTATTCCTGCTAGAAGTTTATGAATAAGTGTGTAACTGGGTGTTACCAGTGTATGTGTGTGTGGGTGGGTGGATGGGGGGGTCTGCAGAGTTTGACACTGGCAATACTGATCGAACAGTGGCAGACTATGGAGAGACAAGCCCCCAACTGGTAACACCCAGTTATACATTTATTGATAAACCTCAAGTAAGAATAACAGAGGAACGGCACAACATAGAGTGATAAGAATAATGCAATTTTTTCATAAAACAAATGTCAGGAGAGCAGACAGGTGATTTTTAAATGACTGATAAGAGAAAGCAATAGATTGCATTTTTCTGTCTAAAAGTCATCCCCTCTCCATGCAATAACAATTCTAAAGCATCTTTTCATACAACAGTATGTTGTGTTATTGCTCTATTATTCCTACTAGAATTTTATGAATTCATTTCCAACTGAGTATTACCATTTTAGTTGAAGGTTGGGGGGGGGGGGGGGGAGTTTGGGACTTGTTGTCCCTGCACAGTTTGCCACTGACAGCACTAATAGTAACTAAAGAAGAAGCAATGTATTATATTCACCTGTACTACCATTAGCCTTCCCCACGAATCGTGGATCCGCAAAACACGAATACCGTCAGTGTGTGTTCTGCTTTTTCAATGTCCGTACCTCTATAGAACTGTCCTTAATACTGAGAAGAATAGGACATGTTCTTTTTTTTTTGTGGATGTCGCAGAACAGACATACAGATTCGGACAGCAAACGGTGTACTGTCTGCATCTTTAGACTGTCTGCTCTGTAGACCGAAATATAAAAAAGGGAGAGGTGTACATTCATCCTGTAGTTCCTTTCACTGACGGACAGTTCATTTCCATAATGAAGCAGGGAGCCATCTGCTCCCTGCTTCACTGTTCTTCCCCCCCCCCCCTTAGGTGGCACATTGCGCTGGTGACTATTTGGGAGGAGCGCTAAAAGCCCGAGAATCAGCCTCCAGCACAGCCAGCAGTGCAATGTGTGTGTGGGAGCGCATCGGCAAGGAAGCAGGTAAGTATTTGTGTTGTTTTTTTTTTTTTTTTATGGTGCTGGAGAGGGAACTGGGGGCCAAATAGGGGCCACATGGAAGAAATAACTACTGGGAGGGGACACAAAAGTGGGCATAACTACAGTGAGGAGGCACATATCTGTCCATAACTACTGTGAGGGGGCACATATCTGGGCATAACTACAGTGAGGGGCCACAAAAGTGGGCATAACTACAGTTGGGGGTACACACTGTGGGCATACCTACTGTGAGCGGCAAAAAGATGGGCATAACTACTGTAACGGGCACGAAGGTGGGCAAAACTACTGCGAGGGAGCACAAAGGTGGGCATAACTACTTTGAGGTGGGCGCAAAGGTGAGCATAAGGAGGGGACACAAGGAGAACATAATTACTGCGAAGGGGCAGAAAGGTAAGCATAACTACTGTGGAGGGACACAAAAGTGTAATCATAGCTACAGTGAGGGGCCACAAGAAGGACATAACTATTGTGAAGGGGCCACAATGTGGGCATAACTACTGAGGACATTTATGCTATAAAGAAGGCACAATGTGGGCATATTACTGTGAGTGGGCACAATGTAGGCATTAGTACTGTGTGGTAGCACCAAGGGGAAAAGCCCTAGATTACCCTGTTATACATTGGGATGGCGATTGTTTGGTCTTACAGGAAAAGCACAATGCCCCCTTGTAGGTATTTACCAGATACAGTCACCATCCCTTCCTTATCTGATGATTCTTTTTTCTCACGCAGTGACCTTGTTCCAGATCCATTGGAAATCATGTAGACGCCAGCAACACTCTGGATGAGGTAGGAACAGGTGGTTCTTTTGTTTATAGCAAGGAGTTTTAGTACCGCTATGTACCCTATGACAGGTTGGACTGGGTGAGTATAGTTATGCAATGGGAATAGGGGGGTGGCTTAGAGTAAAAAATAAAATTGCTGCGGCATGCACAGCGTGCCACTTAACTCCCCCAACCCATGTCAATTTGATTGGCACGGTGGGGGGGGGGAGCAAATCTGAATCCTTGCCCCAGGTACAGGAAAGCCTAGCAATATCTCTGGGCAACACTGCCCAAGCTGAATATATGCAAGAGTATTGTCCTGTTCTACTTTAAAGAACCCAGCTCAGGTTAAAATATGTGGAAATTCTACCTTCCTTTTCTGAACTCCAGCACAAGAGAAAAATTACAAAATATTAACCAGATGGTATAGATGTCCATCAGTCTTACACTTTTTTTACTCTGAGGTTTCTGACCTATGCTGGAGATGTGAAACAGAAATTGGGAATATGACACACATATGGTGGTCATGCCCTCTCATACAGCCTTTTTTGAAACAGATCTTTGAAATCTATAAACAAGTCACGGGGAAGCACATATCATCCTCCCCACAGCTAGCCTTCCTTTCTCTTCTACCAGAATCTTTGTCACATATTAAGCGTGATCTGCTGCGACACTGTCTCACTACTGCACGCACTGTAATTCCTAGGCATTGGCATTCTCGAACTCCTCCTTCTATTAAGGAATGGTTTGCAGAAATGGATCTGCTGGAAAGAATGGAGGTCTTAACGGCTGAACATACAGATAGAGCAGTCAGAGTGGATCGTTTGTGGGATCTTTGGATTAGTTTTAAGAACAGCTCTAGCTTTTCTAAATGGTTCAGTGTTACTGGCTAGCTTATCCTGTATTCTACTTTATCTCATTTCATATCTTGAGAGCTCCCATCTCTCTCCCCTCCTTCCCTTCTGCTCCCCCCCCCTTTTTTTTTTTTTTTTACATGTGTATTTATGTTATTATTTGTTCTCACCATAAGGTATGCGTTAGGCATGCTATTCTTTGGATTTTATGTGATTCCGAATTACCTTGGATGTGCACTTCTGAAGTTATTCGCCATTATACTTGTATCCAGTTTTTTAAGCTGACTATTGTATGTTAATTCATTACCACTCCGTTGGCCTGCGAGCCTATAGGAGTCCTGTTCATGATGTGCCAGTTATTTTATTTGTACTCTTTTGTTGAAAAAACAAACTTAATAAAAACAAATTGTTAAAAAAATATGTGGAAATGAAATGGGGTAGGGGACAAGTGGCATTATATCATAGAATATTTCTCATCACATAGGTGTGGTTATAAATAGATGCAACTAAGGTCCATGAAGGTTTTACCTCTTCAGTGGCAAACAGAGGAAATGGTAATTCATTAAAAAAACTCTCAGAATATAACACAATTTCTGCTTCTTTGCCAAACTATATAAACCTCCCTGACTTTTGTTTTAGAAGTAAAATCGAAGTGCTTAATTGCCTGAGGTCAGATCCAAGAGAAGTGAACAGGGGCAAATATTCCTTATTAATATCAATAATTATTATCAATAGCAATATCTGAAGTTACTGGTATAAAAAAACAGGCAAAATTTTTACCAATTATCAGTTGATAATGGTCAGGGGCATACATAGAAGTCACTATGCTCCCATGCCCCCATGCCCTATTCATAACCCTCCCCGCCCACTACATGTTCCTGGCCAGCAGTGTACTGATATGTGAAGTCAGAGGCTACTTTCACACTAGCGGCAGCACGGATCCGGCACCTAAAGGGTGCCGATGGATCCATACTGCCGCTGATACATGTGTGGAGCCCGAGCAGCGCTCCGGCCCCACACATGTTGACACAGACACAGAGAACATACATACATACACACACATACACACAAACACATACATACTTACATACTCCAGCCAGGGACGCCGGCAGCACGTCTTCACGCGCCTCCTGCGCGCAGTGATGACGATTCCCCACAGCGCCCTCTGCTGGGCGCAGTGGGGAAAAGTCATAGCTGCGCGCAGGAGGCGCGTGAAGACATGCTGCCGGCGTCCCTGGCTGGAGTATGTGAGTATGTATTTGTATGTGTGTATGTATGTATGTATGTATGTCTGTCTGTATGTATCTCTGTAGCCGGATCCGGAATGACCCCCCATTGCAAGTCAATGGAGGACAGATACGGATTACTGGTGTGTCACACCAAACGGATCTGTCCCCATTGACTTGCATTGGGGGTCATTTCGGATCCGTCTTGGTGCGGATGCCTGGACCGGAGAGCAAACAGCAGCATGCTGCGGTTTGTTCTCCGGTCTGAAGAGGGAACGGAATGCTTTCAGGAGCATTCCGTTGTCTTCAGTTCAGTTTTGTCCCCATTGACAATGAATGGGGACAAAACTGAAGCGTTTTTTTTTCCGGTATTGAGCCCCTATGACGGAACTCAGTAGAGGAATTTAAAAACGCTAGTGTGAAAGTAGCCATATAATATAGACAACAGATGCTTAGCCTTAGAATGTAAGATAGTCCTACTTCTAAGACTTCACAGGATGCTGGCCTGACTGAGAAATGCCCCAGTGGCTAGGTGTATTGCTAAAATATTACAAACTGCTACTCAGTAGAAGGATGGATCCAAAAGGCAAAGACTACATCAAAATCTTGCTAGAGATATGTTTAATTTCCTAGGGCCCAAACAAAATAAAGATGGGTACAATAGGTGAAGATCATATCTAGTTAGAGATATCTTTGAGAAAAAGTCCAAAAGATAGATGAGTCCTGTAGGTGAATACCACATGCAAATCTTAATATTGATATGTTTAAGTACCTGGGGCTCAGTCCATAAGATGGATGGATCCTACAGGTGAAACCCATATAAATAGAAACTAATTCATCTTCAATAAAAAAGGAACATCGGGTGATTCCTATCAATAAGTGTGTTAAAGGGGTAAGTTATTATTATCTAGAATGTCAATGATAAAGTCCAGTAATGTAAAGCTTCTAGAGCTTTACGCTATTTCTACATTTTATTGATTTCTGTTTCAGACCAAGGGCCAATCGATAAGATGGATGGGTCCTATAGGTAAAGACCATATGCAAATCTTATAATTGATATGTTTAAGTACCTGGGGCCCAGTGCATAAGATGGATGGATCCTATAGATGAAGATAAAATCAATAGAAGCTAATTCATCTTCCATGAAAAAGGAACATCGGGTGATTCCTATCAATAAGTGTGTTAAAAGGGTAAGTTATTATTATCTAATATGTCAATGATAAAGTCCAGTAATGTAAAGCTTCTAGAGCTTTATGCTATTTCTACATGTTATGTCTTTCTGTTACTTTGCCTAAATTATTATCAAATTGGTAAAAGGTTATTTCTACCTCTAATGGTGGAAAACGCACCTATATTGGAGAGGTCAGGGCAGCTAAGGGGTTACGGAGGAGGCTGTATTTTTTTTTAATAGGTGCCCTTTAACCAAATTGTTAATAATTTATGGAAAGTTGTCTAAAAATTATTTTTTTAAATGAAATATAAAACATAGCAGAGTCAAGGTTCGGAACTAGGGCTTTGGCAAAGCTTTGTTCTTCCAAAATTTGTATAAAGATGATATGATATCGTGCTCTAGAGTTATGTGTTGCTTTTATTGTACCAAAGAGTATGTGCCTCCAGAGTTTTTTTTTAATAGTAAAAGGAGACATGCTTGAGTACAAGAAGATTGATCCAGGAGAAGGATGGATACAAAAGGCAAAGACTAGGTCAACACATTGTAAGAGATATGTTTAAGTTCCTAGGGCCAAATCCAAAAAAGGATGGGTCCTATAGGTGAAGATCATATCTTGTTAGAGATATCTTTAAGACCTAGGGCCGAGTCCATAAGATGGATGGGTCCTTTAGGTGAAGACCACATGCAAATCTTATAATTGATATGTTTAAGTACCTGGGGCCCAGTCCATAAGATGGATGGATCCTATAGGTGAAGACCATATCAATAGAAGCTAATTCATCTTCCATGAAAAAGGAACATCGGGTGATTCCTATCAATAAGTGTGTTAAAAGGGTAAGTTATTATTATCTAATATGTCAATGATAAAGTCCAGTAATGTAAAGCTTCTAGAGCTTTATGCTATTTCTACATGTTATGTCTTTCTGTTACTTTGCCTAAATTATTATCAAATTGGTAAAAGGTTATTTCTACCTCTATTGGTGAAAAAGGCAACAAATTGTTAATAATTTTAGGAAAGTTGTCTAAAAATTATTTTTTTAAATGAAATATAAAACATAGCAGAGTCAAGGTTCGGAACTAGGGCTTTGGCAAAGCTTTGTTCTTCCAAAATTTGTATAAAGTTGATATGATATTGTGCTCTAGAGTTATTT